>OY979675.1:17065064-18265939 GCA_963855955.1 Luperina nickerlii
GATTATGATTCTGTAAATACATATTTGTTACGGCCGCGAATCATATTTTGATCGACGTACAACTTAATACTAACCAGCAAATTGCAAACAACGTAAGAAAATTTGAATTTTGCGGGCTACCTTAGCGCTACCCCCTTAACAAAGATTGATCCTTGGCAGCACTGGACAGAGAGAGGAAAGAGAGGAGGAAGGAGAATATGGAGGCGTTTCCTCAGCAGTGCGACAAAACGGTCTTGTTAAACAACTGTTAATTAAAAAAATTAAAATAATAACTCAATATTAACCGCTGTCACACACAGGCCAGACCCCTCGGTTATCACTAATTACGCATACTCGTGTAACGTAAGTACGTGTAAAATTGATGTTCGTAATATCGATCATGATTTCAGTCAGCCCTCGCTTTGATGGTCGTTCAATGACCCTACATTCATGAGGCGAATATTTTATGTGTCGTAATGAAATTAGGGTGTTAATATTTAAGTAATCTTCCAATATATAAAAATCTCGTGTCACAGTTTGTTATCGAACTCCCCCGAAACGGCTTGACCGATTTTATGATTTTTTTTATGTATATTTATTTGATAGGTCTGAGAATAGGACGTCGTAGGCTAGGTAGGTTTTATTTGCATATATACATATATATATACATCGTGTTCTTCACGTTATCCATAAACTTTGTCAATCGCTTCTATAGCTTTTACAAATAAAATCTAACAAAGCAAGTAGTACTTAAAAAGACTTCGTTGCAAAGATATTTGTAATTTCATTTAATGAAATTCAATTGAGCTATGCAGTAAGAAAGGGTCTTAACTTAGTTTTGACAAGTTTCAGCCCACCAAATCTTATGAATGAAAAGACGTCGTGGCGAATTCGGATAAAGAGGCATGTATATCGGGTGATTTACGCCAAGTTAAAATAGATTGTATGAAAATTAACAAAAAATAAGAATTCATGAATGTGTCCATGAAAAATGCTTATTTCCATGGTCTGAAGATCTGGTCGAAGTTTATGAACGGAACACGGTGTAATACAGGAATACAGGATGGCAGGGGCTTTTTTTTTAGTAATCGACGTAAATTTACAACCTACTGAATCCATGCTAACAGGTTGAGCGTCGATGCCCTGACCTTGTATTAAAAGGTTATAATGATAAAACATTAGTAGGTACCTATTTAAAAGCCAATATTGATTTATTTTCGTGCACCTGGTGCAGAAAAACTAGAATAACTCTGTATACCCGATCAAGTTAAGTGATTAGTAAGTGAAATAGCAACACAAATCAAAAGGTCGATTCTCGTCATTTAAAACGTTCAAAATCTACTTGCTGTGTCATCTCGGCGACAAACAAATGACAAAAACTTGTCAAAAATGTAGGCAAATCAGAGGTATTTTTGACAGTTTGAGACTGGGATCAGACTGTGAATGTTCTTAAAATTACGAGAATTGCCCCTCAATGGGGATTGTCCAAAATTTCTAACCATTATATTTTATTTTTTGTAAATTTAGAGCATTTTGAGAAACTAATTTGAATATTTTGATGATTGGCTCAATAGTTATTTTAATAAAAAATATTTAATTATTTTAAGTTTTTAACGTAGGTGACGTCATCCAGTGGCATAAAGATTAAGTGCCGTTGCCTTACTAGTACATAATTAAAAATTTTAATCTGTCAACACAACGTCAACAATGTCACATCTGTCAAAGTGTCAATAGGCCGAATAGACGTCTTAAATAATCGAATCCTAGCTTAGCGTATTTATTTACAAATGGTTTTTTTATGTGTAAGTGTCCTCCAAGGAATATACTACTCTCTATCGTCACTAGAACAATCGACGCGGCGACTTAGAAATAGAATAATAACGCACGTGGCGACATTATTACTATTATTGCTGCAAGTTGGAACAAAGCACTTCCTGTATTCCATAACTCTTCCAGTATATTAAATATTGTCGAGTGTTGAAATAATGTATGTAATGTAATAATGAGATATAAACAAGAATGTTTATATTTTTGACATATTTACAATAATTTGACATTTGACAGATTGTAGACAATACTTGCCTCTTACTTTTTATTTTCTGAGGCAACGATACAAAACTGTACGGCCAAAGTCGTACGTAATTTGAAGGGCAAAGAAGGTCAATCGTATTTTATCAAAAATATCAATAACATATGAATATGTTTTTCAAAAAAAACATAATACAAAACATAATATTTTTCAAAATTAATTAGTCCGTAATGATCAGTAACGCTATTCCTCGAAATGGTTTTTCAATTACAACATTTAAAAAAATATGAACAATGCCCATTACCTATTATAAGATTTGGTATTACATAAAATAGGCCTGCAGAGGCTAGAAGTTCATCTGTCAATTAAGAATGACCTCCTGTAAAAAAATACTGCTGAATTGTAAGATGTACAAAACGCTTCTGTCTACCTACGAAGAAGAAAGGCGGGATGCTATGTTAAAAGTTACTAAAACCCCGTCAAATAAGCTCAATTTCACTTTGCAAGTACTAATACGAATTCCCATTTGGTGTAAAATTAGCTTTACAAAGTTCGTAGCGAATTCTTAGAACATGCGCTACGAGTCGTAGCAACTAGTTTATAGCATCGTAGCAACTAGTTCGTAGCGTCGTAGCACCGTAGCGTTTGTAGACGCCGAACCAACAAGCAGATATGTTATTTAATTTTTGTTCAGTAAAGCTCTAAGCTGACACCAAAATCAGTTGTTAGGTAAAATCAGAATGTTGCCATTACATAGAACTATGTAGGGGCTACAACTAATGAGCACATAGCCTTTGTGGCCAGTTGTTTCAGTTAGGTTAAGACTAATTAATCCAAAGCCAATGTGCGTGTGTGTGTGTATTAGTTTTATTACGATAATTATAGTTTGAAACTTCAATTATAGCCAGAAAATACATAAAAAAATCAGACATCTAGAGAGATCAGTTTTACGTGTATTTTTAATACACGTAAAACTGATCTCTTTATTAATAATTTGTTATCTTAAAATATGATCTCTTATGAAATAAGTGTTTGTAATAATATTAATTAAGTAAATATAACCTTAACTAAATGTAATAATAGTATTTTAAGAAAATAGTTACCTACTTACCAATTTTAGAATTATTTATGTAATTGTTAATAACTTTTTACGGGAATGTAATTAATGAGTTTTCTATTTATTTTAATTTTGGTTTCTACGATTTAGATTTTTAACTTTGAGTAATAGCTATGTAACAGACAATATTTTTTGCTGTGCACTGACCAACGGTTCTTAGCTCTAAGCTCTAACTTTTTTTATTTAAATGAAAATCGTTTACTTTTTCCATGTTTGTAAATATGTGAGCACCGTGTATCTACCAGATAATTAATTTATACAGGGTGGCAGGGACATCGACTCGCAAACGCTTACCATGAATTCAGTACATGATTCTGGACCCCCTGCGTTGAAATTTTTCGTCGGCTTTTTCTTAATTTTTACGTATTTTTCTGCATTTTTTTTTACTGTAAACCGTTTAAAATCATTATTTCTATCTGAACCAATGAGATTTTTAATTAAAAAATAGTAAATTCACTTGTTTCACTTAAAACAGCAATGTAAATAAAACTCGAAAGGGCTACCTGATCAGCTGTATTGCTAAAGTTCATTTGCGAGGTCAACACTGTTTTCGTACCTACGCTAGTCGCTTTCAAATGTTCCGACAAAGGGACCGCGGCGCCGACCGGTCTCTACGTACTACGCTATTCGCTTTCAAATGCGCCGACAAAGACACCGCGGCGCCGTGCGGTCTCCTCGTAAGAAGCTAGGCGATAAGGCGACATATCCCAATGAATCTAATAGACGCGTCACATGGGGCATTTTAATCACCTACATAATTGAATGACCCGTTTACTACTTTTATTTTAGATTCGTTATGAGGGGATAATTATTTTTCTAAAGCTTCATCGATTTAAGGGGGAAGCGCTAAGGTAGCCCGCGAAATTCAAATTTTCTTACGTTTTTTGCAATTTGCTGGTCATTGAATTTCGCGGGCTAACTTAACGCTTTTGCCTTAAGTAAAGAAGATTAAAAAAAACGTGTAGAGGTGTATTGATAATCACGAAATTTTTCGATATTTTTTTATTATCAACATTAATTTTAGTTTTGAATGCAATTCAACAATGTAATTTTACTGTTTCATAAAAAAAATACATCCATTTTCGCAATTAATTTCGTGAGTAGGTAAAAAGGTATAACTAAATGAGTTTGCACACTCTATCATTTTGTTGATCTGTGTTCGGTGCATGCACTGTAGGTACCTACAGTACATTTCTTTTGCATTTCGCCGATTTTAACGGATTTTTGCTAGTTCCTAGATTTTGTTGATCGCAAACGGACGTGCTGTTTGTCGCGAATTTGTGATCTTAACGTAGTTTTTAAAATCAAAAGTAATTTTCTCTCTGTGTGTGTTTGTGTGTGTGTGTGTTTGTTGTTTGAGAGTGACGGAAATTCGGTCCACACTGTGGACCGAATCATGGCTGTGGACTCCACAGCCATGGCCAGCTCGCTCACCGGACTTGACCCCATTAGATTTTTTCTTTGGGGTTACGTCAAGAATAAGGTGTTTGTGACCGAGTGCGATACCGTAGCAGAAATGAGAGATCGCATTGTGAATGTGTTGAATGTGTTTGCGACGCTGCGTGAGGAGTGTGTCCTGGATCCCACTTTTTTGCCCCGTGTCCACGCTGAAACTCTGCGCCGCGCTCAGATCTGCGAGCGAGATGGTGGCGGCCACTTCGAACCCTATCTCATTAGGAATGAGCGAGATTAAGGTAAGTTCATTAATTAAACATTACTGGATCGCTAAGTTCTCTTCAAGCATCTTTTTTGTTATCAATCCTCATCGGTATCGCTATTTTATGGGAATAAGCTTATTGTTAGTTTTATTTCCATAACGGGTAAGTACTTAATAAGTAACTACCATCGGTTATCAAGACTAATTAAACATGATTTTATGTGGTAGGTTACGAACCTATCAATGTTGTTGTTAGGCGATATTTCGTAGGTACGTTCACGTTCGTCCGGCAGCGGCGGCGCCGGCGCGGCGCGGCTGGCGGCCGCGCCACAGACTTGTGTGTGTGTGTAGGGTTAATAGCGCGCGCGGCGCGCGCCATCCGCGTTTTGATCGCGTTGTTTGCAATACATTGCGCGCTCAAAAATGTCAATTTTTTTAACGGGTCATTTCCGAGATTAATGACTTTCGTAATTTTATTTAAGGCTTTAGGTGTAACCTTTTCACGACGTTTGTGCGTCGATGTCCCTGCCACCCTGTATGTCATAGTTTCATTTTTAATTATTTTACCTATTGTGGTATAGTAATTTTATTTCAGGTGCATCGTCTTCACATATTATTATTATATAACTAATGTATGTTGTAAAACATTTTAAAAGAGTAACGGTCTAGTTTCTTGCCCATTACTCTCCATACGAAAACTACCTTTTGGAATGGGCGACTAGAATCAATTCTATTCTGTTGTAATTTTTGACGTTGAAAGGTGCCATTTATGTGCCTATTTGAAATAAATGCTTTGACTTTGACTTTTGAGACTTTGAAGCCTTTTGTTCAAATCTTGTTTTACCTTGTGGTACGCAATTATATGAATATTACCATGAGTTCTTCTGGAAGTAAAACAAGATAAGGTTATAAGCATAGCTCTAAGTTGATCTTATGAAGAAGATACAAGATGAACATAACATAATCGAAAAAGCTCTTTTCATTTAGCCCATTTCAATATATTTCAACCGCACTGCCTGCCAAAATTTCACCGCCATCAAAATCCCCAAAATGTTATTACCTATTTCACGTTCAGTCGTTAACGTCGTCATATTTACCTAAAATATAACATTAATACAGCTTTATTTCCAAAGTGTTAAACGTGTTTAATTTTACGAGCGCCCGCCAGTTATCGCTTCGACCGCGAATCCGACAGAGTACGATGATTCGATGACGCAGCGTGATCCTACTGCTGAATAAGCGATTGATTTACGAGTATTGCCATTTAGCTTGTGTGTTCGAGCGAGTGCACTGTGGTGCAGTGTCTAGTTTGTGTGTGCAAAGTCGTTTTGGAGATATATTTTCGAAGACAGTTTAAATCTTCTTATTTTTCGGCACTCCACCCTACGAGTAGCTTCTAATATAAAACACAAGTACAATGTGAAAAAGATTTTTTATACCTGCCATTATTCCTTGTCATCGTTATATGTCTGTAAAATGCCTCAATCAAAATCAAAACATTTTATTTTACATAAACCTACACGGGCACTTACGTAACGTCAGACCTAATGAGCTTGTTCTCGTTCTTCATACAAATTACACCACGTATTTGTATAACCCTGTGCTATAATGAATTATTTCAGAGACTTCAGCTCGGTATAATGATGCTCCAAATGTTAAATGTTTCCGAATCTGGTTGAAGAAAAACAAAGAACGGGGAGCAGGTAATTTACCGGAACATTACCGTTCTACTCGAAGTTAATGTTAAATTTAATTATCTTGGTCAATAAGTAAGGTTCGCTTAAATCCTAATAAATTTTCGCCATTAAAACATTGGAGCGCTGCTGATATGCCCTAAATAATGAAAACCTTTTCAACATTGTGTATATAAAAGATTTCCTCTACTACCATGATACAACTCTTAAATTGTGTAATAGCTTTTATCTAGTCACCGAAAAATTGCCGGAAAACTCTTGTCCAAAGCCGAAAATGAACGAGCAAAACCCGGTTTCCATTTTTTATTTAGATTTACAAACGTAAAAAGAGGAATCGCCAGCGAAATAATTACACGACAAAATTAAAAAAGAAATATCCAGCGACATCGCTAAAGCTGCACGATACAAAGTTTTAGCAAGCGTTTTTTTTTGTTCCCAAAAGTTTTTTTCTACGTCAACTGTTTTGTAAAGCACTGTGTTTTGTAGTTGGAAACAAAGTAGCCATGAGCAAAACGCTACGTGTCGCATCCTCAGCGTTTTGTTTTTTATTTGTAAACTATATAAATGTTGAGTTTTAAATGGCAGATTTGTTTCCCTTTTCCGGTAGGTATTTACATTTCACTTTTGTACATCAAACTCGGAAGGAAAATATTATATATTAAACTAAAGATTTATACAACATTCAACAATGTTTTAAGCACTATTTTACTACTCAAAAATGCCTTCAATTTAATTTAAGGCTTTACAATTCTAATAGCATCCAAGTCCTTTCACCTAGAAGCCCTCAACTCAGTCTCCCAGCGTTCAATTCACTTCCACCTTCATTCCTTTTATTGAAAACCAATTATTATAAATTATGCATGACAACGATCGTAGGCGTTGTGTTTCTAATAGATTCGCTATACTCCCAAATAGAATTCCCAGGTCTCACCATTATAAACTATCACTAAATATTCATTAGCCAAACAATTCAAATTGGTTGGAATTATTCAGTTTGTGAAAACAGTCGATTCTACAAAAATAAACACCATTATTAAATTTATTCAGTTCATTCCAAACCTTTGAAATGGGTACAGTATGGATATTGAACTGCAAAGATAACTTTGTAACAGTTCCATTGTTTATTTAAATTTTCGACATACCGAGCAATATTTGTAATTTACGACGACACTGAATTCAAAAAGCGTTGATTATTATCAGATGATAAAGTAATGAATGCATGCAGAACATAATGGGAGGTTGCATCGGAAATTTTGTTTCGGAAAAATCTCGAATGACGTGATTGCAAACGATTGTGTTGATTAAAACTTGTGAACGGCAATTAAACACAGGTTGTCATCATGTTACAACAATTTCAATCCAGTTGTATAAAGTCATGACAGCGAATTCGAATCAAATACTACACATTAATATATTTTTGCAATTTAATGTTTCAGTGACGATGGTGTGTTAAAATTGAAGAATGAAAAATTCACTCAGTAATATAAATAGAACAGAAGATACTTAAGTAACTAAAATCATAATTCTCCTAACAAGTAGAAACTGGTGTAGAGAAGAATTGTGGAAACCAAAACCAAAAATAAGAAACAAAACACCACTTCCAAGGTAACACGTAATAACAACACACACAGTTATCTTTTAAAAGCAACCGAAGACAATAACATAAACAAAGCATTTCAGTTCATATTAAAAGTAGATGTAAGTAATAAAATTTTACAACGGAATATAAAACTTTAGTGTTTCCCGATAAGCAATGGTATCCAACATTTGGATAGGTTGTATTACCGGTAAATTTGTAATGCGGTATGAATAACAGTACGCAAAATAATAGTTGTATTGTTTATCATTGAGCGTTATTAATGTATGATGAATTAAGTACTCTACCCGAAATATGGAGAGAGATTCATGTGAAGCAGTGCACTCAAAGTCAATCAGAACATTTATTTTTACGTTTCCATTATATCACACATAAGATATTATCACACCTGTATTCCACGAAGGGTTAGCCAGAGATGTATCTAAGCACCCTTAAATTTCGCCAGTTACGTTTAAGTCTCATATAACAGGAGGCGAGTCTATCAGCCAGATCATAAAATTGATATAAATTATATTTACCCAAAATGAAATATAGTACCAAAAGTTGCTTTGCGGTTACTTCAAAAAACGTAGATAAATTCTCAAACTAACAAAGCACGGTCCTAACATATAGAACTTCCTCTACAAGCATTCCAACGACAAACCCGGAGGCAGTTAACACAAATTGATTCGGCCGATGCATTAATTTCCTGTCAACAAACGTGCTTGGTATAAATGCACGATAAATAAAAACTGACTTGTAGCAACAAACGATCGGTATGAAAATTCAATATCCGGATCCAAGGGAACGGAGCAATGCAGCGTATACAACAATGGATTGCAGATTTATTTTATGAATTGCGTTTTGTTTTGAATGCTGCTGCTATGGATGTTTATAATATAAACGCTATATCAACTTCAAGATCGAATATGATCTTTAAAACTAAGATTACTGAAACGGCGACCAAGACAAATTAATTGATAAAGCAGAAGCTGTTTCAATAGATAAAACTACCCTAGTAGCCTCGAAGAATTCCGACAAAGAGCAATAAATAAAAGCAAAGATTCACAAAAAAAGAGCTGAGAATGAGGAATATGTGCGGTATCACGCTCGCGGACCGCATAATAATGAGTCTGCATACGTGTGTGAAGGTCAGTGTAAAAATGGAAATAAAAATGGTTATGGACGCGCAGTAAAACCTAATACTAATGCTAACCTAACTTTTTAATGTAAAATATGAAGTCCAAAAAGAAGTAATTGAAGTCTTAACAACAAAAGAACTAATTTTGAAATCCAAGGTAGTAAAGACAATTTTAATAGAAGCGTGCAACATAGCCACCAATCTGCCTAGCCATTATCCCAACTATTTTGAGGTCAGCTTCCAGTATAACCACGTCAAGCTGAATACTATTTTAGATTGAGCGACTGCCTATCTGAAGTCATATCAGAGATCTCTTCGGTAATACTGGTTGGTAAGAATGTAACATGGTAATAATTCTAATTTAAAATACTGCGTCATAAAGTCCTCCAACGACATTCATAGCACTTTAACCATTTGAGAATGTAAACCCGACGTCATTCTATGATACAGTATTACGGGCAGTTTATTCTACATTGTTATAAAGAAGAACGTGTATAGTTTTGTTTCGCATCTGCTCGCCGATAACTGGGCTCCGGGGAGACGTTGCTTTCATTGTTATGTTCATAGAAATGTACGGTCTATGATACGAGAACTCGGAAGGTAGTTCCTATATAGTACGAAATTAAATGTAGTTCATAACGGATAAGTAAAATGGTATTAGAAATTCTTGAAATTTAGACCTCGAGAACACATTTTCTCCATCAACTAGACTTAAAATTATATTCCTAATATTTGAACTGTCATGTTTTGATGGGTCAAAGACATCTAAGAGCGTACCATCAAATCTTATTTTAATCTTACTTATCAGTATTATTTTAATTTTTACTTCGATGTAAGATAAAGATAAGACAAGTAAAATTAAAATAATACTGTTGTAAGAAGTGTTGGTAAGCCCCCTGCACCGCACTAATGAAAACGAATAGCCGGTCTTGTAGATGACGTCGCAATTTCTATTATTTTTCTTTCAAAACAAAAGCGCGTCTTCCAAACAACCAAAGTCTCTTGTCCAAGAACTCGATCCAAAATAATTTAACTATTCCATCAGAATGTAAATTCGTTAACTAAGCAAGTTGTGAACAGCGAATGTTAATCAGTAAACACAATGATTAATTAAGTCTGCCTGAGACGAGATCTTTGTCATTATGATGATGAGTCGTATCGTGGTAGCCTAGTATTCTATTTATAAGCAAACGTCTTGTGATGTTAAATGAGAGTGATTTTGCTGACAGAGTGCGGTTCGTGTTTGTCTGACATATGTTCCGTGTTGTGATTTAGCGTTCGTGTTGCTACTGTAAGTTCTGCTACCTTTGTTATTTTTGATACTAGAACATTATGCTCACGTGACTTGTTGTGTTATGACGTTATTTGTTTTTGAAGTGAAAACTTCTTTAGCGGCGCTGTGTACTTTTTTTGGAATGGGTAAAAACTTCTAAACTCGCGTCAGGTCACGTGACCCTGATCGAAAATTCGTAAGACGTAAAACGTAAGACGTAAAACGTAAGACGCGCGTTGTTGAGGACAGCGCCATCTATGCACATCGGGAAGAACTACGAGGGCCTCGCGTACTAACTACGTAGTTCATCCAACAACGACGAGATGGCGCTGAACCACGGATATATAACTGACGACGAGCTCCATGCGAGCGGCTTGCTTCTCTTACCACTGCCGCGACCAACACCACGAACTGAAGTCTATCCTGTGTGCTTATTTGTAAATCTGAATAAATTCCTTTCACGAGAAGAATAAACCAGTCACTTTGGTCATCATACCTGATTTGCAAAAAACCCTATAAAATAAGGAACACACCTTAACACGCGTGTTTTGTTTATAAGACGATTCACAAAATACACTCGTAATTGTTCAAGTTTTCACTTCTGTCGGCACTACCGGAGTGCCAGTTTTTTTTTTTTTGTGTGTGTTTGCTCGTCGTGTGCATTTGTGTTGGTTCAAGTTTTGGTGTCATTTGTTATACATACATTAACTCACACCTTCTTCCCACACGGGGTAGGCATAAACTATAGAACGCCACCTGCTATTTTTGATATAAGAACATTATTTCCGTGTTACTTGTAAGGGTCTGCTTATGACGTCATCATTAGCTTTGTTTCGAGTATTTGAACTTGTTGAACTACGGGGTAGTTGCGTAACACCCTAACTGTATTCTATTTTTATTATGGCAAGTAAAGTAACAGTAGCAATGGCTTAGGTACAGACGCCAGCACATCAAGCTACTACAATCTGTCAAATTTCTTTAATAGATTTTCAACTTTATTGCTAAAGTATAAGGTTCAAAGTTGATTGGGAAAATTTGACAGTTTCGGGTAGCTTGATGTGCTGGCGTCTGTACATTTTGACAGTTCGACAAAATTCATTGCGTTATTTACGTTGTTGAGCAGGCAAATTTTTCGAACATTTATGAAGAAATGGATTAGGTAGCAATATCCTTCAAAGTGACTGAGATTGTGATTGAAAGCGTGTTACGCAATCAGGGTACTGTTCACTATTTAAGCTATCAGATTATTCGATCCTCAAAAAAAATGGTTCGACAAAATATTCCCAAGATACCACCCCAATACGCTTTAAATTCCCCTGCCCGACGCACAAACCATCCTATCTTGATAGATAGTTAAATGTTCCACTTTACGCCTAGTTTTTCCTCCATTATTTACTCACTGTTATCTAGTTGCCTTAAGCAGTGTTTATCGACTTTTAAATGTAAACCAATTTAACTTAACTGAGTTTGCGTGGAACCTTGCATGCATGCTAGAGAGCACGCGTGTACCATTTCAAATGGCTTTTAACCTTATTTTAATTAAAATAGAGTTGATATTTGCATAAACGACACCTTACAAGGTAAAGGATTGGTGTACTACTTGAGCAAATACTGAAGATTTTATAAGTGTTTTATGTGAGGAAATTAATTTATTTTTAGACTAAGGCTAGTTAATTTCTGAACTAGAAGCCAGTGTGAAAGTGTAAATACATATTAATATTCTAGCACATACCTACATACAAGCTCATATTTACAATACCAGCGATTGTATGAAATATAAACATTAACACAGCCATACTGTTTGCCTATAGTCGCGTTTATTTGCGCGCACACACACACACAGCGTACTCCCATCGTACTAACGTTTCTAAAACATATGTTCCACATTAACCCGTTAATCACCGCTACTGAGACACAATTGATTTTCTATTGTAATGGGCCCCACGCCGGGCTCGAGTGGTTAATCATTAATACAAGGAGACAATTTTGTGCGTTTTACGTGTAGTGTCCAGTTTTGTTTCGAAAAATCTTTAAAAACTTAGGCATTCCCTCAGAGAATTTAAAGGTATGGCAATTGACACCCTATATCAACTTGCCGTGTTATAATAATTCATACAACTGTCAAGGAACGACAGTTGTGATTTGAATATACGGACAGTTTGGGATTAAATGATTTCAGTTGTAACTTGGAAGTCAATTTGCTCAGCAATTACTTTTCCTGACTTTACCTATCAATATCAATTGAGAGGAACGGAGATTAGTTTTTAATTTTGTACAAGACTTCTGCTAAATATACAAGCAATTTTCGATAAATAAATCCATCGCTCTATATAACTTACCCGAAATATACATATACTTACGTAAGCTAACGACTTTTTCCAACAGAGATAGGCAGAAATTAGACTGCCACTTGCTTAAATCCTTACATACTTCTTGTGCCTCGTTTACGTTTAAGCTCTTTCAAACAGGCGCGACACGACACGCGACACAAAGGCACCGCAAGTCGCGCAACGAGCGATGTTTTTGTGTCGCGCGCGATTCATGTCGCGCGTCGCGCCTATTTGCAGGAGCCTTTATACATCAGAAGGCAAATTCTCGTAATTTAAAACGTTCAAAATCTAGTCGCAGTCTCATCTCGGCGACAAACAAATGTCAAAAACTTGTCAAAATGTGGGAAATTAGAGGTTATTTTTGACAGATAACGAGATAACGTTCTTAAAATTACGAGAATTGCCCCTCTGGTCGTACACGCACGCCGGTTGCCAGTTTTACTAGTTATCAGAATTACAAAATTGCAAACTGGCCAGTTACATCTAAAATAATTAAGTATTAAAACCTCATACTAGAAACTGTAGTACTAGGAAACCATAACGATACAGAGCTCCAACAAAAGTACCCCGTTCCATGTAATATTCCCTTAGCGTTCACAATATATATTTTCATATAGTTCGGAAACTTTTGTCCCCATTTAGCGTAATGCTTATGTCCACTTACACCCTGTAGTTTTAAAGGCAGTAAGTTGGAGCAGCATTTAAGTAGAAGCTTATTGGCTTGCTGAGAATTAAAAGATACAAACGACTGGTACCTAACGGGAGGTTATTTTGTTGTATTGCTGTGTGCGGTACCTTTTCTTTTGTTATTCGGAGTGAATACCTTCATAAGGCACCCGATCTTTGAGTGGGGGAGTGTGAGATTTTTACCTCACTAATGCTCGGTTCCTATAAACAAAAACGATGGTTTTGCTTACCAATAGTATAGCATTTTCTTGTTGCCAAACTGGGAATATAAATAGATCCGTAAGCTAATTGTACCTGTGATAGCTGCTTCCATAGTTATGGGTCTACTATGCAAAGCTCTGAGGTCTTTGCTTCATTATTGGTAAAGATAAAAGAGTCTTAATTTTAACCTTTAACAGTCCGTATGTTATAGGCCATAAGACCACTCCGGTGGTCGCCATCTGCACATGTAAGGGGGCACCATTACCACTTCAAATACCAATCTACCTCTATGCAGCGTCTCTGGGCATATCTATGGGAAGATTATAAAGAGTACCTACGTGGGAATTTCTTTTTAACTAGCAGCGCCCCGCGGTTTCTCCCGCACAAGTGTCGATTCCGTGGGAATATCGGAATAAAAACTATCCTATGTCCTTTCCCAAACTCAACTACCTCAATACTAAATTTTATCTAAATCGGTTCAGTGGTTTAAGCGTGAAGAGGTAATAGACAGACTGACACACTTTCGCATTTATAATATTAGTATGGATTTTGAATGCGTGCCACGAAAGATGAGACTTGACCCCGCCTCCCCCGCTCTTTCCGCCGCCCCTATGACGTCCGGTCCCGTCCCGCACTCAGACCTCATACCGCCAAAGATACCTAAAATCGTGTTCTGCGCATGTCAAACCACGTGGTGTGTCAAGTCTCATCTTTCGTGGCACGCATTGTACGTTGTTAAGCAGACATGTTTTTCGAAAATATGAAGCAACGCATTGGCAATATCCTTCAAAATGATTCAGATTGAGAGTGATAGTGTGTTACGCAACGAGGGTTTTCTGAAATGACGTTCGCCAGGTGGCAGCACTGACACGTCAGGTCCAGAAATCTGTCAAAGGGCCTATATTTTCTTTAGTCATGACTGAATGATGAACGAATGAATGAATCAAATGATGAACGTCATCATATATTTTATATTGGAAGACCTCTTGTCACAGTGGTGCCAACTGGTGTCGTAAATTTTCACGAAAACCCTCATTAGGGTGCTGATCAGAAAGCTTAGATATTTTTCTCTAAAGAATGGATTGCCATTCTTCGGGGAAAATAATGACATAGGGACATAACATGTGACATGCCTAATACGATGAAGTGATTGTATATTTGAGAATTATAGTGCTCTCAGGGAAAAGAGACCTGTGTTCCAGTATTGGGAACGTTGTAGAATGAATATGTTATGTAATACATATCTATAAAACTGAAGAGTTTGTATGAACGCGTTAATTTTGAAAAGATCTCTTTGCATTTGTTAGCCAAAATATTGCGCTAAGGAGCCGATCACAAAAGAAAAATGTCAGAAAGAACGTCATACGAAAATGATGTAATCGTGCGGGCAGGCGATGCGATACGACGGGGTGGGTTGGGGGAACAAGATAGCAGAAACTAGTGCTTAAATAAAATACCCCGAACTTTATTAGTAATATTGGCGCATTTACACCAACCACCTAAAATTGATTACAAATGACTCCTAAACAACATTTATTACGGCAACAAAATCTCTATCTATTTCTTGTTACGCCGAACATACCTCGTTACGCCAAAACTTAGATCGTATATAGTTATCAGCAAACAAACTAATACTAAATTAAGGGGAAGCACGTATGTTAGTAAATCAGAGGGAATCGTGCACGTAGCTGCGATCCGCACAGTTTTTGATTAATACCCCTTATGTAACGTTACATGTAGAATTTGAGTTCGGATTCTACTGTCATTTGTTTTAATTTGCATGTGGAGTTTTAATTCCCTAGGGTGCAGTATAATATTCTCAGACATTTTCACTTTGAACTAGATGGCAATCTCATCTCGGCGATAAGTAATATCAAAATGTCGAAAATTTTAGTTTATCACAGAGGTTTTTTTGCATCAAATTCCGTTGCGTAGTTTAGAAGGCGCGTTAGTAACATCACTGCAAGCTGTCGTTGACCCAAAAAAAGTCATCGTATCTGTTTTGTTTTTTTGAAGTGAAAACTTCTTTAGCGGCGCTGTGTACTTTTTTTGGAATGGGTAAAAACTTCTAAACTGGCGTCAGGTCACGTGACCCTGATCGAAAATTCGTAAGACGTAAAACGTAAGACGCGCGTTGTTGAGGACAGCGCCATCTATGCACATCGGGAAGAACTACGAGGGCCTCGCGTACTAACTACGTAGTTCATCCAACAACGACGAGATGGCGCTGAACCACGGATATATAACTGACGACGAGCTCCATGCGAGCGGCTTGCTTCTCTTACCACTGCCGCGACCAACACCACGAACTGAAGTCTATCATGTGTGCTTATTTGTAAATCTGAATAAATTCCTTTCACGAGAAGAATAAACCAGTCACTTTGGTCATCATACCTGATTTGCAAAAAACCCTATAAAATAAGGAACACACCTTAACACGCGTGTTTTGTTTATAAGACGATTCACAAAATACACTCGTAATTGTTCAAGTTTTCACTTCTGTCGGCACTACCGGAGTGCCAGTGTTTTTTATCATGTTTAGATAACGACATCTATCACGTCTGCGTAGTTTCGCTAGCTAATTTCATTTGACCCTGTGCATGAGATATTTCGCTTGGAATACTGCTGATCACCTCATATAATTTATATAGGTATCTAATGTCGATGTCTTATTACAGTATCCCTGAACATGAAATTGCGACTCTTCAATATTCGTTTCATACTCAATGATTTGATCTGCCGTATTAACTATGTAAGTTCAATATTATTACACGAATAAAAGGTTTTATTTGATCGTATCAGTTGCTACTTTGTTTGCACACAGACGTCCATTTTTCGGTAATTTTTAATGGACTTCATAAAAATTATGAGGTTCTTATTTCTCCGGAATCCATTTGTCTTGTGTGGATAGATAAGCGATAAGGCCGCCCATTGTATATTTTTAGTTTTTGATAAATATTAATTTGTTTTGTATTTTTGTGGTGTGCAATAATTTATACATGTTTAATTAGCCATTTCGTTAAACGACTAGCCTCTTAACTAAACAGCGGCCGTTCAACTAACGGCCTGAATTATATTCGATGAAAGTTTAGGTTGTGGAATTGTAACCAATCACGTGCGAACCGAATTGGTCGCAGTAACTAAGCCAGGGCACCCCGACCAAATGGATTAGGTTAGGTTAGAACTGTGATCAACCGCGTGCGAGCCGAGAGAGCGAAGCGAGGCAAGCACTACCTCCAAAAGCCAGGCGGTTAATAACTAAGCGGCGAATTTAACCAGATCATCATCTGCCTAGCCTTTTCCCAACTATGTTGGGATCGGCTTCCAGTCTAACCGGAAGCAGCTGAATACCACTATTTTACATGGAGCGACAGCTTATCTGACCTCCAAAACCCAGTTACTGGGTAATACGATACCCCTTGGTAAGACTGGTTGTCAGACTTTCGGGCTTCTGACTACCCCGTAACAGCTGTCAAAGATCCACGAATGACAGCCGGGACCAACGTCTTAACGTGTTTTCCGAGGCACGGAGGGGTCTCGGTATGTAAATATGGTCACCCATCCACAGACCAATCGCGGCAAGCGTAGCTTAACCTGATAGATCGACCTGTGCGGCTGTTATTATTTAGCGACGGACCCCAAAATTTAACCAGATATATATATAAATAAATTAATCCTGTTTATCGTGGCTCTTTACCGTAAAGGGCAAGAAATGTTGGCATCTCAGGAATACTTTTACTGTCCGCCTCTGTCCTACACGAAGTAAGAGGAAACAGCGACCAAATTGCGTAACTCACTTTCAATCTCAATCCGAGGTTTTTTGAAGGATATTCCCAATCCGTTGCTTCATAGGTTTGGAAAATTCTTCTGTTCAACAACGTTAATAACGCAATGAACGTGGCTGAAATGTCAGAATCAAAGAAAATGCGATCAATTGCCATTTTTATGTATGATATTCAATTATCCTGCAGCTTAGATTATGAGCTGTCGACCCAATCTTATCCACAACCCAGCCATTACTAAGATGATTTCCTAACATTAGGAACATTTCTATCCGCTAAAAACTTATTACAAGTCCCTCAAACTAATTAAAAGATTGTGTCATAAAAAACACTTGAAAACTTCCTCTTTTTCTCCAGCATTCAAGATTCACATACGTTTCGTTCTACGAACAAGGAATCGTAACGACAAATTCTCCGTCAAAACTCTCGGTACCTACACCCATTAATTGTCGAAGTTGGTTCGTACAATCCCCAGTTGGGGCGTATCTGGAGTATGTTAACTTTGTCCAAATTACAGCGCTGTAAGAACTTAACGTATTGTATTGGATGTACTCGTAAATCTTGTATTGTATTGGTATTGACCAGGTTTTGTGACAAATAAGGCGTTACTTATGGAGGTGGGCAGGACACTGGGCTGGCAGACCAATAGCCAGGTTAGTGGACTCAACAGAAGATCGCGGGGATGACCTGGATGAGACTAACACAGACCAGGGAAGCATGGATACAGATGTATGTCGTGCATGTTTAGATTAAAACAGAAAACGAACTAGTAGGGAATCCAGGAGGACATTTTAAAAGAGTAACGGTGGATTTTCTTACCCCTTCTCCATACGAAAACTACTTTTTGGAATGGGCGACTAGAATCAATTCTATTTTGTTGTAATTTTTGACGTTCAAAAGTGCCTTTAATGTGCCTATTTGAAATAAATGCTTTGACTTTGGGGGGGGGGGGGGGTTCAGGGGATCAGACCGGTATAAATCTCTTTTTTCGTGCTAATATTCTTTGATTGTTGTTTGTTAGTTTTACTTGTTTCGTTAGTTATTTTTGTGTATGATTTCTTATTGTAAAAACATATATATTTACAACAAGGAAGGAATACTTCCTTGTTGTAAAATGTAAATATGTATGTTTTTATTGAACATTTACTGTGCAATAACTTGGATCTGAGTCTGTAATATTGTGCATATTTTTGCCAAATAAACAAATAACCCAATTAGGAGGAGGTCAGCAGTGTGTGGAATAAGGTTGCCAATGATGATGATGAAGGCGTTATTTATGTTAAAAATTAATGCATATAATGGGTAAATAACTCTTTCATTTCAAAACTCTGAAGACCAGCCTTACCAAGAGGTATCGTGATACCCAGTAAATCGGAGGTCAGATAGGCAGTCGCTCGAAATAAAATACTGCTATTCAGTCGCATCTGGTAAGACTAAAAGCCAAACCCAACATACGAGTACATAGTTGAGAAAAGGTTATGATGATAACTCTTGCATTTTTCAACTTTAACATCTCCATTTTGCATAAGATTACTCTCACATTATTCTAAAGGAAGACATGTTACGAGTTATTGCACTATTTGCACAAAGAAACTAATTGCGTCTTAAGTACGGTATAAACAGAGCAAATGCAGCCGACATCCGTCTAGTCATTATGTTCTTATGCTAAATGCTCCCGACAAAAGAGCTGAAATAAATTACGTGTGTACCTACTGCGTTTCCAGCTTTGAGATAAGGAGCTATCGGTGTTGGCAAACAGTCGCTGAAATATAATCTAGACAGAGGTAAATCTCTAAATCTAATCTCAATTTCTTAACGGTAGTTTCCAAGAAAAAAATGTCCTAAGATTTTAGCCACAGATTTAGGATCTTAACTTATAAATAGATATATGCATATCTCACGGAGTGGTGGCCTATGTCCCTGCAGTGTCCCAATTTATAGGCTGTATGTGCATAATTTATATTTCGGCATTCAACAATGAGACCATAGCTTGGACCCTTCGTTGACTTAAAGCCGTTGACCATCCCCAATAAACGCAACTAACCATATTTTATGGAAACTAAACATAAAGGGGACTTTACTATCATTACCATAAACCTTATCTAATTTTAAATTTAATCAAGTAACAGCTTTAAAAATAAAACAAACCAAATTATATTCTACAGCCATACACCTTATCACTTCAACCCTTATCTAAAAGCCATTTCAACCACGTGATCCGCTTTCAAATACACTCCAAAACAAATGAAGGTAAATTATCAAACTTTTATACAAAAGCTCAAAAGTAATTACTACGATGGGTTCAACAAAAACTGATACAAAACACTATTAGAAAATAGAACTATAATTGATTTAAGAAGTATAATTGAATTACCTTTTTGTGGTACAAGAATTAATTGGTTCTGGAATTGGGTGTTGCATTAAAATAAATACGTATGTAGTTTGCAAAACTGTTTTTGTGCTTCGATGGCTAGTATGGAATGACTAGCATGGCCCTATAAATAGCACACTGGGTCTTGTATATGTAGTCCAAAATCAATATTACTGATCAAACTTTTAGCAATCGGTATACAGGCTGGCCCAAGAATCGACATCAAAAAGGGCTTACCGAAACACCCCATATGTGTTCAACGATTATTTATAGTTCACGGGCCTCCCTGTATAACTCTTCGCGCAAAAGTAGGACATACAACCAATATTGGGTGAACAATGGTTGTGAAAGAAGAAGAAAACTTCTCAAAAGGGTTCAAATGTCAGTTGGAAATCGCACCATTCTCAATAACAATATGCAATTGGGGTTTATTTATAAACCGATGATTAAAGTTAAGTGGCATTCAAACGTCAACAATGTATGGTGAAACAGTCGCTAACTACTATAACTTAACTTTAAAAGCAACGTTTATGAATAAAGGGGCAAATCTCGAATCTAGAATCAACTGCATTCTAGATTCCAGAAAGACGTCCAAACACAAAAAAGACGAGAGTAAAACGCTTTAAAAACGTAACAAATAATATATGCGACCCGATTACCTAATTAGTTGGTTCTGTAGTCGTGTTAGCTATATTTCTTTGGATTAAATTCAGCGAGAGTTCCGCGATTTACTTCGTTCGGAATAGTTGATTAACTCTAACCGTACAGTGGGAAGTATTTCCAGTAATAAGTGCTTGGCATTCTCGTCCCCGAATGCGAGTTGCGCACTTTATTTCATTAGTTGCATTTAATTTAAGAACAAAGCGCTTTTTATTCCTCTGTTTCAAGTTTCTTTTTATCGGGTTTGTTGATTGGAAGGTATATGGTAATGGCTGCTATCGGGCTTTTAAGTACTACCAAAAAGCGACAGTGATTTTATCTCATTTTTCGACATGATTGCTAGTTATCACATATGACACATAAGATTGGCGAGCGAAAGGTGGAGAGCTCGAACTCCTGCATTAGTAATCATCATACTGATGCATATTGATGTCTACTAATTAACCCAGAAAAAAAGACAAATTAACTAAACATGCTTATTTTGCTTAATTAGTGGTTTGACAGGAATACAAGGTAGCTACTAGCAAATGCTAATAATCATGATTTCAAAAGTCTTATTAAAAAAACTGCAAAATGTACCAAAAATAAAATCTGCAACAAACACGACGCACAATAACTTAAACTGTATGAAATTAAATTTCAACCGCGTTCCTTGCAGGTGGCTCATTATTGTATAACAGCTGTAGCAGCTGTGTGCCGCGCCAAAATTTAACCACAGCCAACAGTTCACCTTTATAACTGTGATGTGGTTTTATTTGGAGGGAGATAATGAAAAAAATATTTAAGGGGTCCATTCTGATGGGGATATATTAAGCAGTTTTAATAGTCTGGTAATAGAAGCTGCCAAAGCAACAATATTACTAAATTATCAGCTAATTGAAGTATATGAATACAATGATGAAGTGGGAATCTTTGTAATGCAACAAGATACAAAAAAAAACAGAAGTACTACACCTAATGTCAAAACAGTGATCCGAAAGCCATCGCATTTTGAAGATGACGAAGACAGTACTAAAGTAAACACGTCAAAGCAAAAAAATGACTAGACGACAAGCTTGTTGAAGCACATGAATGCATTAACGAAATTAGAATTTCAGCAATGCAATCAAAATACTAAAAAAACAGAAGTACTGCTGCTAATGTAAAAACAGTGATCCAAAAACCATCACCATTTCCCTCGAACATAGTACTAAAGTAAACAAAACTTCAACAGCCAGTTCCACAAATAATAATGCAGCTTAAACAAAAGCGGTTTGATTATTTTCAACGTCATGAATATACAATTTTAAAATACGAACCGTGAGATATTAAGGCAAAGCTTTTATTGCAAGAATTGTTTCGGTAAAAGGAGGTCGTTTTAAAACTGTTGAAAGTAGCTGGTACGGTGAACACGGAATATGGCGTTTCGTATTTGTTTTTTTAATACAGTTGCTCAAAAAGTGGCGTATTGCAGGGACGTATAGCGTTCGGGATGTGGGCTATTACATACTCGTGCTTTTTTTTTACCTTTCCCGAACTCGTGCGTTCTCTTTCCCAACTGTCAAAATAATGTGTATTAAAAAGAAAAACCAACCATGAAGTTTTTACTAAAAAAATTCATGGAAGTTTTTATGATTCATGCAAATACGTATATTTCTAAAAAGAAGCTACTAATTCGTTTCAATATCTGATTTAATGATTTGATTGAATGAGTTAGGTTAGGTTTCATTTCATTTCATATCAATAAAAAAAATCTACTGAAGACTTGGCTGTATGGGCATAGTTCCCTTTGCCTACCAGAATGGGTGAAGAAAAAAAATCTCTGCTTATATTCTACGGTTGGCGCCATTGGTTAGTTGAGTTTATTGTGTTTTTATTATTTTATTAAATTGCTTCATTTTTTCGCAACTGTATTAAAAATAGTCGTTCAGTACACGTGCGAAATCGTCATTGCAACTTGTTCCGACTGTCAACCCTCGCCTTCGGCTGCGCCTCGGCTCGGGTAGACATTTGTCGGAACTCTTTGCAATGACAACCTTTCCGCACTTGTAATGAAATATACTATATTACCCGATACTGAATAGTGACGTCATTGACAAGGAGAATTAAGATGTAGTGGTGTTAAAGTTTTTGTTCAGATGAATGGGATTATTAATATTGGCAATTGTAGTTATTAATAGCTTGGAGCACTATTAGCCATTGATGGTAGCGTACGATTTGGAATGTTATAAATATGTATCATACTTTCATATGCAGACGCTACGGTTGTACACTTTCCATTAGCTAAACTTTTTGGAATGTAGAAAATACGAGACATAATACAAAAATCTGTCAAGTGCGAGTAGGACTCGCGCACATAAACAAAAAACAAACAAACATTTGTAGGTATGTAATTACACATTTACGGTTTTCGGATTTTTTCCTTTACGTGTGCTACATGATATTGCTTCTTGCCAAATTTCATGATTCTAGGTCAACGGTGAGTACCCTATAGGTTTTCATTCCATTGCGCGTGTCAAAATATGCGGAATAAACGGAATATAAACGTCCGTATCTTTTGATTGCGTTGACTAAGAAGTTTGATGTTTTCGCTGCTTCAAGGGATTAAAGACCTGAGTATTTGATATTAATTTCAACTTGATAACTCCACGCGTTCCTGAGAAAAAGGGTCTTGACAGACGGACAGACAGACTGACAACGTGGTGATCTTATAAGGGTTCCGTTTTTCCTTTTGGAGTACGGAACCCTAAAATAGTAATATTTATCGAGAATAACGTACCAAAAAATAGCTCAAAAGTATTATTAAATATCAATTTCCATCAGAATCAACGTTATAAACCAATATCAACGCGAAATCAAAGTAATCGGTCATGAAAATCCACAAGTAATTGAAGGTTTAAATCGGCTACAATTTTGCGAGACGAAAATTTTATCACCTAAGAATTTCGTCATAAAATCAGGGGGGATCTGGCACCTAAATTAATCGACGAGCTCGTTTGGCAGCGTCTCCAACGAAGAAAGGTATTAAGAGCCACAGTTCAAATGTTGTTTGGCGTAAAAGCCAATTTTCGGTAGTAAATAAACGTTAATCTCCTTTTTATCGGATGCTGAATTTAAAGCTATGGTTTGTTTGGTATTGTAATGGTGTTAATGCATGGTCTGGTTTAAAACATAAATTCTCCATAGATACCTACTACGCTTTGGAATGGGCAACTATTTTCATATTTCTGACTGGTCGACTCCTTGACAATTCAAAAGTGCCTGTACATGGTTTAATTAAAATAAATGCTTTGATTTTTGAGTTTGAATTACTCTAGAAGTTGGCATCAAGATTATATTTTAATACAATTTATTTGATTCTGTATTGATCCTTACTAATTAAATAAACTAGCATAACAGGCATTAAGGAACCTGTCTTCTAAAGAAATGTTATCATATCTTCAAATAAACAACAGTAAAACTTTCTTCATAGAAAAACATAGGCAACCGGCTATCATAACTCAGCAGCATAAGCGCTATAAGAAACAGTATTAAAAGTTGTTTCAAAAACTTTATTCAGCGCTGTAGCCGCTGCTGGATCAGTGTAAAGACCGGAACACACTCGCAACTCCTTATTCGTAGTTTGAGAGACGATTGTGATGAAAGTTTTTCCAATAATTGTAATATTTATCGAACCAGCTAAATTATTTCGTCAAAATGGTGGACATGAACAATTACTCGTTTTTCAGTTTTAAGTCTGACAGATTGATGAAAATATCCCACATAATAAATAAAATCATACCGGATCACCAATCTGCTTGTCGATCGCGGTCATTTTATAGCCGCAGCCCATTGCAATATTCATAGTAGCCATTAACTGAGGCTTATGACTGCTGACGACGTTGATATTATCAATATGACTGCAGTGAAACATAATCATAATGCAACCACATACTAGTATGAAAATTGCTATAATGAGGCTTTAGTTGGTGGTTTTGGTACCGAGAAGTCATTCGTGTGTTCCGTGCCTAAGGCGGATGCTTCCGCTGCATTTCTGTTCGCTAACTTTAAGCAGTTATTGCGTTGTCGAAATGGTTGCCTGTCTTAATGAGGGTTGGGATTATGACGAAATTTTTCATTAAGGTCAGATATTATTCATATAAGCAGCATTATCTCCAAAAATGACATGAAATTTAATCCATCTGCCTTCAAAGCAAGAGTGTACAGGCATCTTCTGGGCACGCTCGTTCCAGCATAGATCTCATCCATCGCTTTCCATCAGGCGTTATCGAGTTTAAGAGCAGGCCCATTTAGATTTTAGCATTTGTTTTAAACATGACCACTGGAACGCTCTACTGCATATACAGTATAATATAGTTTAAATACAACACCGAGTATTTCTATGTTTGCTGTAATAACGAGTTCATAGTCTATCATTAGTAACTGGATCGTTTAAAAATATACAAATATTTACTATTGCAGTACGGGCAATTACTTACAAACAAATTATTGTTAATGTTAGGACAGACAAAGCAATATACTGTGGCAGTAGAGTTGTCAAAAGTTATTGTTATTGAAAGCTCTCGTTTTAACAAAAATACTCAAATAGGTATAAGTTGTTCGTTCTCGGTAATTTGCACAACAAGTAATTTAGATACCGAGAAACACCTCTAATAAATGACAATGGAAACTTACAAACTCTCTCCAAAATAAAAGTCGAAACAATGGACAGTTAGAAACAGTCGTTTACAATCAGTAAAGATAACCCAATGTAAATAAAGCGACACGAACGTTTGGAAAAGACAAACATATTACCGAACTTACGCATTTACAATTCAAATGACGTGAAACAAAAACCATTGAGCGTACAAACCGAACGGAAAGGATTTAAAACTCCTCGCCGGTTGCGCCTATAAATCCGTGGTGGAACCATTAGAGGATAACTTTCACGCATGTTTGGAGAAAATACGGAAGAGCCTAGGAATTCGATGGAAAACTATGCAATGGAGTTTTGAGAAAACGCTGTGAAAATCAAACTATCGTATTTTAAGTAAATCAACTGTTTCTTTGTAAGATGATATCCAATAAGAAGGTTAAAATGAAATTTACCTTATCAGCAACTAAAGTAATGAATTTCTGTTCTGTCTTAATGAACACGACGAATTGACAACCACAATACTCATAAACCAGTATATGGCCTCTATATGCTCGAGTAAATGCCCTCAAATTATCCTTTGTATGACTATCATAGCGAATCATCGAACTTTATTAATATTATGGGAAACTTGTTTTTCTCTTGGACTAAACCGAGAAAAGTTATAAAGCAACTATATGCTCGAGGAGTTGACTCTAAAGACGCTTACTATCACACAGTAATTACAAACACATGTGTAATCAGAGACAGACGGAACCCTCCACGAGTGCTCATCTAAGCTGCAAGGAATGTGCTGAGTGCGTTTAATGTTCGTCCAACTTCTTCGAGACTTGGCTAACGGTCAAGTGTGGACATATGAAGGAGTTTTGATGAAGATTTATCTTGACGATGTACTTATATTCAGTACCAATTGCTTTGTTTGGGTTGTGAGAGATTGTACAAGAAGGACATTTGTTTTTGGTCCGGATTTTTTTATATTATATGAATTTGGAAGCAAACCTAGCATCTGCAGACATATTAATAAAAATTACATTGATTTAATTACAAATTATGTTGTTACTAAGCTAAGATACCAAGTGCAACCAACTTAGAGCGAAAATATATACCAAGTGCAACCAACTTAGAGCAAAAATATATGGTAAAATAATTGGAATATGATACAGAGAGCCTTGGCTACCGTCTCTTAGCACAATTAATATTATATAACACAGGCATATCTAGGCATAAACAAGCTACGGCTTGATGCACTGGCACCCAAGTTTAATTGACACGAATCTTGCTAGTATTCAGCAGCTTTAGGATGGCAACGTTTCTAGTTATAGGGATAAGTGGAAAACTAAGCCTGTTCATCGTGAAATTACAAACTTCAAATTTTACATAAAACACAATAAAACCATATTATCTCTCATTTTTAAACTTGGCTTCTGATCATCCTGAAAATCAAGTGTGTTAATTTTAATCAACCCTAAATATGCCTGATATATGAGAACATTCGAGCAACGGTGGCAGCAAGCTGTGCGATATATTTTATACATAATCGATCTGTCTTCTTCGGTCGTGGGGCAAAGGCGTGTCCCATTCATCAATCTTGTGCCGGTTGCGATACTCACATTACAAGGAACACACGATTAATCTGATCTTCGTGTGTCAGTTAGGATCCGCCCTGCTATCAGTTGATTGGAGAAAAACTAGTTGAACTAATGTTTAAATTCAATATTTATGATAGATATAGAGTTTATAATAAAGATTCCTTCAGTGTTTTAATACACATTCAGCAAGTGGCAGATGGCGATTAAGTTTTATGAAACATAATTAAAAGCATGATTTTAAGAATAAGGAAAATAGTTTTTGAAAGAATGTGGAATCTAGGGAACAACGTTCTAACATGAAAAACCGGCATGGTTCCAATCAATTCTTCAAGCAATTTGGAGCACGGTAACTCAAAATTTAACGGCAACAACATTAAAGATCCCACCAACCGTCGGATATTGTCAACGGAAGATGTTCAACAACTCGTTGTAATAAATACAAAACTTTACCAATTTACGTCGCAACATAACCTTAGGGCGAAAATTATAAATGTCCCCGTAATTAAATTATAATTTAAGTTATGGAGTTTAAAAAGGAATTGCGATTCCGACTTAGTGAGCGGCACGTCAACAGCTTTGAGATTTAATTAGAATATGACTTGGAGACCTTCAAATAATTTCACAACAAATGAAGCTCTAGTTTTTAAAGAATTATGAAATGTACTCGTATATATTTAATCTGACGTAATAGTTGCCTTAACCGAATTTTAATCATAGTTAAAAATAAACGCTCTCAAATTAAAATGTAAAAGTAATGGATACATATAAGTTTTGCCAAGACGGGTTTTACTTGTGGATAAGATTATTTTAAGCTTTTCAACTGTAAGCTAAGTATTTAGAAGGGTTCGTTTCCAGAACTTTACTTTCTGTCAAATCATCAAAATTAGCACCAAAGTTTTGAACGTCAACATTTTCCTTGGAGATAAACGGCCGAATAAACATGTTTGGAAAGGGGTTCAATTCTTAATTCTTCTTCTTTTCTGTTTGCAACTGGGTCTAACATTAATTACAATGCAAAGATATAAAACTTAACAGATACCAAATCATTTCCCTACTTTGAAACTAAATTCAAGTTATAAAGTTTGGAATACTAATGGCTTTTTATTATTGCTAACAAGATTCCAAAAGTTATTCATTAAAAATAGGTTTTATTTGACGTTAAGTATCTACATGATTTTTTTTCAATTTTATAAGAATATACGAAAGATTGAATAAAAATATTGAACTTATACACCTACAGTTATAATCTAATATATTCATAGGAATGTTCTCGGGAATTCTGTATGTGTAGGTATATCTTTGGTAATTATAACCCACACATTTATGCTCGGGTCAAAACTTCGTGTAAAATTAAACGGTATGCAGAGCTGATGTAGCTACAAATTAGCAATCTAAAACCCGCTGCAAACTGTTAACAACGTACGTGCATCTAGAAATATCTAGAGGAGCAAATGGGTTTATAAATAAAATACATTGTTGATGCTTAGCTACCCTAGATCTAATGAGGTAATTACGAGTTAAAACATAATATACTGCATGCTTGGAATAGATTTAAGTAGGTAAAGAAAACAGTACTTTTTCTTGAGGTTATTTTTAATTAGGTAAGTACGAACAAGATGAAAATAAAGTTTTGCAGTAAGCTCGGAAATGATGGATGAAGAGGTAGCGATGAAACAAAAACTGAGGTATTTGACGTTTTCAAATCCATTTAACAATGAGACTGTTTCAACATAAAAATACAATAGACAATGACTATCAAAATTTTACAACTCTGTTTTAAAGCTAATCATTTAGAGACGGCCCACACCTACCAAGGGAATGAATTAAAGAACGAACTAACTAGAACCCTACCAGGACGGTGGGATTTTATTAATCCAATTTTGGATTTCGTAATAATAGGTTTAATTATTCACGATTGAGAAAGCTTTTAGAAGCGAGTTTATGCAAAGTTTTGTATGGGCGCCGGTAATGAAAACGGTGGATGTACCGACTAATGTATTAAGGTCCAACAGAGGTCCGGACGTGGAGTTCTGTCGGATTTTGTTGAACGTGTTTAGATAATGATGGATGATAAAACATTTACAGAGAATTTTGTATAAAAGAACGAGCAAGTAACTGTGAAATACGAAAATTTATAGGTAAATAACAAAGTAACTCGACAACAATTTTTCGAACACACTTTTCTTTTGTAATCCTTTGAATTTGGCATCACAGTCACTGTAACAACATTAGCAAAAAACGAGAAACTATTCATAGTGTGCTCAGAAACCCTGAAATCCTCTGACAATCACAAAATTCTGCAAACAAAGGTTCCAATTCTCACTTTCGTCCACCCAATCTCATATATTCTGATCTCGGTTTTACACACGTACCTACATTTTGAGCCGAGTGCACCACCCGCAGGTGAAGTCGCAGTAGAGCACAATGCATGAGGAAGCATCAAACCACATTTCAAAATACGTGGCATTGTTTAGAAACGCAGACACGCCTTGCCACATTCACAGTTGGCAACAGCCCGCGCATTGTTCCCATTCGAATCAAATTTTCCATATCATCGCTGAATAGAATAATTGATTGGTTGGTCGAACATCAATTTTATAGTTCAATAAATCTTGGGAAATTATTAATGTGTAAATTCTTCCTTTAGAGCGAAACATTATAGGACTTGTTTCCTATTTTTTTATTCATCAGAAAACATGATTCTACTGATATTGTATTCGCTCAGCGAATTGTAAACAACCTCTAGGAAGTACATCGCTTGAAGTGAAGATATCAGTTTTCAAAACATAAAATTTCACTCGAGTAAATGGGAGAAGCGCCAAAACTAAAGTTTTATGTAACTGAATAAAACTTTCCAGAATATACTCTTCTGGATAAAATTTCCAGTTTCAAATCATTGTGACAGCCTGGGAGCATTTGGGATGGGGCGTTTCGAAATTTTCAATTTAGGTTATTATACCTAGAACTTTATAATGACAGAAATGAAAGTTTCTAGTTTTATGCCAAGTTCTAGAGGGCATTCTAAATAGAGGCCTATTCATTAAAATAGTAAATGAAAAAGGCCTATTGAAAGTTAAGAAGTGGGATGGCACGAGTATCATTTGTCGTTCTAGATCATAACGCGAAATTTCGAGAAATAATTGGAAGGTAGGCAAAACATGCCTAAGAATTTTAATTTTCCAATAGGTACCTCACTTTACTCGAAGGTACTGAAACTATGCGAAACGTTCACGGAGTTGTTTCAGCCAGGCCCCACTGACAAAGGACTGCATACAATCTAAATACGTCTCGGAAGCTATCACCGAAGCAAGCGACTCAAAACTCGTTAATCGACATTTCTAAGACCAGCCACAGCGCTGTTTGCGCAGGTCTTGTCCTTCAAAGATCTGTGTTTAAACAGGACCCGTCAGGAACCGAACTAATTGTGTAATGCAGAAAATACATGCTACTTCACTACATAGTATAAAACAAAGTCGCTTTCTCTGTCCCTATGTCCCTATGTCCCTTTGTATGCTTAAATCTTTGAAACTCCGCAACGGATTTTGATGCGGTTTTTTTAATAGATAGAGTGATTCAAGAGGAAGGTTTATATGTATAATAACATCCATTAAATAGTGGAGAAGTACTGTTATTTTTGAGGTTTCTAATGTGATGTCGTAAATAATTACATTTTTTCCGCTTGCATTGCAAACGCAGGCTGAACCCTACGAGTTTTATCAAAATAATGTACTAAGTATTGTACACATTGAAAAGGTCTACAGAAAAGTCCGTGATGGTATATGTGTATCTCTTATGGATAACCCACAATAATTTTTTTTGTCATTTACTTTTTACGACAAATAATGGCTAATTTTCGAAGCGATTTTAACCAATACAGCATTAATCCTTAACCAATTAAATACCTTGAATACATTGTTCATTTAATATAGATCTACATGGCCCTTTACACCGTATGATTTAAGTGAAAATTTTCGAAGATATTACAGATTTAAAAATTGCGGGACGTAGCGTTTGCGGCGGTACCGGCCGGCCGCCCGGTGCGGCAAGAGCGTGCCTATAAAAAAGCCGGAGCGGGCCGCTATGTTTTTATATACAACGTTCACAGTTTTTCTGTAGTGTATTTAGTATCAGCATTGCACCCGTGCGAAGCCGGGGCGGGTCGCTAGTTACTATTAAAATTGAATTATTCGAAAAACTTGATCAAAACGCAAAGAAAAATGACTAAGAAAAATATCACAGTGTGGGTCGTAAAGATACAGTACCCGGCGATAAATATTGCACATCGACCTTTGGAAAGAGACAATAGGCTAATTTTGGCTTCGTAGAGCGTTATCTCTGTCGCACGAAATACAAACAGTCCGGTATCTATTAGGAGCTGTTAAAACAATTATGATTTACTTCTTTTGATAATTATTTTTATTCTTTGTATAAAATACACCAATTTCCAAAAGTCGATGTGCAATATTTATCGCCGGGTACTGTACAAATGTGTGGGCGAGAAAAAAAATGTAATTCGATCCTAGACAGACGCTTCACTATGTCTAAATAATTTCATCACCGCTGCTCTCAAAACGGTGAAGGAAAACATCGTGAGGAAACCGGCATGACCTAGAACGGCTAGAACCTTCGAAGACATGTGACATCTACCAAACCGCACTGGGCCCGCGTGGTGGATTGCAGCCCACTCTCTCTCTCAGAGAGGAGGCTTCTGTTCCAGCATTGGGAACATTGTAGGCTGATCAATGATTTGGTTCTTTATATTTTAAGCGAGAGTCAAATTCTAAATAACTACCTTTTTTCAATTTGTCCCTCGTTTTACAAGTCTCCCTGTATAACAATTTCAGTTTTCAACAAGGATATTTTCCGGAAGCCAGCTGAAGATTAGAATCATGACGTGTGAACAAGAAATGTGTTAGCAAAGTTTTTCGATTTGGATCTGTTCTTGTTTGTTTGTTTTTTTTTTTATTCATGTCAAAGGGCCGATTCAAGTGTGTACCTTTTGTGTCTTTTAGCGATTTACGGATTTTATGTCCTTCACAGTATTTTTGGTTACAGATTCTGCTGTTGCAAAGAGATTAAGAAAGAAAGAAAATATGTTTCATGTTCAGCAGTAGCGCTTGCGACCACTAGACAACGAGGCAGCAATTTATTGCACTAGTTTTTTTCATATTTCACACGCTGAGATATAATTATTCTGAGCGTCATAATTTAGTCTACCGCGGATCAACAAATTCGGACATCCATTTTAGCAAATAACATCAATACGTTTGGCGTAAACATATCACCAGGGACATTTAAAATGAATACAACCATGTCAGCTGATAAATAGTTTCGGTTTATTGAGAGTCAATTTAATTAAAACTTTGAATTACACAAGTCTTAACCCGGTGCCATTGACATACTGACCCGAGGCGACTTATATCTGTCATTATTATTTTTTAAGCCGATCATGCAATTTTAGCGTTTGTGTAGCTGGAGATACGGCAACCCTAATCGGGTAAATACGACCCAGCGTCACCGCTGGCGTAGTGTTTTTGTGACATACTTTTATTCGGTTATTTAGTATTTGTTGTTAATTCACCTTGTACTTTTTAACTTTTTGGTGATGACAATTATTCGATAAAATCTGGATTGTGATGACCCGGTGTCATCGTCGGCGTAATTATATTCACGTCATTTGCCCCGGGTTAATTGGGTGTAAGAGTCCATATTAGCGATGTATGTATAATCTTCGCTCATCACTCATTTTTACTACCCTTGCCTTTTTGTTTTAGTGTTAATCTTGGGTAGATTTAAGGGTGTGGGTAACAGCTGGACGCCGCTTTTATGCTCTTAGATTATTAAAATTGTTTGTAAGTCGGACTCACACACAAAGGCTTCCGTAGCACCATGCAATATTTAATACTACAATTATTTAAAAACAAAACACGTTTCTTGTCGGGGACCCCATTTAATTTTAACTTGTTTTTTATATGTTGTCATAGCGTTCATAGTACTACACACTCTGTGAAATACGTGTCTATCTATTACGTTTCAAAAGATACAGGCCGGAGACAAACAGAAGGACGGATAGCGGAGCCTCAATAATAGGGTGCCAAAGGGAAAAGAAAGCAGGTAGAATCATGAAAAGACAAGGTGAGATCAGTAGGTACACACACGCACTAGTATTTTTTATGCATCACAAGCACATGTTCTCTGTACGAAGTTACATGTATAGACGCCAGCACATCAAGTTACTACAATCTGTCAAATTTCTTCAATAGATTTTCAACTTTATCGCTAAAGTATAAGGTTCAAAGTTTATTGGGAAAATTTGACAGTTTCGGGTAGCTTGATGTGCTGGCGTCTGTACATTGTTAGATCTAATTAAAACTATGCAATATTTTACTGAAGTTTTCCAAGCTTGCTCCAATATTCTCCTACAAACCACTTCTGCAGAGTATACGGATATTGAGAATTTCTAAGTACACAACAGAAAACTACTAACATTAAAATTCTCACGCATTCGAAGCACGTGCCACGCCTATAGGGAATCTTCGTAAAACTATAAATACACAAAACATAATATTAAAAAGGGCTAGTTCCGGGCTCCTTGGCTAGGCCTCCTCGCTTCCTTCCAATAATTGATATTTGCCATTTGAATTCAAGCTGTAGTACGGCTTCGGGGTGGTTCGGCGAAGGGAGGCGAGTCGTTAAGGACCGTTCACAAAGACCGATTCAATCGACCTCAGAGTGTGTATCTTATGGCTGTGACGTGAAGGCAAATGTTTGCCATTGTGTCGTGTTTCGTATCCAACAGGACACTTACTCACCGTGTTTGTGCTTAGTATATGTGAAGTGAAGCCGGTGAAGCTTAGTGACGAGTTACGTTAGATTGGTTCAATATTAACATCTCTTGAAACACAATATCGCGGTAAGAAATATATCATAGATACATTAATAAATAAAAGCTCCGATCCACACACATAATCCTCATTGCTAAGACCCTATAAATGGCAAAGGAAATTAATTTCGCCAGAACTTCCTGAAAGATTCGATCATAATTCGCTGGATCTTCTCTATTCTGAGCCCACACTATCCTTGTATCCTTTCGCCAATTCTGTTCACATAGCACATAAATAGTGGTGGGCCTTATAGCCTGGGGGCTTCGTCGATGCGATTCCAAACACATCCGTTATTTGGCGGGGTCGGTTGGAACAAGGGAGAACGTTGGTGGCCTAATTGAAACTAAGGAATTCAGTGTGCGGGCTCCCGGTTCGCTTGCTATTGGGTGTACTGCAGCCAAATCCTTGGTGATGAATGTCTCGATGCGGGATGTTTGTACGTTGATAGCACATTGATACGGGGCTTGGCAATTCCCTTTAGAAATCGAGGAGGTTTTTTGATGAGCGTTCCGAAAGTAATTAGGTGCATCGTTAAAAGTAACTTAATATGTTTTTTTCCTTTCGTAGATCTTTGACAGTTGTTACGGGTAGTTAGAAGCTAAGAAAAATCTGACAATTAGTCTTACCAAGAGATATCGTGTTACCCCGTAATTGGGTTGTCGATGTCAGACAGGCATTCGCTCCATGTAAAATACTGGTATTCGTCTGCATCCGGTTAGATTGGAAGCTGACCCCAACATAGTTGGGAAAAGACTGGGAAGATTGATTTTTATTTCCCTTCGACGCAAACAGATAACATAGAAGTTACAGCTAACTTTCTGAAAATTTTGTAACGGTAGTTTTTGCCCTCAACTTCTTTGGCGTGGATGTCAGTAAAAGACAATGTGACTTTTTACTAATTATTTTTTCTTTTTCTAAAATAAAAATAGGCTAATAGCCAGTGAAAGTTCCGTCAAAATCGGTCACGCCGTTTCGGAGATTAGCCGAAACAAACAATGTAAAGAAAAAATGTAAAAAAAAAATTGTTATGAGTACCGCATTTAGTAAAAAGCTGTTATTTTGACATTACGAACAGACACTTCAATTTGATTTATTTGTATAGATTTTTTCAAAATAAGCGAAAATAATTTCATTTGTCAACAAAGCACTAACAAAATGAAACTATGACTAGAACAAAGCTGTCCATTCGACTCAGATACAATCAGTCATTTTAGTGATGAATAAGCGATTTTAATAAAGATAATTTCTCTATTTTAATTAAATAAACGCTGTTTCTAGACGTCAACGCGTTACCCTAATACACTGTGGGCAGCTTTTAAATGGCCAATTGAGGTGGAAAACGGTAAAAGTTTAACATCAATTTCAAGGAGAGTGAAAAGTAATTTAAAACACACGTGGTGTACGCATGTTATCTTTATTAAATTTCCTTTTTCTTGTTTTGAAAGGTATCCCAGAAATTTATGAGTTTGGATGATGTAGACTGGATGCGGAAGGTGAAAACCTGAGTCTTTTTGCGCAATTTGTAAGAGATCTTTGTCTTGCTATGGCCTGGGAATCTAAGTTTAAAGACGAGAGTTTCTTCTTCAAATAAAATCTACATATTATACTAATAATAAGTCTGAAGAGTTTTTTTTAATGCGCTCATCTCTGGAACTACCAGTCGGATTTAAAAAGTTCTTTTTGCATTTGATAGCCCAATTCTTGAGCATGCCTATAGGCTATTTCACATTACGCTAGGAATTTAGGAACCAAGTAAATATAAAAAAAAATCCGAAAGAACGCTTAGCGAAAATAAACTCATAGCGCGGGCAGGCGATGCGATGCCGACGGGGAACAAGAAACACGCGGACAAGTTCGCAGCTAGTAACATATATGAGGTAAAACTATTGCTCAGATAGTAATCTAATAAAAATATCTATTCAATATCATCTTAGTAGGCTGTTACTCAATTACAGCGATACAGAAACCATTTGTTCATATTTACGACTTAGAAACAATAACCCTGTATAACCATACATAAATTCCGCAACACACTTATAACTTCAACCTTAGTCTTTGTGGAGTAAGATTGAAATTCCGTTGTCGAGTTGAATGGTGGTTGAGACGCTTTCTCTGCCCAAGTTGCGTTAGTTATTTCGGCTAGAACTAGAAGTTTGTTTGCTAGTCTTAACTAGCCCTGATGAGCCTCTCGGGTAACAAATAGCAGGGCGTTTATTTTATTTTCCTTGTTTAAGTAGGTAATTAATAGAAACTGGACGGAAAAAATGTTTGTTTTAATGTGACAATAACTTGTTTGAATGGGTTCAGTCTTTCTTGTAAAGTAGAATTTCTTTTTTTTGTATTAAGTGTGTATGTATAGGGATGTTCTTGAGAGTGCTATATTTAGTTCTCGAGCGAAATATAAAAATAAATCTGGACTAGAAAAAGTCTAGTTTGTAAAAAGATAAGTACCTATTACTGTCGGCCTTATAACAACACAATGGTTTCCTCCAGAGCCAGTTTTATACCCCATCAAGGCATTTGTGAATTTCAAACTTTACCCCTTCCAGTTTTTAATACAAAATCAGATTTTAAGCCCGATTCTAAGTTGACAATTTTGTATTAATAAGGTTCGAAATACAAAAACTGTTGACTGCTAGGCTCAAACCGCCTAGTTTGAGCTACAAAATTGTCAACTTAGAATCGGGCTTAAAAGAGACTTAGAGCCGTGGCGTGCATTGCATAAAGGCATATAAGCAGTGCCTACTTCGATAAATCACCATAAGCCTGTCAATTACATTTTAGTGTGTGTGCCCCACAGTTAAGAGATCTCGACTCACTAAATTATCATACCTAACAAAAAACAAAAACGCGCGGCAGTAGGCAGTCGCCAGACGGCCTACTCGGCTCCCGAATTATTTGCACATTGTCATTGGTCTTTTACTCGTTCAAGTTAATACGACGTTTGACCTTCGCAATTTATCACCCTAAAGTGCCTTATGCCTACTCAAATCACCAACAGAGTATGAATATTAAAATCGTAATTTGTAATTCGTTCGTAATTTGGCCGTGCGAAGAAAGAAAGGGATGGATATTGAGGTCGCCAATAGTCGTCGGTTAAAATGAAAATCCAAGATGGCGGCTGCGAACATTTTCAAATTTTTCGTTATAGTGTCGTTTTTATGGTTTTCGAGGTTGCTGGAGCCGAAAATAAAATCAAAACGAAAATCCAATATGGCGGCTGTAAAACCTTTTTCTGTTATGTTTCTTTTTTTGTTATGGACCTTTTTTGTTATGTACCTTTTTTTGTTTTATGTTTCTGATTAGTGACCGCGTCTGTCTAGACTAGACCCGGCCTATTAGTGCTTGCCTACCTATTCTGAAAACCAATGCACGCCACTGGAGCCTAGAATACCGTAAGATCTCGTTTTGTAATAAGAAGGCTATAGTTCACTATAAATTAGCCTACGGTTGACTATACATAACATAAAAACAGCTAAGTATTAAATATACCGAGAAGACTTCGAAAGCTACACAACTCGAATAATTCAATTTTCCCCTTTACCTTAAAAGCATTTACTCATAAGTAACCTTCATAAAGGTACAAAGAAACATTTTAACATCAACAACAAAAATACGTTAATAAATTATGTACCTATTTAAAAAGAAAATATTTACAAACGACTGGCAACGTTCACGTTGATTAATTGAAAAAAAGTGGATAAAAAGCTTTTTGTTCTGCCACGCGAAAGATGGCGTTGACTGATAAAGAGCGGTAACTACACATCAATCTGTTTTCCACTTATACTGATGAAAAACAAATCCCCGAAATGTATTAGAAGGTGTATCTTTAAAAGGCTTTGATGGTTGACTGTGGATTGTATGAAAATGTTTTTATAGCATTTTTAAGGTTTTTTTAACGTATTTAATGATTGATGGAGTATTTTAACACTCGGATAGGCATTTTTTACAAGATTTGCTTATTTAAAACATCACACTGTATTCCCTGGAGGGTTGAGCAGAGGTGTACTTACAGTACTCTCACATTATCAGCGTCAGGTACATTTTCCTGACACATGCTGAGCTGGACTCCCATTTGGTGCAACCTTGAGACGCACACCGCACTGTGTATTTTTCGTTATTTCGTCATAGTGTCACTTTTATTTCGATATGTATGTTTTTCCTTTTGTTTTTATATCGGCACCTTGTTTTTATATTATACTAGCTGACCCGACAGATGACGTTGTCCTGTTTTTGATTTGAAAGACATGTAGCGCCATCTATTATCAGCAATAAAAGTATATGACCGACTACAGTAAACAAAATCAGAGAAATATATGATATTCTTCAGGTTATATGCTAGGTAGATAGTGTGTTGAAAACATACTACAACTAATTTGATACGATAGAAAAAAATCATGAAGGTACCTCTAAAAACTTTCTTTTTACAATAAAAACAATACTAATATACATAATTAAAATCATTCTGATTTTTTGTCAGATTATTCTACAAGCAACATACTAAAGCACTATTGTTTTATTTTTTTAGTCCAAGCAATAAATTTTTTGTAAATAGATAAGTGCTTCACATTCTGCAATAAATTACCAGGCGATGTGTCACCGCGCTTCTCTTTCTTTTCAGTGACCGCGCTTTAGGTCATGTAGTCCTCTAGAACTCCTCCGTAAGAGATAAAACAGGCCAAAAGAATCATATTCGGGGAACCGGTTGATATTATGTATTCTCAATTTCAAATAATAATGTGTGTTGTCTTTGGTGCCTCGCCCTGAAATCAAGCAATGGACAAAATTGTCAACATTTTCTAAGCTTGAGCACGAGGCTTTTGACTACGTTATGTGTGGGTATTTTATGTCATTTTTTAATTTTTATTTGCAATGTGCGTTTTTGTTTGTGCAGAATAAACTAATTTTCTTTTTTTCTTTCCATCAAATAGCAAAAGAAAAAAAGATTTCAATTAATCCTTTCAGTTAACAAAATGACCAAAATTATAAAAGTTCACATACAAAAATCATACGCAACTTGGCTCTAAACGCGAGCATAACCCTCAACCACCTGGGGCGTTCAAAAGCTAAACTCGGAACAGTCGTAAAATCACCTGTTTAGCATATTTACTTAACCCTTTTCCGCTGGACTTACAATTAACTTTGTTCGTACGTTACTACAAAAGAATCGTATGTAAATATTCATAAGGTTATTATTCATGTTATGCACCTGTGTTCTCCAATAAGATACGCTTTGAACTAAGTAAGGTAATTATTAATATGAATAACTTCCTGTAGTTGAAATTATCTTTGAGTGTAATCAGGAAGTGCTGGCGAACCGTACAACCAAGTATAGAATTTTTTCTTTATTGATAGTCTTTTTTGTAGGTCGTAGGTAAATAATACCTTTGTCCTTTTACGGCGCGGGTAATACTTTAAGCTGGGATATAAAGAAAACTGTCGATATAGAAGAATAGAAAATATACACTCCCGCACTTTGTTACGAAATCTGAAATGATGTCGTTATTCACGCTTCTGTAAAACGAAAGACTTTTAGGTATTATTAAAGAATTTGTGAATCCAGATTATTTGTTTTGTTTTTTTGTGTTTTTTTCATAAGTTTTCTATCCAAGTTAAAGAGCACACTCACTGTTTTTTACGTAAAGATATTGATTGACAGTAAGTCAATGCAAAGTATAAATGAGAATGATGCCGTGAGTTTTAGGTCTACTGATAACTTTCGGCAATCATTCTAATTTATACTTTATAACAATGATATAAGAGTTTTATTGCAACCGCATACTAGATTACTTAACGTAAAATAAAATATCGCGAGTGTGCTCCTTCAACTAGGTGTTTTGAAAATATTGCGCAGTCAAACGAGCTAAAGCCAATCCATGGTTGAGTCTAACATCTGACTAGCTTAAGAAAACTTAATTCAATGTTATTCCAAATAACATCACCAGAAAAAAAAAAACAAAATAAACACGCTACTATTTTTAAACGCACATTGATCAATACAAATCCGTCAATTAATGCGTCGGAATCCGCGTCAATCGCGGACGCACCATACATATCGCGGTGCATAATATCGCAATACGTCACGGGACCCGCGCGTTATCGTGCGATAGCCTACGATTTATTGCGAGCTGACTTTGAAACTGAGTTTGTTTACATTAGTACATTTTTGGATTGACATGTGAGTACCTATTTGTATAATAAGCAAAAATTACTACACCAAGAAATTATGTAAAATCTTACGTAACAAAATATACGTAAAACGTGTTATATACATTATTGTCTTACGTCGTTTCTATCAGCATTATATCAACAAAAAAAGTAATTAAAAAACATTAAATCGTCTTCATAAAGAAATTAACTCAAAATTATGAAATAAGTTTAATTTCGGAAGTCGGTATCTTGGGATCTGTATTTTTAGTTTTAGTTTTTTGCCACCGACTTCCGAAATTAAAGTTATTTCATAATTTTGAGTTAATTTCTTTTTGAAGTCGATTTTTTTTTTAAATTACTTCTTTATTATTTCGTAAGTTTTAGTTTTAAGTAAAAACTGGAATATTTGTTTGTAATAAGTAGGTAATAGTTTTGTAGTAAATATTGAACTAGAATTTGACCAAGGTTTTGAGATGTTTTCCCTTTAACACTACACCCGTAGCTCGTATTAATAAGCCAGGCCGTCACACTTACACGTGTTAGTCCAATCTTGAAAATTACTGAATCGATTTTGATGGAACTTGCTCTGTTCCCTAAGTTGAAGTAAATGTAAGCCAATAAAAAAAATGGTCACGATCCGATTAATAGTTGCGGACAAATGCGTGGACAAACATACATAAATACATACATCTATAAAATTTTGTATATGAGTTTGGAAGCCCTAATAGATTGTCATATGTGAATATAATGCAGTTCCAATAATATTACTTACATACATACGTGTCGAATTGATAACCTCCTTTTTTTGAAGTCGGTAAAAACACTACAAATTGAACCACACGAACTAAAGCAAACTACTCCTCAAACAAAGTGATCGTTCTTGCAGCATTGCATCAACTACAACAAAGCGTTTTTACGCAAATTTCTCGTCGTAACTAATTTGCAATACAATGCGGCTGAACCCCCCACAGTCGTACTAAAACACCCGTTTCCTACGCGTCGATCTACAACGTTTAATCTAACTTTACTCGCAAAGTGCTCTTGGAGACAACTTAGAATCGGAGCATCTTGCATTAATTTATTATAGAAACGGAGTAATGCAATATACTTCCTGGTTAAAAAGCGGGACAAATACAGACGCAAGCTAAGTGACGGTGAATGTTGTAAAAAGTATTAAAGTGCACCCCAACTTTGGTACTAAAGTGAATTATTTAAAGAAGGATATATCTGTACACGACCTTTTTGGTGCGAAATTATGTATGGGAGTATTTCCTTGCCTTTATTTAACAGAATGTGAGAGGATGCATCGTACCTACTTCGAAAATCAACCAACTTAATAATGCAAAGTCTTTTTGAATCTTACACGTATTGATCCTGTTTTCATTTTCTTATTGAAAAGCAATAAGGACATCAAAAACGATGTTATGCTTAGAACATAAAAAGTAACAATTTTATCGAACGAAATACAGGATAAATTGTATTGATCTTATTTCCAATTGTTACATTAACGACAAAGGATTACTCACAGAAGATTTAAAGCCACCAAATAAAAGAAAACCCGTAAACAACGTAACCACTCTACAAGGAAACCGAGTAAAAATCCGAGCTACAACTGAGCGGATTTTAATTCAGACAACCCTAGTAAATCACGGTCTTTCTTAACGGTAGAGCGAGTTCAGACCCGATACTGCCGAGCGAAAGTATATTAATTTTAAAATATCCCGCCTTCGAAACTAATTAATTAGTTTCTAAAACTTGAAACCGAGTGTTAACGATGATCTAAGCAATATCCAAGTTTCAGAGTGCCGAAGCTTTACAACCTAACGAGTAAGTTCAGACGAAAATTCACTTAGAAATCTGTTACTTATTTTTATTCACAATCTCTCTTACCTCTCTTAGTTTCGACCATGCACCAGAGCGGTAATCAAAATCTTCGTGAAACTTTGTCTAACTTTTTTAGATGCTCATGAATATCTTATGGGGTGGGACATGCCTCTCTTGTTATGTTTAAAACTTTTTTTATTTTCTTCTCCATTAAAAGGCGGGCCGGCTGACGATTTAGCGACCGGCCCGATGAATAATTACAGAGTATTTCTTGCCTGTCATGTTCCTAATGAATATTAGAGCAGACCCGAAGATGTTCGAAGCAAAAATATTGGAAAGAAATCTGCGGTTGTTTGTTCTGAAGGAATTTCGTTAATTACGTTCGGTTCAGAGATAAATAAGTCAGTCGCAAATTTGTCCATCCATCGTGTTTTTGTTTCGGCTCACCCGAGGAGTTACTTAGTTATTGGGTCATTTTTTTTCCGGCCGGAGACCGAGTGAATTATATCAGTCGTTTGTGTGCGTGAATACGGTTGAAATAGTCCATTTCGGTGTTCTTTTGTGGGCTGTAAGAGGCTTTAGGGCAGTAAACAATACTTTTTGGACGCAAAGAATAAAAGTTTCGCTGATGAATGTCTTTTAGGGCTTATGTTTCATGTACCTAGTTGTATTTCGCTTTGAAGGCGTCGATACGTTTTGTGCATATGTGAGTGAAAAACCGAGAAGGCGCTCGTGGCTAAAAAAAAACAGCCGCACGGGTCGATCGATCAGGTTAAGCTACACTTGCCGCGGTCGGTCCGTGGATGGGTGACCATCTTTACATACCGAGACCCCTCCATTCCTTGGAAAGCACGTTAAGCCATTGATCCCGGCTGTCATTCGTGGATCTTTGATAGTCGTTACGAGTCGTCAGATGCCTTTAAGTCTGACAACCAGCCCTTACTAAGAGGTATCGTATTACACAGTAACTGGATTGTGGAGGTCAGATAGGCAGTCGCCCCATGTAAAATACTGGTATTTTAGCTGCTTTTGATTAAACTGGAAGCCGACCCCGATGTGTGTGAAAAACAGAACGGTGTTCGTTTGATACATTAAAACCGCGTTAACGGCCGCGGCTAGCACATAAAAGATTAGTTAGGATTAGCTGTTACCGTTGATTAGTTTTCAGTCCGTTACTGATTAATGAATAGCTTCACATCGGCTTCAATCCATCTAAACAATGGGGAATTAGAGATGGAATTTAGCATAGATAGAATTATACTGAACAAATAATGGAATATGAACTGTAATTTTGCTGTGGAATGTGGAAATAATTCGTTGTAGCATTCTCAAATAAGGAACATAATATGCAGATTGTAAAAAACGGCCAAGTATAATTATTTCATTTCTATTATTTATTGTTATAGAGGCCTAGTGGTACATACTCTGTGAAAATTTCAATTGTACAAACACCAGCACATTATGTTACTACAATCTGTCAAATTTCTTTAATAGATTTTCAACTTTATCTCTAACTAGCGACCCGCCCCGGCTTCGCACGGGTACAATGCTGATACTAAATACACTACAGAAAAACTGTGAACGTTGTATATAAAAACATAGCGGCCCGCTCCGGCTACGCACGGGTATAAAATATATAGCCGCCGCAAACGCTACGTCCCGCAATTTTTAAATCTGTAATATCTTCGAAAATATTCACTTAAATCATACGGTGTAAAGGGCCATATAGATCTATATTAAATGAACAATGTATTCAAGGTATTTAATTGATTAAGGATTAATGCTGTATTGGTTAAAATGGCTTCGAAAATTAGGCATTATTTGTCGTAAAAAGTAAATGACAAAAAAAAGTTATTGTGGGTTATCCATAAGAGATAGACATATACCATCACGGACTTTTCTGTAGACCTTTTCAATGTGTACAATACTTAGTACATTATTTTGATAAAACTCGTAGGGTTCAGCCTGCGTTTGCAATGTAAGCGGAAAAAATGTAATTATTTACGACATCACATTAGAAACCTCAAAAATAACAATACTTCTCCACTATTTAATGGATGTTATTATACATATAAACCTTCCTCTTGAATCACTCTATCTATTAAAAAAACCGCATCAAAATCCGTTGCGTAGTTTCAAAGATTTAAGCATACAAAGGGACATAGGGACATAGGGACAGAGAAAGCGACTTTGTTTTATACTATGTAGTGAAGCATAAGGTTCAAAGTTGATTGGGAAATTTTTACAGTTGTAAGGGTAGCTTGATGGGCTGGCGTCTGTACCTTACTACCTATTGCGGTTCAAAAGATACACCTCTGTGACAGGCAGACGGACAGACAAACAGCGGAGCCTTAATAATAGAGCCCCGTTGACACCCTTTGGGTCCTGAGTCCTAATAAATTGTATTTAATATTTTCTAAAAGGTTGCTAACCAAAATTAACCATAAAGGAAAGAATATTCAACCCTTTTTACAATCAAGCTAATCTCCGGGCCATATAATCCGAAGGAAAGTAATAGCTACCTACTTCAACAAATACGACCCACTCCAGTGACCAATCTTGATACTTACGCATGAACCAGCTCACCCCTTTCTAATGTATGAAATATACACGATAAACATCCTTGTTTGTGTAAACGTGATAACAAAAAGGTCTATTGATACGTCAGCGGACAATGCCCGGGCAAACGTGAGGGCAAGCCTTGGGCTAATGCCCAGTGAGACGGAAAGATCCTAAGATCATGAAAAGAACATTTGACGTTTGATGCGATCTGATAATATGGTTCAGATAATTCGGATCATATTTGCTAAGAATACCGCGACAGTTTTTTATTTGGTGTTAGAAATACTTTGGAACATGGAAACGTTCTTAGAGTAACTAAATGAACTGTCATCGCTAAAAGTACAAAACTTATTACAGTACAGTTTCTATATTTATGTCTGTAATTTATATGGTGTATATAATAAAGAGTATTCTATTCTATTCTTATTCATGCTGTGTTATAAAGATTAGCCAATCAGTATGACTAGTAACGGGGTTTGCTTAGAACGATAAGGTATTGTAGTGCATAAGGTATTATTATAACCAGTGGTCGGAGTAGGTAGAGCTGTTTGGAATGACCGCAAACATTGATGTTAACATGGATATGCCTCTGAAATCCCGGGATTTTGAAATTGTCGATTGATTTAAGTGAGTTAATATGGGTAAGTGGGCAGTTCTGAGCAGGTAGTAGGTGAGCACCCAAACAGTATATACTCACTTATATACACACACAGGGATCCTGGAATGTTGTTAGAAGTAGCTTCGTGAAATATGAATTAATTAAGTAAAACTGTTAGAAACAATACTAAATATACTTTACTGCACAAGGAAATATTATTAAATATTCCGAGAATTCCCGGGATTCCGGGAAATATTTGACATATCCATGTTATGTCCGCATGTCGCAAGTAGCAAAAACAGCTCTACCTACTCCGATCACTGATTATAACATACACAGAATCATTATCAGCCTATAATGTTCCCACTGCTGGGACACAGGCCTCCTCTCTGTGAGAGGAGTGTTTGTACAAACCTACGTACAGAAAATAAATCATTTATCATTTATTAGTATAATGATTTGATGTCAAAATTATCGTTAATGCGAATGTAAAGCTTTACAAGTAGTTATCATGTCAACATTGCTTGTTTATGGTTGAAGACCCGATAACCTTTTTTTTAATTATAAAAAACGTCCTAAAATTGACCCGAAATTCTATAATGTTATATCACAAAACCATTAGTCAGGTCAATCTCTACTGAGATTGACCTGACCTGATTGTGTTACCTACCTTCCTATCGGAACTCCTTCACCACAGAACATCGTTTGGGATTGACTCAATTCACTTTAGAACCTTCCTGCACTCAGCAGCTCTGGTCCGTCGATCGCGGATGTGCTGCGGTAGGTACAGTCAAACTAGCAATTTGGTGTACAAGCAGCTAACGTGTTACTACTTTTAAACAATGTTGTGAGTGTTCTGATTAGTCAATTCTCTTGAAGCTTTGTATACACCGTAAAAATGTTGAGCAACAAACTGCACAACAACATTATTACACTCAACGTTTGTAATTTATTTATTCATTTATGTTGCGAGATGTGCTATTTTTTACCATGAACACGGGTATTAACAACAATGCAACATTCCATATTGCCAGCCACATTGTTTTCGCACCACATAAACATCCTGCTGGAACAATGATGTGCAACTTTCTTTCCGATTTATTAGTATGCCTTAATTTAAGAAAAATATAGCAGTGTAGGTTGTGAAATATTTTGGCCTATATACCAAATACTTAGCTAGTTTGACTGTACTTCACTACGTAGCAAGCACGCGACTATAACGAACATTGTTGAAAACGATCAGCACTCACGGACGGTTCGTGACAATTTTTATAAGATCCTTTTTCGAATAAAAATGGCCAACGTGATTTTTAGTTTTTGGTTTCGTGTAGATAAATATGGTGAGGCTTTGTTTGCGCAGTATGTTGTGTGTCCTTTTTGTAGGACAAAACTGAAAGTAAGCTTACGTTAAGCCGATTCCCGGCCTCGTCTTTCGGTGTGAGTAATATTTTCAATACTACGATTTTATTTCGTTTTTTTTTTTGTTCGGGCCGTAAACACTGACCCCCTTACTAATAAACTTTGTATATCGTCTGTATAGTTACACAACGCTTTGTCTTCTTTCGAAAGTCAAGTTAGACCGGAATGCGAAAGTTTATAGTGGATAAGACAGAGGTCAAAACAGAAGAATAACTAGCAGGGGATCCATGGTTTAGGGGATCAGACAGGAATAAATCGTAACTATTCATCTGATATAATACGTTTATTAGTAAGGTGCGAATGTCCAACTTATATTATATATTGTCCAAGTGTTAGTAAGGTTAGACAATGTTTTATGACCTTTTTAAATAAAGATGTAGCACATGACGATGAAGTGACCAATAAGGTCACTTCATCCTGATGTTCTTCAGAAATGTCAGGTGCGTAGTACTCGTAACCGGCGTGTGTATGACCAGCCGGTAGATTCTGTAAAAATCTCACCGTGAAAACTTAGGTGAGGTGAGTTTGTTCTTGCTAGGGATTGACACTACCGACAGCTCACTCCACGCTCACTTCACCTAAGTTTTCACGGTGAGATTTTTACATAATAGCGCCGCAGCGCCCTAATTGCATGACACACTATCTGTTACTACCTACTGAATATTTTTAAGGGTATTGCTAATCCATTGCCATTGCGTCATATATTCGAAAAATGTGTTTGCTTAACAACGTACATTACGCAATGAATGTTGTTAAACTGTCAAAATCAAAGCCATTGTTACTGATAGTGTGTAACGCAATTACCCCGCTGATGTATGAACGTAATCGAAGCAAAGCAGTATGTTACGATCGTAGCAGGTGGCTATGTAGTTTTCGGCTACTCTCATGGGCAGAAGGAGTGAGTTTAAAACTAGGGATGCATCCGATACCGATACCGATACCGATATATCGGCGATACTTCAGGTTTGCCGATATATCGGTATCGGCGATATTTTTATGGCCGATTCAACGATACATTTCAAATTTCGCGCTTTAAAAATGTAATGTAAACGCGCGTGTTGTCCCGTCTATTTCGTTGCAAATGAGGCACGAACTAACTATGCTCGGGGAAGCCCCGCGCTTTATTTAGTGTTTTGCTTCGCCCGCCCGCTTTGGCCTCGCACTCGCACATCTATCCCATTTCGTTAGGTTGAATGTTGTTGCGCGTAGTAGGTATTTTTCCATGCAAATAAAGAAAGAAAGAAAAAAACTATTAATTGTGTTTTATTTAATCTACCTTCCTTTTTGAATTCAGTAAGCGTATCGGTATCGGTATCGGTATCGCCGATATTTTTATAAGAGTATCGGTATCGGTATCGTATCGGCAAAAAGGCGTATCGAGGCATCCCTATTTAAAACCAATCCAACAGTAGATTATTAAAAAGTCACATTTGGAAAAAGAACGGGTGGAACGAAGTTCAAAATGAAAACCATGATGGCGACTACGAAAATTTTCAAATTTTTCATCATGGGTATTGTTAAAAAAGTCACATTTGGAAAAAGAACGGGTGGAACGAGAAGTTCAAAATGAAAACCATGATGGCGACTAGGAAAATTTTCAAATTTTTCATCGTGGGTATTGTTTACAAGGTTTTCGAGGGTGAAGACACCGATAATAAAGTCAGAATGAAAGTCCAAAATGGCGGCTGCAAAAATTTTCACATTTTTCGTCATGGGTGTCGTTCTCACTTTTAGCTCCAGCACACTCCAAACCATGAAAACTATCTTTCTCTCTCTCTTTCTATTATAAAAAAAACGCATGGAGCCCATAACGCTTTTTCGTTATGTGACGATTTCTCCAATTTTCCTCCTACAACAAGCTCCGTTAAAGAACTTCGTACCAAAATCTAAGTATCAACAGAAGCCCAGAAACAATTAATTAATCCACATTCAGAGTTCAACTCTTAACATGACCCAATAACCTCAAAACTAGACCATCCACCAATCTTTCTCCAAACCACTTATCCGATTCGTAAAATGAAAAAGCTATACCTACATAATTATATACGTACTACCCAACGGCAACTTCGCGACGCGACTGCCAACAATAACTCAATATTTCTGTAGCGATGCCGGTTTGTGAACGAAGCACTGCTGTTTAACTTCATCAAAATATAAAACTCCACTGGCCACTGGCTCTGCTTTGAGCAGTATTTTTCTCTGTATTGAAGTTCTTTATTGTACGTAACGAGGAATAAGACTGGGGTTAAGTATCATAGATGATTTCTCATCTTGGAGTGTAAGTGTGCTGTTCTACAAACTATGAGACACTTAATATGGTCTCCAGCATGATCTGTCAACTGCACGTTAAAGGAACTGATGGACGCTAGTGATGGCGCCAAACAAGTAGCCGAATTCTGGGCAGAGTCCAGTAGATTGCTATCGACGAAAAAGATGTCCCATAAATTTTTCTTTTTTATAAATTTTTCTCCGTTAATTTTTTTATTTTTTATTTAAAAGAGTGTCCTTCTCCGTAGGAACCTAGTACGCTTTGGAATAAGCAACTAGCTTCATTTATCTTGACTGACTGATCGACCCCTTAAGAATTCAAAAGTACCTATAATTGGTTTATTCGAAATAAATGCTTGGAATTTGAGTTTGAATCAGAGTCAAAGTTATTTATTGGTCAGAATCACGGTTCATACGATGTTCATATATTACGAAAAGATCGACATGTTTCACTAATAACAGGAATACGAATATGGTCTCAAATAATTGAGTCAATAAGGATAAAATTAACTCTTCGTTTGCCATAACGTGGATCCACGCGAGACACAATGGCTTTTTAATTGTCTCTGTAATTACGGAATTCAACCGGTTAAATGGATTAAATTAATGGATGGATTGGTGCTAGTAAGACGGGCTGGTGTCCGCAACTCCACGTGTATTTTAAGTACTGCAGTGCGATTCTGTAACTATCTCACCGTGAAAACTTAGGTGAAGTGAGCGTGGAGTGAGCTGTCAATAGTGTCAATTCCTAGCAAAAACAAACTCACTCCAACTAAGTTTTCACGGTGATATTTTTACAGAATCGACCGGCTAAAATGGATGAATAGATAATTTATAGATTTATTAACTTAATGATTGATAGACTTACGTGTGACCACTACCTCATCTAATGGAAAACGATGATGCGGTCGAAGTGACTGAGACTTTAAAGACTTAGGGCCTAGAATTACAATCGCTTTCAAAGCGTTTCATATCTCTGCAATGATTTTCGACATTCCTGCCTATAATGTTCCCACTGCTGGGACACAGGCCTGCTCTCTGTGAGAGGAAGTGGGCCATAATCCGCCATGCGGGCCCAGTGCGGGTTGGCGGATGTCACATGTCTTCGAATTTATGGTTCTGGGACATGCCGTTTTCCTCACGATGTTTTCGCTACCTACATAAGCTGTACAATACATTTTTGCTTTTTCCATCATAGTTTTCGCTGATAGAATGTATTTAAGTATGCCTTCAGGTTATAGCTCACGGTAAACACAGACTACCCCTTTCAATCTCCTCCTCCTTCCTCGCCTACCTACACCTTAGCCTACGGACAATGAAACTATTTTATAACCGTCTAAACATTTCTCGGTATGTGTAAGAAAATGTCGTATCCTAGATGGAAAATCGACCTGTCGTATTATTATTTTGTTTGACCTTTAAATTGACCAGTGACAACCTTTAATATACGTACAGACGCCAGCACATCAAGCTACCCGAAACTGTCAAATTTTGCCAATCAATTTTGAACCTTACGCTTTAATGATAAAGTTGAAAATCTATTAAAGAAATTTGACAGATTGTAGTAGCTTGATGTGCTGGCGTCTGTACCACATCGCTAGTTCGAGAGTCAAATGATAAAATGGCGGCTATTCGAGCTAACTGGGGCAGAATCGTCATCGAATTCACGTGTGAAATGTGGAACGAATTTGTGTAGGGAATTAAGAATACGCTGAATGAAAGCTCGGGACGAAACCGTCGTATCGATTTTGACATTGGGCAGCTATTTATATCAAATTCAGATGTGAATGCGGGGTGTTTATTTCGTAGAATTGGTGGTTTTATTGGGAATACCAATGATATCCTTTGAGGCCTTCATCAGCATGAACCTATGACCACCAGACCATAGTTCTACGAACGTGGCTGCCTCTCTTTTCATCCTAGCATAGCTTGTATGATAACCTCAAATTACAGAGTCGTAAAGCTTTACTGTCTTTTATCTTTCTATCCTCCTCATCTCTTGGCACCCGCCGTGATATAACAGCGGCCTTGCCAGCTCATTTTCATATAAACTAAACAGATGAGAGATTTAAAGGACATGTTAGGTTTTTGTATGGAGGCTGGGCTTTTATTCGAAACTACTGTGAACAGGGAAGAGATCATATTTTTATGAAAGTACATAAATTAAGGAGACTTTGTGTATTTTTTTAATTATTTTTTAAAGCACCCTTGCATTAATTATTATACATTTTAATAATCATTATTTAAAAAATAAATTGCAACCCACAGTAATTATTGATTTTGGCAACACTTTTCGGTTAGATGTCATTATTGTCATTAACGTCAATCAAGTGTCAAATTCAATTCAATTTTGACCTGTGTACTGACAGCTGACAAGTATGACAACCTTAATGGCACAGGTAATATTTTCATAGATTCCATTAGAAGGCAAAGGAATTAATGCCATACATACAAATCATGGAGTTGGTTTTATTTTAAGCCATCTAATATTATTTTAGAATATTTTAAATAACAATAAGGTGTATAATTTGCTTTAAAAAATGATATTTAACCATTTTTTCTTTGTTTCAATGTGCAAAAATAATATTATGACACCAAAAATATTTGGATTTAAAATATGTATTTATTCAATAACGGTGCTTTTAATATTTTTTCTGTTTTTGTCAGGCCATCCTGAATAAGTTTCCCTATCAGAAAAACCATACATGATAGCTGTTCAAAAAAAATATTATTTTAAGCCCATTTCATAACATGTCCTTTAAATGTAACTTTAAAATTATGTTTGTACTAACAATTTTAGGTTATAGTTGTGCTATGTTGAATGTGGACCTTCTAAAATGTGTCCCATTATGATAAACTTGCCATTATCATTTTTATAGTATTCCATAGGTGTATAGAAAGAAAATACATTTATTTAGCACAGACTAAGAAACACACAATACACCAGATAGATAGATAATAGTCGTACATCAGATAAAAACTAAGATAAAAATAAAAAATGCAAAGTCCGATGTAAGAAATTAGCAGGAAAGTGTGCCTCACGGCTGCGCCAAAAAGGCCCAGTTCAGCAAAAATGCCAGACAACTGGTGCCTGACGCTGGTTTTCAACTGGACCTGATGTGTGAGGTGACGGATGTAAATCAGTTTTATACTGCATCGTGATGTGTGTAATGTGTATGCATAATTAATTAAATAAATAAATAAAAATAAATTAGTGTCACATAAAAACAGTAACGAATAGGTATGTATGAATAGCGTGATATTGCGTATGGTATGGTACAGACGCGAGCACATCAAGCTACTACAATCTGTCAAATTTCTTTAATAGATTTTCAACTTTATTGCTAAAGGCATAAGGTTTGAAGTTGATTGGGAAAATTTGAGTTTCGGGTAGCTTGATATGCTGGCGTCTGTACATCTCACAGTATGCTGGCATCAGCTGCCTTGCTTAACATGCATGATCAGTTCCCACTGTTGGGGCACAGGCCTCCTCTCTGTGAGAGGGAGTGGGCCGTAATCCACCAAGCGGGCCCGGTGCGGGTTGGTAGATGTGACACGTCTTAAAATTTTTGGTTCTAGGACTTGCCGGTTTCGTTACGATGTTTTTCTTCACCGTTTTGAGAGCAGTGTGGTGATGAAATAATTTACACAAAGTATCTAAAGCGTCTGCCAGGGTTCGAACCCACGACATATGACTCGTAAGTCGCGGCCGACAGCAACCTTATTGAAACGCAAATAAACCTTATTGTAACGTGATAAATTTATTGATTTCGACTATTATCCAAAAAACAGAGGTAAAATAACTGTGAATGGAATATAGGAGGCGTGTCAGTGTAGCATGTGACTGTAGGTAGTGATTAAGCGCCATATTCATTAACTAGAAAGATGTTATTACATTTAGACTCAAGACACAAAATGTTCTAATGGACAAAATACCTCAGTATTTTGTGAATACTAAGTAGTCATTACTTATAATGACTATTTAGTATTTTGTCCATTAGAACATTTTGTGATACGTCTCTGTTATTATTTTACAAAGATGTGATTATTTCTTAATTTTCAGTGTCCGAAGTACTTACACAGAAAAAAAAAAACACTGGCACTCCGGTAGTGCCGACAGAAGTGAAAACTTGAACAATTTCGAGTGTATTTTGTGAATCGTCTTATAAACAAAACACGCGTGTTAAGGTGTGTTCCTTATTTTATAGGGTTTTTTGCAAATCAGGTATGATGACCGCTCGCATGGAGCTCGTCGTCAGTTATATATCCGTGGTTCAGCGCCATCTCGTCGTTGTTGGATGAACTACGTAGTTAGTACGCGAGACCCTCGTAGTTCTTCCCGATGTGCATAGATGGCGCTGTCCTCAACAACGCGCGTCTTACGTTTTACGTCTTACGTCTTACGAATTTTCGATCAAGGTCACGTGACCTGACGCGAGTTTAGAAGTTTTTACCCATTCCAAAAAAAGTACACCACACACACACCTACACACGGCGTATAAACCGCGCCGTTCGAAAAATATGTTTCTCAACAAGCTTCCATAGTGATCTATAACAACACTGACGAACCGTGCCTACACACGGCGTATAAACCGTGCCGTAGAAAAAACGTGTCTGTCAACAAGCTTCCATAGTGATCCATACAACACTGACGACCATGCATACACATGGCGTATAAACCGCGCCGTAGAAAAAACGTGTCCGTCAACAAGCTTCCATAGAAATCCATACAACACTGACGACCATGCATACACATGGCGTATAAACCGCTCCATAGAAAAAACGTGTCTGTTAACAAGCTTTCATACTGATCCATACAACACTGACGACCGTGCCTACACACGGCGTATAAACCGCGCCATAGAAAAAACGTGTCTATCAACAAGCTTCCATAGTGATCTATACAACACTGACGACCATGCCTACACACGGCGTATAAACCGCGCTGTATAAAAAACGTGTCCGTCAACAAGCTTCCATAGTGATCTATACATACTGACGACCGCGGCAACACACGGCGAATAAACCGTCGTTTTTCACGGCAAGAAAAACGTGAAGGTTTATGAATAGGCAACTTGATTGATAGACTGTTAATTACTTTGATGGCTGGCATTCAATATAGAGGAGCGATATTGTGGCGTCGCGAATGTACTTCCTGTAGAAAACGCCAGATGTCACTTGAATCGTTTTTATGTGAGGTTATTATATATTCACGCGGTATATTCAGGCGTATGTTTCCTCAAGAACGTCAGAGATTTTTACTTTGTGAAATCCGGGAAATTTATTGTTAGGCAAATTGAATACTAACTTATATTACCAACTGCTTTACCAACATTATGGAATGCAAAAAATAATTGTGAATCAAATGACAACTACCATTCTTTGACAGTTGTATGAAGTGTCTATAACACGAAAAATTTAAATAGGGTATCAATTTGCCTATCAATTAATTTCCTTGACGTACAGAGGCTGAAGGTGAGATTTGTGACCTTTAGTTCGTTACCAACACCATTATACTTCGGCTTCGAAATAATCTATACCTACTAATAATAACGCTGAAGAGTTTGTTTTAACGCGCTAATCTCTGGAACAACCAATTGGAATGTCATAAATTATTAATATAATAATAATAATAGTTAATTATAGCTAATAAGCCTGATATAGTGGTGGTGGATCGATCAGAGCGGCGCGCAATGATTGTTGACATAAGCGTCCCGCATGACGAGAACCTCGTGAAAGCCGAGAAAGATAAGCAAATCAAGTCTCTTGACTTGGCTCGCGAGGTTGTCGACATGTGGGGTGTGGACTCAGCGATCATTGTGCCGATAGTCGTTACAGCCAATGGCTTAATTGCCAAGAGCCTCGACCAACACCTGAGGAGGCTCTCGTTAGGCAGCTGGATCAAGGGCTTGATACAGAGAGCGGTACTCCTGGACACGGCTCGTATTGTTAGGAGGTTCCTTTCTCTGGAGCCCTGACCGCCGGTAGCTTGGACCCTGTTCCCGATACCGGTGGGCTACAATTTTTTATATATTAAAATGTTTTTTTATTGCTTTTTGTAAAAAATATTTAAAAAATAAACGTAATAAACGAACGAATGTATCGTTTAATAAACGTATTTTCTTTCTTCTTTCTTTCAAAAATGTAATAAGTTTGTAACAAAATGAATAAAGGAATAACAGTCACAAGTCAACCTAGTCAAATAACCCGCCCCGAACTGTTCCCGGCGCAAAGGTGCTCACAACGCTTGCTGCATTGCCATGTTGTATGGCAATGGCTAACCTTTGCCACGGCAATTATACGGCAATTGGAATAGAAAAAATATTTTTACATTTGATAGTCCAATTCTTGAGGAGAGCTATAGGCTACTTAACATCAAGCTTGGATCCTTAGGAGCCGAGCAGAAACAAAAAACACACAAAGGATGCTGCGCGAAAACAAAGTAATAGACCAGGCAGGCGATGCAATGCGATGCGGAGGGTCAGGAGCCAAAATTTCACGCGGACGAAGTTGCGGGCTGAAGCTAGTTTATAATAAATTACCAAGTTATTTAAGATTCATTACAAACATAATACTTACATTAATTACAAGATCACTTCAGACGTGTTGTTGATAGCTCACTTAGCGTCAAAAACTTTTAATTACCTACTTTCATATTTATACAACGTAAAGAAACCAAGGGATATAGGAAAAATCTAATTGGCTGTTTGGACAAGCAAATAGTTCGTTTTATAAACAGTCGGCGATAGGATTATTTCTTCTAGTTTTCAAATAAATTCGTGTACCTGTGTAGCGTAATAAACGTCTGCTAAAGGGACTTTTTACAAACCGATGTATTTCTCTGTAAACGAATATAATTATTTGACGTTGAAATGTTTTGCCGCTTATACAACGTGTTTTATTTTTATATCTCATAACTCTAGGGTTATATATTCTATACTAGCAGCGCCGCGCCGTTTCACCTGCATAAGTAAAGAAAGAAAGAAGAAAGAAAGAAAATTGCGTTTATTTGGCAAAAAAAAACCTTAAAAATAAACAAAACAAATAAGTGTCGATCCCGTTCGAAAGACACGTGACGCCATCTATTATCATAATAACGTTATTGTTGTTTTCCTCGGGAACAGCACTTTTTTTCGGGATGTCCGTTTCTATACACCTGACAACGTATATGCAAATTTTCAGGATTATCGGTTCAGTGGTTTAGGCGTGAAAAGGCAACAAACAAACAAAGTTACTTTCGCATTTATAATATTAGTTAGGATGTAAAAATAATACAAAAAGTCCTAGAATATGTGGTCCAAAAATGCATAGTTTCGAAGATATCATATATCTAAGTTTCATTGATAAAAACGAGTAATTCATTTTCATCCAAACCAATCATTTATATTTAAAGCTAGAAAAATGCGACATTGTCATATTTCACGTAAGTGTGTTTTACACTAATAATCGTGACTTTGTCGAATTATTTTGTATGAAATATTAAAACAAAAAAGTGATAATTGAAAAATAAATGATATGCTAGTTGATTCTTTGATATGGTCTCATTCATACCCTAGAGTTGGGATATAAAAAAACACCTCGTATATCCGCGTTCCATTCATTTTCTTTATGATTTTACATTAGGTAAGTGATTATTGTTTTATTATCAACCCAGGGCAAAGGCATCCCTTCCCTCCTTCCACTTATCCTATCCAGTGCTGTTAATCCTTGTGGAAAGAGTCGAGTTCGTCCCCCATCTCATTCTGGCCCCGCCGCGTTGTCGTTTGCTGCTGTTTGGGACCCATGGTGTGGTTACTTTAGCCCATAGCTCCTCCGGCATGCGACAGATGTGACCAGTCCAGTTCCATTTTAGCTTGGCAGCCGTGTGACCTGCATCGGCGATTTGAATTTTAGAACGCAGTATCGAGTTCCTTATACGATCAGTAAGTTTAACTCCAAGGATACAGCGCTCCATTGCTCGCTGACAGACCCCGAGTGCGGACTTTTGACAATTGATTAGTGACCATGTCTGCGCTCCATAGGTGAGGGTAGAAAGAATGCACATGTCCGTGAGTTTTCTCTTCAGTGAGAGAGAGAGAGTTCCTTTCATTATTTTCTTCATCGATCAATAGCTCTTCCAGGCGTTCTTCTTCGTTCGTGCGTCGAGCAACTTCTTTATCGTGTGTTGCCTGGAAGGAGAGTATTTGACCGAGGCATATGTACTCCTGGACATATTCAATCCTCACAGCCCCAATTCCTATGTTACGCTTGGTGCTGTTGTTCATCACCTTGGTCTGAGCCATATTCATCGCGAGTCCGACCTCGAGGCTGGCACTGCTCAGTTGATCGAGGCCTAACTCGGCTGCCATGGAGGAGAAAAGAACAATATCGTCGGCGAAACGAAGATATGTTAATCTTCTATCGCCAACGACGATGCCCTTGTCCCTCCAATTGCTATTTAGTTTTCTAAAGATTTCTTCAACGGTGGCTGTGAAGAGCTTTGGAGAAAGATAGTCGCCCTGTTTAACCCCTTTTTGGATAGGGAATGATGGTCCCTGTGGAGTTTATTTTTACGGCTGCAGTGCTATTTTGGTATATTTTTTGTAGTAAGTTAATGTATTTAGGTTCGATGTCTTGATTTTGAAAAGATTCAAATATGGCGTTGTGCGATAAACTGTAAAATGCTTTAGAGAAGTCGACAAATCGAAGGAATAATTTGGTGGGGCATTTGCTCAGGTGGCACAGAGACAGAAGCATACTAAAAAAATAGCAAATAAATCTCCATGAGTTTACAGGTCGTAAAAACGTGGAACCTAAATTAAGTGCCACATACCTAAAGGAGAAACCTGCTAGAAGCACCCAGGCTTTTCCCTACCAAAAGCATCATTAACATTTCCAATCAAAATATCGTTAAACCCTATAACCATTAAACGCAGCTATTATTCCGAAAACTTCCAATTAAGCGCCTAAACAGTGTGAAACGGACGTAAACCAAAAACAAGCCATCATTGAAACTATATAGCTAACGCCATTACTGTATCAATTTGTACAAGACGCCTCTCTACAGGATTACTCTAATTCGGTGGTGTACGACGCCGAAACACATCGACATATCGATTGAGAAATTAATCGAGTCAACTGACTCATTTAAATAAGTATGGAGGAATTGGTAGATTTATTTGTATATTCCACTTCTATAGGTATCATTATCGGTTTTTCAAGTTCTTCTAACTTCTGCTTGCTGGTGTTTCCCAGAAAATAATAATAAGTAAATAAATACTTTTTTTATTTCAATTAACGTATTTGCGTTACATAATATCGTTTGGAGTCTCCTTATAAACAAAGAAATGCTTGTGATAGGAGACTCCGCTCTTCCACTTATCAAGATCCAAGAAATGACAATAAACAAGCTGGTTAAGTTTTTTCTTCTTTTCATAAACACTACAGCGGTGCTATTCTGTAAAAACCTCACCGTGAAAACTTGGTGAAGTGAGCGTGGAGTGAGCTGTCAATACTGTCAATTCCTAACAAAAACAAACTCACTTCACCTAAGTTTTCACGGTGAGATTTTTACAGAATCGACCGGCTGGTGTCGGTTCGCAACTATCTCAGTGCAAATGCACAGCCTGCATTTCCACAGAAGCGGTAACCAATATTTTTTTCTAAAATACGAATTCCCTCACGTTGTTTATTCAAACAATTTAAAGTTAGTTTTATCCACACATATTTGAAATTCCCTTTGCTACCAGTTTCGAAGCAGCTCCCGTTTACATCTACGACTAACCACACAGCTATCACAGATATAAACCAGTATCTATTGCCGAGTACTCGAGAAGTCGATGTATCGAATCGTGAAATCTGTTACTCGCAACCGTCACGTCAGCTCTCCGATAAATACTTCACACTGCTTTGTAGGTATTGGGAACTCATTCCTACATAAAATTATTCTAAGCAGAAAGCGTTATTTTTATTTCACTGTTGCGTTTCGTGTTTACACTAGCGGAGGAAGGAATAATGGTAGAAAATTGCTTGTAAATAATTTCAGGGATTGTATAACTATACGTTTTCCGGGAAGGTATTGGAAAAGCCTGTTTTGCCGAGTAAATTAAATATAATGAGAAACAAACTGAATTCTTAGAATAGTGGAATATACCAGGCTGAAGTTTCAGAGAAATACGATAGCAAAAACCGGAGCCATAACATTTACATGAATCGATTTTATCGATGTTTGAACTCATAGCCTTACCTTTAGCTGTTTTTATTTCCTAATATTGGTGAATTAAGAAAATCTAAACACAGAAAATGCTCTAGTAGATAACGTAATTCCGGAACCTAAAACAAGCTCAGACAGAAAACATACACAGCTCGAGCTTACCCCAATATTACAAGCAGAAAGGCACAAGGTGTCAGAGAGATCAGGCGAGCAAGATTAACGCGCTGGAAACACGCCGACTCAGAAAAATGTGGCAAATTACACTCTCGGAACGCATACGGAATCATAAGGTACAGGTTTGTAAGCAAAGGTGGAAAAATAAGGAAAGGTGCGCCTTGGGATGTATTGAAATATTAGCTCGAGATGTGAAACAAACGGATTGGCGAACAAAGAAGAAATTGAAAGATTGGATTAGAATAGAGATGGATTTGAAAAATGAAAATATTCTGAATAACATTTTTTATTTATTTTTACTGCCGCTCTTGACCTCGATCACACTTGATGGAAAGCGATGGATAAGGTCTATAAAAAAAAACTACCTAAATTGTAGAAGCATATAACAGCCACTCAATAAAACTCTGAAGTGGATACCTTTGTAAATGAAGTAACAAAATAAGCTACCTCACAATTAGGACTCGAGTAACGACCCATCTCTAAACATTACTACCCTTGAGTTACAAATCTACCCTCCAATCCAAATAAACAAACCTTTTATTGGAGAACACTTTAACACTTCTACATAAAAAATTGTTTTGTCAATCGACGTTCTACTCAACCCACTTAACCCTCATTCGTAACAAGGGTCTAAGTATCCCACGTTCCACACTTCAAACCATCGAGCAAACAGGAATGTACGAACGAACTCAATGCCCTAGGTCGGCCCTTCATTAGTGGCGCGGTCTTTTTTACCAGCGTCCATTTCAAAGCCCCGTTCTTGAGACGGATCTAATTTGTTTCTTTTCAAGCACGGCCTCGCTCTGTTCCTAGCTGATTGCGGGCGCGTTATTCTCTCATCTCACTGTATTGCCTTGTCAACAATTTGTTTAGGTAAGGCATTCGGTTGTGATGACAGCGAATCGGAAAAAGTAAAACGTTTTTTTCCTCATGCAAATCGGTTCGCTGAATCAGCTGATAGGGAGAAAACACTTGCGATGTTTCACACGTAGGGACGCTTGTGTTGTAATCTCGTTTGGTAGCGCTCTCGCGGGATGTTAAAACCTCATTAAAAAGGCAAAGCGGCTTTATTACTTTGCAATCCTGTGCCGGCGCATCTTCACGGGGTGTGTGGTGGTGCAACCAATGTGAACGGAGCGCGCTTTGTTCGGTAAAATGTGTCTAACGAGGTGCCTGGTTGAGCCGGCAAAGGGTTAGATTCGGCATCTTGTTCTTATTTACGTTGTAATAGCGGGGATAGGAAACCAGCGAGTTTTGCATGCGCCGGGAAATTTCAATGCAGCTCTCGAATATTATATGAGCTGCGAGTTATTCTTTTTGCCTTCTATTAAAATAGAGGCGCTCGTAATAATTTTTTCTTTTATTTCTGCATTGTTCTCTTAATTTTTTTAGTTACTGAACTTCGTGGAAAATCAACATGAAGTTGGGTAAGTTTATGAATATAATAGGCACTTTTAAATAATAAATTATTTTAATTTCCTTCCCAAAGTCAACGGTCTACCTAAATTCTATAGGTATAGGAGTTGGGAACTAAAATATTAGCAAAACAAACTAAAACGCTAAAAGCGTATTTTAGTTAGGCTACAGGTTACTAAAACTAACAAAGATTTTGTAAAAAAATCCATCTCACCACGAGAATATCTATAAAAGCTATTTTACTGTACATTAACTGACGAGCACTCGAAACGTTACTGTGTACCGAGTACGAAGCCCGCAGTGGTTACGACACACTACATTACTAACTCCTAATTACACAAGCTGTGTTTCGTCCACCGGGTTCGTCTGCAAACGGAATTAGGCCAGGGATTTCGAGTGAATGAATGAATGATTTATTTTCCGGCTAATTCAACGGCCAATAGGGGATCATTTTGTTACATAAGCAGTTTAAGTGTTAAGCAGGGTTCTTTGTTCTCGATATAAATGTAACTAAGTATGTAGTTGTAGTTGGTATGTTTTTTGTTTACGGTTTTAGTAGCTAAGCCTTTTTCAAATAAAGTTGGAGGAACAAATAACTACAATATTCTAAAGAGACAAGATTTGTTTTTTAATTGTATGTTGGTTACGCATTCACGCTAAATGCTAAATGATGAATCATTTATTTTTTGTAAGTAGTTTTGTAAAAACACTTTTTCACGTCACTTACATTTTTCTAAACTAGATGAGGTCGGTCGGTCTCCTAGATGACTATTCTGAGAAGAAAGGCCGAAACAAACACAGAGGTCACAGTCTCTTTTAAAGTCCAGGCAAATCTTGGTCAGATCATGTGAAGACCATGTAGATTGGTGTCTGACATGGTCTTTTGAGGAAAGAACTACACAGATTGAGATGAACTTGGATTAAGACATAGGATACTTTTTATCTCGATATTCCCACGGAATCCAGACATATGGGGACTTATGGGCGGGGCGCAGCTAATGTTAAAGAAATTTCATTCACACTAAAACTTCTCTGTGTCTATTTATGTGTTTAATTATATTATTTAGCTTGAATTTGAGTTTTTATAAATGGGTTGGACTTACTTAACCAACCGTTTAGGATTATTATGAAGGATTTCATGTCAACAAGTGTAGGCTAACATTCTCGTAATGTTCGTACAGACGCTAGCACATCAAGCTACCCGAAAGTGTCAAATTTTCCCAATCAACTTTGAACCTTATGCTTTAGCGATAAAGTTGAAAATCTATTAAAGAAATTTGACAGACTGTAGTAGCTTAATGTGCTGGCGTCTGTACAACGTTCGAAATCAAGCCGCAGTCTCATTTCGGCGACAAAAAAATATCAACAGCTTGTCAAAAATATAGCGAAATTAGAAGTTTTTTTTTTAACAGATACTGAGATCAGACTGTATACATTCCTCAAATTACGGCAATTGACCCTCAGAATGTGAACGTTCAAAAAAATTGCGAGAATTGCCTTGCATATAGCATTTTAAACTCCGTAAGAAAGAACAGGTTTCTCTTCCTCAACTCTAATTTACTTAACCTCGTAAATAATTCACTTTCGCATCCAAACATTAAATTCACCCAACCACCCCAGCGCATCCTCCGAATTCTTTCTATAAAATAACGACGCCATATTTTAAAAAGATCCACAAATTCCATTACTAAAATGAATAAATACGGATGTGGAACTTTTTTTAAGGGTTTCCATTCATTTTAAAGCTGAGAGGTACGGCGGAAGTCACTTACAGCAATATCTCAAGAAAACCACAGCACTCAAGTAACTTTTATATACTGAGAGGAGAGGCGATTATGTTGCGATGTTTTACAGAGAGGAAACTTACAATAACAAGCAAACTACAGGATAAATGTCAGTTCTTAAGGGGCTTACAGGACCTAAACACAAAAAAACGCAAGTTTTAGAAACAATAAAAGTATATGATCGACTACAGTAAACAAAATAAGAAAAATATAATATGATATTCTTCAGGATATATGCTATGTAGATAGTGTGTTGAAAACATAATACAACTAATTTGATACGATAGAAATCATGAAGATACCTCTAAAAACTTTCTTTTTAGAATAGAAACCATACTAATATACATAATTATAATCATTCTGATTTTTTGTCAGATTATTCTACAAGCAACATACTAAAGCACTAGTGTTTTATTTTTTTAATCCAAGCAATAGATTTTTTGTAAATAGATAATTGCTTCATATTCTGCAATAAATTACCAGCGTTGTGTCATCGCGCTTCTTATTCTTTTCTATGTACTCGTAGTCCGACAGTGACCGTGCTTTAGGTCATGTAAGCCCCTTAATGTCATTTGAGAGAGAAAATAGATAAGAAAACTTTTAAAAATTTAACAGTGTGTTATTTATTATGTAACCAGTATGTCAAAACGTCAAATGAATAGTTTTATGACAGCCCAAGTAGCACAAAATAGCTTTATAATCGATGGATAACAGAATTAGCATATATTATAGCTTTATAAGAAGTCTACATATAGGCATTATAAACCACTGTACAGCTCTTGTAATGCAAATTTGGGCCCCAAATTATACAGCCTTAAGTGTAAGAATGGCATTTTAGCAGCATTATATTGGTTGTCTACCGGAATGATAAACGCATTATAATGGGCTGTGAAAACAGGTTAAAGCAGTGCGCATATGTTAAATGCGTCTCTTATACAGCTTGTACCATTACAAAGGCAAAATAAAAACATTTTCAAATATTATTTTTAATTTCTGTTATTATTAATAAATCTTGTGTAAAAAGAACATGGATACTTTCAACAAAAAAATATAAGTGCTACAAGGCAAGTAATTAAACTCTTGTTTTTGTTCTCTATGAGGAATTAAGGTTGCGAGTATCAGTTTACTGTGAAAGTATGTATATATTTGAATCAAATATTTCATGCGCCTTCAAATTAAAGAGCTATTTATTACAAAAATATTATAAAAATATGTGGAATTGTAAAAAAAATTATGCTCTTACGAAGAAATCTTTAGTTTTAGTCATTATGATACCTGTATTGTACCGGCCGGTCAATACCATAGGTTGAAGTCCTTTCTAAAGGACTATTTACCATAAAATTAAATTTTAAATATTATCGATACAAAAAGCAAAATGGCGTAAGCATAATTAAAAACTTTAGGCATGCGGATGGCCGGTATACGACTTATTGCTTGTTAAAATTCTTGTCATTATACGTTTGTATAGATAAAGGCTATATAATATTATGATGAAATGCTTTTAAAAAGCTGGCATTAAAACAGCACCAATGTACACCGTTAAACAGTTGTGACCCATGCGAAAAGTCGTTATAAAACATAGAGCAGTTTTAAAGAATTTTAAAATGCTTTTTAATAGCCTAAGCCGTAATTAATGCTTACATACGGCCTACACTTTTGTAAAATGCTTACAGCTGTATTAGAAGCTGTATAGAGACATAAATTATGTCTAAAATAAAACCTTTAGCTGCACAAAAGATTGAAAAAGAGGATTATATAGCTTTAGGAACTACAAAGTTAATAAAATGCTGTTATACAGAAGCAAGACATTGCTAAAACCCTTCAAATTCTATAACGAAGCTAGAAGAAATTTTCTGGTCATCACTTTTTCCATTATATCGATTTTGTGTTACTTGGGAGCTCCTGCGCGCACGGATAACTTTTAGCCATCGCGTGCGTCATTGCCGACGAAACGGAATCTTGCCATTTGGATATTATATTTATTTATTTACAATATTGAATACTTCAAGCACATAAATGTACAGAGGCGGACTTAATGCTATAGACATTTTCTACCAGTCAACCTTTGGGCGATGCAGAGACAAACAGTAGTAGGTGCAATCATGAAAATTGAGGAATAAATATTATTATTTATTTATATAAATATTTAAAACATATATTGTGTATTTATTTTAAGGTTCCTATTTTGTCCGGTTGACAACCGCAGCGCTGGTTTTTGGCCAGCGCTGTGGCTGTGTCAAGCATAGGGTCACAGCATTATGCTGAGCGATGGCCGTTTTGCCTAGATGTAACGCATATTTACCCCCCACCTGGTTCTTTTTTGTTTGTAAATTTTCGTTGCGTCGCCGTCGCGTTAAAATGCCGAATATAAACGTATTTTCTTTGTATCAGAATCCAATTCGAGGCCGTATGATATCAATAGGCGATAGGTTTACGAAAATAGGAAGGTAAGTATTGGATCAGTGTGATGTGAATCCTGCCGGTCATTTAAATCAAATCATTAATTAAAAGTCATCAGAATAAGTAAACTCTTCGACACACCTTGCTTTTCATAAACTGAGATCTAAATATCCGTTGTTACCCCATAAAAGTACTAACAAAACAAACAACACCCCTGAAGCTACACTCTCTAATTCAACCTTTTCAATTTTGCTTAAAAAAAGCGAAATTAATTACCGACGCGGTGCTAAGGAAAGATATGTAAATCGAGACGCCATTAAGGAATCGATTTTTAAAAGACATTATTCAGGCAAACAGGAATGGGCGGGGTAGCCCTAATTCTGTGTTAATTATTCAACGGTAGCAATCCGATCCATTAGACTCGGTTCAGATGCGCCTTTGTTTGTTTTGGTTTTTAGCATCTTATGTCAGCTTGAAAGTTTTTCATTTGTTTTTAGGGTTCCGTGCCTCAAAAGGAAAAACGAAACCCTTTTAAGATCACTTCGTTGTCCGTCTGTCTGTCCGTCGGTCAAGACTCTTTTTCTCAGGAACGCGTGGAGTTATCAAATTGAAATTAATATCAAATACTCAAAGCGTTAACCCCTTGAAGCAGTGAAAAAATCAAACTTCTAAGTCAACGAAATCAAAAGATACGGGCGTTTATGTTCCGTTTATGCCGCATATTTTGACACTCGCAAGGGAATCAAAACCTATAAGCCTACTTTCCGTTGAAATAGAATCATGAAATTTGGCAAGAAGCAATGTCCTATAGCACAAGTAAAGGAAAACATCTGAATACCGTAAATTTATAGTTACATACCTACAAATTTGTAGGCACACTGTTCACCGACAGTCGGCCGCATGCATTTGCTAGGGAAAGACGTTGCGTTGAAGACAAAGTGACGGACGTGTACGTTGAGTCGGTCACAAAATCGGTCATAAGAATCGGAGGAAAAATCGGCCCGATTACCGGTGCTACAAAAAATCTGACGTGGGCGGGCAGCTTATATAAAATTTCATCTAAATCGGTTCAGCGGTTTAAGCGTGAAGAGGTAACAGATAGACAGACAGACACACTTTCGCGTTTATAATATTAGTATGGATGGAAGATTATTATTATATATCATAACATCAAACCTGTATTTCCCAAAGGGTGGCGACCCATTGTACACCCAGGTTTCGCCAGCTATGTTGTAAGTCTCACGTAATAGTGGCAACCCTATTGCCAAAAACCTGGCACAAATTCAGATTCCTAGGGCTACTACTGAGAAATAGCTGAAGGAAAAGCCCAATAAAACTGGGACTGGGACCTGGGAATCGACCCCAGAACCAACTCGTCAGTACGCTTGCGACTAATAGGCCAACGGAGCAGTCTGTTTATTGATGAGAACAATGTCATTTTCGAATCATTGTTTAGGGAAAAAGTTTTGCCATAATTTACTATGATCCTAAAATAAAAAAGAAAGAAAATTTGTATATTCTGCACAAACAAAAACGCACATTGCAAATAAAAATTAAAAAGTTATTTAAAAAAGACATAAAATACACACACACACAACGTAGTCAAAAGCCTCGTATTCAAGCTCAGAAAATGTTGATAATGTTGACATCGTCTATAGAATAATACAATAGTAAAAAAAAAAAAGTCTCGAGCTAACTCAAAATTCTGCGGTTTAGTTGTGTAACGCACTAACAATAGGAATGGTTTTCATTTTGATAGTTCAACAATATTCATTGCTTAATTTACGTTGTTGAGCAGACAATTTTTTCTAAAATATGATTCAGATTGTGTTTGATGAAACAAGCAAGTAGGTACATTATGTACAGACGCCAGCACATCAAGCTACTACAATCTGTCAAATTTCTTTAATAGGTTTTCAACTTTATCGCTGAAGCATAAGGTTCAAAGTTGATTGGGAAAATTTTACAGTTTCGGGTAGCTTGATGTGCTGGCGACTGTACATAAACACAAAGAGCATTTGAATCCTTACAACACCCCCAAATTAAACGTGTGGCGAACCAAATGCAAATACACCTCCGTTTGCCTAATGAGAGATACGAGAGGTCCTTTTCGCCAACTTTCTAATCCGAACCTCTGAAACTCTTCAGCGGCGAGGCGGGACCTGCCGAAATCAATTAGCCTTTGCACACAAAGCCTCACTGAACAATTTATGTGTGTGAACAGCTGATTATGTGTGTGCTAAACTGATTGTGTGAGAACATTGTTGACGATAGCTTTTACAGTGAGCTTTATAAGGCTTAAAAACTCGATATCCGGATCTCTGGTATCGTTTTTGTCGATGTTAGGAGTTGTTGTGTGTGTTTAGTTTTTGATCGAGCGTTTCTTGAAGGATTTTGGGCTGCATTTGATGGGATAACAGTGACGTATTTAGTGAAAAAGTTTTCCTTATATCACATAACATAATATCACGCCTGTGCTCGAAAGAGTTGGGCAGAGGTGAACTTTTTAGCACACCCATATGTGTATTCTTCGGAAACAGGGACTAAAATAGCTCTTTAATCCCTAGGGACTAAAAGTGATTTGAATTTGGAATGTGGACACTGTTAGTAAAAGTTCCAATGAACAAAAAGATCAATCACGAACATTGTATGAACAAGTAAGAGGCTGTATGATAAAGTAAAATGCGCGCGAGCAAAATAAAAAATTTAAGTTAGTGAAAAAATAAAAAACACGCGAAAAGCATTCTGCCTTCGATCGTAATTACTCAAATTAGGATTATATTTAGTTCTATAAAAAATGAGTGTCTTCCTCAAAAATGAAACGTACTATTCTTATTCATAAGTTGCACTTACTTATTTTTTTCATAGAGGGTGATAAAAAGTAGAGTGTCCACCTCGGGAACAACACTATTTTATGCTCAAGTGACGTATTTGGAATCTCTCGCTGCGCTCTGGATTCAAAGAAATACTCTCGCCTTCAAAATAGTTGTTTGCTCCCTTGGCAAACAATCTGATATTTAAACATCGACTGGTAGGCGTGCCTTCGTGCCGGACTGCGGCCCGTGCTGCGTCTCCCGTACCGCGCGTGTTGACCGCACTAAATAAGCTCGTGTCAACCCGGACTGCGATCTGTTCGCTAATAAATTCGCCAATTTAATGGTTACGTGCCTAGATTTTTGTGAGAATAATAGTATTTAATAGTTGTTATTAGTTTATGGTTTATGTTGGTACTTATTATATTTACTTTGATTTATCCAATTGCTTTCTTCAGCCGTGTAAATCTGATAACTTATATAAAACTATAACTTCAAAAAAAAAATGTATTTATTACATTTTTTTTAAGTTAGTTATATTATGAGTAGTCAGGGAAACCAATTGTTTATACAATTGACACACTAAGTCAATTTGCCGAGTTATAGCCATTTCATTCACCATGACAAACAAAGAACAAAGTTATTGTTAAGATTTCGTTCTTAAACTTGATACCGTATAAACATGTTTTGCTTTTATATAAAAACGTGTCCCATTATTATTATATCCATTTTGAAATTAAGTCCTAATGAGGTAATAAGGTATTATTAAAACCACGTTCAAACACGATTAGCAGGAATCGTGAGAGTAGTGTGAGATAAGGTATTAAATAGATGATACAGGTATGACCACCGTGCCTATAATATGTATAACGTGTGTGTTCAAAGTAAACGTTTAGGATTAATCGCACTATAATATCCTACTTAATATTATAAATGTGAAAGTTTATGAAGATCGCTGGATGTTTGTTACTCAATCACGCGTAAAGGCCCGTACACACAGGCGCGACGCGACACGCGACACAAAGGCACCGCAAGTCGCGCAACGAGCGGTGACTTTGTGTCGCGCACGATTCGCGTCGCGCGTCGCGCCTTATTGCAGGAGCCTTAAACCGTTGAACAAATTTAGATGAAATTTGGTATACAGATAGTTTGAGTCCCGGGAAAGGACATAGGATAGTTTTTTTTTCCCGATATTCCCACGGGATAGAAACTTACGCTTGTGAAATTCCGAGGCTCTGCTAGTAATATTATAAAGGCGAAAGTTTGTGAGTGCGTTTGTATGTTTGTTACTTCTTCACGAACAAACTACAAACCGGATTTGGATGAAATTTGGCACACAGATATTTATTTATTAAAACTTTATGCACAAGTAAAAACTGTACAAATGCGGACTTAACGCCTTGGACATTTTCTATCAGTCTTCCTTAGGGTGATGCAGAGACAATACACAGCGGTGCTATTCTGTAAAAATCTCACCGTGAAAACATAGGTGAAGTGAGCGTGGAGTGAGCCGTCAATAGTGTCAATTCCTAGCAAAAACAAACTCACTTCACCTACGTTTTCACGGTGAGATTTTTGAGCACCGCTCGTTGCACGACTTGTGGTGCCTTTGTGGCGCATGTCGTGTCGCGCCTGTTTGAAGGAGCCTTAATGCTGCTTGAAGTGATTTGATTGCGATTTAAATTCAGATTGTCCTTAGTCGTCATACATTAGTTCTAATTATGAAAAAAAATCTTATAGAATCACATGAAATCTAAAGAGCACAAGATATTAGCGTAGATTAGGTCGCACATACGAGCCGAAACGAGCTTTAAACGCCAACTCAAAGTATCCACGTCGAAACAGCCTGGATTCAGGTCCAGAACTTGAAAATCAGGCGCTCAACTTTCAGCTAAAGTTGGATAAACTATTCAAAGTTTGGCGGTTATCAAAAATAAGAGGACACGTGCAATAATATGATCGAGGTGCCATTATTTTTGGGAGTAGGTTACTAAAATGAACTTATTTTTTTTCTGCTTTAATGTCGTACTAAATACAATCACGCTTGATTGTTATTAAGAGTATTAAATTAAACATAATTTGCGGAATGTGGGTGGTACTTAACACCTCTGCCCTACACTTATTTATTTATTTTCCATTTATGTACACACATATATAAAAACAGAACAGAAAAATGGGTACAGACGCCAGCACATCAAGCTACTATAATCTGTCAATTTTCTTTAATAGATATTCAACTTTATCCCTAAAGCATAAGGTTCAAAGTTGATTGGGAAAATTAGACAGTTTCGGATAGCTTGTCTGTACAAAAAACCACGACTGTAATATTATCAATTGCTAGATGCCAATTAAAATGATTGGTTTTGCACTAAATAGAATTAGAAAACATAATAAGTATATCGAAAACAGTGGTATAAAATGCCGTTCCTAAATTTTTTTTTAATCACAAGTAAATACGACAGTCCCATTTGAAAAAAGAATCTGCCACCAAAACTTCTAGCCTTCATATTATCTAATTTCCAAAGAGGTGGAATAGAAATGCGAGTCGAACTAGCAGCAAAAAGTTCAGCTGTGCTGAAAGTTTTTTGATAGACAGAATTCGTAACTAGAACGACTAGAAAGTCCTCAAAGAACTAGGTTTTATGAGGAAACAACTAGTACAGTTCATGAAAGACCCTTTCAGCTATGCACCACAGCCTTTAAAAAAGGAGCTATGATTGAATCTGGTGTCTTCGATCATTCGATCCATTCAGAGTTTAAGTCGATTAATCAACAGGATATGAGAAAGTTCAAACGTAGAATGCTTACTGGCTTATTTCGCAGTCACTCAATGAGTTTTGTTTAAGAGGGATGCGCAAGGTACCCAGCAAAATTCAAATTTTCTTAGCCTTTTTGCAATTTGCAAAAAACGTAAGCAAATTTGAATTTTGCGAACTACCCTGGCACTTTTCCTTTAAGAGTATCGAGTCCCACACTGTTCTTTTTTCAAGTTTTGTAATAACACTGACCTAAAAATAATGAAACATCAACGATTTCGAAGAATGGAACATCGGGTATCCTGAAACATTTTCATTACAGATTGAGATCTCCTAAGCATCAGGTGCTCTTGCAGTCTTTTGTCATAAAAAATCCATCTCCTAAAGATCAGATTAACCGCTCAAATCTTTATAGAGATGGGGTCAGAAAAACTATGAAATGTCGAGTTTTACGGCCACCGTAGGAAAAGGTTATTGAATTCGATTTATTGAGGGTTCGAGTTGGGGGTGATGATAGTGCCCCTGATCGGCAGCGGTATGAAAGCCTCTTCTGGACATTTAAAGGAGGAGACGGTATGGTGATGGTCTTTTTTTGTGTCTTTTAAATTCATGATAGAATACCTCAGTATTTTGATAATCATTATTGCAGATGTTTAAAGATAAAAAAATGCTAATTTTTTAGATTTTTAGGTCGCTCCAGAGCTCCAAAAATGTTAGTCTAATTCCAGGGGTTAAAAATTCTGGGACAAAAACCTTTATAAGATATTTTTGTTTCAGAAACACTTGTGTGTTCGACATTTCATAGTGACGTCAGTCGTCGAGCCTAACAATACAGTAACATACATACATAGTTAGACCAATGAAAGTCCCGAATAAATACAAAGCTTTGACCACGACCCGTAGGGTACATTCAAAGAGAACACTGATTTATACAACGATGGCATTCCTTTGATCCGTACTGTCGGTATCAGCTGTGATTATCAACGTAAATGAATTAGAAATGCATGCTTGCATTGAGAACTAAATCAAACAATGTGGTACAATATTTTAGTATTTAACGCAGACTTAAATTGCGTTTTGAAAAAAATAACTAATAAACTAAAGATACAGTTTTTTGTTATTGAACATACCGAACAAGAAAACCAAGACATTATTGCAAGATTTCAGCAATTTTACATAATTAGCCTATAATGTTCCCACTGCCCGGATTACCACGCGGGCCCAGTGCGGACTGGTAGATGTCACATGTCTCATATAGTTATAGGTACACGATGTTTTCCTTCACCCTTTTGAAAGCAGTGGTGATGAAATTATTTACACAAAGTAAAGTGCCTGTCTGGGCTCGAACCCACGACCTACAACTAGTACAGTACCCGGCGATAAATATTGCACATCGACCTTTGGAAAGAGACAATCGGCTAATTTCGGCTTCGTAGAGCGTTATCTCTGTCGCACGAAATACAAACAGTCCGGTATCTATTAGGAGCTGTTAAAACAATATGATTTTCTTCTTTTGATAATTATTTTTATTCTTTATATAAAGTACACCAATTTTCAAAGGTCGATGTGCAATATTTATCACCGGGTACTGTAAGTCGGGGCCGTTACCACTAGGCCACCACTGCTCCTTTATATGGATTTTAAAATGTACCTATATATAAAAAGGGTAATTTTCGTTCCATTCTTTTACCTAATGGTATTGTTAAATTGAAATTCAAAAGCGAAAAGTCAACAGTAAAACCGCCATTCAATCCCAAGCACCGGCTACCAACAAAAAGCTTCCAAACACAAATACTTAACTCGACGTATACTTTCAGCAGTGTATATCTAATCTATCCGTTAAGGCGCGGCTCGCGATGTTAACCACTTTCCCCACTTAATTGGCGATAGCTACACCGATACGGTTCCGATTGCGATCCCGTGGTGTATTCTTTCTTGTTAGTCCACTGACTAATCGGTTTGTGCACAACGTTATGTGGAGCGGTTGAAGAAAATTAGAAGATTCCGGGATTTATTTCTTGAGGTTCAAATGTCTTGAATTTGAGCTGAAGAGATTGAAAGCGTTCTGATTCATGACTTGAGACTTTGAATGAAACAAAAGACTGTATTATGTACTATAAGCTTCTGCCCGACGAAGCAGCCCGCGTGGATGTTGAAAATTATCCCACAGGAACGTGCTCCCGGGTAAAAAGCTTAGCTTGTTTCCTTCCCCAGGATGCCATCTATCTCTTTGCCAAATTTTATCGAAATTCGTTCAGTGGTATAGGCGTGAAAAGGTAACATACATATACACATACATATACAGTTACTTTCAATTTATAATATTATAAGTGTGAATGTCGTGTAGAAGTGTTGTGAATAGCTTTGAATCCTTTTTTGACGTAAATCTATCCAGAAAGCAAAATCTATTATTCAACCACCTAACAGAAGATATGATTATAGAAGAAACTCATTAAGTAGTATAAATATCAGCAGCATTTTCTGCAAAATTTCATCGAACATCTCTGTCTATATTCTCAAGACCAACTTCAGGATGTGGACAATTTGAAAGTTCAAAGACAAAGAACAGATTAACATTTTATGAAACGTTCGCTGCTCAGCAAAAGATATTCATTTTATCCACGGTTTCATAAATTGAAAGCTATTATCATCCTACAGTTTATTTATTAAACCAGTCAGAATAATTGTAAAATTACCCCGAAAATTCAACGCCAAACTATCACCCAACTAAGCACCAGAGATCGCTCAAACAGACTAACAAGCAAATATCAGCTAAATCAACGTAATCAGGCAAGACCTAACTGCTGATTCGGATCTCCTTGGTCGTGCTCACGATCAAACATCTGTGTCAATCAAAAGGCGAAGCAGGGTAACGCGTTTAGCCCAACAAACGGGGGATAAGCCCGACACATTTGTACCGGAGTCACGCGCGATCATCCGTAACCAACAAAGGATGAGGACAATAGGTAACCTCTAAGGCATGAGGTAACAGCGATTGTGGTGGATTTGAGAAGAGCTTTTGTACTGGATTGTGAAATGGTGCCATTTGTTGCTGTCATGTTTTTTAAAGCTACGGATTTGATGGTAGTGTTGGAAAAACTAGGTGATAAAATGGTGGATTTTGATGTTACAGCAACAGATCAGGAAGGAATGGCGCACAAACAGCACCCTAATTGCATAACACGACCAATCACAAACTGAATGAATTTGAAAGATATTGCCAATTTATTGCCTCTTATGTTCAAAAAATTGTATGATTAACAACGTAAAAAATGAAATGAATGTTTGTTGAACTGTTAAAATGAATGCTATTGCTACTGTTAGTGCAGTACGCTACTAAACTTCAGATTCTATATAGAAAATATGAAAGTGGAAGTAATCGGAAATGAAACAATGCTGTCCTATATTCTAACTAAATTAAAAAATAACGATGCATAGCTTATTGTATGAATTGATTAAAAACATAGGCCAACTGTATTATACTCCCAACCTCCACACAATGTTAAGAGCGTTTACGCCGTAAGGCATTTCATTCAAACTTTCAAGCCCTTGTTTTTCGAAATTAATGAACAGATTTTAATGAAACTTCATACACATAAGCAGGATACAAAGGTCTAAAAAGTTACTTAAGAACATGATAAACAGTGTTACAGCCAAATTGGGCCGATTATAAATTTTCCATAGAAACAGAGATTTCCAGTTATCTTTTTTTTAAATAAGACATTTCGAAAAGGTTCTTTAGCGCCAGAACCGTATCGCTTATTAAGTCTACGTCTCCCGTAGATCAAAACATTCTCCTAAAACAGTTTTTAGGTCACGTTTTAATACATAGAAGTGAACATACTATCCTGGATATTGTATCCAGACACCGAAATCTTCAAGTTTCCTTAATTAATTTAATTATAGTATAGAAACGCTCCAAAATTTCCCTACTGTGTGGATTTTCCCAACTAATTGGTGTTAGTCTTTACAGATTCAGTCAACATTTTGTAATTATAAGGAATTTTGTTCTTGAAAATCGGCTCTATAAGCGTGTGATTAACTGTTGGTTCATCAATCACTCCGCTCAGTATGTGGTCGGAGCTTGATGTGTAATTATAATAACCATCAGTTTTTAAGTATACGTACTAAAATCGTCAAGGACCGTTAACAACGTATTTTATCAAACGTAGACAGTAATTCCTAATCCTAATGAGCATTCTGGAGTGTCAAATCGTATAATAATTTAGGGGAGAATTGAATACCTATTTACTAGTAATTTTAGAAATATGATTAATCGTTCTAGAATTAATGACTAAAATTTTATGAAAAACATACTCAAACCGAAAGTCAAAGTATTTATCACACTATCCATACTAATATTATGAATAAGAAAGTGTGTGTCTGTTACCTCTTCACGCTTAAACCGCCGAACCGATTTAGATGAAATTTGGTATAAAGATAGTTTGAGTCCCGGGAAAGGACATTGGATAGTTTTTATCCCGATATTCCCAAGGGAAACTTATGCGGTGTAACCGCGGGGCGCTGCTAGTAATATTATAAAGGCGAAAGTTTGTGAGTGTGTTTGCGTTTGTTACTTCTTCACGCACAAACTGCTGAACGGATTTCGATGAAATTTGGCACACCGATAGTTAATAACCAGGATACAGGAACAGATAGGATTTTTATCCCGATATTCTCACGGGATAAACACTTATGCGCGTGAAACCGCGGGGCGCAGCTAGTTTCAAATAAACCAATTACAGGCACTTTTGAAATGTCAACAGGTCAGATCAGTCAGAAAGATGAAGCTAGTTGCCCATTCCAAAGCGTAGCATGGAGAAGAATAGGCAAAAAACTCCACGGACACTCTTTTAAATCAAAATATTGTCACAATATATTGGTTAGGTATATCATTGATGTTGAAACTATACATAATTAACATTACAGACAAAGTACCCGTACGTTTCATTGAAATTACGTCTCATAATAGTCCAGGTCCATGTTCTGACACTTAACGAAAAAAAAATACTACAAAAACTAATCTCATTTTAAACCGTAGGTACAGACGCCAGCCAGCACATCAAGCTACTACAATCTGTCAAATTTATTTAATAGATTTTCAACTTTATCCCTAAAGCATAAGGTTCAAAGTTGATTGGGAAAATTTGACAGTTTCGGGTAGCTTGATGTGCTAAATACCTCATACCCTATCAATGCATCCGATCGCTTATCGCTCGTCCAGCAAAGGGCACAAACCCAGTAGCCCTACATTTTTCACAGCCCAGTTAGGTAATGGCAAGCTATCCTCTCGGCTGTATTATCGTAATTGTACTCGCATCCTACGGGACTATCTGATGACACAAGGAAACAGACACATTGTGTGTTACAAGACTGATTAACTGCATATGATGTACAGATAGAGATATAACGTTTATTTGAGGAAACAAGAGAACCATTACATACATACGTACACCCACGAAACGAAAAGGTTAAATAAGTTATTATAGAAAGATTTGTTCACATAATCGGGTTACAATTTTCATTTCTAATGTTGGCATTGTTGGAGTGTGCACTGTGCGCATAAAAATTACCTAAAGGTGCTTTACCTTTTTATTCGTCGATTGAATAAAGCACAATTTAAATTTCGAATAAAAGTAAACTGCATAGTGTTGAATCCCAACACTAAATATTACTAAATAAAATTAATACTACGGGCATCACTAGCGTGCACTCTCGGTAGCCATATTAATTTGAATGTCTCGTTCACTTTACTCTGGGTTCTGCGAGTACATCCAATAACACATATCCCCACAACAGACAAACCGAGAGCCAACTTGCAGAAAAAATAAAGGATTTGACAGAAGGAAGCAATCAATTTTAGAACGACAAACGTGCTTTAACTAACTCAATGTTGCAATTAATAATTATTCGAGACAACAATACTATGAATTGCAATACTCTTCAGTATATTAGCTGTTATTAATAGCTGTACAGGAGTTAATTACTGGGTCACGAGTTGATTCGAAATTGATTATCGAATTAGTTAGTTACGTGCGCGTAAGTCAATGTCAAATATTGAGTTGAAGATCGTTTACACAATCGAGTTCAATATGTCTACGTAATTAGAACTGGATCACAAAACCTCGTAACGCTCTAACACAAGTGTGTCGGTATAGACCGTCTATTTACTGTTGGTACCCTACATCCCCTTCAGCTTCTCTCGGTGACTACCTACTAGTTTCATGTAAAATTGTATTCAGCTGTATCGGGTTAGACTGGAAGCCGACCTCAATATATTTGAAACTAGCAGCGCACCCGCATTTAGTGTCGATCCCGTGGGAATATAGTGATAAAAACTATCCTATGTCCTTCCCCGGGATGCAATCTGTCTCTCTGCCAAATTTTATCGAAATCCGTTCAGTGGTTTAGACGTGAAAAGGTAACATACAGACAGACAGAAAGAGTTACTTTTGAATGTATAATATTAGTATGGATGGCTAGACAGATGACGACTCTTCTGATATTTCAAATATAGAACGCATTGGTAACTGGACGCTACTCTGTATCCGTCCATTTTTTTATATAAGTATTCCAAATATAGAACGTATTGGAAACTGGATGCTATACTGTATCCGTCCGTTTCTTTTTTTATATATTCCAAACATAGAACGTATTGGAAACTGGATGCTACCCTGTATCCGTCCGTTTTTTTTTATATATTCCAAATATAGAACGTATTGGAAACTGAATGCTATCCTGTATTCATCCGTTTCGTTTTTTAATGTATTCCAATTACAGAACGTATTGGAAACTGGATGCTACCCTGTATCCGTCCGTTTCTTTTTTAGGGTTCCTTACCTCAAAAGGAAAAAACGGAACCCTTATAGGATCACTCGTGTGTCTGTCCGTCCGTCTGTCACCGCCAATTTGCTCCGAATCTAATGGACCGATTAAATTGAAATTTGATTCACATATGAATCTCTGTGACCCAAACACTGACGTATAACGTAAATTAATTAATTTTGAATATGGGGGTCATTTTTTGGGGACAAATAGAAAATTTAAAAAAAAAGTTTCGCAGTCTTTGCAGTGTGACATGTCAAACATAGAACGTATTGGAAACTGGATGATACCCTCTATCTTTACGTTGATATTTCAGAAGACATATTCCTTAGAGGATCGACGACCTTAAAAATATGGCTGGGTCAGACTGGATGCTGAAGGCGGATGACAGGGTGTTGTAGCGCAGCCTAGGGGAAGCCTATGTCCAGCAGTGGACTGCAATAAGCTGAGTTTATACCTCATTCGTTGGTACTGCACAGTTCCGGTATGATCAAACAGAGATAGTCAAAAAGAGCTATTGCTAACCTCCGATCCCACTCAAATCGAGCCAAAACTCAAAGACTAAAAAAAAACCCTACATAATTTAAAACACTTTAAAATAAAATAAAAGCAGTGGCACAGTGTCGACAGAAAACTTGAACAATTACGTGTGTATTTTATGAATCGTCTTATAAACAAAACACGCGCGGTACCGGCTACGGCCATCCGTCATATGAATTTTCGATCAGAAGGCCAATTCTCGTAATTTAAAACGTTCAAAATCTAGTCGCAGTCTCATCTCAGCGACAAAGAAATGTCAAAAACTTGTCAAAATGTAGGGAAATTTGAAGTATTTTTTGAGAGATTGAGACTGAGATCAGACTGTGAACGTTGTTAAAATTAGTAGAATTGCCCCTCTGGTCACGTGTCCTGACGCGAGTTTAACATTTTTTACCCATTACAAAAAAGTGTACAACGCCGCTAAAGAAGTTTTCACTTCAAAAACAAACGGAGATCCTATAAGCGAGTTTCAACTTCAGTGTTCTCCTGCCAACGTATAAGAGTACCTAACGATTCTGAAACACTTTACCGTTATATGCCATGATATTTGGCGACGATCTCAAATACATTGGCATCGCTTGCCAAACCGACGCTCGGGATATTTACTTACTGATGCACTGAATAGTGGCTTCATCTTTGAGTGTTGATTTTGCGATTGTTTTTTGTTTAAGGTTGATACCATGTAATCTGCATTCGCGATTTATTTGCCAAAAATGTAAATAAATATGACTTTATGGAAAAATAACTTTAATTCCTACACAATAAAGTTCAGTTTACGCTACAACTTCAAACATTTTTATAACTTTTTCAATAGTGATAGTCACTCTGAAATCAACTTAATTACCATTAAAATAAAGTTGATATTTGTTTAACTTGAAATAGTATTAGGTAATTTGAAACATAAGTTAACTTTACTTTTTTTAAGAAACTTGAGAAGGGTATTTGTATGTAATTTAATTCCAAACTTAGCCAATTATATTTTTACATACGCACAGACGCCAGTACATCAAGCTACTACAATCTGTCAAATTTCTTAAATAGATTTTCAACTTTATCGCTAAGGCATTAGGTTCAAAGTTGATTGGGAAAATTTGACAATTTCGGGTAGCTTGATGTGCTGGCGTCTGTACATAAACTCACACCTTCCGATGAGGGTAGGCAGAAATTACAGAACGGCACCTGCTCCGATTCATACGCAGTTCCTCAGATTCTTTGGTTTTAATTTTCAAATAAAAAAATATGAAAGCCTTCAGATATTTTGGATTGAATTTATAAATCGTGTATTATGCTGCACCTCTTGAAAAATAAGTTTTTTAACGTGTAGTTTATAACTTCTAGTATCTTCTTTATAAACCCAACTTAAATCAAATACAAAAAAAGCTTGCAGGAAAATGTTCCTTTAAATTTTGATCATTTAGCTCTCTGACAGAGCCATCAACTTTATCAATACAGCATCTCATTTACATACCTACCAACAACATTCCGCAATATAACCGTATAATTGGCAAATTCTAAAGATATGTTAATTAAAACATATTTGTCAACTGCTATCTATGCGGGTCGGCTGTATATGCACTGAAGTATGACCAAGTGTTGTGATGCCTCCATACAGGCTCCTTCAAACAGGCGCGACACGCGATAAAATCGCGCGCGACACAAAGGCACCGCAATTCGCGCAACGAGCGTTGCCTTTGCATAGCGCGCGATTCGCGTCGCGAGTCGCGCCTGTTTGAAAGAAGCTTTAAATTGTACGTGGGTATTTAATACCAACCGTAATTTAAGATTAATAGATAATAGCATACTACATCAAGATCATTACATACATATGTACAGGTCAGGAAATTAATTGTTCATCAAATTGACACACTACGACAATTTAAGGGAACAAATATTCAACATTCACATATTCTAAAATACATAATTCTTAATCTTTAACATAAAATGTAGAAAGTACGTGTGTAATAAACAAAAACAAAATGTTTTTTTTTTTAATCTGGGAGTAATAAACATCTATATCTACCCTTTTGCAGAATACAGGCATTGTGAAGCCCTGATTGACCTGTTCCTCCGGTCAAGGAACCCACATAATATGGAATTGCGGCCATTACACAGTTCTTTGTGATTAACCGAATTCTATATCGTTAGTGTGTTCCCCTGGGTTTTGCGAGCAACGCCAGAATTCTAAGAAGTCCCATATTGATCTGATTGGAGGAAGCATCGAGGGAACGGCCACAAAACCAGTGGAGATTACTGACGATGCTGACTATTTTAGTATGATCTTGAGATATGCAATCGAAAAAAAAATACGAAAGTTTCCGTCTGTCTATTACATTTTGATAGACTTTTGCGATCTTGTTGTGAAGACGTGTCGAAGGTTTATTAAAATAAAAAAATAATCACTTGCTGAATCAAGACCTGGATCTATTAAATATCCGGTAGTAAAGCAAACTGTCATAGGTAGGCATAATATGTGTAAATCGTTTCTGTGAAAATGTATAAAAGTGATTAAGATGTGCAGAATTTGTATCACAAATTTCACAATGGTTACCAGTCCTTTCAGCCGGGGTACTAACTGTGTTAAGAGCGCGTATACAGAAAGTGGGCAACGTCGCAAACAGCTGTCAAATATTTTCCTGTTTTGATTAATTTGTCAATATTACTGTATGAAAATAAGAAATATGGCTAACTAATGAACTAGAATATTAATTTTCATAAGCATTTTCATAAATTTTGGAAATCCACTCAAAGATTGAGCCCAAAGCCTGTGGCTCCGGTGAGCGTTAATGGCATGACTGAGCCTGGGGAGATTGCGAACATGTTCAGGAGGCATTTCGAAGTAAGCTCACGACTGCAACCGGAGGAACGGGGTTTTGTCGCTGAGAGTAGATTGTCTGGTGTTCCGATTAATATTTCATCAAAAGAGATACGGAACATCATACAGTCGATGACCAGGGGCAAATCTCCGGGTCACGATGGTCTCAGTATAGAACATTTTCAATATGCCGGTCCGCATCTCCCAAGAGTCCTATCTATGCTGTATAATCTTTGTGTGAGGCACTCGTATCTACCACCTGAGTTGATGAAGACAATAGTTGTGCCCATAGTCAAGAACAAGACCGGCGATGTCTCAGACAAGGATAATTATAGGCCAATATCGTTGGCTACTATAACAGCAAAGGTTCTTGACGGTGTGCTTGAGCGGAGAATAACTGGACAGCTCCATCTACATGATGCACAGTTCGGTTTTAGAGCTGGGCTGTCCACGGAAACTGCTATTCTGGCGCTCAAGCACACGGTCAGGTACTACACTGATAGAAACACGCCTGTTTATGCTGCGTTTTTGGACCTCTCCAAGGCATTTGACCTGGTTGATTATAAGATTTTATGGTCAAAATTGCGTGAGCAAGGTCTTCCTAATGAGCTCATTAAACTCTTAGATTATTGGTATGACCACCAAATCAACCAGGTCAGATGGTCGGGTGCTCTGTCGGGGGCGTATGGGTTGGAGTGTGGGGTGAGACAGGGCGGTTTGACTTCCCCGGCGCTTTTCAATCTTTACGTCAATAATCTGATCGAGGAACTCAGTAGCATTGGTATCGGATGCTCTATTGATGGCAAGATAATTAATAGTATAAGCTACGCAGATGATATGGTGCTGCTGAGTCCCTCGATTGATGGACTCAGACGGATGCTTAAAACATGTGAGGGGTACGCCATGTCTCATGGTTTGTTGTACAATGTTCGGAAGAGTGAGCTTATGGTGTTCAGAGTGGGTACTAAGAAGCCTGAAACAGTTCCTCCGATATGCCTGTATGGTGTACCACTAAATAGAGTGTCGCAGTTTAAGTATCTTGGCCATATAGTGACGGAGGACTTGACTGACGAGAGTGACATGGAGCGGGAGCGAAGAGCGCTGTCGGTCCGATGTAATATGCTGGCCCGTAGGTTTGCACGATGTACTAAAGAAGTGAAACTCACTCTGTTTAAGGCGTTTTGCCAGTCATTTTACACGTGCAGCCTGTGGGTTAGACATACACAGAGGGCCTACCGCGCTCTTCGCATCCAGTACAATAACGCTTTTAGGGTGCTGTTGGGGCTCCCGCGGTTCTGTAGCGCGTCGGGCATGTTTGCTGAAGCAGGTATAGATAGCTTTCAAGCAATTATGCGAAAAAGAACAGCATCCCTGATGCGGCGGCTTCGGGGGAGCACCAACAGCATCTTAAAGGTAATAGTGGATAAACCTGACTGTCCGTTCCTGGGGTACTGGACCCGTATACACAGCTGCAGGTCTGGTGCACCGGGAGGCGGACTTAGTTATAGCTGTAGGTTTTTGAATTGATTATTTTATTTTTATTTTATTTTATTTTATTGTAATGTAAATGGTTAATATTATAAAATGAGAATGTTGCTAACATAGTTTGTAAGTATTACTAACAACAATATGAATCACGTGTGTTCGACATAAATAAATAATAATAATAATAATAATTAATAATGAATTGCAATTAAAACACTGAATTTGATGTTGTAACCGTTTTAGGTGTAAAAAAGGCATTTGTAAAGTTTCCAAATACTTTTTTTACATCTAAAACTAAATATTCGGTGTTACGATATTAATTATTGCATTTCATAATCAATATTCTAGTTCATTAGTTAGCCATATTTCTTATTTTCATACAGTAATATTGACAAATTAATCTAAACAGCAAAATATTTGACAGCTATTTGCGACGTTGCCCACTTTCTGTATATACGCTCTTAAAATAAATATAGCTATACAAATTTCACGTACGCTAAATATTTATCAAATTTAGAAACTAAGAGTTTACTCGTAAGCTAATCAACGTATAATAATTATTTGTCTATTGTCAACTTTTGATTATTTATTAATTTTAAAAGGCTATTCTCGCCTTAAACACAGGATTACCTAGTTCAGGCACGTAAGTCTCAGGAATATAATTTACATTTAACCAAAAATGTACTAATTTTCATGCCTTGAAATTTGGCACACGGATAAATGCACCTGGCACCTAAGTTAGGACAGAAGACCTTTTCATCCCAGTAACACATTCCCGCGGGATAATTTCCAACCTCCTCGCAGGCGAAGCCGCAGGCATAAGCTAGTTATCGATAAACGTGACTACTTCTGTAGATAAATTCCAAGATGCATTTTCCTGTGAATACCTTCAGAACTAATAAAACGTATTAAGTGTGACGGATGGCAATTATGCAGTCCCAAACTTGAGCTTCGAGCACCTGTGGTAAATGACCAGTGACAAATCCCCCATAATTTCCGAGTACAGACTCAGCACATCAAGCTACCCGAAACTGTCAAATTTTCCCAATCAACTTTGCACCTTATGCTTTAGCAATAAAGTTGAAAATCTATTAAAGAAATTAGACAGATTGTAGTAGGTTGATGTGCTGACGTCTGTACAATAACTCCCAAAACTTATTCGGTTCACTTTGAATATATTAAAAAAGCTCAAAGACATGCCAAGTTCTGGCGCAGGCACCGGGACAGGTGCACGGTCCTCCGCAAATCGTTAAGCTGTACTGTTCAAAATAATAAGCAGTTCTACCGTTTGAGTTGCGGGCAACGTCGCCAGCAATTCCAATGAAAGACCGAATAAAGATAAATGTTGGAGTCGGCTGTATAACGAGCCAAAGTCGACTGTTTTCAATTTGTGCTCAGGCTTCATGTTCAAATTCTGAGAAAATTTCTATGTTACGACTCACGTGGGTTCCGTGAGATTTATACTGTGTGGCTGTTGTGTATGTTTCCAATTTTTATAATGGACGTTTAGGAAGTTTATGAGCGACATTTTTATTTGATGTTTGAACTTTGAACTGGTGGGTTTATTTTAAAACGAGAGTCTGCCCGCGGCTTTGTCCGCGTAGGAATCCAATATGTATGTACTATCCTATGATACTTGGCAATAGTGTAGCTTTTTATCAAATAAAGAATTTTTGTAATCGGATCAATACTTCAAGGAATAAAAAAAATACTCTTACTACGAACAAACAATTTAAGCTCTTTGTAATATTTATATTCTCGTTTATTCATTTTTGTACTTAATACATTTTATATAAATATTTTTAAAAATAAACATAATATTAATATTTATTATTAAAAATAAATATTACGCTAAATTACCACTGGACATGGCAACGTTATGAGTAAAATACTTTTCATTGTTATTAGTAGGTAGGCCTTATTGAAATTGATGACTGTAAATATAGAATAACGGTTTTTAACTACAATTTTAGCGAACAATATTTTGTTCGTATGTTTATCCATAAAGTTTATGTAGGGCTACTGTGTTTTTGCTATCTTTAAATTTATTTAATTAAATGGATATCGAAACCATTAAACATTAATGAAGTTGTATTTTTAATAAAGATACTTATTCCCATTACTCATGTTAAGTAACATAATTTTTTTTTGCCCACATAAATATTATTTATCGATACAGTAGACACCTAAGTATTTTATTGGGCAAATGAAAACAAATCTGGGAATGTTTTTCTTTTAAAACAGCACTCAGGTGGGCCGCAGAGGGCGAACTCATCTACTTACATTACGCATCTTGAATTTCACAAAATAATCAAGATTAGGGTTGCCAATTTTTTTTATGAAAATAGATCTCTACAACGTATGACCGAAGCCAATATTATTCACAGAATATAATTCAAATGAACCGGAGCACCAACACAATCTGATTTAATAATGGAATTATTTAAAAAATGCGGTAAGCTTGAGTATATCAAACAATGTGTTAACCTTGAATTCGATTCAAAGTCCAATCATTTATTTCAATTAGGCATTTAAAAGGCACTTATAAATGAAAAGGTTACAAGTAAATAGATTTGATTCTAATTGCTCCAAACGGTAGTTTCTTAAGGTTCCTTAAGTTCGAATACTAAAAAAAACCTTGATAGACTTCTAGAAAAATGAACATTTCCAATCCTATCATCATCAACATCATCTGCCTAGTCTTTTCCCAACAAAGTTGGGGTCGGCTTGCAGTCTTACCGAGTGCAGCTGAATACCAGTACTTTACCTGAAGCGACTGCCTATTGTTGCCTATGTTCCCAATTCTATCAATGAAGCCCAAAATTAACCCCTTCTAAATTTTTATTTATTATTAAGCCTGTGGGACAGCAGGGCAAAAGCCTCCCTCCCCTTTTTCCACTTTTCCCGGTCTACTGCGATTGTGGGCCAATCCTTTAATAGGAAGGATTTATAAAACACTAGCTGCGTCCCGCGGTTTCACTCGCGTTAATGTCGATCCCGTGGGAATATCGGTATAAAAAGTAGCCTATATTAACATATAGGCTTGATTACCATCCAGGGTGTCAGCTACCTCCATACAAAATTTTATTAAAATTGGTCCAGCCGTTTGAGCGTGAATAAGTAACAAACATAAACACACACACATACACACTCACAAACTTTCGCCTTTATAATATTAGTGTGATTCCCTAAAATCAAGATGGCGGTTATCTATTCAAATACGTCAAAGTGACATCCCTGTGTATAAGATACGTTTCAATGTGGGCCGACATCTGAATAACGGATGCTACTAACGAGACAATTTTTACATACTCTTCGAGAGTAGGTACTTGCTGTATAAACCCCTGTCGTCATATACTGAAATATACCGTGTTATCTCATCTCACAACGGTTTGTGTTCGGCGTGCGCAGATGTGGAAATAGTTTTATATTAAAGATATTGTTTTATACCGACATCATGCGTATATTTGTTAGCAAAGCCGTTTGTCTGCCGTAGCGTTGCTTTGTCTAACTATACATCCTAATACGACTGACGCCGAGTAGGTACCTATACTTACTAACCTATCTGACTGGTCCTGAATATACCCGAATTAGCGTCACCGACCCAAGCGTGACGGGTCAGTTTCGTTCACTGTTTAGAAAGAGCGCGAAGTGCGCCTCAAGAAGTGTTCACTTCAAAAAGATGATGAATCAGTATTATGAAATAATAGGTGTAGAAGAGAGAGAACAGTAAGTAAATAAGGGAGAGCGCCAGGGTAGCCCGCGAAATACAAATTTGCTTACGTCTTTTGCAATTAGAGGTCAGTGTCAGGTTGTTTTTAAAGTGAAGACTTCTTTAGGCGCGTTGGCCATTTTTTGAGATGGGAAAAAACCATTGAACTCGCGACACTGCGCGTACCTATTTTGTTTATAAGACGCTTCGGAAGTGTTCGGCTGTCCTCGGGATGTGCCTACTCGGTTTTAATGTACAGACGCCAGCACATCAAGCTACCCGAAACTGTCAAATTTTCCCAATCAACTATGAACCTTATGCTTTAGCGATAAAGTTGAAAATCTATTAAAGAAATTTGTCAGATTGTAGTAACTTGATGTGCTGGCGTCTGTACATATATTATATCCGATATGTCAGTGAGTGATGGCAAAGTATTCTATTTGTTTTTTTTTCACTTCTGTCGGCACTCCTGGAGTGCCACTGTTGGCCATGTTGGCCCTGCAAACCTCGTTAGATCGTCGTTTGTTACGGTCGCGAATCATGTTTTGCTCAACTTACTTGTTGTACTTCAGAATTATAATCATTAATATTAAAAATACAATCCTCTAAGTTCACATAACCCTATTGATTAATATTTCATGGAATATTCATTCAATAGAGTAAAACGTAAGAAAATTAGAATTTGCGGGCTGTCCTGGTGCTTCCCCCTTAAGCAAAAACTTTTCAATTTCTTAAAAATAATTTTTCGAGTTTAGAAAATTGTACAGAATAGCAATTTAGTCTTGTCGAAAAATATTTTCCGCCTCTTATTTCTGCATTTTTTATCTTCTGCCCATCATCAATGCAATTTAGGCCTTCCAAATATAATCAAAAATATTTATCACAAAATCTTGGCAACCAATTCTGTGCGCAGTCATACGCGAGATTAAATGGCGGTTTAAATTATTGCTTCATAAGAATCGCATTTTGGATTGGTTCACGAAAGAAAACAAACTGTTTCTAAATGGTACAGGGCTGCATTGAGGATACAACAAATAATTCCAATTTAGTCAGGTAATCCTCTCATCAGTTTACCCCTTCCTTTTCCTTAACAAAAACTAAACAGAATACATCAATACACAATCATCATCAGGATCGACACTTATGCGGGTAAAATCGCGAGACACTGCTAGTTTTCTATAAACGTTTGTAAAAAAATACGTATATTGTGCAGGTTTTTCCGTTTTACCTACCTATATTCAATATATGGAAAGTAAAACAAAAACGTACAATACTACAAATACAAAATCTTATGTAACGTCCTTTACACCGCTCATGGTCCAACTCTTTGACAAGTCCGTCATTCGAACTAAAATCTAGAAACTAAGTCCAGCAAACTTTCAATTAAGCTTCGGCTTTTGGCTTCGGCTTTCGAGGTTCCTAAAGAAGCGCCAAGTCCGTCCCATACCGAAGGACGCCGAGTTTGGACGAGCAAAAGCCCAATCTGGGGGATTAATGAACTGTAAAAGATCTTGGCGAATTGAGTAATTTCCCTTCGACTTCCCACTCTAGCTCCATTTTTTAAACGAGAAATGATAATGTCATTGATTCGGAGAACGAAAGAAGGCCGATAATGTATAAAGGGCGTTTTCGGGAGCGGTTATTGATCAGGGAAAATGGTTAATAATGAAAATATTGCTAGTACAACGCCGCCGATCGTTTTTCCCTCTTTGTTTTATGAAAGATGAAGCGTTTTGGCGCAAATATCCGGATCTGAAGTGGGGAAGAAATAGATATAGTGGCTGTTTATTTTTAGATATTGATGTGAGAACTACAGCTTAATTTTTTTTAATGTGTTTCCATTTTTTACAGACTTCAAAAAGGTTGAGGTTCTCAAATCGACCGTACTTTTTTTTTCCAGAATTAGTTTTTCTTTTACAAAAGTCGTGTCTAGAATTTTAGCTGTAAACAATATTTATTTCACTACCCATTGTCTCAAACCATTTTCTTAATTCCACAAACACCTTAAGCCGACTACTTGAGCCGAATGCACAACTAAAACAAATCCCTATATTTGCAAAAGAAAGGAATCACAGTCCAAACTTACACTAAAATTTTCAGCACCATACACACAAGAGGTCGTAAGTAGCAAACATGTCCAAAATGTTTGTTTAGGACTGCTTCGGGGCGGGTAGTTCGGCAAATAGGCTGTTGTAATGTCACAACACTACTGTAGTCAGTGAGTATTTGTTACAAGAGCCTTGCGTCACTTATGACGTGTGATAACATGTGACAAGGGGTCGTCGTTTTGTTCTATAATATGAAGGTACTGGATACGAATGGGTTAGGTACCTACTTTTTATTTATTTTTGTGATACATTAAGCTGTTTTGATGTCGCTTTTGCGAAAATGTATTTCTGAGTTCACAAAAAATGGTTCAATCTACTGAAAGTACATACTATTAAACTATCGATTTAATGTTATGCTAATTTTTTTGTGATTTTTAATTTAAAAGAATAGTGTTTCACTTTTTAATATTGTTGTGCATGCCTTTAAGTGAAGTATTTACACAGTATTGGAGAATCGTGATTACATGTTGTTACTATAAGTATATTAAATAAGTAAATATAATGTAAATAAGTCGTTGGTGTGCCTTGCTTAACAAAAAAAAAAAAGATTAATGGATATGTTATTTTTGTCATAATATACAGCGTGGTCAAGAAATGTAATGATGTTTAACACAAATCATATCAAGACTGGAAGATTTACTAACCATCAATGTTACGGAACAAAATACATTTAAAACAAAAAAAATCGACGTAATAAAGCCCCTCTTACTCCCGATGATTACATCCAAATAACCATATTCTTACGTACATACGATCAGACCAAGCATCAAATACTGATGATAATATAATTCACGTAATTTTATCGTAAAAATTATGGTTCAAGTTATCGGGGATGGGGGGGCCACGAGGCGTGATAACTGGGCGCAGCACGCAACGGTTGAGGAGCGAAGCACACACGAGCGTGTTGCTTTCTTCTAACTACGGCGTGTTATGTGACACCGTATTTGTGTGACGTCGAATGTTGTGTGTGGGAAAGAAATGTATAACAATATTCAATGGAAATATCCGTCGCACATCAATAGGACCACTGCAGGACACGTCCGAGTGAAGGCTCCTTCAAACTGGCGCACACGCGATAAAATCGCGCGCGACACAGAGGCACCGCAAGTCGCGCAACGAACGGTGCCTTTGTGTCGCGCGCGATTCCTTTCGCGCGTCGCGCCTGTGTGCAGGAGCCTTGACAAGTGTTTCTGAGTTACAACGAAGTTGAGCGATGTGTGTGGTGTTTTTTTCGTAATCTAACATCTCACCCTAGATCTTAGAAGGCCCTGTGTGCAGCGAGAATTTTTTTGATCATAAATATCTTTTTGTATGCACGTTAACGTTAAAAAGATATTTAACATTCATGTTTCTGGGACGGATAAAAATTCTTTCTTTTTCTTATCACAATGTTTAATGAGAAAATGTAAATAAGAAAATTCATCGGACATCAGGTTTTATTTTATCGCTACAAAAAAAGTAAAAATAATAATCACTTTTGTTAACACGCTACCTACTTTCAAACATTATCGAATGAATTTTGATAGCTAAATTAAATCATTTAGATTAAGTTTTTCTATTTAGGTTGAGAAAACTATAGTCTCTTCATTGAATAACTTTTTGCGTGGTTGAGAACAAACCGAAAACCTACTGCAGGCAAAAAAAAATTGACGGGCTGCCCACACTAGAAAAAAAAAAACTATTGTGCCTATAACTTCAAAGATATGTAATACTTTAAAATCGGAATAATACATTGGGTTCGACGTTTAAAGGCACTAATAAATATGGCGGGTGCCTTGTCCGGACGAACTCTTCATACTATGTATTTCTGCCAGCACAGAATAGACATGGGTTTATTTCAAGATGGAAATGTCTTCACATTCAGTCTTGTCATGACCTCATGTCCTACCGACTGACCTATTTTTCCCACGTACATAAACAAAGATGCAATAAATAATACCTTTTCGTGTGCTATTGATAAAGAAAGGTAATCTAAAAATATCTGTCAGACTAATGTCTCAGATAAGTCATAGGAATTAGATTCAAGGGCTTAAGAGCTTTTTAAGTGGTTATAAATAATTTATATCCTATTTACAAAACACAAGTTCCAAAATTTATACGAGAAATATAAGTTGCTGGATAAAAACATGATATAAAATCATTAAACAAACATTACCTACATTAAATTCACTCGTATATAATTTAATATAATTATACAAGTAATTATTACCTAATAAAGTGAAACTACAAAAAGATTTTCCTGAAAAAAATACGGGAAATATTTTACAAATTAATAAAATCTTCACCATAATAATGGACGAGCACATAAAAGTTTTCATGGAAAACCTCATAATAGGTCAAACATTATCAGGGCAACATTACAGAACCGGGTACAGTCACGCACATAAATACCTTACCTTCTTACGCAAAATTCAGAAGTGATTTTCACGTGAAAAACGACTGCACCTTTGACAAAAGACCTATTACATAATAATATGGTTTTGAGAATATTATTTTCGTAACATCATAAAAATTCTATGAATGCTTTTGGAGGAAATCGCTTTTGAATCTTGCGCAAATATAAATAAGGTTTTATTTATGCTATCAATATTCCGTATTGCGATCTTTTAACATTTCACACCCCATAAGAGCTAAAAAACACCCATTACTGAACACGGTTCTAATACTGGCCGCTACAATAAGCAGAGAGGAAACTTCAAAGTGAGGTTATGTCAAACATAACCTCACTTAAAACCAGGGACTTGAAAACGAAATGAATTTCGTTCCGGTACCACTAATGTTATCGTATAAAACGTTATACCAAAATTTGTAACGATACTAAAACCTAAAATATCAATAACGTTAAAAAAAGTTATATATAACATCATTTTCGTAGAACAGTATTATAGGTAACGTCATAAAGCTGGCAAAGTTGAGTATCGAAATGAATAATGTTATTATATCGTTATACTAATAACGATATATTGATAATATTGTTAGTGAACAGTTTAAGAATTCGTTCCGTTTGTCAGTACCGTTATAGCCAAGGAATTAATTTTATAACGATCCTGGTGGAACGGTACAAATATCGGTACCGGAACTACGGGTAACGTTATTTTGAGTAACGTTTTAAGTTCTTGCTTTAAACCACAAAGATGGCGCCCAACCAACACCTTGCACACACTACCTATACAATTTCAGTTTCGTTGTAAAATAAAAATAAATCAATGTAAACACATCATAGTTCAGTGTTTCTTAGGATTTACAGTTACTAGAGCATCGCGTGCCGGTAGCGTATCGACCGTCTAGCATTCGCTCATTTTCTTTCGAAAAATCGCACGTCTTTATTGGTGGAATGGCTTGAGGAAAGATTTAAGGAAATTCCTTATGTATTTCCACGATATTCCTTCGAGTAAGTAGTTAGGGGTGATTTTATTACGTTATTATATGTCAATTGTGGGTGTAATTGGGTTCAAATATGTGAGGAGCCAGGACTGAATACTTTTCCGTTTACAAAAGTAATCCTCTTTATAGGCAAATCTACTATGAACTTATGGCTATTAATATAAGAAAAATCGCCAACCCGTCTGGAGCAGGCGTGGTGATCAATGCTCGCTCTCTGTATGAGACGAGGCGTTTACCCTTCAATGAGACAGACAATAATAAACTGGTATTATTTCTATTACAAAAGCTTTAGTAGATTGGATAAGCAACGGTGGATAAATAAAAGGTGTAAAAAAAAACCGGCCAAGAGCGTGTCGGGCCACGCTCAGTGTAGGGTTCCGTAGTTTCCCGTCCGTCATAATAAGTGTTCCCACTTATAAGTTTAAAGGTGGGTATCCATTATGTTCGCGCTCCAGCAGCGCTCCGCGCTCCTGCAACTGCTCCCGGTAATGGGTACGTGCGCGAACACGGAGCGTGCATCATTGCACGTTCCGCGGCAGGCGCTCCAACTCGTGACGGTTTTTAGCGCGAACACAAAGGGATACGTTCAGGATAATAAAATATGTAAACGAAGTTAAAAAAATGCTTGCACATACGATTATACTACAAACTTAGTCCAGAAATTATTTTGTACAACTTTTTGTCTTTTTTGTACAAAAACTGTTGTTTCCATCAAGTTCAAAATAATTTTCCTAGAAAGTCCTTATAAAGTTTTACTTTGCAGATTTTTTTCATATTTTTTAAACTTATGGTTCAAAAGTTAGAGGGGGGGGACACATTGTTTTTTACTTTTGGAGCGATTATTTCCGAAATTATTGACATTATCAAAAAATGATTTTAGTAAACCCCTATTCATTTTTAAATACCTTTCCAACAATATATCACACGTTAGGGTTGAAATTAAAAAAAAAATCACTTCCTACTTTACATATAGGGGGGCTACCCTAATAAAACATTTTTTTCCAATTTTTATTTTACCACTTTGTCGGCGTGATTGATATACATATTGGTACTAAATTTCAGCTTTCTAGTGCTAACGGTCACAGAGATTAAGCGAGGACGGACAGACGGACAGACAGACATGGCGTAACTATAAGGGTTCCTAGTTGACTACGGAACCCTAAAAACAGTGGCACTCCGGAAGTGCCGACAGAAGTGAAAGCAAAACACAAAACAGAATACTTTGCCATCACTCACTGACATATCGGATATACATTAAAACCGAGTACATCCCGAGGACAGCCGAACACATCCGAAGCGGGTATTTTTTTAATCGTCTTACAAACAAAATACGCGCGGTGTCACTTACGGTAACAGTGGCGCGAGTTCAATGGTTTTTCTCATCTCAAAAAATGCCCAACGCGCCTTAAGAAGTCTGCTACGCATTCTGTACATCAAACTAAGTTACATTGCACAAAATAATTGCTGAGAAACAATTTTTATTTCAGGTGTGAAAAGCTTGTAAAATTTGTAGTGTGCAATGTAACACACGCTAAACATTGTGCTTATGGGTGCATGTAACGTTACAGGGGTCGTGGGGTATTTAAAGTTCTGTCATAACATTAAACACTTGTTTTCTTAAAAAACAGTAAAAATTGGATTTTTGTCCTTCAATATTTCCGTAACCAAAAGGTTTTCAAATATGGTCGAGTACAAAAAATATTACAATGACGAGACAAGCGACTCTCGGCTTCGTCAAGTGTCATTTTACACCCGTTATAAGCAACTTTCTTAGTCACAAGACATTAAGTATTTCTGTCTGTGAAGAAAGTCTACAGTAGCAGAGAGCGTTCTGATTTTGTGCAGAAAAGAAACAATAAAGAAATATCTGGAAAGACCACTTTGATACTAAGTATACAGAATAACAGCCGATATATTTGTACTATACGCATTGGTAAATAGTATCATTCGATATTACGATTCAATGTAGTAGAATCGAGATTGTCACCATAATATACCGGGCACCGTTCCAACACCAGTATTGGGTATTTCCTACAAACCTCCACGCTTCAATCTACATATTTGAAAATAGAAGTTTCTAAAATAGAATTTTTCCTAATACTCGCAACTCTGACCTCCGCACTTAAGTCAATAAAATTGAATGAACCACTATGGGTCAGGTAATTCTTGTAATCTTAAGAACATTCAGTCTGATCTCAGTCTCAATCTGTCAAAAATACCTCTAATTTCCCTACATTTTTGACAATGATTGTCGCTGCAATGAGATTCGAGATTAATTTTGAACGTTTTTTATTACGGGATTTGGTCTCCAGTTACTTAGACTTCATCTTGATACACTGGCCACTGACTCAAATACACAGACAAAAGTTATGACTTAGTGACTAACTCATGTACTCATAATAATTATGAAAAATGTTATACTTAGATAAATGCTGGATGCTACTGAGGAGCTATTAAACAAGCTTGAGCGCTTGCAAAACCTGTGCATTCGCTTTGTTTTTGGTCTTCGTAAGTATGACCATGTTTCTCACCTTCGCAAGGAACTCAAGTGGCTCCCAATCCGTCTTCGCAGGAATACTCGGATTCTTTGTCTCCTCTTCAACATCTTACACAACCCGTCTTATCCTTCCTACTTGCGTGAGCGTTTTTCTTACGCTCGCCCTAGCGACGCACCATGTAGATCACACCTAAGATCTCTCCTTAAATCTCATCCTCATAAAACAAGCTACTATTCTTATTCCTTCTCTGTCCATGCTGTAAGATTGTGGAACTCTCTTCCGCCTAACATTCGTGATTTAAAAACTATTTCTCTATTTAAATGTCGATTGAAAGAGCATCACCTTTCTTCTATACTGTGAGTATTTATACATATATATTTATATATTTTAGCATTATGTATTTATTTGAGTATATTTATGCTATTTTTTTTTTGCATTATATGTGTAGGTTTATTTAATATTCTAGTTTTAGACTTCACACATTCATATTTTTCTCTTCTTGTTCTCACACACTATTGTCTACATTTCTTTTTTACTTCTCCTTTCGCAGGTCTGCTGGAAGAAATTTCTTAAGAAACAAGCAGTACCTTTGTACTCTAATTATAATCATGTCATATCCCTATGTATTTTACTGTGTGTACATAAATTATAAAATAAATAAATAAAATAATAAATAAATATATTTTCCATTTTCCCTGCCATCCATCTTTAAGAAATAGTGAGATAATGGTCCATCAACGTCAATCGACATCTATGAGTTCGAGCGTAAAATCTAATGAAGCAAAAAAAGTTAAAAAAATAATTACAATTTCAAGCGTTTTCGGCCCTTAATTGCTGTAGAATTATCCAAACGTAAAAGGTCTACAATTAAAAAATCAGATATCATTCGTCAAATTATAATTGTTCTCAGATTTAATTGTGAAAATGATATGATTCCACTTAAAATAATAGCGATCTCATTAAACGAATAATTGATATCAAGTTCTCAATTGGTCCGGTTTTTAAATGTTCATGGATTTTGAATTACGGTGAAATTGAATTCATGAATGTATTTTTCTGGCATTTAGTTATTATCGGTGTGTATGTAAAACACTGGTATTCAGCTGCCTCCGGTTAGACTGGAAGCCAACCCCAACATAGTTGGGAAAAGGCTAGGCAGATTGGAATCAGTATATATCAGTAGTTACGAGTATGTCCACAATATGAAAATTCCCTTCACTCTATTCGCACACTTTCTTTGAACTGGGAAGCGAACTCAAAACCTCACGCTAATCAGCTGTGATCTTCACCACTACGTTAAGAACGCAAACGTAACGTACGAAATAGTAAATAAACATGAATTCAATAATGAGTTTCAATCCACCGTTTTAGAAGTGAATGTATGTCTTGCCAACCACAGGCTAAAAACTAATCCAGTTTAACAAATCGACAGCCGTTCGATTTACTGTGTTGTTCGAAACCTAGTTACAGAATGTGGATTCCGATATGTCGAATGTACCAAATCTGGGTTCAGATCATTTGTTCAAATTGAGGATACGAATTTTCTACATTGTTTGTTTTGAGTATGTTTAAGCAATTTATTTAAAAACCGCCTATGTTACTTATCCTTGCGATGATAATGTTAAACTTAATTTTAGTCAACAGCAGTACGTCGAAGTTTTATAATACAGGGTGGCAGTGACATCGACGCAAGACCTGTTCCCATGGATTCCGTACATGCTACTGAACCCAAAAAAATTAGCTTCGCAATACATTTTGACCTCGTAGATATTGCACTTTTCTAAGAAAGAGCAGATTAAAAAAAAAAATTCGTCTAAAAATTTCTGCTCTAGTAGGTCTGGAATCATGTGCTGAATTCATGGATACACTCGAAGTCCCTGCCACCCACACATGAAAATGAGAAGGGTTTTTATTTTTCCGGTACAAAAAAAAAACCTTTAGGATATTTAAAGGGGCGTCCAGACAGTGCGACGTATGCGTTTTGAATGGTAAGGATGTGATGCATGCCTCAGTCTGAGGCATAATATCTGACATACAAAATAATGCATTTAAGGTTCACGCCTCGTAATTTCTGAACGCACTTCTAAGGGCACTGTGCGAACTCTTTATCAAAATATTAGACATGATACCGAACCATACAACGTCGTCATGCATCACATGAAAGTTATTTTACAGAGGATGATAAAAACTGTCTTAAAAATGGTCGTCAATGACGTTCTCCGGGGTTCATTATTATCAATTGTCGGTATTAGAAGCATGCATGTTTTCTCTATAATGTATTTCGTCAAGTTTTCTAAATAATAAATACGTAAATACTTAGTCGATTAAAATTGAAATGATAAGCACACAATAACATTTGAATGCCAAAATCACTTATCCAATATCATAGAAATCTAAATAAATTCAAAAGTATTCTCTAAAAAGAGAACTGGATTCGAAAACATCATTCAATAAAAAAATATATTTTATTTTATAAATACAAGAGAGAGAAAAAGTCCTAGATCTGTCAGATCACACAGACAGATTAATTTCAGATCTCACATTGACGGGTGCTACATCCAATCATATTTTTTTTGCTTCAAATCGAAGTAATTGATTGCGAATCATATCTGACAGTTACGTATTAGACGGCTTCATTGTAATTTATCGAGCGAAAAGATGAGTTAAAATGTAATATTGAATAATAAAAGAACTTCTTGGTTACATAAAAATATTTTTATAAAATAAATATTTTTGACGAGGCTTGATATTATTTCTCGCTGCGAGTGCAAGTGTTGACTACTCAAACTACATACTACTCAATTCGACATACGGTTACACACAAAATCCCCGATCCAAAAGCTGATCCCGCTGGAAAAAAATCTACCACTGTGCGCATTCCAATTCGAAAACACATACACAACAACACATTAAAAAAAATAAAGAAATTACATGTATGTACTTGTACACGTTTCACTACACTGTGTCACTACGCTCGCGGCTACGGCGTAGCGATGGCTACGCGCGAGCGGTCTACGCGACGAGCGTCGTAGCACTGCCGGGGCGGCGGCGGTCACGATACCGCGACGGTCCGCGACGCTACGCTGTATCAATTAACTGCTTTGTTGCCTCGCGTCACAAAGAGCTCGATTTTGTATGTTTAAATTTGGAGTGTATTTTTTGTGTAATAAGGGTGCTGAATTTGATTTTTTCGTTTTGATAAACTGATTGTGGCTGTTATTGTAACAGCAAAATGTTCGAAATTGCAGTTATCGTGCTCCGCTTTGAATCATTGCTACAAAATGAATCATAGATCAAACACAGGCATTTTCGTTAATATTATAGTAACCATTAATTTGATTGCTACCTTATTGCAACAATTCATGTAACCACCTTTTTTTCCGATCCTACCTTTTCTTTCCGCACAAAATAATTTCCAAGTTGACTTTACTCCTACGAAAGTCCCACAATCAGTTTATCTATCTCCGATACTGCTTATTTGTAGCGGTCTGCGACTGCAGTCTGACCGAACGGCGGTCGTTGTATAAATAAGCAGAGGCCCGGCAATGTTGTTCCACTCTCTTTAGATTAACTCTTAAATTTTACTAAAGTGAAGACTGACTACTACTACTACTACTTGTAGGTATTAAATAGGAGATATTGCAGATCATGGCTGTTTCATTGGACTAATTGGTCGGAAGCACGCTTATGAGTCGAGGAGTTCGATTATCAGATCGGCTTAAAGATCACAGTGATTTTGAAAGATTTGTCAGTGGCAGCAAACCAGCTGCGCTCTAAGACACAAATCGCTGACTTCACTCAAAAAGGCAGCCTAGCTCAGATGGTACTGGGCCGGACACGTTTGCCGTATGTCGGATACATTGTGGGATTAGACCACCACAACATGGGTACCTGAAAACGTCCAACGGCATCGCTGAAGACCCCGGCGTAGATGGCGGGATGTACTTGACGCCGATATCAAGGATTGGTCCATATTGGCTCAGGATCGAGTTGAATGGAGAAAATAAAGGGTAGGCAAAGGACTACCCTTTCATTTCACAATACAGGTTGATTTAGTTGAATACTAGCAGCGCCCCACGGTTTCACCCGCGTAAGTTTCTATAATATCGGGATAAAAGCTATCCTATGTCCTTTCTCGGGACTCTAGCAATCTCTATACCAAATTTCATCCACATCTGTTCAACGGTCTACGCGTGATTGAGTAACAAACATCCAAACATCTTCACAAACTTTCACATTTATAATATTAATAGAATTGTATTACATACACGAAATGCCGTCCAACTACTATAAAATTCAAAAGCAGGTACTCTTTAAACCAGGAAGCCAGAAACATAAGAAGCCAGGTCACTTGTAGTCCAAAAAAGACAATAAACACTTTCAAAGTATCTCTCAGTTGACAAACAAAGATTTTCTTTTGTGGAGAAAGAAAAGAAACAATCACAGATTGTTAACACGGCTGGGGAAAGAAAGAAGGGCGCTTTATGTGTCCGAAATGAAATATCTCTTGTTGACAAGTTGAGAGTACCAGGAAAGTAGGGGAGCGATTCTTTGCTTACATTATCAGTTGGATTGCATGTAGAATTTTGACAATGTGTGACGATTCAGTTTTGAAATAATATGTAAATGTGTTTTAAGCCAAAAGGTGGATGACAATTCAAAAATCGCGGGTATGACCAACACCCTCAATGCTTAACACTATCAATTGTTGTTGACATTGTTGACGACACGGTTGGCGCAGTGGCTGAGCGATCGACTGCTGCGCTGCGTGTCGTGGGTTCGATTCCCGCACGGAACAAATATTTGTAGTGCCTACAGGTAGTTGTTCCGGGTCTGGCTGTTTGTGTATGTGAATTTAAATGTTTGTAAACGCACCCACGATACAGGAGTAATTCCTAACGTGTGGCAACGTTTAAAAAAAAATTAAAATCCGAATTATTTTGAAGGTTATTGCTAATACATTACTTCATACGTTCGAAAAAGAATTCTGCTCAACAACGTAAATAACGCAATGAATGTTGTTGAACTGTCAAAATTCGACATTTGTATTTAATATTATTTTAACTGCATTATATTCATTTATGACAATCTATTAGGGCTTCTGAACAAATATAAAAAATTTTATAGATGTACCTACATATTTATGTATGTATGTTTGTTTGTCCACGCATTTCTCCGCAACTATTAATAGGATCGTGAGCACTTTTTTTTATTGGCTTACATTTATGTACTTCAAATTAGGGAACAGTGCAAGTTTCATCAAAATCGATTCAGTAATTTTCAAGTTATGGACTAATACGTGTAAGTGTGACGGCGTGCGGGTGTAGTGTCAAAGGGAAAACATCTCAAAACCTTGGTCAAATTCTAGAGCAATATTTATAACAAAACTATTACGTACTTATTACAAACAAATATTCCAGTGTTTACTTAAAACTAAAACTTACGAAATAAAAAAGGAATAATTACTGTCAAAATGATAGATAGATATATAGATAAATCGTTTATTCAGTGCAACAAAAGACACAAATACAGATATTAAAAACATCAAAAAAGTTGAAAAAAAAAATTAAAAATAACAAACATTAAAAAGATAAATTGGACCATAGACACTTAACTCATAAACGTCTATAACGGTCGATCACTACTGGGCGGTGTGTGTCTCATGGTTATACCAAATGAAAGCCGTTCCTCCACATAGTGTGCCACGCAATTACCCCGCTAGTTGAGACTCGCACTGACCAGGGAAGCATGGCATAAAAGGGTATAAACTCGACAGTGGTTGGAACAAGGCTACCACTGATGACGATTTTAGTAAGACCTATGAGAGACCATTAGTGAAGGATGACGTCACCATTTATCTTTTGCCAATAAGCAGTAATGATGTGTTTTTGTTTTAAAGATTGGGTATCAACTTTGTATCTGGAATGGTATCGCACCTGAGAAACCTTTGCTGTCGCAGTTAACAATGTCTATAGCTGGTAGTAACCAAACGAGCAGCGTACTTACGCTGCTCGTTTATTTGCCACCGAATCAATAAATCTGCCTAGTCTTTTCCAACTATGTTGGAGTCGGTTTTCAGTCTCATCGGATGCAGATGTCTACCGGAGCGACTGCCTAAGACTGGTGGTCAGACTTTCTAAATGCAAGGATTTTTTACCCATTCATTTCTAAGGCTACACACGCACTATGCGGTTAGCCGCAATGCGGTCAGCCGTCCGGTGGACCGCAGGATGCGGTTGCGCTTGCGGTAAGCCGGGTGGCGGTTAGCCGCAACCGCAACCGGAAAGTGCGGTTAGAAACCGTCGTGGTTTGCGGTTGGATCGACTCATTTCCAAGATGGACGTCGAAGAAGTCGCAGCTATTTAATACATTTACTCGCGTTATATAAGATTGCTGGCCTATTTTGTATCTCAATTATAAACTTTTCTGTATCGAAATCAATAGTTAATGATCGATAAAATGCGCGAGCGTCGGTGAACACGTAAACCGTCAATGGCGGGGAACCGCAAACGCACCATCCGCGTAGTGTGTATAGCAACCGTGCGGCTGGCCGTCAGTCGGGCCGCAGCGCTCAGAACGACCGGAGCGGTCGGCCGGCAGCCGCATCGCAGTGCGTATAAAAACTACTTTCTCGTACAAATTTTTGATTCCGGTCAGCCGGACGGCTGGCCGCATTGCGGCTAACCGCATAGTGCGTAGGTACCCTAACAGTATTTATTTGGATAACACATGTTTGCCACCCAATACCATTTAAAAAAATTTAATAAAGCATTTTATTATAAGCAGTAACCGTAGTTTAAAATACGTGGGTGATTTTCGTAAAATTAGGTTAAAAAACAATTCCCTAAAGATGCCTTAAAAGTAACCTGAACCTTGGCAGCCGTAGGCGGAAAATTTCATTATAATTTTGATTATAATATTTGAGCTATCTTATTGGCTAATAAGATATCTTGGTTCATTAACATTATCGGCGTCTGGGAGTTCAAAGGGAACAAACTAAGAATGTATTATAATGTCTAAAATTATTTATTGACTGATCTATCAATACCAAGTAGCATCAAAATAGACCACTTTATTAATATGTTACCAATTACTCATTCATTACAAATTATTACAAATACTAATTTCAGTGCATGAAAAGGAAATTCCTCAATGGGGCGATGGATGTACCTACTTAAAGTGAATTATAAAAGTAACAGTCGTCAAAACTTTTGGAGGTTAAATCTTTACTCATTAGAATGTCTTGGTATATTTTAAAAAGGTTTTACATTTTTAATGATACCAGCTTAAAATTATTCTGATGTAGGGCAAAGATCTTTCAGTGAGGTTTTAATACAGCCTTGGCTATTTTATATATAAGTCTTTATTGCACGACGTACTCATTTTATTACACTTCACACTATATCCTACAAATATTATAAATGTGAAAGTTTGTGAAGATGTTTGGATGTTTGTTACTCAATCACGCGTAAACCGTCGAACAGATTCGGATGAAAATTGGCAAATAGGTAGACCATTTCCTGGATTAACACATAGGGTACTTTTTATCCCGATACTCCCACGGGATCGAAACTTACGCAGGTGAAACCACGGCGCGCTACTAGTTAAAACTAAAACTGAATTACTTCGACACCAGACCTATTAAAACAGACTACAAACAAAAATACAGCCAATTAATTCCACAAACGAAACCATCGATCCATCAAACTCAAAACCGATTTTCCAAGCGTTCGATTTTAAACAATATTGTTTATATTAATGATTTATAAAAAGAGGGATCTTTCCAGATTTTTACCGAGTTTTTTCGGTCACGGCTTTCCCGAAAGCAGCTTTACAAAAACAGATATGGGGTAAAAAGACAAATAGGGTACGCCGGCGAACCGGGACTTTTTCTCTCGGAAAATCCGACTGAATATTAAAAGCCTCGTTTCGTTTTCATTGTCTCCCATTATTATTAGGATGTATATTAAATTAACAAAGAAAATTCCGATGGTAGTAAGCCGGCGGAATCGCTTTGGGAAAGTGAAAATTTTAAGTGAAGTTTGGATATTTAATATAGAGAATTTATTGGTTGATGATTTTGGAGATTTATTAATTGAGAGTTTATTTAGATTATTTGAGGGTATTATTAAATAGAAAGAACCTTGCCACTACAATAATAGTGGATCACACATGTATCTACTGTACTTACACATCAATTAAAAACAGACCTAAAGAGAAACAGACGATGTCCCTGTAACAAAATCAGAAAAATATATGATATTCTTCAGGATATATGCTAGGTAGACAGTGTGTTGAAAACACAATACAATTAATTTGATACGATAGAAAAAATCATGAAGATACCTCTAAAAACTTTCTTTTTACAATAAAAACCATACTAATTATACATACAATCATTCTGATTTTTTGTCAGATTATTCTACAAGCAACATACTAAAACACTAGTGTTTTAATTTTTTAATCCAAACAATAGATTTTTTGTAATTAAATAATTGCTTCATATTTTGCAATAAATTACCAGCGTTGTGTCATCGCGCTTCTCTTTCTTTTCTATGCAGTCCGACAGTGACCGCGCTTTAGGTCATGTAAGCCCCTTAAATCTAAATAATATCGCTCACACACCTCGTTACTTAATATGATACTTATATTTCAAACGGCTTCATTTCCTACCTCGTATCTAATTCCTAGAAACACTATGTTACCCACATATACTATGTTTAGACACAAGCAATACAATATCTAAATTATTCGCAACATAGAAGACTTACTACACCTACGAAAAATCTTCCAATATACCTACAACTCAAAAGTGAAGGGAAACCGTTAATATACAGTTCTGTTACCCCATAAGAGCCCCTTTTTGATATTTTAGCCACAATTAAAACAACATAACTCCAATAACACTGGCATGAAACGAAGGATCGTTTGATATCAGGCAAGTCGACTTGTTCATAACTTTTTCCAATAAATATGTTTTCAATCTTTCGACTTCCCAGAAAAGAACGTAACTCAGTTCTTTGAAGATAGATTTCTCCGAAATTATCTAAAACCTAATCTAATAAACGATCTATTTGTAACTCTGTCAATAGAAAAAATATTATGTTTTTGTTATCATATAATTCCCTTATTAGTCCATTCCAATCCGGGTTCAGGCCCGGCCACAGTACCGTCACAGCTCTCCTTAAAGTGACTGACGATATAAGGAGGGGTATGGAAGACACTAAAGTTTCCGTTTTAGTGCTGATAGATTTTTCCAATGCTTTCAATACCGTCAGTCACGAAGTCCTTTTATCCATCCTCTCCTATCTTATGGTCTCTCCTGAGGTTTTGCGTTGGTTTTCTTCCTATCTTCGGGGGCGTCAGCAGTCGGTTCTTGTGGGAGACTCTTCTTCCAACTGGTGTAATCTTGATGCTGGCGTCCCTCAAGGCGGTATTTTATCTCCACTTTTGTTCTCTATTTTTATAGATCTTATTACTACCCAGCTTCAGTGTGCGTATCATCTTTACGCTGATGACTTGCAGCTTTACAGTCAGGCAGGTGTTGACAACTTATCTGATGCGATTGAGGAGCTAAACCGGGATCTAGCTGTGGTGAAAAACTGGTCTGATCGCTTCGGGGTAGTCGTTAACCCAACCAAGTGCCAGGCTATCATCGTAGGGAGCTCCCATAGCTTGAGAAGGCTGAATGGTTTAACGGTACCTCCGGTTACCTTTGACGGCAAAGTGATTCCGTTTAGCTCTGACGTCAAGGATCTGGGTTTGTATGTTGACACTTGCCTTGACTGGCGTAAGCAGGTCGCGATTGTGAGCAAGAGAGTCACCGGTACGTTGCGGTCGCTCTATCGATTGAAAAACGTTCTCCCATCCCATATAAAGTTAATGCTAGTTCAGTCCCTTATCTTTCCCATTCTTGACTATGGTGATGTGTGTTACTACGACCTGAATGCAGATCTCCTCAATAAACTTGACCGACTTCTAAATAACTGCATTCGATTCGTATTTAATCTCCGTAAGTATGATCATGTGTCCGCACATCGGTTACGCTTAAAATGGTTACCCATCAGACAGCGCAGAGCGTTAAGAGCTTTGACAACTTTGTTTTCTCTTCTAGACAAACCCACTTCTCCTTCTTATCTTACTTCTCACTTCCAATATTTATGCTCTGCGCACATCAAGAATCTTCGTTCTTCCAATAATCGTCTTCTACGATGTCCTACTCACCGCTCTGGCTTTCTTAAATCTTCTTTTCCTGTCCAGGCGGTTTTCCTTTGGAATGCGCTCCCTCTGAATATCAGGATGGCAACCAGTCGGCTCACATTTAAAATAAAAGCTCGGGAACACATCCATAAGACGTTGGCAGACTTGTCCCATAATTAATTTGTTGGTTTTCTCCATCTATGTTTTTATTTTTTTTATCTTTCCTCACTTTGTATAATTTGTTGTATGTATGTATATAAGTATTTATTATTATATTTTATTCTTCAAAATTTTCCGTTCTGTTGCACCTACTGTTTTGTCTCTGCATCACCCTAAGGTAGACTGGTAGAAAATGCCCAAGGCATTAAGTCCGCCTTTGTACATTATGTGCATAAAGTTTAATAAATAAAATAAATAAATAAATAATTTCATCTCTTTCTGCAAAAGCTAGTTTTATTTTTGTCTTCGAACGTCGGCAAACTGGCATCACTGATTTGTATAGAAATGTACAGACGCCAGCACAGCAAGCTACCCGAAAATGACAAATTTTCTTCAATCAACTTTGAACCTTATAGTTTAGCGATAAAGTTGAAAATCTAGTAAAGAAACTTGACAGATTGTAGTAGCTTGATGTGCTGGCGTCTGTACAAGTCCAAGACATCTAATGCAGCATCTGTTGAGTCAAGACTTTAGACCACAAACCGCTTTAGACTTAGTATTGCACTATTTTAACACCACAGCCTCATTTCTACTTTGACTTCTTTTATTTTAATCTGTGTCACTTAAATAGCATTCTTTCTTTGAACCATAACCGAGCTTATTACAAATTAAAAATGAGAATAAAACAAATTTTTTTTTCTTTGACATAAACGGTATTTTTTTTTTCAAACTGTATAGACGCCAGCACATCAAGCTACTACAATCTGTCAAATTTCTTTAATAGATTTTCAACTTTATAGCTAAAGCATAAAGTTCAAAGTTGATTGGGAAAATATGACAGTTTCGGGTAGCTTGATGTATTGTGCTGTCGTCTGTACTTGAACAATTGTCAACTCAACTCCTAACTAAACGGTCCACAGAGGCGAAATTACCGAATTTGTTAAGCATATAATATATCACTCCCATTTATAATTAGCTGGACTCGGCGGGGCAATTAATTCGGTACAGGTGTACGTTCATCCCCGCAAGTGGAGGGATGATATAACCGTCTTGATTGACGGCGATGACTTAAAAACTGGTTTGTTACCCTAATTGTTTGGCACAATTGAGGGAAAGAACGATTAATGGCTATGGCATTCCCGGAGCCACACAAATAAACCGAAAATGGAATTATTTCAACGAAATACTCGTAACTTGACTCTTTAATGAGAATAAATTAGTTCTATCTTGAAAACTGTATTAGGATTCTTGGTAGAAGTTAAAGTTATTTCAAGATATTTTCTGCCTCTAATTTTGAAACCACTAAAGTGTATGAATAGATAAACATAAAAGATAACCAAGAAAATAGCCCGAAGGTTTTTAGTAGGAGCAGTAAAAATAAACGAATGAAGTAATAAATATTATAATTTTTACAGCCCTCGCAGATCCGACGCTATACATAAATAAAACGGACACCACTAGTGCAATAAAACGTGAAATATAATTAAAAAGTACATGTCAAATCAATAGTCGTTCCATATCGGCTTTGAATATCTTAATGGCATGTGCAGTCAAGCCTTGTTTGCTTCGTCCATACGCCAGCACGCTTATTATGAATGCCGTATTATCCGGGCAAATGGAATTGTCGTGCTGCCAGAGTAATCCGTATCGGGTTATCAAGCTACGTAACTTGGTAGGGTAATACGTTTCGTGCTAGGCACGTTGCATTATTGAAGGCAATCATGAGTGTCGGCCAGGTGCCTGTTTACTTCGATTTGCTGATAAATTATTGCAGTTGGATGTACCGTCCATCTGCTTCGATGCTAACTTTTCGAAACAGTCGTTTTATTTTAAAAGGCTTTAGAACGATATTCCTCAGTTTTTTACGCGGTCCACCTCAGTGCACAGACAGTGATCGCATACCTACGTTTCGTCCTTTTTATCCGCACAGCTAGACCGTTATCCTCGTAAATGTACGGGGAGTTATAAAAGTGGTATCTCATCAATATATTATGTGTTTATATCGCATTTTTTATGTAAATATGAATATAAAAGAGCATAACGTGTCGATCAAAGCTGTAAGATTGAACGAAATAGCAATGAATTAATTTTTTTCATCACTTTGTATTTGATCACCTCATCCATCACTTTCTAAATGAAGTCCAGAATTCGCAATTTCTAAAAATTTGGTCTTAAATCAGCATCCAAATAAATCGCAGTTTACGTGGGACGTTCTACCTCCAATCATCATCTGCCTAGCCTTTTCCCAACTATGTTGGGGTCGGCTTCCAGTCTAACCGAATGCAACTTAATACCAGTGTTTTATATGGAGCCACTGCCTATCTGACCTCCACAACCCAGTTACTGGGTAGTACGATACGAGACTGGTTGTCAGACTTTCGGGCTTCTGACTACCCGTAACGACTGTCAAAGATCCACGAATGACAGCCGGGACGTTACAGCACGTTAAGCCGTTGGGGCTCAACGTGCTTTCCGAGACACGGAGGGGTCTCGGTATGTAAAAATGGTCACCCATCCACAGACCAACGGCGACAAGCGTAGCTTAACCTGATCGATCGACCTGTACGGTTGTTATTATTTAGCCACGGACCCCTCTCACGTTCTACCTCCAATATCGTATGTAAAAAACCAATCTGCCGAGGGTTATAAACCAAGAGATAACGCTCCTGTAAGTTTCAACCGTGAACGATACAGGGTGACACCTAATTAAGATTTGGACGGAACCCATTCATACACTTATTACAACAGATGGTAATCAGAACTGGGGCAAGTCTTCCTTTTGTCCGGAAAATCCCTAAAAACGGACAATGATGAATGGGCTTATTTATCTATCTTTGAATCAGTCTGTATATTAGGAATGTAGGTGGATACATTTTTTGCTTGTACGTGGTTTTTTAGGTGGGAGAAAATCAATATGAGAGATGAGATTACTTAAGATTATTCCTTTCCTACATTACTTTGGCTCATGATGGAAAGATGGTCAGAGAATATAGAGAAAACATTTCCAAGTACGGTTCAGACTCTACGCTTTAACGCAATTCGAAAAAAATCGTGCTGTTTCTTTTAAAACATCTCACTGCATTTCCCAACAAATTCAAATTAAAAAATCCAAACCAATTAATAGATATCATAAAGAAGGAAGTTAGCTCTCGACAGGCAAAGGAATCGATTTCAAACTTTGACTTAAAAAAAAAAACTATATTGGTTTATCATAATGATTCGTAGTTTCTGGCCAACGGGGCGATTGGAGCAAGTCGTGCCGTTCGAATGGAACTGCCAGCGTTTAATTGAAGATTAAATTCAGAAGGCAAACTTCTTGGTTCCTGCTTCAGTAGTCTCGTGGTTACGGCACCTCTATAGTATATAGAGGCGAATCTGCATTCGAATAATTGGGGCTGGAATTATGCGAACTGATTGAATATTATTATGTCCAAATGTTTTGGATGGTTTGAATTTGAAAGGGAGATGGAATTGGTAGATTTGTGTTTATTGGCATCATTTTGTCGATCTGTGAATCACTGGCGGTTATTTTAGTTAAAGATATACATATATATGTTAAGTTTTTTTTTAATGATTATTAATTTTGCATTAGAATTGGGTAGATAATTGCCAATTTTAGTTTTAGCTGAGTGAACGACGCTTAAGTATTTAGTTTCAAATGAAAGTTTTATTTCCAGAGGGGAGGTAAATTTCAAGCTAAACAAAAAACAATCTTGATATGTTATTAACATGCGAGAAATATGCTCATTTCTTGTATAAATATAACAATTAATTCACAAGAACGTATAAAATAATACCATCTCAAATCTCAGTCAATAACTAGCCAATCGACCAACCAGGAATGGGGGTTATCAAAGGCTTTAGAAAAATATTTTTTTTTAAGTAACATTCTTGCGTGCTTGCGTGAATGCTGTCCGCATGGATGCAAGTGAGCCAACTTGATAAGACTTTCAGAAACCGAATATTAATATTTAATACACTTATTCAAATTCTACGACAGTTCTGATAACACTAATATACGCATATCTTAATGAAGACACTGCAAAGCTAATTTAACTGCTTGAATAACAATTTCTACTTTTGGATATAATATGAAGACGAAAGCCTGAACTAACTTTTTGATAAGTTGAACCTCACTGTCTTTAGCAGTTGATAATGAATTCAACTTCTTGCATATTTGCTAACTAGAAGAACTAACTTACGTGATTTTCTTTTCAAACAATTTAAGATCAATCAAATTTATTAGCACGTTTATTAGCACGAATGCTAAAGTAAAAAACATAAAAGTAATGGGGCAATTTTGGCATTTCATTGTTTTCAAGTTTTATTGATTTCAGAGTAAATTCAATGCCAATTTGCCATCCATATTCAGTAACAATCCATACAAAAAAGAAGTTGTGAGTAGCTCTAACCCTTTTTTTTTTGAGGATGGGAAATCATCAAATGACTCCTCCCGCTCTGGGTGGAGCGGTAGGGAGTGTCAGACTCTTACTGACTAAAACCCACCCGTGTTCCTTCCTTAGCCGGTAACCCTTCCGGACAATCCCGCTGACCAGCCCTAACCCTTTGACAGCTGCGTCACGCTGCCGCGCTGACAAGCTCTGAAATTGTTTGCCAGATAGCTGATGTCGTGTAGTCTGACGAACTAGGTGCCGCCCATTCACTTCTCACCTTCTCACCTGTCTTCTCACTTCGCACCTGTCAGGCTTGGATTATAAAAAATGTACGGACGCCAGCACATCAAACTACCCGAAACTGACAAATTTTCGCAATCAACTTTGAACCTTATGCTTTAGTGATAAAGTTGAAAATCTATTAAAGAAATCTGACAGATTGTTGTAACTTGATGTGCTGGCGTCTGTACGTATTTTTTGTTGTCAAAAAAGTATTTTGAATCTATATACTGTTAATCCATGCTAACAGTGGCGAAGATTCCATACGACTAGATTCCTACCGGCTTTCCATTGAAAAATGGCACAGTCAGTATTCTATGGACAAATAATATAATCATATTTAAGATATCGAAATCCGTTCAGTGGTTTAGGCGTGAAAAGGTAACATACAGACAGACAGAAAGAAGAAGAAGGGTCAATTTTTGTAAGAGATAATCCGGCTTACCTCTTACAAAAACTGACCTTTCGCTACTGCATAATTCGAAAGTATCTCTGTCTGTATGTTACCTTTTCACGCCTAAACCACTGAACGGATTTCGATAAAATTTGGCAGAGAGATAGATTGCATCCCGGGGAAAGACATAGGATGGTTTTTATCCCGATATTCCCACGGAATCGACACTTATGCGGGTAAAACCGCGGGGTGCTGCTAGTATAGTATACATATATATAGTGTTTGGTACAGATCTAAAGTGATCAACAAAAGAACGAGGGCAGTTAGACCTTTCATTGAGTAACTACTATTTGTGAGCCAGTATCTGGTCCCGTAAAAAGTAATGTTGATGAAAGAGTACACAATTCAAATATACTAAAGTAAGTCTTCATCATGAAATTGCGACTTACTCAGTGTTGGCATTAATGAAGAAAAAAACAAAACGGTTATTTTCATCATACTTGGAATATGTCACTTATTATTACACTAGCTGAAGAACTTTGAACCGCATCAGAATCAACAAGAATGAATGTATAAGAAAATGAATTATTTTCATAAAAATTTTTTCGTGAAATTTTCCCTTGTTTTAATAGTTATTCTGCTATTCGGGGCGGAGACAAATCCAAAAAATTAAAGATCATAAAAATTGGTTCAGCCGTTCTTGAGTTATAAATGGTGTAACTAACCCGACTTTGTTTTATTTATATAGATAGATAAATTACGAAGCTAACGCCAAAATGTAAAAATGTTACTCTTACATTTTTCAGAAAACATATATTATCTGTCCATACCAACAGTGAAATCTACCACGTAATTTGTTTACTCTGAAGGTTGATATTAGAATTTTAAGGGTTTTTCGATATTATTCCGATTAAAAAAAAAACTTATTGATGGTACCCATTACCATTAAAAAATAACATTGTAGCTGGCACTTCAATTAAGCTATGAACATAATTAAAAGTACTTAATTCAACAAAATAACTAAACGATGAGCGATTAAAGAATAATATCTTACCAATATTTACATTTTACGCTTTAAAAATGTTTCAAATATCTCGAAAACTATTGAATTTCGGCCATACATATGGGGGGTTCTTGCTCTTGACGCTCTTGACGGATATATGTCGAATTACAAGTAACCCTGTATAATATACCTATCTTTAATTCATACATTCACTGACAGACAAAGCAGAGCCTAAACTGCTGGGTGTAGAAACATGAAATTTTGCACAAGAATTCCTTATATATATAACGAAAGTGAGCACTAAGGGAGGCTTTTTATTACCTGCTGCTTTTTATATACGAGCTTTTTATTCTTTTTTTTTTAGGATTTTATCCTATTTTTAAGGGTAAATAGGACATGAAAGTCTGTATGGAATTTTGTCATTTTTGTCGATGGAAAATCCCACGACTTGTACTGGTTACAAAACGTGGGAGTTGATTGAGATATTTAAATCTGGATAACTGTTAACACAATAAATAAACTTGATATTTAAGGCGAAAATACAAAGCCACATCTAAGTATGATTAAGAGTGTCGTGTCACCACTGCCAAATATTTGATAGCAACCCCACTTCAACCCTTTGCTTTTACAAGTAGACTCAGTTACACACTCCACATCGCATACTGTCAAACTCTGCTTAAAAGCCAGCAAATTGACACTCTTATTATATTACACACACGAACAATTCCACTTCACCTAGTTCAACCAAATAACGTCGAAAACTACTTTTTGTCTTCTTAGATTACACGTGAGACCTCTTTCCATTGAATATGAAGATTCAATTGTTCATAGCACCTCGGGTTCCTGGCCGAATGCCGTGACGAACTCAATTTGCATAGGAAACTGAGCTTAAACATTGGTTGGCATACGCCCCCTGCTAAATTATGTTTTCCTGGTACAGACAAAGACGTATGCATTCGTTGCGGTGGGGTTAAGTCAAATCATTTTCTTGTTGCTATTGTCTTGTGTGTATTGGTTTTGGTTTACAAATTTACCTTTATTTGAGCTCGGGTTGTGTGTGAGCAGAAAAGTACTGCAGGTATACTTTCTGAACTCATCAAAAGTTCATCTACAATTTATGATGTATTCAGTTCTAGTCTAGTTAAGTAGTTAGTGATTATTATGGAGCTTTTTTTTCAATCTGTTTTCGGTGCCTCTGTCCCAGCAAAGAAAACTGTTTTACATCTAATGCAGTGAAGGTACTTTAATTTTAAAATCAGCATGAAAATGGCGATGAACACGTTCAAGTTATTCTGAAAGTCGGTACAGTGTGTGCAGTGAAGGTATTGTTTTTGGTCGTCATTATGCCGTCACAATAACAACGAGCACTAGATTTTTTCTGCTATGTTATTATCAACAAATGGATTCTATTCAAGTGAATAATGAACTTTCTAAAGACCTAAGAACGATGGATGTTACACTAATAAGTACAACTTCCACCTTCAAGCTGAATAGCATCAAAAATCAAGCCATCCATTCAATACTTCTCTCTACTCCTCCAGTCCTAGTACCAAGACTGTGTAAGCACGTGACCTATCACAATTTGGCCGGCGAAGCAATCGACGACGTTAGGCTCGTAACTCACCGGCGAGTCCCATTCCTCGCGGCATCTAATAAAACTTAGATTTCCTCGCTCTGTATAAATGTAGGAATTGTAACATCTTCCAATTTTATTATTGAGATCTTTTTTGGATCGATTGTCTAGATGGAAAATTAAGTAGGGATTTTATTTTACTCTTAAAGTGGTGTAACTTTAAACTATAGGTACCTATGCAACGCACATGCGATGCCTCGACTTTTGCAGACATCCATAGGAGGCGGGGACAAATTACCATCAGGTGAGCCGGCTTCAGGCGATGTGGCGACGCTTGGGGAAGCCCTAACTAAGTCCAGCAGTGGATATCTTTCGGTTGACATTATGATGATGATGAACCGCCTTCTTATTTGTTATCCAAGAACAGCAAGGCAATGAGAGAACTATTTTACCTCTACCTAGGATGGGAGGATCCTCCTACTTATTTAGCTTCTTTAGGGTTCCGTACCAAAATGGTAAAACGGAACCCTTATGGTGAGACTCAGTCTGTCTGCCTGTCTGTCTGTCACAGCTGGATATCTCAAGAACTATTAATGCTATCAACTTGAAATTCGGAATAGTTTCAGATGACGTTTGTTTGCCCAACTATTTTGCAAATAAGAAAGAAATAAAAATAGGTACAAAGGCGGACTATATTTTTTGCATCAGGGACTGAAAGGGGGTCTGAAAAATTCGAAGTGGGGCTACTAAGGCATGTGGGGTATCATATGAAAGAGCGCGGTTTGCACATTCTCAAACGTTTGTTCTTTTTTTTAGGTGGCATAGTTTTCGACTTTTGATGAAATGTGAAAAAAAAAAATACCGAGCAGCCCCCTTATTTCCGAAGTTTACAAAGAGAAAAATCTGAAACTATTCTATGTGATAAAGTTTATGTAAAGATTACAGGAAAAATAAAACGAATTCTCTGAATAGCAAACTTTTTCAGAAATCATCAACAAAAGTTACATTAGTACCACTATCGATCAAGAGATGGTGGTGACGTAAAACTGCTATATTCTACACCGCAGTGCACGGTGTTAAAATTCTCTGACGAATATAGGCCTTGCCGATGAAAATTTAAAAACATATGATGGTACGGAACCCTCGGTGCGCAAGTCCGACTCGCTCTTATGTTCCGTTTTTTTTTTTTAAATCTGTTTTCACTGCATCGGACTTTTTTCCTAAAGACTGGTCAAGCCTGTTGGTGACGCCTATCTATAACATCAAGAGTTTTATACCAGATCGGCACTATGTGATAACTGCAAGGACTTTGTCATTAAACTAGCGCCATTTAGTATCCACTACCGACATTAACTGAGCACATAGAATAGTAAGTAAATGAAGTGACAATATTGGATTGAACGGAGACAGACCTCTTCTATACATATTGCTTTATGACTCTACTAGTTGTGAGCTCATCAGCAGTCTTGAAGGTCGACCGGTAAATAAAAACAGCATCGTCTTATAAATACACATACACATTTCATCTAATTCTATGAATAGCGGATCCCAGCATAACCTTTCTGGGAACAAAGGTGTTTGTTATGCAGATACTTCTTCAAACATTTACAGAACGACTTTCTAAATACAAATTGAAGTAATTAAATTTCTTTGCTCATCACGATTGATAGACATAAATATATTAATACTTTTAATTCTAATTGTATTTAGGGATCCGTAAGAGCGGGAATTGAATAAATGATTATTTACACTCAAGTATTTCAATTAGACTAACCTAAATATTCTTGTAACAGGAGTTACGTGTTCAGATTCGTAAATAATTCTACGAATCAAGTTAAAATGCTGCCGTGCCTGTGCCTATTCTGGAGACAAGATAGTTTTATATCCTAGCATTCCATTTACTCCCTACTCCACACACTAAAGCGTAATAAAAGCCGTCTGTTCGTCGTCTGCGGGGAGCGGCGCAGGCGACCGCCGAAGCATTAATAAGTAATGCACAGTAATGGAACGCTCGCCTCACAGCGTCATATTATTCGGGAATAATGAACGGTATATTACTATATAAAACGGTTCTACAATTGGTGCACGTTCGGGAATGGCTATAGTGTATTGAGATTCGATTGTGATGGGCTTTTGTTTGAAGTTCTGTAATGAAATGGGTGATGTTTTCTTAGATTTTGGACAAAAAAATCAGGGTCTATAATAAACTTAACTTTATATAAACAAGGTGTTCCTAGCTTGCTACTTATCAAGAAACTATTTCCAAAGTTCAAAATACGCTAATAAGCGCAGTACCAATGAACAAATATTTTGTGGATTTTGTGCTGAATAAATGTTTTTTCTGTATTTTTTTTCTTTCTCTATACAGTTTGTGGATCATTGCAATATGATAACCGTGTTTATGCTATTTTTCTCACAATTTTTGATAGTCCTGCTGTATTACTGTTTATTTCTACCCACCCCACGCTACTCCTTCTTTCTTCTTTTCGTATTGATGGTACTCTTACTCGTCGTTTTTTTTTAATAGTTTGTGCCCTGTAGGTGGCCACGTTGATTGCGGCATCGGTGGCATTATTTAGGCCATCCAGAATGCAGGTGAACGGGCAAAAGGATACTCCACTAAGTTGGGCATGGTCTGACCACGCCGCACGCTACTACAAATACAGAGGATTACAACAAAAAAAGCCATCATTATCGCTGATTAGTCACTATAGCACAGTTATATTTCCCCAGAAATACATCGAACTTTATTGACAAATTCACAGGAACCGCGATCGCTCAATAATTCCGTAGGTTGAATAGCTTCATTACAACAACACGGGTAATCCATAATGGATCGAGTCGATCGGTCGCTCCCAACTTCATAACTAAGTTCGACTCCAATTAAATGCCGACTTATGTCCGTAACATCGAGCATTTGTCGCTGGAGAGGGCAGTCAAGTGAGATTTTAGAAGAAACTTGAATTATGAAGTAACGTTTTCACGCGCATAAGTTTCGATCCCGAGGGAATATCGGGATAAAATATATATCCTATGTCCTTTCCCGGGACTCAAACTATCTCTATACCCATCTAAATCGGTTCAGCGGTTTAAGCGTGAAGAGGTAACAGATAGACGGACACACTTTCGCATTTATAATATTGGTATGGATAATATCGATTTGATAATAAAGTGAAAGAGCGAAGAAATGGCCTACCGCTGCGCGGGCGCGTGAGGAGTGAGGGACGGCGCCGCTGCGAGCGTGCCGTCATATCTCCCGCGCAACCCCTTCCGCATTCAGGAAAAGCTAATTGAATCAAGAGCACGTCCGTTTCGATAACGACGGTCTTCTCTTGCGAGTGCAATAAATACTTAACTTTGATTTGATAATCCTGATTATACGCGATATCTATTAATATGACTTTAATTACTGAGTTCCCCTTTCAAAAGGAAGACCAAAAAATCCTTGGATGGATTGGGTGAAAAAGATTTGGGTAGAAAAGAGTTGAATACTGAGATGACGGATGATAAAGAAGATGAAGAAGACATAGCAGAGTAATAGCAGGAAGATAATGAGATTGCATAAAAACTTTTAAACAAAAACAACCGACCCCCACACTAGTGCATTGAAGAATTGAAGACACCGACTAGAAGAACCATCAAATATCGCATAAAAATGCCTGAGATGCACTCATTTATGCATACAACTTGGTACAGACGCCAGCACATCAAGCTACCCGAAACTGTGAAATTTTCCCAATCAACTTTGAACCTTATGCTTTAGCGATAAAGTTGAAAATCTATTAAAGAAATTTGACAGATTGTAGTAGCTTGATGTGCTGGCGTCTGTACATAAGAATAATTACCTAATGTATTATATACTAAATCCTTCCTGAAAGTATGTAGATCACATTAATGAAAGAATTATCAAAATTGCTTTATTAGTTTTTGAGAAAATCGCGGACATACATACCTACATACATACGGGTCGAATACAGAACCTCCTTTTTGACGTCGGTTAAAAAGGAGTAATGTGCACAGGATAGTGACACATCCCAGCTAAGAACAATCAAGTCGAAAGAATTGCTGACGCAGGGAAATCTCTACTAGAGAAAATTCTTCTAGATCGTAAGCATAATAAGGAACTAGAGTCTTGTTTGTTGAACTTAGTAATTAAAGCGGTCTACTAGTTAGTAGCGGAGAATAACATAACATCACGCTTGTATTTCCCCAAGGGTTAGGCAGTGGTGTAACTGTAGTATACAGTGCGTGCCACGTAAGAAGAGACTTGACCCCGCCATCCCCGCCTCTTTCCGCCGCCCCGATGACGCCCGGTGCGGGACGGGGACCGGGCGTCATCGGGGCGGCGGAAAGAGGCGGGGAGGCGGGGTCAAGTCTCTTCTTACGTGGCACGCACTGTACAAAGCAAACACATTTCAAAAAAAAAAAAAACATTTTGCCAATTATGTTAAAGTCCCTATTGCCACTAACCGGGCACAGATCTAGACTCCAGGATGCTACTGAGAAATTAAACACTTTTCCCGACCCAGGGATCCAATCCAGAGCCTCATGCTCACCAGTAGCACTTGCGACCTTTTGGACCACGAAAAGTGGATAAAGGGAATCCGCATGAGAGTAAAGAACTGGAATTGAATGTGACAAGGTCTATCATAATAATAATAAAACTTTATTGCATAAAAGGTGTTGCAGTAAATACATTAAAAACAGTTGCACTACAATTAAACCCACTGATCACACACACACACACACACACAGATGATGATCACATTGATCATACTGGACAGTGTCGATAACGTCTCTGGACTAAACCAGTTGAACAACTTAAACACAATTTTATTCCCGAACAGTACTAACAACACGTACTCACACAAATACATAAAACCGCCTCTGTAATCCCGCGATGGGGGAGGTAATCCGGATCCCGCGTGTCATCGACGCAGTTCTACCAATATATATATAACCAGTACCAATACACATGACATTAAGGTATGGGAGGGTTTAACAGTTAGACTAGAGCATAGGTTCTCCTTTTAACCTTATTTTAGGCCCCAAATTTCTTTACTTACCTTTTGTCGCGAATCTAAAACAGCAATTACCACGATTATATTTAAACGTGTAATAATTGTCGTGAGATAGGATATATAATTTCACCCACGTTGACCTATAATTTAAACTTAACTCAAAAGTTTTGAGTAAAGTGATTTTAAGAAAATCCCATTGGATCCATCAAGACGCCAATTTTTGTGGAGTCACGAAAGATTTCTAATTTTTCTGTCATATTTCTTAGAATAATATCTTCCTTGACAATACGGTCATTAATTATCATTAGTTCTTCAGAAATCTACGCTTTACGGAATAGGTTACACGGAAATGATTCTGAACAATGTGATACTAAAGGAGATGGTACCTAAATCTGCCTAGTCTTTTACCAACTATGATGGGTTCGGCTTTCAGCCTAACCGGAGATACTACCTAACAGACCTGAAAACCGATAGGATGATAATGTCATGGCGAAAAGATACAGAAGAGTAAATAAGAACTGAAAGATAAAACACAAAGGAAAAAGATGATGGTGGTAAATTTACCATCTATCTATATCTATACTAATATTATAAAGCTGAAGAGTTTGTTTGTTTGGTTGAACTCGCTAATCTCTGGAACTACCAGTCGGATTTGAAAAATTCTTTTTGCACTTGATAGTCCAATTCTTGAGGAAGGCTATGGGCTATTTAACATCACGCTATACCTTTAGGAGCCGAGCAAAAAGAAAAAAGTCAGAAAGAACGCTAAGCAAAAACGAAGTAATAGCGCGGGCAGGCGATGCGATGCGACGGGGTGGGTCGGAGTAACAAGAAATTTAACGCGGACGAAGTCGCGGGCGGAAGCTAGTATAGTAATAATGAAGCTGAAGAGTTTGCTTGAACGCGCTAATCTCTGAAACTACCAGTCGGATTTGAAAATTTCTTTTTGCATTTGACAGCCTAAGTCTTGAGGAAGGTTCTAGGCGGTATTACATCACGCTAACACCCTTGGGAGCCGAGCAAAATGAAAAAAAAAGTAACAACGCTAAACGAAAACAACGGAGTAGCGCGGACGGGCAATGCGACGTGACGGGGGCCAAAGGAGTTTTAAAAAAATGTGACTGTTATTTTAGTATCTTGCAATTGCCAATTTTTTGCAGCTTCTTGTGAATTTCCACATTTATTTCGTGTTCATAATGAAGAGTATTCTATCTATCTTGTGGTGTGTTACTACTTCCACTCGAACGAAGTCACGGGCACAGCTAGTCTTCTTTATATTTCACTAGCTGCGCCCCGCGGTTTCACCCGCATAAGTTTCGATCCCGTGGAAATATCGGGATAAAAAGTAACCTATATGTTAGCCCAGGGTGTAAGCTACCTCCATACCAAATTTTATAAAAATTGGTCTAGCCGTTTGAGCGTGAAGAAGTAATAAACATATTAACACACACATACACACACTCACAAACTTTAGCCTTTATAATATTAGTGTAATAAAATAACTCAATAAAAGTGGAGATTAATAATATTCCTACATCAGTGTTGGTAGTGATATAGCCACGGTATCATCGGTTTGTCTGCTACAAACTTTCGCCGAGCGATCCTCGCAATTCGTTTCTCCTCTATTCATCGCATTGATTTCATATCCGCCACGAACTCCTGAAGAAGGGGCCACGAAGGACGCGTGTCTAATAATAATAATGAATGTCACGTATTTTTCAAAACCTTCCTGGTCATAGTTCTAGTTAGTAATGCAGATAAAACATATAAAAAAATATCTCAGTGAACACCAAACAAGTCGTTCAAAAGGTCAGGCACTAGCTCTCTGGGCAAAACTAAAAAAAACACTACGCTTTTTTTTTACCCTTTCTAATGTATTTTTTATTGTTTGCCTTTTAGTCTGTGCTAAATAAATGTACTTTCTTTCATTCTTTCTGCCTTTTCTTTAAAACTGCTCGATTTTTGCACGAGCTTTCATGGCATTTTCGCATTGTAACACTTATTGAATGAATTTATAGTGCAAGAATGAATTTCCAACACGCTGATACCTACAAATACAAAATATAAAGTTATTTAGGGATCAGCCCTAAATAACTTTCAATCGTCAGATAACTTTTATTCAAGGAATAAAACTGACGTTTGACCGCTTTAGGATGAAATAACTGTCAAAATTTCAAAATTATTTCTCGAATAAAGTTATCAGATGATTGAAAAATCAGCCCTTATTGATATAAAACAAATTGAAAAAAATGATAGAATTCTCTGACTCTTGCGCTACTTAGAACTGTTCTGCAGGAGCCAGTACTATGTATATATGTATCATCATCATCAGCCTATAATGTTCCCACTGCTGGGACACAGGCCTCCTCTCAGTGAGAGGGAGTGGGCCGTAATCCACCACGCGGGCCCAGTGCGGGTTGGTAGATGTCACATGTCTTCGAATTTTTGGTTCTAGGACATGCCGGTTTCCTCACGATGTTTTCCTTCACCGTTTTGTGAGCAGTGGTGATGAAATAATTTACACAAAGTAAAGCGCCTGTCTGGGTTCGAACTTACGACCTACAACTCATAAGTCGCGGCCGTTACCACTTGGCCACCACTGCACCCACATATATGTATACGATTCCATATCGCTGATGTCATAGCTTCGTTCTAAGGGGAGACGGGAGTGTGGGTACTAACTCAATTACGGGCATCCGACGCCTGAGTACCAATTCAACTGCTTTTTTTCTCCATTTGAAGTATCAAACAAATCTAATATTTATGGGGATATGAATAAATGGTGGGTTGGTCACTCATTATAGCTTTGTAAGAGTTGGGAAGATACTTTTCTTGAAGTGATAGAAAATAAATCTTTTGCACAGTGGAACTTTCTTTCGTTATTTGTTTGAATAACGAATAATGTTCGGTGTTCGGTCATATTTTTATAAGTAGACAGATTATGTTTACATAAGTAGGTACATACTATTTTTTCCAAAAGCCTTAAAATTAAGAAAACTATTGTCAAAGTGCCTAAGATTATCTTAAAACCCGGTTGCTTGCTTTGTTGTGTTAAAAATGTTCAAGCATTAGACTTTTCGTGTGGGTATTTTTCGCGTACTAAACCCTGCTCTAGCAAAAATGTGCAATTGCTTCCAGTACATTTTCACAAAACCCAAATCTCCTTTCTTACCTAAAAACACAGCTCGCATTTACACAAAAGAAAACAATGTTGTTTAATAACAGTTTTCACAAACTAAGTACATTCTAAACACCAATTATTCGTAAAATTTGCGTGCGGCTAATTCAAGTAGATGGCGCTCACAACAGGGTGGTATAATATTGCAAGTCGGTTCCACTAATACATTAGCGAGGGAGCGAGTTGCAATATTATTCTAATCGTGCAACAGGCGCTTGATGCGGATGCTATTATTTGGCAAACGATCGCCACGGATGAACTAAATATTTGGTTTTCGGGTCTATTTGCTCGGACTTTAATCCAGGGTGTTTGTGAACATGTGTGTGTGGATATCGGATCTGTGAGCTTTGAAGGGATAAGTAGACTCATAATAGACGGTATCACGTTTGCTAAAGATGTTTTTGATGTTATATATCATATTATGTCTGGCGGGCAACCGCCCGTTGATTCATGTCGGGCCGTTGTATCTATGCTAGTTGCGCGGTAAACTCTGCTTGCGCGATGCAGGATTTTGCGTGACGTCAGTATGACGCGTTGTTTGCATGTGGCGTTGTAGATACCGCTACAATTCGTTGAATGCTAGCTTCTAACATAATCAGGCAATAATGTTCCCACTACTGGGACACAGGCGTCCATTCTTTGAAAGGGAGCGGGCTGTAATCTACCAACGCGGGATAAACGGGTTGGTAATTGGCACATGTCTTCGAATTTTTGGTTCTAGTACATGCTGGACGTGATATTTTCCTTCACCCTTTTGAGAACAGTGATGATTAAATTAACAGAAAGTAAAACGCGTGCCTCATCCACTACCTTTAACTAAAGATTGCTGAAATAAAACGAGCACGTTACGAGTTGTAGGTTCGAACCCAGACAGACCCTTTACTTTGTGTAAATTATTTCATCACCTCTCGGCTGTCCCATTTCAAAACCTAGTAAGGGACACTTTTTACAAAATCGTTTTATTGCATAACCTTGCTAACCTAGAAGGTCTCTACCAAATACAAAAACACCAGCGTTTTAAACTTACATAAAAGGAGATATATTTAAACATCGATACCTAGTAAGTGCACCTTTCACTCCCTAGTGACCATTTAAAACCTAGTAGGTAAGGGCTGATTTTACCAAAGTCAGATATCTTTTATTCGTGGAATAAAATTGATGTCTGACAGTTCTAGTACGGAAAAATTGTCAAAAATTCTAAATTTATTCTCAGGACAAGACTTATTCCAGATATAAAAGTTTGGTGGAATGTGCCCTGCGTCACTTTAACCAATTCAAAAAAATACATTCCATAGGCTGACCAATATTACGTTTATGCGCTCTCCTGTAAAATTTCATTTTAAGTCCTTACTAGGTTTTGAAATGGGGAAGCCGCACTGCTCTCAAAACGGTGAAGGAAAACATCATCGTGAGGAAATCTGCATGTCCTAGAACCAAAAATTCGAAGACATGTGACATCTACCAACCCGCACTGGGCCCGCGTGGTGGATTACGGCCAACTCCCTCTCACTGAGAGGAGGCCTGTGTCCCAGGAGTGGGAACACTATAGGCTGATTATGATGAATAAACTTTTAAGTAATAGATGCGTCGGTGAAAAATTCTTAAAGATTTTCTTTTACTAGTTAGCGAAAACATCCATAAATCAGGGTGTAAAAATGTGTGTTAAAAATACTCATCAAGATTTATTCGTTAACAAAAAGCTGTAAGTAAAGACGCGTAGAATAATCTGACAAAAAATCATAATGATTGTATATTAGTATGGTTTTTATTGTAAAAAGAAAGTTTTTAGAGGCATCTTCATGATTTTTTTCTATCTTATCAAATTAGTTGTATTATGTTAAATTCAAATTTCAAATTAGTTGTACCATGTAGGTATTGCAATTTTCTATGAAACAGCACATTTTTTTGATAACAGACGAACAATTTCTACGCTAGGTCTTGTCATATTATGCTGAATTTATGGTTTCATTTTTCGTGTCGATGCCACACTGTCTACCAATAGGTATATAATTTTCCATTCTACCTTTACCCACTGGCTTCCCAAAATAACTTTGTTGTTTCCCGATTCATAAAACTCCATCGAACAGGCACTCTCGATCATTTCCTTAGAGACGTTAAAAACTCATTAAAAATATTATAAAAAAATATTGTTCTACCAAAAATGATTGCACACAGTGGGCCAGATTAAGAGGAAATGCGGGTGGTCGTTTCTCCATAGAAACGCTCTCGCCTGTTTTCTTTCTGGTTAATGACCATAAAGCAATGATTTTTTACAGAATAATAAATAGAGACCTCTCAAGCTCCGCTAATGAGACACAACTGATTTTCTATTGTATCGTACCTATTACATAGGACACGCGCGGGGCTTGACGGGTTAACTACTTGTATGTCCCTGTTTTCCTTTTTGATGATTTTTATATATATATGCACTAGAACCCTCAAAAAAATGCCGATTTAAATCGCCGTCTGTCTAGTGTATAAATTTGACAACTATTAATGAAAAAAGAAAAACATAGGGACACAGTATATATCCTTATTATTCAGTTTATGAAATATTTTTTAAATTGGTCCAACATTGCTGGAGAAAATAGGCGACAGCCAAACCTCGAATTACGACTTTTTACTACTTACTTAGGATTTTTCAAAAGTCTCTCCGACCGCATTTCCTCTTAAATTCGTAACTTTATTGTTGAACATAAATTCCAAAGTAAAACACGCCTACTCATATTACTTATATATATAGCCAATTGGTCCACGTTTTGGCTCACTGTGGACTCAGTATCGATATTTCTCCTAATAGAACTCCTAATTTTTAAAGCATACTAGCTATTACGGCTAAATTAATTGAAGAATAGTTAAAATTTCAAAAATTAAAAGAAAGTGTCGTATTTCTAATCTTGGCCATCTAATGTTATCTCGACTGAGTCCATTTTGCAACCGTAGCGTTCACAGGCGGCGCTTTCACATTTCTGTGTCGATTCTGAATCGCGTTTGCATCGCGACTGAAGCGCGACAGTAGCGATACAGAATCTGGGCGAAGGTACACAGCCAGCGACAGCATCGCGGCTGTATCGATACACATGCGCGACAGCATCGCTACAAAAAGTCGCCGTGGGCGTGACCTCTTATATTGAAGACCGCACGCATTAGTTTTAGCGACGTGATGACGTCACAAACAAGCACTCCGTGTAGAACTTCTGGCAACGGAATAGTTTATGAAGTAGAAATTGGATAACGTTGAAATTCGACTCTACAAATAGCAGTGAAGTTGTCGTTTTAACATGTTGCTACTCTTACCTGTGGGACATACCGTCGTAATGTGTGACTGACTCAACTCTGTCCGAGTTTGTAAATGTTGAGTTTAGAGTGCTAGGTTAGTTGATTATTTTTGATGCATAGATTGTAACGTGAAGGATGAACCTAGATAAATGACCAACAATACTCCATACGTTTCAATACCAACCGTAGCAACATTTTTACACATAGAGTGATAGGAAACTCAACCTCCAAGTCTAACCGGATGCAGCTGAATACCAGTTATTTTACATGGAGCAACTGCCTATCTGACTTCCACACCCAGTTATTGGGTAATATGGTACCCCTTGGTAAGACTGGTTGTCAGACTTTCGGGCTTCTGAGTACCTGTAACGACTGTCAAAGATCCACGAATGACAGCTGGGACCAACGGCTTAACGTGCTTCCCGACGCAAAGGCGTATGTAAAGATTGGCACCCATCTATGGTCCGACCGCGGCAAGCGCTGCTTAACCTGATCGATCAACCCGTACGGCTATTATTACTTAACCACGAGCCCCTGACGACAACAAACAAGAATGTTGGACTCACCAAACAGCCCGTCCGTAAGTACATACAAAACTTTCAAATGGGGGAATTTTCACCAAGTGAACTTGAAAGCTAACACGAGACATGTGTAGGGACAAAGTTTGTCTGAAAATATTTATAGTAACTGAATTTGATCCGGGGTGGGTTAAACATAGCTGCAAACAAGCTGTAAGGGGGATAACAGTCGTTTTAACCGACGGTTATCGCATTATCCCTGTTTTCCGACGGATTATGGCTGTTCTCCAATATCGTATTAGGGGAAAATTACTAAAAAAATATGGTTATGGGTATTTGAGGGTTATCACAACAATTTTTATATGCTTAAGTGCCAGTACAATATAATAACCCAATCCATAAAAGGTTGTCGTGGCTTTATTCACGGGAAACTCAAACTCAAAGCATTTATTTCAATTAAACCTTTTACATGCACTTCTGAATTGTCAAGAAGTCGGTCAGTCAGAAAATATGAAGCCAGTTCCCCATTCCGAAGCGTAGGTACCAATGGAGAAGAACGGGCAAGAAACTCCATGGACACTCTTTTAAATTATATTTTTACAAAAATATTAGTTATTGAATTTATATTTTTATGTGAGAAAGATGTAACAAAGACGTGCGCGTTAAAAGCGTCCAGAATTGTTTCAGAAATTGATTCTATGTACATACATATGTATGTTTGACACGCCAGGGGTCGTATGTCACGTGGAGGTGCACTTACTCCAGCTATCGCCTCACTAGTTTGAGTCTATGCTAAATTAATCATAGAGTTCTTTTACTCTCCTCTTTTGTTTGGTAGATAATAACAAAACAATTGCATTCCATGATACAGTCATCAAAACCCAATCCAATTCAACCACCAAGGCAAAAAAATCCCAATAACATCGAACCATATGCCAAAAATTGTTTAACCACAACATTCAGATCGGTCAAATTAGTTTTCAAAGTAAACCACAACACGGACAGCTGGTTTGCACAGTTTCTACCATTCTACCATCGGTTAGTAGTGCCAAAACACATCGACACATAAACGTGTATTTGGCGGAGTAAGTGACCCGGATGGGGTCGCCTCCTTAATCTTAGGTTAACCTCGAAATTAGCTAAACGATACCTTGGGGCATTAACGCTTGATGCTGTTTTTTTGGAGTAACTGTTTATTTTGAAATGGATTGTTGGGATTATTTTTGTTAGACTGGAAGCCGACCCCAACATAGTTGGGAAAAGGCTAGGCAGATGATGATGTTATTGGGATTCTTTTGGAAGTGAGGATTGTTTGAAATGATTGTGCAGAGATTAGGGTAAGCTTGAGCGTTCGGTTGTATTCAAGTTTGGTTTTTTTTCACGGCTCTTTGACAAACTTGAAGAAACTTATCAACGTACTTAATTTTTTATTTTAATAATTTAGTTAAGTACTGGCCAATTATAGTAATCTTTACATAGTATAAAACAAAGTCGCTCCCGCTCCCTGATAACTTAGATCTTTTAAACTACGCAACGGATTTTAATGCAGTTTTTAGCAATAGATAGAGTTATTCAAGAGGAAAGTTTATATGTATAATACATGCAAATTATAAAAGAGAAAAGCCGAGAAATTCAACGATTTGTAAAGTGATGTCGTAACAAACATATTTTTGTGCGCTTACATTGCAAACGCTGGCTAAACCTTAAGAGATAGATCAAAATAATGTACCACAGAATTGTATATCTTATAAATATCGATAAATAAGTCCGCGATTGTATATGTTTATCTCCTAAGGATAACCCACAGTAACCATTTTTATATTTCCTTATTACAAAAAAATTATGGGTTATTTACCAAGCTATTTTAAACAATACAGTATTATTCCTTATCCAATTTAATACATTAAATACGTTGTGCATTTCATGGAGATCAAAATTGCCTTTTACAGCATATCATTAAAATGAATATTTTAGAAGATATCAGAGATTTAAAATGCGGGGGCAGAGCGGCTGGCGGGGCTGTACGAAATTCGCTGGGTCAGCTAGTAACTTTATAAACTGCATCGTTTTTTGAAAATAATAGTCCCCTCATCAAAGACATGGATGGTTGGCTTATTCTTCTAACCCCTGAGCAACTTCGGAATGCTTTACTTTTATGTTCGATTGGACTATACCCAAGCTGTTCATAATATATGGACAGATCTTTGGATATCACCCAAATAATTGCTCTGTTTAATTTATATAGTTCATAGGTTTCGTACCAGTCTTACCAAGGGGTATCGTATTACCCATTCACTGGGTTGTGTTGTGTAGGCACATAGGCAGCCGCTCCATGTAAAATACTGGTATGGAGCTGCATCCGGTTAGACTGGAAGCGGACCCCAATAAAGTTATGTTAGACAGGCAAGTTTTGTACTAGAAATCAATTTTAAGCGTCTTAACTGAATTTCACAAGTTCCTACAAATCGAGGCGTAACGAGAATAGTATTAACAGTTCTACTTCCAAAGCCAAATTAGAATCGTCAGTACGATAAATGGGATTCCATAGAAGTTCCTAAGCGCCTTAAGGCTCCTTCAAACAAGTGCGACACGACACGCGACACAAAGGCACCGCAAGTCGCGCAACGAGCGGTGACTATGTGTCGCGCGCGATTGTATCGCGTGTCGCGCCTGTTTGTAGGAGCCTTTAATTCTTAGGAAAATACTTTAGATCTTTAATCAGATATTAACTCTCAAGTCGTTTAAATCTAGTTTTTCTTTAAACAATATAATGTAAAGTAGAAACATAAACGCCATCGCGTCATAAAAAAAAACTTTAAACTTCAAATTTTCCTTTAAAAAGAGAATGCTAACAGGATGTCGTGAAAGCAATTATGGTAAACTTTTCACAAAGGTGCAACGCAGTCATAAAAGCATTGTGCTCCTTAGAATTCAGGGCAAAAAAGCCCGTCATTACCAACAAAAACAACTTGAGCGAAGCGAGAGAAGTTGGGGCGAGTCTGCGAATTCGATTTACATATGAAAACGTTCGCGAGCGGGCCGCTAGAGGACGTTCTCTTAAAAATATCACACCCTGTAACACGATCTTATTTAAAAGTCACACCCGGTGCGAATTTATAAAGGAATAAAATCTACGTGTGAAACTTTTCAAGCCTTTTGGGCTTTGAAAAACTGTAATGTATGCTTTAATACTCTCTTTTGTCTCCGAATACGTGGGTTATGTTTGAATTTTGAAATATATTCCTTTTTTTAAGACCGTGTCTAGTCTGTTTCATTGAGATTTATGGAGTTGGCTAGACAGCGTTTGTTCGCTTTTTATTTGTATTTTTACGCTCAGCTGCTTTTAATTCTGTTGCGATCTGATAAAAGGTAAATCATGTTGTTATTATGAGTCGATTAACATAAGTCTGGCAGAGTAAATAAAAAACTATTTTAAGTATGTTTATAATTTACTAGATGATGTTGTATACGTGCGCATACACTAGAGCAACACTGGCAACTGCAGCCGTCGACGCGTGTCGGCTGCAGTTACCTCTAACGTCGAGGCCTGTAGCTCGTGTGTTTGCAAAATTAACCGAAGATTTATACCATAACACTGAATACCTCTTTTACAAAGATTCTATATTCTGATAAGTACTCTCCAAATTTTTTAGGGTTCCGTATCTCAAAAAGAAAAACGGAACCCTTATAAGATCACTTCGTTGACCATCTGTCTGTCCGTCTGTAAGACCCTTTTTCTCAGGAACGCGTAGACTTGAAATTAATATAAAATACTCAGGGCTGCAACCCCTTGAAACGGTGAAAAAATCAAACTTCTAAGTCAACGCAATCAAAAGATACCGGCGTTTTTTGTCGCATATATTGACACTCACAAGGGACAACTTATAGGGTACTTCCCGTTGACCTAGAATCATGAAATTTGACAAGAAGCAATGTCATGAAGCATAAAGTAAAGGAAAAAATCCGGAAACCTTAAATTTGTAGTTACATACCTACAAATTTGTACGGATCCCTCGGTGCGCGAGTCCGACTACCGGTTTTTTTCTTACTACCTTCCATTCTAGCCTTTAATTTCTATCAATTAGATCTAATTTCATAATAAATCCGGTAACAAAATACTATCCTCAGTTTATTTATAATCTCCAATAAGGAGCCGTCTATCAGGCGCGTCGGATATCTTTTCACCTCGACATTACGCGATGAGCAGGTGCTTAAGTTGTCATTTCGCGCGTCACGGAACGTTCCGTGTAATCCACATAATGCTTCTGCTCTTACTTAGGGTTCTCGATAAGGGAAAGGAGTCTTGTCGTTTTTTGAGTACAACTGGGTAGATGAAAAACCATTGACTGTAGTAATGACACAAGAGGGGCAATTCTCGTAATTTTAAGAACATTCATAGTTCTGCAGTGCGATTCTGTAACCATCTCACCGTGAAAACTTAGATGAAGCGAGCGTGGAGTGAGCTGTCAATAGTGTCAATTCCTAGCAAAAACAGATTCACTTCACCTAAGTTTTCACGGTGAGATGGTTACAGAATCGCACTGCTGATCTCAGTCTCAATCTGTCAAAAACACGTCTAATTTCCCTACATTTTTGACAAGTTTTTGACATTGATTGTCGCTGAGATGAGATCGCGACTAAGTTTTGAACATTTTTAATTACGGGAATTCGCCTTCAGTTCCGCTGCTGAATAGAACTCATTATTTTACTCGCGTATAATAGATATAAAGCCAAAAATGTTGGTGTATTTATTATAGAACTGACTATTTATTTATCTAAACTTTTCGCACAAGAAAAAGATACAAAGGCGGACTCAATATTAGCCTTAGGCATTCTCTACCAGTCAACCAAGGGTGGTGAAGTGATTAGATGGCAGGTGTTTTGATGTTGCCCGCGGCTAAGCCCACGTGGAGGTCGAGGAAAATTATCCCACGGGAACGATTTACCGAGACATAAATGTCCTAAATCCTATGTATCCAGGTCATAGTCTACCTGTGTTGAATTTCATTGAAATCCGTTCAGGCTTGAAAAGGTAAAAGACAGACCCCACAGGACTTGATTTTGCATTTATAAATAGGTTAGTATGTATGGATATGGATGTCTCAACATAAGATAGAGCAGTTAGATAAAACCAATGAAAATAATATTTATTAAACTTGATTTGCAAAGGATTTTTTGGTATTTTGGAAGCAATGTCGACGTTTATTTTCAAAGCCCGTACCAACTCAATAAGACATCAGTTATAAGACTACCAAAATCTACCCTCTTTTCGACAACAAGTAGTAGCTAGTACTACGGTGTAGTTAGTACAAGGTTGAAGGTACAGACGAAAATGGGAAATTGCTCCCAGTACTTAACTTTAAAGAGTGAAGGAGAGAGAACATTTTAAGACATTGTGTTTTATGATGCTCGTCCAGTAATATACCTAAGTATTAAGATTGCGTTTTGTGCAGCTTTGAGAGTAAACCTGTGATTATTTTTAGTAGGATTACCGATTATCATCTGGGATCTTATTTTCATAGAAATCAAATGCATTTAAGATTCTGTAGTTTTGTCTAGTCTTTATGCAGTGCATTTAAAAGGTGGAAATTGATACAAACATACCTCGTAAAAAACGGTTTGCACCAGTTTAAATTAAAAAGAACAATTCAAATGTAACTAAATAAAATACGAAAACTTCAAACTACCCACCCATCTCGATTTTTCCACTACCCTTTCAAATTACCAACTAATACTTTTCACTTTTTTTTTCTATTCCCGCCCGGAAGACACGATAGCAAATAGAGTGCAACCCGATCACAAAATTACACGTCAATCCGAAACGCGGCCGCGCGAACCGTCGGCCTCGTCGCTCCGGGCCGGTTACAACCGGATCGAGCCGGATCGATGTGGATAAAAACACGTTGTTTAATACAACCGGAGTAAAATTGTATTTGTATGGGAATGGTACGGCTGTTTTATATTAAAATGTAAGGTCAATCATGAATTATTTCACGACCCTTTTTTTTACAGGTCTTTGTGGCATTTCTTAATCCCAGTCAGTGAGCGAATGTCTTTTGACTGAAATTATTTTTTTGTAAAAACGTAGTCTACATTAATATTAGATAACTAGCTTCTGCCCGCGACTTCGTCTGCGTGAAATTCCTTCAACCAATCCCTTCGCATCGCATAGCCTGCCCGCGCTATAACTTCATTTCCGCGTTCAGAATATATAAACTTTTTCTTTTTGCTGGGTTTCTAAGACTCCTAGCGTGATGGTAAATACCCTATAAGGCTATAGGCTATTTACCATCACGCAAGGAGTCCTCAAGAATTGGGCTATCAAATGTAAAAGAATATTTGAATTCCGACTGGGAATTCCAGAGATTAGCGCGTTCAAAAAAACAAACAAAAAAATAAACTCTTCACATTTATTATTATTACAGATAGATTAATTATAAACCTAATTAAGAATAGACACAAGAAATAATAAAAGTATTACAACATAACAACATAATGCAGGACACACCTGCTTTTAAACACGATCTGTTTTTGAGAGGACAATTATTGTTGCACTATCACATTGTTCGACATCCGATACAGTTTCGACGTTGTCATTGTCTGTGGCTTCATTAATAAAATATTAATTACATTCGTTTATTATTAGCGGGTTATTATAAAGTTTATAATTACTGGTTACTGCGGTGATGAAGGATATATGTTTTGTCCTTTTATAAGTACATATTATAATCATCATCACTTTAGCCTTTTCCCAAATACGTTGGCATCGATTCTAACGGGTAATCTTTGGATCCTGCTCTTAAAACAATATGTACTTAATTTGAATAAAAGAGAATCATTATCTATCAATCATTGTTCGTATGTACCGTACCCAGAGTGCCAACAGAACCAATTACTAAGCCTCCAAGTGTGTACTTAAATATATCGCCGCAATAACTACAAAAAAATTAAATAATGTCAAAGATTAAAGGAGGTCCCCCAAAAAACTTGTTTTTTTTTATTTAGTGTTAAATATTACATGGTGGTACGGAACCCTTCGTGTGCGCGTCCAACTCGCACTTAACGGTTTTTAAATATTTGCCTCCAAAACCTTCTTTTACTACCACATCTTACACAATTACAAAAATAATAATATATATATATATATATAGGTACTTACACTGAAAGAAATAAGCAGTAAATAAAAATGAAAAAACATTATTCTGAATTGCTTTAAATTAAACAGTTCCATATTATGAACCTAACGTTCAAAACAGTATTTTTTACTGATCCGAAACAAGTTAAAGCTTGAGGCAAAATGTTACCGTCATGACAATAAACTTTAACGTTTGAAGTAGCTAAAAGATCACAAAATTAACTGTTTTATTCATTTGGTGATTTTTGGAATTTACTTACATTACAGTAATGGTGGTTTTCCTTTGCTTTTGTAGTTTTTGTTTTCAGTAATTAGTATGTTCAATCATTGAAAGTTACTGTTTTGTCTTTTAGAATAGTAAAAGACAAAACCGTAACTTTTAATGATTGAAGAAATGTTTGTAAAATATTACAAACATTTCTTCTTACTGTATAAAGTCAGTAAGTAATAATGAAATCGCTTTAATGCGCTGTAGTAAGAAATTAATTTTTTACATGAAACCTCCCGAAAAATTAACGCTAGCGCTGAATAGCGCTCCTACACAGTGCAGAGAACAGGTTTATACAATATGCAGGAACTAAAATAGTGACTCCGTCGCAAAACTTGGGTTGCCCAGAATAACGAAATCTGGTCGATGCGGCCAGACTATTTTGGTGGCTTTTCCGCCGAGGTTGTTAAGCGTTTGCTCTTTCATCTTTATAAAGTGAATATAGGATATCTTTATAAATAGGATATCTTTATAGGATATCTTTATAAAGTGAATATAGTTTAGGTAGGTATTTAGAGTCTGCGAGGCTAAAGCGGGCCACACCTATAGGATGCATCCAGACAGATGGGCCAGGATCGTCCCACAGTGAGTGCCTGAAGACGGGCGTGGTCACCAAAACAGGCCTAAGAAACGCTGGCGTGACGATTTTAACTCGCTTAGATTAGAAGGTACCCAGGAGAAGGCACAGTATAAAGAAAAGTTGAAAACTATGGGGGAGACCTTTCCCAACAGTGGGACAACATATATTAACAAAAAAAAAAGTATTTGAAATATTTTGTTCCAGTTCCAATTCCTATTTTGGCAGCCATTATTTTTGATTTTCGGTATTTTACAACTAGGAGCTGCTGTGTGTCTAACATTATACCTATTAGATTTGAGCACACCTTATAAGGTAATGCTCAGTTTTCAGTCTTCATTTAAATCTGACAGATTTAACGTTAATCTTAAACCGCACCAAATATTAAGAGGGAACGGGCCTGTGAGGAATTTGAAAAATATGTATTTGAAGAAACTATTGCCGTCGCCTTACCTCAAGTCTGCCCCCGTAGTGTGTAATAGGGACAGCTGCAGCTCAGACCGAAATTATCACAAACATTTTGACGAGATCGACGTTTCGTATTCCCCTTTATTCTCCTCGAAAACTGAGCCAATTAAATTATTTTTTACGTTAACATTTTAAGAAAGAGTTTTTAAAATAAATAAAAAATTATAGGAATCTAAACAAGGTTCCTATATTTTTTTTTATTTTAAAAACTTTTCTAATTTGTCTGGTAATCTCTAATCACGGCGGTAAAAATAGGGTATTTTTTGTAATTTATAGAGGGTCATAATATTTTCTTTACTAAATAATTCCTAAAAAAAATTAAAATGACAGGGACGTGTTTACAACAGACATTGATTTTATGAAAAAAAAAAATAGTTCTGGAGGCATTATTCAACAAGAAAATCGGGGAATACATTTGTATGGAGAATCGCACGCCCTGTTCCCTCTTAAATCTAAATGTACTACTGATGTAGTTCCTTTAGCTTTTGCAAAGGAACTACTGATCCGAAAATTCTCAGTAGTTCCTTCAAAGGAACTAGTGAGCACAAAGGCTGATTACGATTCTTGTAAATGACACTTACGCTCTTACTCATCAATGCAACGAGTCGGCAAGTCGCAACAGTCTGCGTCACATCCAATGATTCTATCCGAACATAAGGCGTCATCTACACTTTGCGACGCAGTACCACCGTGATGCAGTATGCCCTTAGTTTCACATTTCACCTGGGATCTCCTATAAGACATAGGGCACATAGATCAATAAGCTGTACATCTACAGAACCTACCTATAAAGAGAACGCATCAATTACACGGAGCTCGTTGTTTCCTGACACTGACAGGCACGCACATTGGTTTGTAGTGAAGACTGCGCTTAAGAAATTATGACGTCATCGCTTTGTACGGACGTGGCCTAGACGGCATCACGGTTTATGAAAAGTTTTGCTGCTAATTAGGCTCTAAAAATGAAAATCCTCTAAGTTGGTGATTGTTCTTTTTTCTTATTCTAATGTTGTTTCTTATTCTAATATTGTTTTAAAAAGAGCAATTGGAATTCTGAATTAATGACAGTGCTTTTGATTGAAGTAGCAGATCACTAAGATGAAAACTCCTAAAATGCCATATAGTTCGAAGCTTAGAATGCTGTAATCTATATACTAGTAATAAAGCTAAAGATTATGTTTGTTTGTTTGTTTGTTAGAACGCGCTAATCTTTGGAACTTACAGTCGGATTTGAAACATTATTTTTGCATTTGATTGCCTAATTCTTGCGAAAGGCATTATTATTTAACATTACGCTAAGACCCTTATGGGCCGACAAAAAGAAAAAAAAAGACATAAAGAACGCTAAGTGAAAACGAAGTATTAGGACGGGCAGGCGATGCGATGCGACGGGGTGGAACGGGGGTACATGAATAAAATTGATAAATCTATTCCACTTAAATAGAATAAATTAAATTTGTTTTCCAGTCGATATTATTATCACTAGGTAGGTACTTAATCAACCAACACTATTAAAAACGCTATTATATTACACACAACGAATCACTGTAAATTGATGCGTAAACATATATAAAGCGCGGTGCACACAATATGCGTTAATTTGCTGACAACAATGTGGTGTGTGGTCTCCGTCGCGTCAGTGGCGACGAGGCCGGAATATTTCAATTACGACCACGCTCAGAGTAGCACTGACCACGGAATGGGATGGTCCTATGAAGATTTTGCAATTACTGGCCTAAGAGAGGATGTAAGTTGTAAAAATAACAGTGTGAACAAAAGACAGGAGTCGAGAGTCTATTTTTTTTTAAATGGAAGGACCTTTTAAAAAATAAAGATTCTCGACTTCTGTCTTTTGTTTTCACACAGTTATTTTTTCTGATTTAACTTTTAACAACAATTGTTTATTGTAGGTCGATATCTTATTATACTTTTAACAAAAATTGTTCATGGTAGGACGATATCTTATTGAACTTTTAACAACAATTGTTTATGGTAGATCGGTTTTCTTTTTAAACTTTTAACAATAATTGTTTATGGTAGGTCGGTTTTCTTCTTAAAATTTTAACCACAATTGTTTATGGTAGCTCTGCATACAGCTACTCACTCTAAATTTTCGGCAGCAATCGATGATGAACTGCTACCTAAGTTAAGAAACATACCCAACGCATTACTTACATTACACATGTCTACGAGTATGTCACCGATGATACTATAAAAGCTTGGTAGGCAATTTTTATTCATGTCGATTCCCTAATTTGTCTAAAGAATCTTCATCATAAGATACCCAGGTATTCCTTGAAGCCGTATGTGTTTTAACTAATGTAATATTTGTTGATGATTTCTGAAAAAGTGTGCTATTTAGAGATATCGTTTTATTTTTCCTGTAATCTTTACATAAACTTCTATCGCATAGAATAATTTCAGATTTTTCTCTATGCAAACTTCGGAGATAAGGGTAAGAGAACGGTATTTTTTTTTACATTTTTCATCAAAAGTCAAAAACTATGCGGCCTAATAAAATAGAAAAAATGTTTGAGAATGTGCAAACAGCACTATTTCATAATATGATACCCCACATGCCCTAGTAGCTCCACTTCGAATTTTTAAAATCCCTATAGGTCTGCTGCAAAAAAAAAATATTTGTTATTTTCAATATAGTTAGGCAAACGTTATCTAAAACTATTCCAAATTTCAAGTTGATAGCATTATCTAGTAGTTCTTGAGATATCCAGCTGTGACAAACGGACAGACAGACTGAGTTGCACCATAAAGGTTAGTTTTTACCATTTTGGTACGGAACCCTAAAAAGAATGTTCCGATTTAAAAACAGAAGTTACAAAAAACAAAAGTATTTAAAAATCGAACAGCAAAGTGCGATGGCTATAAACAAAAATCTAATAAATACATAGGTTATGATTCGGAATTTAAAAGTTCCCCCGCTAGGGTCGAGCTCGATCGATGCGCCACTTTGCTTGAATGCGCTCAAAATAACTATTTTGAGCGCATTCAAGCGCTGCTGCAGACGGGATCAGTGTCAACCCTAATTGGGCTACACACCTCCGACATTTTTGTTTCAGATCAATACAATATCTAAATCCGTAATACGTACTGGCTCGTCTGTAATGCAATTTGGGAACCATATATTATGTGTGTTTTTGAAAGGGAAATTTAAGTTTTGGGTATAGGTGCATTTTGGCCATAGACGGCAGGGCGCTTCATGTGTAATGCAGCAAGACTGCTTAAATAAAAAACAGGGCAAGAGCGAGTCGGACTCGCGCACCGAGGGTTCCGTGACATCATATGTTTTTAAATTTTCATCGGCGAGGCCTATATTCGTCAGAGAATTTTGATACTGTGCACTGCGGTGTAGAATATTGCAATTTTATGTCAGCGCCATCTCTTGACCGATAATGGAACTAATTTAACTTTTGTTTATGATTTCTGAAAAGTGTGCTATTTAGAGACTTCGTTTTATCTTTCCTGTAATCTTTACATAAACTTCTATCACATAGAAAAAATTCAGATTTTTCTCTTTGCAAAATTCGGAGATAAGACGGGAACGTTTTTTTTTTACAATTTTCCTTAATAGCCGAAACATATGCGGCCTAAAAAAAAGAAAAAATGTTTGAGAATGTGTAAACCGCGCTCTTTCATATGATACCCCACATGCCCTAGTAGCCCCACTTCAAATTTTTCAAAACCCCTCTCACTCGCTGTTGCAAAAAATATACAAATATTTTTATTTCTCTCTTATTTGCAAAATAGTTGGGCAAACGTCATCTAAAACTATTCCAAATTTCAAGTTGATAGCATTAGTAGTTCTTGAGATATCCAGCTGTGACAGACAGATAAGACTGAGTCTCACCATAAGGGTTCTGTTTTACCATTTTGGTACGGAACCCTAAAAAATTATCTATGTTTGCAATAATTTTCGTCTATTTTTAGTAAGCATGTGTTTTTTCTACATTTATAATAAAGCATTATATTTAGTCTTATAACATTATTATAGAATGAAATCTTCATTTAAAAACAATGAAAACATCATAATGAAAGCGAATTAAGTTTCATTCATTGCATCCGTAAAACTTTACAACTTTTTTTCCATCGTAAAAACCAACAAAACAATCTTTACACAAGTGTCTATGGACTATAACGAACTCCTTCGAAGTTTAAAATTTAAAATTAACTGCTACTTCTGTTAAAGAAAAGTATCTTTCTCTGAAAGCCAATAGACATTTCTATTTTGTCTCGTGTTACTGCACGCTACATTTTGTGCAGCGATAGCGAAAAGTGACAGAAAGTAACATCATACGATAAAAAAGTACTTGATTTCGGAACATTTTCTTAACCCATTTTAAGTAACTACAGCTGATTACGTTCTCAACGATCGCTGGTAGTGTTTTTAATAAAATTATGAAAAAAAAAATTATATTCTAGTCTATTCTATGGAATAAGAAAAAAGAATTGTTTTTCATTCGATATCGATCGATCCCCATCGCGCTGCGTTTCGCTAGCTAATTTATTTTGACCCTGTATTAGGTGGTTTATTTTCGGCTCTGTACATTCTACCTCATACCTTAACATGCATTTTCCTAGTGCTACTATACAATCGTATAGCTATAGAATATCTTTGACAAACGTTGTGAGAACACATTTGTACTGAATACAAAATTTCGTTGCAGAGTTTGTGTTCACTTATACGACAATGCATCTATTTGGTATTTCATGGTAGGTACTGCATACTGGGAGTTTACTATTTTGTAAACATCTTGTATGATCACTGTAGCGCTACGAGTAGGTAACTCATAAAAAGGAAGACCCCTAGTTATGCCATTTTCTCTTTCTTTTCATACAACAAAAAAAATCTAAAACATTCGTGTAGCCGTGACGTAGGTACAGACAGCGTCAGTATGTGCTAACCCCTCAAGTTTTAAAACGTTACACATTAAATTCCTTACAAATGATCTAAAGAATACTTCAAAAAGATCCCATTGTTTCGACTCAGATTCGAACCATCGCATCACCGAACGTTGTCATACTCATACCGGCAGTTTGACGAACTAGCCAGCGAGCCCATATGAATTGCGTTGAAATTGTTATCTACTATGGTCTGAGTCATTTTATCTTTAGGTGGGATGTCTAATCGATAGATGTTATAATTTGAGGGTATCCATTAATTTTACTTACTTACGTTGTCTTTATAAAATTAATCCATACCCTCAAGTTATAACTATAACGTTTGATGTATACGTTCACTTAAAACGGCGAAGAGTAAACGACTACGATTTATTAATTATAATCCAGTCAAAATAGACAAAAATAAGTCATAACTTAGACAAAATTCGCATAGAGCTGAAAATTGGCAGAGATGTTAAATACATCATTATAAATGAAATGACAAAAATCCCCTTCGATCCTACTTCTGCAAAAAAAATTATTCAAGGTCAAAAGTACAAAATTAAGGTTTTTTCCATTTTTCTCGAAAACAGTAAGTATTATCGTGAAAATAGATCAGACAAAAGTTATAGATCATACAATTCTCTACAAAAATGATCCAGTCACTTTTTCTCTTACGACTCACCATTCGTGAGATATCGCGGTTTTAATCATTAGAAATTTCATATTTTACATAATATGCACACATTTCCGCACCACCTATGAGGTAATGTACTTAGTACATTTTTTCTAACGTGGTTTCCCCAGTAGGTGATGGAGATAGCCCTTCAATTAACTCCCCTTGACCTGTACATACAGCAGGAAGCGGCGCTAGCCGCCATCAGGCTAATGCATCTGGGCATATGGGGCAAAAACATTACCAGTCCACACGCTAAAATCCTGGACCGGGCGATTGAGTACCAGCCTCTCATCGCTGCCCCGTGTGACAGAACACCAAACCAACCGATGTTCAACAAGAACTACATTATACAAACAGTTCAGGAAGAAAGGGATCAGTCAGGAATCAATGAAGTGCGCATTTATACAGACGGCTCTAAAACACAAAACGGTTCAGGTGCTGGCGTGCACTCCCTTGACCTAACTAAATATTAACTTTCACATACCACTAGGCACACATAGTTCGATCTTTCAATGCGAATGTGTTGCCTTAACACAAGCTGCAACAGCAGTAAAGCGCTTAGGCATCCGGAACTATGGCATTAAATTCCTATCCGACAGCCTATCTGTGCTCAAAGCTTTAGGAAGCAAACAAACTAACAATAAGCTAATTTTTGAGTGCCATCTAGCTCTGGAGAGTTTATCGACGTCTAATCGTATTACTCTCCAGTGGATCAAAGGGCACAGTGAATCTCTGGGCAATGATGCTGCAGATGAACTTGCGAAGAGAGGCTCTGATATGAGGGTGCTAGGCCCGTACCCACTTCTCCCTTTGCCTTTCTCACAATTTCGTGCGTGGATTCGCCAAAGATCGACCGAACTTCATAACAACAGATGGTCACGGGCAACAGACTGTAGACAGTCAAAATTGGCTTTACCAATGATACACCCGCGATTAACCAAAAAACTTCTCAGCCTGAGTAGGACAAACATCTTTTCAACATAGGCGCCACGGACAGCCCCCTTTGCAGAGGCTGCCTTGATGCCGAGGAATCAGCTGCCCACGTCATCCTGTATTGCGAGGCCGTGGCTTCTCAACGTGCAGAAATCCTCGGAACAATGAGGTCGCTCCGCGAAGCCTGTGAAGCTCCCAGGAAGCTTCTGTGCTTCTGGGCGGAGCTAGACTGGCTCTGTTAGCCAGAATCCCCACGCACAACGGCCCGAATGCGGGAAAGGGAGTCCCATCATCATCATCATTCCCCAGTAGGTATACTCTACGATCTATTGTAATAAAGAAAGTTTGATCAGTTTTTTTAAGTGGTGCGGAAATGTGTGCATATTATGTAAAATATGAATTTTCTAATGATTAAAATCGCGATATCTCACGAATGGTGAGTCGTAAGAGAAAAAGTGACTGGACCATTTTTGTAGAGAATTTTATGATCTACAACTTTTGTCTGATCTATTTTCACGATAATACTTACTGTTTTCGAGAAAAATGGAAAAAACCTTAATTTTGTACTTTTGACCTTGAATAATTTTTTTTGCAGAAGTGGGATCGAAGGGGATTTTTGACATTTCATTTATAATGATGTATATAACGTCTCTGCCAATTTTCAGCTCTATGCGAATTTTGGCTAAGTCAAATGTCTATTTTGACTGGACTATTAATTTTTAAAATGATTTATGATTTTATGAGAACTAAAATAGTTGTTCTGTGTGAACAAAATGTGGGCATAAAAGGAATTGCGAGACAGCTTGGCATAGCAGTAAGTTCATTATAATATTAATTGTGTTCTCCGATTTTTTTCTTGTTGAGCTATTTGCGGTATCTTGTGTGTGGTGGTATTTAATAACTTATAATATTTAAAACCATTTTTTTCTATACAGAGACAAACGGTGCGCTTATGGGTGCGCAGATTTCAAGAAACCGGCGATGCTAAGACAATGACCATGGGTCGGAGAACTACTGGGATCTATACGGACCAATCTGAACATCATCCGGATATTGTTAAGGTTCACACTACACCGCCGTTTACATCCACTCGTTACAGTTAGCAACGGCATGGAATATCTCTCTGTCCACGGTTCGAAGACATTTACACGCAGCGAACATTCACAGTTATCGACCTGCAAAATATGTCTAACAGAAGAACATCGAAGAGAACGATTGCGATTTGCCCAGAAATAGCAGTTATATTAATTAAGTATGACAACAAAATAAACAACGAAGACATTTAACTCATTTGATTCCACTATTTTACTTTGTATAGCAAAATATTCTAAGTAGATATCATGAGCTAATAAGAGATGTTAATTGATTATCTATTGATAACATGTTTATTCACTTATTATGCTCATGATTGTAATTCTGCCAAACTAACTTCTAGTTCCTAGACAAGTTGCAAACGCTTCAAAACTTGTCACTTTCGATGTCACATGTCAGACTGTCAAATGTCAAATTTGTATGCTGAGACGACATGACAGGTCACGTGACATTTCGTTAGGTTATGTCAATCTAAAATATTTCTACCGCTTACTATTTTTTCGTTTACCTTAATAGGATGCCACTTGTCTAGGAACCCAATTGTGTCAGTTGGCAAAATAGTATATTATGATAACTGTAAATAAAATTATCAAATCAAAATAAATCTTTGTTGTAAAATAAGATCATAGTTTTGTTAAATAATAGCAATAATAAATATTATTATATGATTATTAAGGTATTTTATTTTTCTTTATTTTTAAATTCTTTATAAATAATTACTAAAACAAAATAGAAAAATATATTAAAATAATAATTATAATGAACAAAAAGCACATTTCGTGGCTATGATTTGAACTTCCACTCATAGGCACGGCAAGCGGTCTTGAAACCTCTAGTCTATTTAGACGATGAATAAAACGTTCGTAAATGTTAACCCTATTATTGCTTGTCGTTTTCGCAATAATAAAAGTATTAACGTTTTATTGAAAAAAAACAATAATAAAAACAGAATTTAAAAAAATAAATACTATCTTAAACTTATTTATTCACTAAAACAATAAATTAATTAAAATAAAATGTTTTTACAAAATACAAAAACCAACTTGGGCCTATCACGGATTTGAACGCACATATCTTTTGGAGGGGTAACCACTTAATGAAGCAGTGTGTACATTTGAAGTAAATCGTAGATCAATGCGAATCGGGGCTAAATGTGTAATTCTATGATCTATTTTAATAATAATAGAGCCTATTAATATCCCAGTTGGGCAAAAGCCTATTCTCATTGATCACCACGCTTGCTTAAAGGCTCCTTCAAACAGGCGCGACACGACACGCGACACAAAGGCACCGCAAGTCGCGCAACGAGCGGTGCCTTTGTGTCGCGCGCCATTCGCGTCGCGCGTCAGGCCTGTTTGTAGGAGCCTTAAGACGGACGCTTAATCAAGCTTTGTGATTTCAGACTTATAATTCCAGGTTTCCTTATGATGTTTTTCCTACACTGATGTCAGTGATATCCAAGACAAACTCAGAAAAGTACCAATATACTGATTATGATGAATGTACCATCACGGCCTGTTCCACCTGACCACTTAAATTTTTTTTCGCCTAAAACCTGCAGCGCCTAGCCGCGCCGTTTAAAATTTTCGTCTATTAGGAAAGCGATAACGCAATTAGTTGCAACGTGCACTGCGCAGCTTAGCGACGCATCACGTGTACAGCCGTGTACTCCATTTGTGAATTTTACGGACGAACTATTTGACCTTGGCGCGGGGCTAGAGAGCGCTTCTATTTTTTGAGTGCAAGCAAAAATTAATTTAGTGGTGGTCAGGCGGGAGTGTCCGCGATAGTACATAATTATTTGTCAACCTCGTGCATGAGAGGCGAGGTCTTAACCACTGGGCCATAATATCTTTTAACTTCACAAATGACGCATTGTGGGCTAAGACCAGCACAGCATGGATCCCTGAAAACGTCCAACGGGATCGCAGTAGACCCAGGCATAGATGACGGCACGAACTTCACGCCGATGTGAGGGATTGGTCCATATTAGCAGGATCAAGATGATTGGAAAAAGGAAAGGAAGGCCTTCCCTGCAGTGGAACAATACAGGGTGGTTATTATTACTATTCAGAAAAAAAATAAAAAAAATTAAATCCTAACTAATATCATAAATGCGAATGTAAGTTTGTTTGTTACCTTTTCACGCCTAAACCACCGAACCAGTCATCCTGAAATTTTACATATAGGTACGTTGTCAGGTGTAGGTACTTTCATTCCGATATAAGTACTATTCCCGAGGAAAACAACAATAACGTTATTATGATAATAGATGGCGCCACGTGTCTTTCGAATCAAAAATAGGACAACGTCTGTCGGGTCAGCCAGTACACTATCAACTCAAATTCATAATTCCCAAATGGCCTTCACAATGCTCACATTAACAGTAGCCATTAATAATAAGAGGTGCCATTTTTCATTACGATTTGAACTAAAAGGTTTCAACTCTCCACTCTATTAGGTTTATTACAAAAATATTTCATTGTAAACGTCCACAATCAGTTAATTAGTTGTGACTATAAATTCACGAAATAACATGCTAAGTATTATGCTTTGTTTCAAACATTTCAATATATTAACCAAGGTTTTCAAAAGCCCTTTGTCACCAGAGAATTAATTCCAGTATATTCTTGAACATAATTCATGTAGTATTTCGCTTTAAGTCTGGAAATTAAACCTGTTTTAATTATTCTGTAGTACTGAATCCAACTGTAAAAGTTCTCATTTTGTCTCGACGAGGTTTTTTTAGGAGACAATGCCTAAGCCCAAGGACCGTGTAAGCTGTCTTTGTTGTACCTTGTATTATTATATGATTGTTTTTTTCTCTCGAAAATAATGTTAAAATATTTTTCATAATGAATATTTTTATGTTTGAAAGTAACAAAAAGCTACATTCATTAAATAAATCCGCTCAGTGGCAGCTCCAATTTAAAATACATAAATTAAAAAAAGTTACTCATATTTCTCCCATTTACTCCGCCGTGGGCAAAACAATGCATTGTATAAAGGAAAACTTTCTCGCCCCATCTCACATTATTGACTAAATGATCCGAAAACCAACTCTGAAAATTCACATAACTTTACACGGCGTTCGATATGGATGCTTATAGACTGGATATGATCGGAACTAAAACTTTATCTGTTATGATCTGGAATAGTGTCTTTTCAAATCATGATTAAGTATTGGTACGGTCAGCAACAAAAGTCGATTAACACTTCAATTTTTTTAATATCAGTTATTGAGTAAAATATTTGTTCAAAAACAGCAGAAGTACAATGCAATTTTGAATAAATATTTTACTCCATAACTGAGATTAAAAAAACTGAAGTGTTAATATTTTGCTCAATAACAGAGATTAAAAAAACTGAAGTATTAACCGACTTTTGTTGCTAACTGTACCTAGGAGAAAATACCATACTTACCCATCTACAATAAAAAATTCCAATTATTTGTCTAAGCAGTGTTCACTTCGTAAATGTTTCGTCATTCATTTGTTCCATGTGTAGCTGAGCAGCACAAAATACTTTCAAAATAAGTGTCAATTTTTGTTAACTAACAGTGCGTTATCTAATACCTTACTATTGCATCTTTCAAAATATTACAAAGTGCATTAATAGCTATGTAACATGTGTTGCGTTTCAAAAAACTAATAATTCCTAAGTGCTGAAGAGTGTTATGTTACTTTACACCGTTTCCCTTAGTACAATTTTACGACTCGCGCGGTAAAAGGCAACTACAATGTGCTTTGCATTTATTCATCATGTTTTACATTTATTCTCAGAATGGCGTGGAATGAAAAAACTTTAAAAACATTGTGCAATTAAGCTATTATTAAAGGAACAATTGTAATTAATTGTAATAATTTTCTACTAGCGTAATTACTAGGAATCGTGAGTATATTTTTTTAACTTGCTCAACGTAGTGCGCGCTTTCTTGGATAGTGTTATAAATGGTAGATGAAGATACCATTTCTACACTTTGATATTTTTTTAACCACTGAAAACACTTTGTGCCAGTAGGACAAGCGTAATGGTCGCCAGACGGCAATTCAAAAGTACATTTTTACTGTCCAAACAATCTCATAGCCACGCTCACATCATAACCAAAACTGCGCTTTACATTGACACTACATCCAGTTACCTCTACCTCGATTTCCGTAGAAGTTGGTAATTTTTCAGCGCAGGGCCGGGCGTTGGCATCTAATTTATGGGGCTACGGCCACGGGGAAGGAAGCTAAATTACCATACGACGTCCGCCAACAAAGAAACCGCTGGAAGTGCTTCCTAGCCGATACCAGTGACGCATACTACTCGCATTCCTCGAGAGGTGATGGTTTTGCTGCAGCTTGGACGCTGGTCTTTTAGAAAACTTGGATTGAAACCTGGATTTTTAGAAAACTCAGCAGAAAATAACAAAAAACCATTGTGTTCTATTCAAATTTCTGATATTCTATTTTTCGTTTCTAGTCACACCCTTCTTGGGCATGGCTAATATTAAGCTCCAAAATTACCCGTTATTTATTCAAGATTTTGATAATATTTATAAAATCAAACATAAATAACATTATAATTATTTCTAGAAAACCAAACGTCAAAGACTTATAGACATAAACTTTGAAGGGCAAGATGAAGATTATAACAATTTAGAAATGAAACAACGTGGGTTAAGGTCAACCTTACACAAACAAGGACTCATTATGAGGGTTCTGGTCTGAAATTTTCTTACCACAATAGAACTGGATTAATATAGATGAAGTATCAAATTTGAATGTACAATACGATTGTCTCTAAGGTTTAAGGGCGAGACGTCTAATGTTGGAAATTACTCCTTTAAAGACAAAAACTAAGAAACAGAAAATCTGTCCTACTTAGGACAGATCTTTTGTTTCTTAGTTTTAGGAGAATGATGATACAATTTTGTATCATCATGTTGAAAGATGTCTTTTTCTTTTGTCTTTTTCTTTTTTTCCATTATTCGTCATCTCAGTAGTCATCCCCTTTCTAGCCGTATCATCTTTAACGCAGTCCATCCATCGTTTATTTGGTCTTCCCTACTGTATCCTAAATTGTATACAAGTAGAAAAATCTGATCGCACGGTTTGAAAGTGTTCAGAGCAAAATATTTTAAAACAGACTCCCAATAAATCCTAAGACTGCAAAATAAGCAGGAGAAACGCCACTAAACAGCTAACTAAACCAAAAATAACGTACCAAAAAATAAACTTAACCAACACTGTATATTTCTAGAACAGTTTAGTTAAAATCCTCTGATGTAACCTGTATTTTTCATCCGGCTGCGTTAAACTTTGCAAAGTTATGAAAAAACTGGCCGACTAGTAGATTTTATAAACACTGAATAAAAAGGTATACCAGTGCTTACGTCTTTTAAACTATGAAATATTGCACGTATAAAGCTCTTAGCGGAAGCTTCCCCCAACTTTGTTCTCGAACTTCGCAAGTGAATACTGTGCGTTGGCACTTAACGGAGAATTTTTTCGTATAATAAACATCTTTAAGGTTTTCTATAATCGTTTACAGAATATACCATATTTTTCTCCTCATGGGAATGATATATTCTCACATATACATAATAATTTATATATAATTCTTTATACTCTTAAAGCTAGTAAGCATTTAGAATTTATGAGTTTCTGCTTGCTAGAGTTAGTCAGTTCATTCTTTCTTTGTCTTCGATTTGACCCGCACCCTAATTGCGTTAACTGTCAATCTGAATAAATTTGAAGGATATTGCTTATCCATTGCTTCAATTTTTATATATTATTCGAAAAAAATGTCTGCTCAACAACGTGAATAACGCAATGGATGTTGTTAAACTGTCAAATTGTAAGCCATCACTACCGATAGTGTTACATGACATGTTTGCCTCGAAAATTTATCGCAACCATCTTTTTCTGGATTCTTAACCCTTTGTATGCCGGGAGCGTAGATCTACGCGAGACACAATGGTTTTTAATAGGGAATATGCATGAATTTTTTTCATGGCATTTATTAACAAAATATGAAAATACCGTAGTAGAGATGACAAAAAGTGAAATTAAAATTAAAATCGGCCAAGAAACACGGCCGATATGAGCATTTAAAACTATTGATTACACACCAATTAGACAGAGAGATCCGACATAGACTGTGACGTCACATGTCACTACGGCCATATAAACTCCGTGTTAAATTTCGTTTTGCGAGAAAGAGATAGAAACAAATCTTCGATGGCTCATATCTTTTTTAATTTCATAGTTATCCGAAAAACAGTTTTACTAAACTGTATATTACATGAATGAGGATTAATTTTTTAAATAAAAAAAAATCATGCATATTCCCTATTGTTTCTGTAATTACGGCATTCAACCGGTTAATAGCAGTTAAAAATTTATCGCCATCTTCGTATCTTTAACATTACGCAATGCTATCGTCAACCATTAGGTATCAGTTTTCTCAACGCTGACCAAACAGTTTTAAGGTCGAGGGTCACATTCTGCTAGCTTTCATTGCTTTAAAGGGATCGGTTAAGGTTTACAAACATATTCAAATTCCATGCATATGCAAAATATTTCGGCCGTAACTTTGTGACTATGATCGTAAATTAGTAGGAATTATATCGGAGGGTCCCTTCCCTCTTTGACTCTCAACTATAAGTTTTCATTGGAAAATTATTATACATAAGGCATTTTGGGGACTATCGTTTGACCTGTCCTTAGGGCCGACCTTAGGTTTGTTGGAATGAATTTTTATGTGTAGATTGTGAGGATGGCTGTCGATTTGGTTCATGGTTTCATCTTACTGCTTTAAAAGATCGGCAGTTTTCTTCGTATTGAAAAAGAATCGTCTTTTTCTGCAACTGTTTGCTACTCATCCTCTTGCTCCTCGTCTGTCACGCAGTTTTACAGGTTTATGATATGTGTACAAGTGTTTGGTCCAAAATTAATGTTTTTTTAGGGTTCCGGACCCCAAAAGGAAAAACGAAACCCTTATAGGATCACTTTGTTGTCCGTCCGTCCGTCCGTCTGTCTGTCAAGACCCTATATCTCAGGAACGCGTGGAGGTATCGTGTTGAAATTAAAACTATTTACTCAGTTCTAGAGTCCCTTGAAGCTCTGAAAAAATCAAACACCTAAGTTAACGTAAAAAAAAGATACGGCCGTTTATGCCACAAAAAACGTATATTTCGACACTCTCAAGGGAATAAAAATTTATAGGGATTATTATTATTTATTTATATTTTCTGTTGACCTAGAATCATGAAATTTGGCAAGAAGAAAGATCATGTAGCACAAGTAAAGGCAAAAATCCGAAAATCATAAATTTGTAGGTACATTAAAAAAAATCCCGTGATAAACTATTTAAATACCTACAATGTACGGAACCCTCGGTGCGCGAGTCGCATTTGACCGGTTTTTTTACATGGAGCGACTGCCTCCACAACCCAGTAACTGGGTAATATACCTATGACTCGCACAGGGTGGCATCCTGAGACTTCGACGCCCTGTCTGTTACCATAGATTGAGTACATGATTGTGAATCCCCTGTTTACGTCCTTTTTTTTTGTTTAATTTGCTGTCCATACATTATCACTTTTCTATAAAAGAGCCCTTTTTTTTTAACGAGGAAAATTTTCTACGCTAGGGGTTCTAGAATCTGACTTTATGGTTACAGTTTCCGCGTGGATATTCCTGCCACACTGTATAATTACGCGTTGGTATATCAATTAGTCTTAAGCAATCGCAAAGGATTAACAGCGTTAATCCACTAACAACTCAAGAGTATTAATTAATTAAGGAAATAATTTATAACATCATTTGCTTTCCAAATATTGCAATTCCCCCTTCCTCTAAGCTTAAACATTTATTATATAGGTACTCGCTGCTTTTGCCTTAAAGATGCATAATTACGTCAAAGTTCATAAAAAAAAGACGCTTAGCAATGGTAACGTTGTTTATGGTAATAGGGAAGAATATGAACAGAAATAAAAAGATTTTTGTGAGGACTATGTGGGTAGTTTGAGTTCTAAATGCGGCCTATCCAAATGTCCTTTTTTTGATATTGTTCGTCGAATCCTTGCGATTACTGACAAATAGTTGCCCTGACTGGACTGGTCCACTCAAATCTGTGTGGTTCTATCCTCAAAAGACCATTTAAGGCACTAATCAAGATTATGTCTGGACTTTAAAAGTGACTTTGCCCATTGAGTTTTCTCCGCTATTTTTTCTCAGCGGTAGTCCGATAGGAAATGTCGACTCCATATAGCTTTTGTTAAAGCGATTACGGTATACTGTTTACATAATAAACAATTTACATAATAAGAAATCGAGTCATTTCATTTCAAAGCCTTAAGGCTTTGAAATGAAATGACTAGATTTCTCAAAATATTAATTTCTGGTTAACCAGAAATCGAGTATGAGCCATTAAAATAAAGATGTATTCATAGCAGACACAATAGGCAGGACTTTTGAGAGATTGAAATAAACAATTGACCGGACAAGTACTTTTAACCAACAAGGTCCTCACAAAAACTGGGGAGCATTAGAAACAAAAGAAAGCAGTCGCCCAAACGGTAAGCCGAGGGAGCTACTAGTACAAACGACAATATTATTTCAGTTAAAAGTTCCACGGTTATCCGATCCATTTCCCCCGCACTGGGATATTCAAATAAGATATTTTTCACCGCACTTGGCAATTCCGATGAGGCTTTTATGAACCCTATTCATATAGACATAGAGGTGATAAATTATCAGGGATCTGCGAACACTGGGGTGGAAAGCTTAGGTATATTTTTTTATCTTTTACGTAGATATGTGTATTTTATGTTGGCAGCACAGGTGTCGGGTTGCCTGGTACGAAATTCTGTTTTATATCATTTGCGAGATGAACGTACATATCGCTTGTTTGCGTGCTTGGCGATATTTTCATCATTTTCTTAGAAATGTTGTAAATATGCATGACATTTTTTGTGTTAAAGGGAGAAAGGTGAAGGGGAGATGGTGAAGTTAATATTACACAAAACCTTTTAATTTATCAGCATGACTTGCAAACTTTTACATTGCTAGACAAATTGCCGATCTCCGTAGCAACACCATATCTAAGAAAATGTTGTCTTACAACACGAAAATTCTTAAAAATACGCCTGTGAGTGTTACTAAAACAAATGCAATGACTTAATTTGACACTCTAGGTCTAGAAAGTGTCCTCAGAAAGCACAAGAATTCTCTGACACTCCCGAAAACATAACTGAAGTACACACAATAGCAAACATTACAATTGATCGTTTAAACTATTCAGAATTCCCGTCCTCACGGTTCATTGCGAGTCGGTTCACAAAGGCTCCATACTTAAGCTGGGTAAGCCAGAAGATAATGTTTGTACGAAGGCAATAATGGCCGATGTCACTCGGAGCATTTGACTGGGCAAACTCGAAAGTCCCCGCATTCGAGATTTAACTTGAGATGTAACAATGCGTCCAGGTGGTATTCGCAGATAAGGAGGCACGCGTTATGAGGTGTATTCAAATTGTGGGTCCAACTATTGGGGTGATGTGGTGAACAACGTATGTGATAATTGTTTTCTTTTTCACAAAGGGCATTGAAGATCCGTGACATACCTACCTGTACACCATTTTTTTTCAGAATGGTGTCCACCCATCAATCCTAAATAAATCAATAGCTAACATCAATGCAAATATATATCATAATAAGACAAAGTGTCACGTTTTCGAGATATTAATTAACGTTCAAAGTTGATCACGTGACGTGTTGCATAGATGTTTTAAATAATCACTCAGAATGTTTAAAATAATCAAACATCTATCCAATAAGATTCGCAAGTTCAAAAGATATTATGGTTTGCCAGGCTCCATGTAAAAATCTTCGATACCCTTTGCGACATACATACGTTACTTATCACTTTTATAATGGAGGAACACTAACTCCCAAGTCACAGGTATAAACCTAGTTTGGGAGCCAGGGACCTATGTTTAAGATACTACTTCTGAATGTTATAAATTTAATGTCTGTAAGTATATTGTCACTTTTTTTAAATAAATAAATTATTATTAATTATGAACTGAGTTGGAAACTGTCTCTCCTAAATGCAGATTACTCAGTGGTCTAGCTAAGAGAGCAGTGTTTCACCCAACAATTCGTGTGTACACCATCTAATTAATAATACATACTTTGTAAGTCCCTCATGTACTACAAAATCATTATGTGCCTAAATAAATTAAAAATAGTGTAATTATTATTATTTATTTTAAATTTTGGGCGACTTTGTTATGCCAAATGTTAACCTGGAGATGTTAATTGAAGATAACAATTAAATAAATAAAAAATACTATAGAAATCTACATTATAAATATTTTTCTTGTAGCCTCAATATATATCCAACTCCCACAAAAATTCAATTCCCTGAGCCTAAGCTCACGAGTAAAGAATAAGCGCCACTGCGGCATTGTGATTATGATAAAACTGAAGAAGGAAAGCCCGCAATGAATTTCACATTCAACAGCACATCCGCGTTTTCCAATACGTGACCTCTATATGAATTAATTCTATATTGTATACGCCCGAAAACGCGTAGGGTTGTAATCGATATGCACAACGCAACTTATCGATAAACTAGGAAATACCAATTAAACGCAGCCCGTACCGAATTCCAAGGAACAATAAAGGCTGTGTACAATCGTACTGAACCTTCGGTACACAATGAGCTTCATGTGACTGTGAATTGAGGACCGGCCAAGGCGATGGGTAACTAATTTATTGTGGGCCAATTGAATCTTCATTTGACAACAATTGGGCAGACCCTTTGTTTGGTAAGGACTCTAAGGACCACTCAGTTGGAATTTAGGGAGTTAAGATTTGTTTCATTATACGAGTTTAATTGATGCGTCCTTGATTTAATTTTCGATTATGGTTTGGACTTTGGTACATTAGGCAGTTTCTTAATGTTGAAGTAATAGCAGAGAGTTAGAAGTCAGCATTATAATAACAGTTGATATTTCATAGTTCAAACTGTATAGGTAGTGTATACACCTACCAATACGTTTAATTTCGTAACTTACAGCGTGAGCAGCGTCCTCGATGTCCAAAAAGTTATTTCCATCCCATTTTAGGTAGAATCAGAAAACCATTTTAATCCATCAACGCGGTTACAGAATACAACAAAAAAAAAGCTCTTTTAATACCGTAAAATTCTTTTAACGAAAATCTTTCCCGCGCAATTTCATAGAGTCCATAACAAAAAGTGGAACGAGCTTGAATGTCTCTTTTGGGGGACATTACACACGGTCTGAAGCTGAAAATGATTCACGTAAAACCGACACTAAGTTTTAATTAAAACTAAAGATATTTCTCACAAAAATCCGGCGTACAGCTGGACAGTGGTCGTTAGAATTGCTAAAACATTACTGTTATTAAAGTTGGTCATAAATATTGAGTGGAGTTTTACGTTTTATGGAGCAGACATACGTAAAGTTATGCGAGTTCCAGCGTTAGATTATACATTAAACTATACCTGACCAGAAGTTAAAATGTAGGGAAATTCGAGGTTTTTTTTGACAGATTGAGACTGAGATCAGAGGGCCTAAAAAGGCCAGTTTGGCAAAATCATAAAAGAATAACATTATGATTCATAATGGATGGTTAACTGTTAAGTTAATCGTATCAAATCCCAGTGGCGAAGGATTTTTCAGTTATATTTTTTGTCTGTGCTAAAATACCAATCAATCCAATCCCAATATTTTAGATTACCTATACCTACGTAGTGCACCGAAAAAAAGAAAAACACGGTCTGTCTTCGCCATATTATGAATCATGATGTTATCCTTTTATGATTCTGCCAAAGTGGCTTTTTTAGGCCCCCAAACTGTGAAAATTCTTAAAATTACGAGGATTGCCCCTCTGATGTCTTTCCCCAGATTTCAAAGTATTTCCATACCCAATGTCAACAAAATCAGTCTACGTGTCATTAAACTAGCCGCAACAAAATGACAGACATAAAAAAAAAATAAAAACTGCTTTTTTTAATAACCGTAAATACTTTCATATGCATTTAGTAAAAAGCTGTTATTCTGACATTACAAACAGACACTTCAAAATTAATATATTTGCATAGATAGAGAGGTAGGTATGGTCTGCACTGGTAATCATTATCATTATCTGTCTAGCCTTGTCCCAGCTTTGTTAGAGTAGGCTTCCAAACGAATGCAGCTGGATATCAGTATTCGCTATTGGCTATATCCTTAAGAATTTAAAGAAATTTATGTGGAATCTGAACAGAAATACCCGTCACTTACGTGTTTCACCAACTCCTTTATTTCAAACTAGTAGCGCCTCGCGGTTTTACCCGCATCAGTTTCGATCCCGTGGGAATATCGGGATAAAAGGTATACTATGTGTTATTCTGATGTATAAGCTATATTACTGTAAAGTTTCATCAAAATCCGTTCAGTGATTTGTGAGTGAAGAAGTAACAAACATACAAAAACACTCACAAACTTTCGCCTTTATAATATTAGTGTGATATGTGAGTCGTATTAATGCACATGAATCCTAAATTATGTACACTAATACGGCTTTAAAAGTTGATGAAATCCCACTTTATGATCTCATTGTCTAAGCCCGTGACCTATTTACTACTACAGAACAAAGTTTTAATGAAAATTGTATTCTTACGTCCTCTCCGAAAAGTGGAGTCGCGAATGAGGAGAACGTATGCAACGTCAGAATTAAAAATATTAAACTGGTTGACATAAAACTATGTTTTGTTCCCATCGTTTCAGTCAATGAGATACTGGATGTTCTGACTTTTAATTGAATGAGTTTACATCCCTTTAGAACGGTTCACAATATTTATAATGACTATATGCGTATTTATTGCGTCATTGTAAATCCCGGCTAGGAAGTCTGATTATCGTGGTTTCAAGGTCTCGGAAGTCATCTGTATTTTTTCTAATATCTACCAATAGCCATTACAAACTTACTAATAGGCAAAATTGTTAAGGAATTAACGAAAAGTCATGCAATCAAAAAAAAGGCATAAGTATAGATCACACTTTTATCAACAACTTCACATAATTTTACAAAATTGATTTATTTACCGCATATAAACATATTTCCACGGAGAAAAACCGGTACCTACTTAATGAGAATAATAACACAAAAATATCAAACGTTCGGATCCACATAAATGTCAAAGGCACTCCTGCCTTCATCGTTCAATAAAGAGTCCTTTTGAATGTAAAAACACGACATAGAAGATGTACTATTATTATGTTTCGGAAAAATGAGCATAGATCTTTATCCGTGTGGAGCCACTTCAGAGGAAACCTTTGTCAATGATATCGGGATCAGTTGGGGAATGTTTCCATGTTTTGTCTTATAGTATGTAATAATAATAAAAATATATAAGATGGATGGTATTATAAATGGTATTATGAATGCGTGGTGTACTCCAAATAAATAAAAAAATAAGTAAGTGTGAAAATTCGCGCGCCAGGAGTACCTACACACAAAACTATGCCAAGGATAGACTAACCTGCGGGAACTGGAAACTTTTAATCTTCAAGCAGGAAGGTATCAATAAAATCGACCATGAAAGTTATAGAACGATTTTATTACCCGAAGGCTGCTGGTTTTAAGAATACACAAGAAAATTCCTTTCTAAAATTAACAGCTATGATTCTAAATAAAGATGTAAAACTAAGATGAAATAGATGTTATTTTATGACCTGTCATTACTGCACTTTTGCAAATTTAAGTTAAGTACCACAAACCACACCAAATTCCGTCGAATAAATTATCAACCAAAAGAGTAAACCACGCTCACCTTGGTGATTTGGATGTCCGCTGGGATGTCAAAGGCGGTCCATGATATATTTTGGTACAGACGAGCGTTCAGAATTTAAGTTGTGAAAAGAAAAAGAAAGAAAAAAGAAAGAAGAAACGCCATGTGGCTGAAAGCAAACATGAATAATCGTTAGCTGATATTCAGCGTTGACAAAAAATGGCGATCGAAGTGGTTACGACCGAATACAATTAAACTCACCGTTTCTTCTCAAACATCAAAGTGTTGGCATCAGTAGATGAATCAATCCAAACAATAAGGTTAAAAGATCCAGAAACAATTAAATATCGGAAACTATTAGCGTCTGCTATCAAAATAGCCAAGCACGCGACACGCGGAACGGCCGAACTCACGAAGAACTCGCTTACCTTTTAAAAAATATGGGCTATCCAATTAGGATGCCGGCAAGGGCAAGTCGGCTACCACATAATTGGGACTAGATGCCGCCAATCTGAAGATATACTTCAAGATTTATATCGGAGCGCTGAAAATTACGCCATTCTGTCCAAAGCTATAAGGTCGAAAAGTGACTCATGTCAAAATCAACTAGACAGCATCAAAAGAAAAATTCTGTGTGACCACTACACGATTCCAAGTCAACCAAAAAATGAATTCTTATAAGGTAACACCACCATGGTGCCTACAAATTAAAGCAAAGAATGCGTTATCATGTAACAGGCTTAAAAGACTCGTTACAAGTAATATAAAAAATAAAATATACCGAGAGAAATTAATGAAGTGTTGGTCTGTTTCTAAACATTTATGGGGCAGTTTTCTATATATAATATAATTATTTATTTATTGACACCGTACTTATTAACATGACAACAACCATATTGCATGAAAAAAAATTAGAAAAAATAAAAATCTAGACACGCGGCAGCGTGTCAAGCCAAGTTCAAACAAAGGAACTGGCTAGCCAGCGCCGAGTGTTAATACTACATAGGAGCATCTGCAGTTGTACGTTGTTCCCGTAGTGGTTTAAGCTAAGTAGGTATAATAATAATAATAATAATAATAATAACTTTATTTCCAATTTTACAATTTGCCTGTGGCAATAAGTTAATTCTATGACAATGAGAATATTCTTTTAAAATTGCATAAATTACTGATTATTCCACTGGCACCCAAGCTAAGATTAAACTTGTGTTATGGGTGCCAGGACTCTCTGTTAATACATTTCTCAATTTATACAAAACTAGTACGGAGTTACAATGGGTAAGTAGCTATCGAATTGAGTACAAAAAGAAAACAAAGTTATAAAACAAACGAAAGAAAATATTAAATATAAAAGATAAATAAAAATCTATAGCCTCTCTCTAGTGTAAAATTAGGTGAGGTTTGTGGTGTAAAGTGTGAGTGTATGACTGTATGTGTCATGTGTATGTGTCGTGTGTATGTTTTACGTATATGTGTCGTGTGTGTGATATATGCGCTTGTAATATGTTAGAATTGTTTGAAAAAGCAGAAACTTTTTAGAAAAGCTTTCCAAGTAACTTTTCAGTCTCCTCGTAGGTAAGAGTTGTGAGCCATTGATTCACTTTCTTTTTACATTCGAATTTATTTAAGCCATAAATATCGCATTGTTTGTTTACTGTATTATAAATTCGACTACCTAATACTCGAAAGTGTCTTTCGGCTAATTTAGTTTTGTAACGTTCTATAGGACAGACATATTTTGATCTCATATTTGCCAGACGACCAGTACTGCATTTCAGAGAACCGTGCCTACGCAAGATGGTATTGAGCACAAAGAGCTGTCTAACAGTCATAACTTTACAATCTTTATACAACTGTATGGTACTATACCGGAAATGTTTAAAAGTCATGACCTTGAGTACAGCTCGTTGCGCTCTTTCCAGTTTAAGGAAACAAGTTTTTGGAGCACCTCCCCAAGTCGTTATCCCAAATGAGAGTACTGACTGACAGAGTGAGAAGTAGACCATCCGAAGTGTATCTAAGTCTGCACTATGTCTGAGACTCTTAAAAATAGCTATGAGTTTCCTCACTCTGCCGGACGCTCCATCAATTTGCACTTTCCAGGACATCAGGTTGTCTATTATGATACCGAGGTACCTGACTTGTGTTGTTCTGACTAGGGGAGGACAGAGGCATTGGTCTAACTGTTCATCACAAGCGTGGGCTCTGACAACAAATGCGTCTTCTGGCTGCGTACAAGATCTAATTGAAAAGGGGATATATTTAGTTTTATCGATGTTTAATGTAAGAATATTAGCTCCCAACCACGACACCAGGATGCTCAGCGCGAACTCTGCTCGCTTCCGAACCTCTGTCCAGTCCAGACCCTGCACGAGCAAAGCCGTATCGTCCGCGTAAGTATATATGCTACAGTATGGGATGGATAAGTTACAGAGGCTGTTAACATATATCAAGAAGAGAGTAGGACCCAGAATTGAGCCTTGGGGAACACCAAATGACAATAATTGATCGTCACTGATATATGAGCCAATTTTGACACATTGTGTCCTTTCAGAGAGGTAGCTCTTAAAGATCTCCAGCGCTGGACCCCTCACTCCCAAGGTATACCAGAACCACACACATTTTGAGCTAACGTAGACAGTGCTTATTCTGTTTCATACTCGTACAACGCACCCGAATTATACCTCAAATTCGACCCAGAACAACAGCCCAAAATCGATAAAAACCAAGAACCCAAAATTTCAATTTCCCCGGTCCCAATTACTCCTATTTGCATAGCCCGTGCCTATCATAATCAAAATCTAGACATCCAACATATTTCCCTCAGAAAATGTGTTGGAAAATAAATTTATTTCTGCCGTATGAACAAAGGCGATCTGTCATACTCAAAAAGGAATTCTACCTAGACGTCTAGCGATTCTAATAAAAACTCGGGGCGGACTAAGCTGCGTAATAATACGGGATATTCCATAAGTAATGGTCCAGTGCAGCGCGAACTATTCCTTTATTCTCCGCTTCCCCGTAGGATTTCAGTCTGTGCACGAATTAGAGGACTTTAATATGACCGTCTGTGGTGACTGTCGTGATTCAATTTGGTCCGTTTATATTGAAGTTATTGGAAGTGTTACCTACGTTTGCAGTTTTGGTTTCTCTTTTGGGTACAAAGGATCTTTCCAATCTCATTCTAAGATACCCAATTCTTTCACTCCTCCTTTAAGCAAGTTGCACTTCAACATGCAATTTCATACTTCTAGGTAGCACTAAGAACATATATACCAATTTATCTGATCGCCAATAAATTTTCCAAACAAAACATTTCAAATTAAGCGCACAGTAGGGGTTCCACTAAGAACCCATTGTGGGCTTATAAAAACGTAGCAGACACTATTAAAAACCCCGTTCTTATCTCAACTAACGCCAGGTAAGCCGGCGAGCGTTACTTAAACCTATTTCCACCGAAGTTTACTTGCAAAGAAAATAGCGAACACCGTTTATGAGTAAGCGAAAGCTTCTGCTAATAAGCCCGGTGGATGTACGAAGCGTTATGAGCCATGATGATGAGGAAACATGGCGAAAAATAAAATGAGGATGTATATGCAGTACGAAAGGGACCTATTTCGGTTAAAAAATTAGAAAGTAAAGTAGGAAAAATTTCGGCAAAAATGTGTGTTTTTTTTAAGATTTTTTTTCGTAAATCTTTTTGTAGCATACGTCTTGTCTTGTTAAACCTTGTACCTTTTATTATCACTCTAAAAGCAGCTAACAAAATATTAAAAAGGCACGTTTATCTACAATGACGCATTGCGAACTACTGCCCTGAAATCACAGTTTCTGTAACATGAGAAATTTATTGCTAGCACAAAAGTATCTTCCGTGTCTAAAGCATCTCAAATTCCTGAATCAAATAAAACGAAATAAACCAAGCAGTAACTTCAGAAAGCCGTATCCATTATCAAAGAAACTTGGTGATTCTAGCGAGCGGAACTATCGACCGCTGCATTACTCTGCAACGGTACATAGCTTAGACTCTTACATCTAAATTGTGTTCATTTTGTACTACTAAAACCTGTGGCCATTAACTCCTATAAAATTCATGTTGGCGTTTACAACTTATAGCCCAAAATCACCAGTTAGTTTTAAAATGGGAAAGTTGCTGCTGTGGCTTAAAGGATCTTGAATAAAGAAGGAAGGGAAGTGGCGCAAAAAAGGTACCTGTCTTGATAAGACTAAGGTGGTAATGGATTTATAACACACGCATTCGATGGGAGACGAATGCTAAGAAGACATTTATTTCAATGGTGATGATTGCAGGTGCAGGGATGTTTTCATGCTGTGCTAAAAGCAATATGAAACTAAATCATTTCTATACGGGGTCAAATTAAATTAGCTAGCGAAACTCTGCAGACGTCACGGAATGAGTCAATGAATCAAAATCTTCTTTCTTTCTTTCAAAAACTTGTCAAAAATGTAGGGAAAAATAGGTATTTTTGACAGATTAAGACTAAGACCAGACTGTGAACGTTCCTAAATCTACGAGAATTGTCCCTTAGGAATCTATAATACGTTCTTCAACTGACAGCGATACTATAATAGGTAATCATAATGACAAATCAGAGATCAATAAGTACTGAAATACAGGCTGGTCAAAAAGTCGTGGATCAAACGAAATAGGGAGATAAAGGAGGTCATGTCCTGTAAAATAATAATTAAATAACAAATAAAGGAAACCTCAGGAACACAAACGTAAGAACAGTTCTCACGTCCTTCCTAACTTAGTGTTGAGTGCACGGGCCCAGGAACGAATTAACTTAATGTGTTAGCCGAGAATTGAGTAAAAATTAACAGCGTATTTACCCCTCTCACTCTAAGACTAAAGAAAGAGAAAGATGGAAGTACAGCCGAAACTTTGACAGCGAAGTTGCAACGTAAGACGCATATACTTAGTGATTTGCGAGGCTCGCGTGGTTCCAGGGACTCGGGAGTAATCGATTGCGATGTTTATGGGTGCTTTAAATTTCGAACCGTACGTATCAGGGTTGGTTTACATGTCTAGACGTTCCGACTCAGGTAGTCGGAACTTGCACCGGAAAACATTGATTGCCAACATGCATGACTTAGCAAAATGTTGTAAAAAATTAAACAGAATCTAGAATTTTCGGGCAACGATGACGGAATATAAACTAGGGTGTATTGGCTGTTGGGTTTTAAACACCTGTCCAGTATTCATTAGGCGTATTTTAGAATTTAGGACCCAAAATTAAAACTTATACACTGTTTACCCTACATTAATATGTCAAAGTGAAATTGTCTGGTGGAGTATTTTCACATAAACTTTCTGTTAAAGCATTTTATTCATGAATAGAAAATTTTCCCTCGATAGCATAATCTTCAATAACAATCTTTCTTAGCAAAATGTCAGAGCGTTGAGATCACATTCCCAGTGCGCCAGTATCAATATCTAAATGTCTAATCAATATATGGAAGCTGTCAGGACTACCGACACAAAACGGAAAAAATATATACCGAGCAAAAATAGGTACCAGCTAATGTATATTTAGGAGAGATAAATATAGTCGTAAAAGTCACATGAGAACTCGAGAAGCTATACTGTGTCAAATATCAATTTAAGATATTGCCAATAGAGTGCCATTGAACAGTCACGCATACAAATTATTACCTTCTGGAATATTCCGAAATGCTCCCATCTTTTGCGAGTGAATTTGGGCAAAGCTCGATATTCACTTGTTTTAACACTCGGCGAAATACTTCGTTTTGCATTTTAATAGAATATATTAAGGATGGGAGTCGCTGACGATGGTTTTAAATTAAAATCCGGATAAATCAAACATTTTCTGCCAAAAGTAAGCCATGTTTAATGCTGACTAGGTGTTAGACGTATTTTTTTTACTTCAAACGATTATTCGTGCATTTTCCAACATTCCAGTGCTGTCAATATATTATTTTCCACCTCAGCTGTTTTTATTAGATGCAGTATTTATGAAATCGGCAAGGGCCTGTTTTAATTGAATTCAATTCTATTGCATTATTAATTTAAACAATATTTATTGGACTGTCAACTACAATAATCAACTTATTTATTGGAATATATAACTCTTTGTTCTTTCTAATTTTTATTTTTGCTTGGGAAACTATCTCGACATGTAGAAATCATCCGAAGTAGCGTTTTACGATAATTCGTTTGGATGTGTAAGACAAAAGTTCGTAACACAATTACGGAGCACTCCATTACCGAAAAGTCTCCTAATGCTGTTCCTAACTTGGCAATACATTACGGTCATGTCCTCGCTATAGATCGGCGCGCAGGTGTTCAATACATGCTGCATTTAACGTAAACAGGTCTGCCAGCAGGCACACGTGAGCCAGAAGCTAAACTACTACATGAAGATCACGAGTCTAGGCGAAACGGGAAAATTAATCTTGGTACATCTTGCGGAAAAACTGCAAGATGGAATTAAATTTGCACTTGCTTAATTAAGAGCTGTTGTACCACAACTCAGCTTTCATTAATTCATTTCTCTAAAAGATGAACTTAGACGTGGTATACTTATTAACGCTAGAGCTTAAATTAATCTAAAGCTAAAGAAATCCCAAAGGAAACCAGCTTATTTACTGACACAAAAAAAAACTATTTACAATCAACACGAATTTAAACACATTAAAAAAACCTAATTAGCCGAACAAATTCTTTTAATAAACCCTGAATCATCGTAATAAAGGGCGAGAAAAGGGAAACAATTACAAGGGGACAAAGCGGTATTATTTACCCAATAAAGTGTAAGGGAACGCAAAGATCGTATCTATAGGGATCTCCATAGAATGAGGTGTTTTATTGGGCGACGATCGGCCCAAGTTGGGGTGACGCTACCAAATGGACGGGAATGAGGGCAGGTGGGAATAAATTGTGTAATAAATTTAAAAAGAATTATAACGTTATTTATGTTGATCTTGATGTTTGAGAGGTGTTGTTTCGTTTGTTATACGGAAATTGGGTGTATTGGGATTTTGCTTTTTTGGCATTGAGTTGTTTACGGACGAATTTGAATAAAGGATGTATTTGATCAATTTTAACACAGCTGTTTGTTGTGCCACGTTTAACAGTAAACGGATTATTTAGAAGGAGATCTTACCTTTAACAGCTCCTAAATCTACAGATTTCTATTTAATCAGAACTATCTCTGTGTTTGTACTAACAGATTAAATGCACATCAATTAGCCCATATTTCGGGGAGGCCTACAAAGCCGGCTGTTTATTCTGATCTCAACATTCTCAACTCGATTATCCCGGAGCCCCAGTGACAATGGAGGGCGAGGAACAGTGAGGTTTTTCATTGTTTGCTCTGATAATTCTGTCGGTACTAGATTATACACTTTAATTGAAATCGATTTGGCATTTTTCCTTGACCTTTCGTAGACAGGAAGAGGAGTTACTTGAATTTTTGATAAAACTATGGCGTTTTGTTCATTGAAACTGAAATGGCTTTGTTTATTTGGTTAACAAGGGATAACATTTTCTGAAACTGGAATTTGCTAAAAATTTTTAACAGTAGTGTATTAAAAATAAACAAATAACTTATCAAAAATACCACCCACTACATTTTCCACAGATTACAGCTAACGCTCTTTACTAATTTCTTAGGAATTATTTATTTATTTTATATATATTTTATAGTTTATTTATTAAACCCATGACAATAAATCTATATCTTCTCATACGTTCAGAGGTTGATGTAGCTGTCATCTATTCCAGAACGGCTTATATCTATGCCCAGACATATATGGATATAACCAAAGTGCTATTTCATGCAAGCCGTCAATCTGTTACTAAAAGCAACCTACTACATATTGCATTTTGGCTATTGTTACCCTGGCTTAGTGATGGCAAAGCCCTCGAGCATCTACGTGTTTGTAGTCCAATCGTGACGTCATTAATTAAATGCTTGTAAAGAGAATATTACGTCGGTTTGAGCTTAGTCCGGTTTATGTCGCAGTGACTATTTAAAGCGACTAGGCCAATACACAGCTGTGATAATGATTACAAAATGAAACTCAACGTAGATCGATAACTTTGCCAAAAAACCTTTATATCAGCTATCCAACATTGTTTTACACTAGACAGTAGAAAAAGACATTTAATTTTTCTTGAACAAGTGTATTTCAAAAAGTTACCTGCACAAACAAACAACACTACATAAATAACGAGACTCAAAACATCGGTATAACAGCAACACCCATCAACAAAGAACATAATATGTTTGCCTAGGAGTTGCCTAGAAAGTTTAAGTCAGCCGGAGCTACAAATCATCATAAGTTGCAATTACGGCGCGTTGCGGCTGAGTCATAAATACTCCCCCGGTTATTAGTTGCATAGTTGGAAAGAGTGCGGTAGGTCCATAGGTTATCTATGGGTTTTCTGTGAAACTAGTATAGGCGGAAACATGCATGTGTCGTTATTAACTCGTTTTACGGCTTTGAGTATGAATATTTTATGTTATATTGATTTATTTCGAGTAATTTAATGTGACGGGAATTCTATTAACCTCGTTTTATTATTGCAATTGTTTAGTACAAATACCAGTTAAATTAAAACGTGTACGCTATTTATGCGACTCTGTGATTCATCAAACGCAGAGCGCGCTACGGCTGTCCTAATAACGGCTGTCCCCGTCAACAATTCGACCGCTAATGACACAATGATTACCCCCACCTCCACGCCGCGCGCCGCAAGCAAACTACCCACAACAAATACATCATATTAAACCTTATTGACTTCTCTATCTGACGCAGTTACAGGAAAACAAACTTTCTTAACGGTAACACGTATTTGCAGCTAAGTACCACCTGTTTTATCCCCTTCATAATAGTTTCCTTGAGGCGTGTGACAACAAGAAACATTAGCTGAACTACGAGATAGGAAAATAAATTCAGATAATCTAATAGAGCGGGGGGAGCCGTAAGAGGTGGGTAAATATTCGGGAAATTAACGAAGAATGGTGAAAGTCACTTGCTAGCTACAACTTTGGTGGCATTCTGTGAACTTCAGATGGTTACATGTGATCTTTGTTTTCTTTGTCTGTAGCGTTAATATACACAGAGAGTTATTTTAAATACTAGAGACATTAAGCCCTGATAATATTACCATAGATAAGTAACAACAGTAAACGAGGCACATTAAATTGCGACCGTTTAGAAGTCTTTGAACACAGTCAAAACACTGAAAGCCCTTTAAGCCCACTACAAACATAATCGTCAAGAATAATTGGCGCTTTCGTACAACAACGACACTCGACTCTGAACTTAAGAACTTATTAAATGCAAAGAGCGTACGGCAATGAAATAAAATTTACTTCCGAAACTCTTCGACATTCATCAAAATAGCACTTCTTTCGGTACCAGCGAGTAAAACGGAAAACTCATACTTAATACGTATGAAAAAGTGACAATCGTCCAACGTTGGAAGGAAACCGTGAATTAAAGTCGTGAGGTCACAAGTACCGCGTCGGACGTCAAATAACGTCCGTGTTGGAGCTCGTTTTTCTAATCGCGCATTACAAACATGACCGATTTGCATAATGGGGTAAATATATGTACGTACTGTGCACAAAAATATACAGTACATTACAAGTAGGCAGTTTAGAATAGTGATTTAAATACGTAGTCGTCGTGGAACGGTGGTTTGGCATTGGACACGCTCAGTTTACTTTGTCAATAGAAAGTATGTGATTGTCTACAATTGTTAGAAGTTACGTAAAGAGTGTCATGTCGTTTAGGCAAAGTTTTTGTCTAGTACTGAAAATTTTGCAGCAAATATCCACATTCTTCACCAGTATAAAATGACGTAAGTCTAACGTTTATTGCTAGAGTAATAATACGTCATTTCTTTTAATAACCAGCAATAATAAATAGTAAATGAAATACAGATCCATCGACATCAATGATGGTCATGAAATTGGGCTCGCACGGTTTGTCAAAAAATAAATCTTTAAGTGAGCTGTACGCGTAGTTCCGGTACAGATAATTTATACCGTTCCACTAGGATCATAACAAAATTAATTCCTTGGCTATAACGATACTGACAAACTGAACTAAATCATAAACTGTAGACTAACAATATTATCAATATATTGTTATTAGTATAACGATATGATAACGTTATTCATTTCGATACTCAACGTTGCCAGCTTCGTAACTTATAAGATGACGAAAAAGACGAAAAAGTATGAAGAATAACGTTAGACGTTACAGAAGTATCTACTTATAATATTGATCTACGAAAATGATGATTATTGATATTTTTAGGTTTTAGTATAGTTACAAATTTTGGAACGTTATATACGATAACATTAGTGGTAACGGAACGAAATTAATTTCGTTTTCAAGTTCCTGCAGTGCTATTCTGTAAACATCTTACCGTGAAAACTTAAGTGAAGTGAGCTTAACGTGAGCTGTCATTCCACCTGATGCTAGGGATTGACACCATTGACAGCTCACTTCACCTAATTTATCACGGTGAGATTTCTACAGAATAGATCGGTAGAACCTTACCACCTACATCAACAGAAATAATCTGTATTTATGACAGTCCAGTATGGTTGTTAAGTAACCAAGAATTGAAGTCGGCTCGTCTTCCGCACACGACGTCAAATTGCGGCCATGGAAGTCGGCCGTCCATTGCAGAATGCACAGCGTTTCTTACTCCCCACTAATTTGCTTCAAGACAAACTTCGTCTTGGAATGACCGAATTTGCTTAGTTCCCTTTGTTGCAAGTTTTGTAATGTATGCATTTCCCAGCGAAATATACTCGTTTTGTTACGAATGTGTTTTATGTATTTTGCCCAGAACTTCGGATTTGTGGGAGACAAGCCATTGTTCATAGTTTTAAAATTCTTGACGTCTTTGTGATGTATGGTGCTAAGCATACATTATGTGCATTACTAGAGTCAGCTTTTAAACTAACAAAAATTTATCTTAGCTGTGAAAGTCTCCAGCTTATCATCGCCATCCACTGTTCTCAAATCAACGTTTCGTATGATCATCATCGGATTTCAGAAAATCAAAGCAATTACTCAATAATTATTTAAACTCGTAAGCTTTTTGAACACATCACATTCACTCGACGATGGAGCACACAACAGCGAGGAATCAACTTGGTTCCGTGATCTGTTCGTTACGGAGCGTGGTGCACGAACTAAGCGTTTTTCGTAGGGATAGGACCGGTGTTTATCTGATGTGCTGCATCTGTGCGGTTTGTTCGTTTATTTTTACGTTAGTAATAATTTGAAAATAGTTAAGATGACAGTTTATTTTTTACTACAAATATGTAGGTATGTGTTTAGAAATGAAAGTAAATATCATGACCGTCCGTTCAAATTGAAACTAGACAGACAAACCCAAAATAAAGACGTGAATAAAATAGTCAAACATGAATATGTCTCAGAAATGCTCCCGCATTCTTGGCAGACGTTTCCAAACAAATTATAAACGAAGACGAATTCAAGATCTTAAACAATCAAATTTCCTCAGTCTTGCTAATATAGACATTGCAACGACAATGTAATAATAACAATGGTCAACATGAATGCAGACCAACAAGCCATCCGCAACGCTTACTCAGCCCCAGATTGTCAGTCTGAATTTAACTCTATTAGATTACTACGACAAATAGACAAAATTGAAGGTATCAACGACATAGAAAAATTCATCAGGAACGTTATAAAATTGAACACTATTGCAACCATTTCACGTATTAAGTAAATAGAAGCAAAAAGTTATACGTGAAACACAGGAGCAACATAAGCGACATTTTCTATGTCAGTCTGTCTGGTTGGTCCGACGCCGGCAACGAGACGTGACCGGTTCGGAATTAACTCGGACTACACGCAGTCACAACCGCACCAGATGGCGAAGCTTCGATGTGAGGCAAACACAACTTTGTTACAACGACATAAGGACGCTTGAGTCTGCAAAGAGCATGTTTGTACGGTGTGGAGAGTGATATATTTGGTGCAGTTTTGGGGAGGTAAAATAGACTTTGCCTCCTTGGTATAGAGGTGATGTAAGACGCAGATAGAGGTGTTTTCGTACGCAACTAAAGCGTTGTCAAGAGGCATGAAAGCAGACAGAGGCGTCCGCGTCTTCAGGCCACAGTCGCTGTCCGGACACCAATTTGTCTCTTTAGATTTATGTTTTCCATTATTGCAGTCACGCGAATAAGAAACTATTGTTATTTGTTACGTTTATGTAGAAATTCATGAGAATAATCCTTGTATTTCTTCTATTGTGAGATGGCGGATATTAAACATCTGTGATAAATAATGGTTCTTGTAAATAAGGTGGTCGTGATCTTGCGAACGCAGATATATGTGGTTGTAGGAGAGTAGGTCTAACATTAAAGTATACCTACTTTACTTATGATATGTGAACTTTCTGCGACATTTCGTTGTAAACTTGTATTTGGTACAAATTCTGCACTTGTACCAAATACATAGGCACAACTTCATTTGTTAAAACAAAGTAAAACGAAATTTTACTTGTTTTGGAGCTACGATGGCGCAGACAGACAACAGATATTACACAGACACTAAATCAAATCAAAAGTCATTTATTCAAATTAGGCTGAGAACCAGCCCTTTTCGAACATTAAAATTAAATAAAACAGTCACCAAAACGCCACGCCTTCGCCACTTCCTAGTGCACAAATAGCCAGATACACACATTAACCTTATAACACCCCTCTGATTTCGTCGGGGGTTAAAAAGAGGATCGACAAACCAATCCGCAACATCTTATACACTTCACACATTCAGGACTACAGAAATTAGCACAATAAGACACAGCGCGCGGCGCCCCTAGGTTACAAGTAGTGGGCATAGCAGCACCCTCAATATATCTAGACGACAACTAGTAGGGCGACGTGACACTGGTGTGAAATTACTCCGTTACCCCCTAGCTGATAAATAGTAGCTTACAGCCGTTCTGAGCGAGCTAATCTTTGTTTATTGTTGATAGAACTGGTGTACGTGGTTTTAAAGGCCTGAACAAATGGCTGAACCAATAACTGCTCCCTTTATTTATATTCATGTACATCTTTAAGATTATTAACGAGAAAAGATAATTTAAAGACATGGAAACAATGTAACTTATAACGCCATTTGCGGTTCAAAGAAACTTTAAGCCGTGATAACCATCAGGTGTCCAGCTGATGATAACATCTCCAGCATTGCGACCTAACGGCCCGAGATACACAAAAGAAAAAACGAAAAGACCTCTCCTCGGTAATGGCGCGTAAAATAGCCTATTCAAAAAAGTTTCCAACTAAAACAGTCACTCAGTTCGTATATTTTCTTAAAAACATTTGATATGCTACAATTTCCTCTAAGTATAATAAAGACGCGGTCATTTAGATCGAATATCGATTCCATACGAAATCCGAGCAAATCTCTCGGAACGTGAGCGAAGCTAGAGAACCGGGGCGTCAATCTATGTAGGTACGTGCTGCGAGCCACGCTTACACTTATCCACAGTTATTATGAAAGTTTTCGTTCGCTCCCGTCCGCACAAGTTCGCACGATCGACTTATAAATCTCGGGAAGAAAATAATAGAGGAATAAAATGCCTACGCGTAAGTGAGATTGCGTTTGGAACCGGCCGTTCAGGTGCGACTCTAAATGGCGTTGCAATTGTAACCAGAACATAAAGATCATTTGAATACTTACATAAGGGAAATACTTTAAAACCCATTGACACTTGTATTCAATTCCAGTAATATTAATCGAAAATCGAAATTCAATAATCGAAGCAATTGGAAATGGGGCAGTAACCTTTAACAAGACACTGATTTACAATATTTATGACTTTCTAACTAAAATAGAAACCAATTACACACAAAGCTAACAAGTGGACTTCCAAGATAGATAGAAGTAAAAATGGAATTACAAGAGATAGAAGTTCAAATGTCTGGCTAAACATAGACACAAACTACTAGATGGTCAAACAATAAACAGCTAGAAAGTACAAAGGAACTATTACAGTGATGTTCTGTAATAAAAATCTAACTCCACAAAAGGGACCTTATTTGCGAAGTCATTATCTTGTATAGATTAGATACATAAAGAGGGACAAGTTCCCGCCTAGGGCCCTCGAAACACTCGTGACTACTCGTTAAGCCACCCAGTTTACGAGTTTTGTTTAAATTATACCCGATCCTTTATAGTGAAAACACTGAATGTATATTGTCCAAATTGAATTTCTTAACGTCTTTGATACTACAGATAGTAAATACAGAAACAAATATTAAAGAGAAAATGATTTTGCATTCAGAAAACTGTAACGTAGTCCGAAGAAGTTAAAACGCAGTAAGGAAAATAGAACAGCTCGAACAAAATAAAAAAGGACAAAAGGAAACAATCCAATCTTTTAGCTGAAAGAGAAAGTTTTCACAAAGTTGTACACACTGACGGAATGTATTTATTCTTATCGTCATACTGAATTCTTGGGGATCAAAGTCTTTATATTGGTCTTAACGTTATTTCTCTCAAGTTTATGATGACTGACATATTTTTTAATATTGTCGTAACGGAACGTTACCAGACGTTTTAACAGCTGTCATTGTGGCCACGTTTCGGAAGATACGATTCTGTAAGATCAGTATTAAAATAATGTATATTTAAACTGTTAGTATCTGTTTTATTAATGAAAACAAACAATAAATGGCTCAGTCAACTAACTGCAACAGCTGTTCGTCATAGAAATATAACCTAGGTCTGTACGAAGTAGACTTAGGTACCTAAAGATTGGATAATTTTAGCCATGAGTGAAGGAATGTCAATGCCCACGCGACAGTGGAATGTTAATAAAATTCTAAAACAATATTCAGGGGCGATCCTCATTTCGTAAATAATGTATTTCGCAATATTTCACCGTGCCACCTCAAAGCCATAAAATTTAAAAAAATATCCATACTAATATTATAAATGCGAAAGTGTCTGTCTGTCTGTTTGTTATCTGTTCACGCTTAAACCGCTGAACCGATTTACATGAAATTTGGTATAGAGATAGTTTGAGTCCCGGGAAAGGACATAGGATACTTTTTATCCTGATATTCCCACGGGATCGATACTTATGCGGGTGAAACCGCGGGGCGCTGCTAGTTCACGAATAAATTTAAAATCACTCGCGAACGACGCAAACGTTAAGTACCTATCGAATTCTAGTTTCGCGCAATTTTAGTAATCATTAAAGAGACGCATAAATATTAAAATACCAAAGGGAAATCCCGATTCCTTTAGTCTTTACACATTTTCATCAAGACCATTGCTCCAGAAGCATTAAGTACAGACGAAAAGAAAATCTTTTTACTCCTCCAGTCAGCCGTTTCTCGAGGACAATCCTATAAACACTAAATTGAGGTTTCGAAATAAGTGTCGCTAAATTCTCCAAGTAAGGGATGTGACCTAATTTCCGTTTGCAGAATGGGATCACCCAATGGAATCTTCTGTGATTAGTATCCTTAATTTGATGTGTAGTAAAACAGGATGTGTATACGCCACCTTAGGTCGTCTCAGGATGTGTTGAGGCAATTAGGGGCTCCCAGGTGGCGACTCAAACGCAACTAGCTTGAATTATCTGCTTAGGGTTTTATGTTCGGAGGTAAGATGGTCTGGAAGAGCTTGTTTTGTCCACTTTGTTTCGAATATTATGTAACGAAATCTAGAGCCAAGTTTACGATTTGAAGATAATTTACTCTTACAATATTTTAGCCTTTATATCACATCGGTTATTCTTGCAATTTATTGGTCGTTCCAATCGAAATACCTTTAGATCTTCAAATCGATCATTGTTAGAAAAAACATCACAGAATGCCCTCATCCAAATTTTCCTCAAGCCCTTTTTTTGGGTGGAAAATTATCAAATAACTTCGCCCGCTCTGGGCGGAGCGGGAGGGCGTGTCAGACTTTTACTGATTAAAATCCACCCGTGTTCCTTTAGTTGCCAGTGCCAGGGGCCACGGTATCTCTTTAGCCCTTTAGGTTCATTTTCATTAACTCCATCATTTTAAACTTTTAATCTATTAAAGTTTCACAACTTCAAACTAAACTCCCCAGCCCACCAGTCACTACATCAAACTCAACCACTAACGGTAATGTAGTTAACTCCATGGACTCCACAAACCTTCATTGACATTTCATCAACTAAGCAAACAGGTCTTGCCACATCTAGCTCAGAGTTGGTTCAGCAAATTTTATGTGGCGTTTTAAGTGGCCCCGGCTGGGTGGGGCAGTAAACATCACAGCCAAAGTTTAAACGTCAACCCTTGCGAAGCAGACGACACAACTTATTACGGTCCCTCCTCAGTACACGCGTTTTGGTGTAAAAAATGTTAAAACAGTTGGAGGAGTGAAGAGTAGTGGTTAAGGTGATATGTATGTATATTGATAAATATGTGGTTTTTCTATTTCGTGTAACTTGTTAAGTATGTGGAATAGAGATTTAATATTTTGATTTATGTTTTTTAACTCTTTAGTCTGGTATCATATAAAAAGAATACACGATTCATGAATATTTGACTATACAAAAAAACTGCAGAGTTATATCTATTTTTTAACTTTTTTCGACATCGAGGCGGCGTAACGCTTAAGAGTTATTCAATGGAATTTACTTTAAAACATAGAGAATTATCGTATCAAAGTTTACTCAAAGTACTTTTAAATATAATTCATTCATTTTGTTAAAAAAGGAGTAAATTCGTTTTGGCACATACGTCGTTTTATTTCGAGCGCACGCACATTATAGCCATCTCACTTCTTTTGCGTTTCAAAATTGCATCACTTTCGCTCGCTTAGTAGATCTGTCGCTACGATTTATTTTCGAGGTAGCGCCTTTAATATTAAGAGGGCTTTCGTTTGATTTCTGGTGTGATTTTGACTGAACTTTTTGCTGAAGAGTATCGGATTTGGCTTTTTAATGTAGGTACACTTACTAAATATATATTATCTGGCTTTTCTCACTCAAGGAGGATAAGCAGAACCTACAGGACACCACGTGTTACGGCCTTACTTTTCTTGCTTCAATGAAGTTCATACATCGCTGCGGTCGTGACATTGTGATGTATTTTGCTGTTTCGTGAGCTTTTACCAACATGGATGCACGTAAATTTTAGCAGAAACGTTTTCTAACGAGAAGCTAAGCTCTATGCTCGTGGTAGCGAAGAGGAGAAGAATAGCTCGAATCTTCTAACAATATAGAACATGTTTCATGTTCAGGTTTGGCACTCTGAATCACAAGGTTCGTTTTCGATATTACTTCTATGAGGCCTCTGTCCAACAATACAATCATATAGTCTGATGGTGATAGTTTCCATCAGGTTCATAATCTATACTAAACTTATAAAGGAGTAAAATGTTTGAGTTTGTGTAGGGGGAACTACTTCGGAACTACTGATCTGATTCCGAAAATTATTTCACTAAAAGGAAACTACATTATCCCTGAGTATTATAGGATGTTTCTTACACGTGGACGAACTCGGGGGCAGAACCTAGTAAAATATAAAGACAGGAGTAAATGCTAACTCTTATAAAAACAAAGTTAATATCGCTTCAAACGACCAAATCAGACTCCGCGATGACAATATCAATCGCGCGGCATTAACTGTCCAATTAGCATCAAACGTACATACAATGTTCTGTAATAGGGGAGTATTGTACATTATGCTAATGTCCGGCATTGGCTAATGTTTATCACCTGATTGGCTGCGTATCTATGTAAATACAATGATTGTTGACTGTTTAGCGATTAAGGAATAGATTGAGGATGGTTGGTTTAGCTTGTTATGGTTCATGTTGATTTTATGGGTAAGATAATAGAGATCTGTATGTAGTGCGAGTCAAGTAGGAGCAGAAATTCAGATGGCTTACAATTTCACGTCAAGTCATGTAATAATTATAATATTTTTGCCGTTCATAAAGTGCTTCCATTCGATAATATACTGTCCAGTTCCGAATTTAATTCAATCATTTCCTAAAGAGCATTTGCATCCCGAATAATGCAGTCAAATCCACACCAGGTGCACGGAAGCTTTTCAATACCAAACGCGCTCAAAACCTAGCTCCGAAAGTCGAACCTAAATAAATCAACGCCACCACTTTTCACTTCTCTCCTATGTGTGATAAAAATTGAATAAGGGGCGAATCGTGAGTCGTGACGCATTATCGGGCAGGGATGATCCAACGCTCGGATTTGGGCGCGCGGCCGGAAAATTGCAAGACCGGATGATCGATAGCAGACCAGATGTCGTGTCCCGTGATTAGATGTTACCTACCTTAACGTAAATATGGGAGACGAGGAGTAACGCTTAGAATTGAAATAGAATCTAATATAGTCCCCGCTAGTTTAATTACAACTCCAAAGATAAGATCAGTTTGCTAGTGAATAATGCAGAATATAGCGTCGTGAAAGGCAATTCAGTAGCAGCTGCATGCACCTTGTTACGTGAAACTTTGTCAAAATACAGAAATTCTCGTCAAAGGCACTAAAACTTTGCTAACAAACAAAAAACAAGACAAGTCACCAATCAAAGCACTTGAAACAATAAGCAAATATTCTTAACGCATAAAAACTACCCTCACAGTTGACAAATAGAGGCAAAAAGCAGTTATTGTGGTTGTCGTCAGACAAAGACTCAGTGGCCAAGTATTATTGCATTTTGCAAAAACATGGAAGCTCAAAGGACATTGTACGCTGAACGTAGAACTCGACTGCTGAGGAGCCACTCTACGGTGGTATTAAAAAGTCAGGATCTATTACAAAGATATACTTACTACAAGTTTTTATTTGAATCAAATTAAAACTCACTTATAGAACCTGCACTTTTCTAACATTAATGTTATGGTTGTGGTGACGTTTATTCAAGCTTGGTAGAGAATCTCAAACCAAGATACTAAGATTCAATAAACATTCGTATCAAGGTGACCTGGATGAGACTCGCTCTGACCTGGGAAGGCCTATATTCAGCAGTGGAAGAATGAAATAATGATGATGATGATAATCATAGATATAGATAGATATCTATATATCTGTGATGATAATTATGTTGACGATATCACAATCATAGCCTAGCTTATTAGGATGAGTATCAATTCACAGCATATGCTTTACAAACCATGCAAAAAGGGTGCTAAATTTTAGGAGTATTCGCATATAAGGATAAATGCACACTCCCACTAAAACTATTACAGAACCATTAGCTTGTTAGAAGCCCGAGAACGATAAAGTTATATTTATACTACCTAATGTAAACAGTAATGTGTAAGTCAATTGAAATTCAAATACGAGGGGAAAGGAAAATGGCGTCGGCAAGACCGAAATTACATACGGACGGGGAAAAGTAAAATGGTGGAATGTAGCGGTAGAATTTATAAGGACCCACCCTCTAGTCCCCCAATTACATGCGATGGACATGTTCGCAACAAAATGAACATGTTAATGGCTATTGGCTCTCTTTTCGTCATCAATTCGTGCTAATATAGTGATATAGGGAGTCTTTTTCAAGCACTTTCGAGCTCAATATTGCATGTTTAGAATTTGAGATTATGCTTTGAAAGAAAGAAGAACGATCAGCTACGGATAACTTACAACTAACTACACAAATGAGGTTTCTTCCTTTACCCTTTATTTACAGACATGTTTCAATTGGTTTATTAAACCAATTGCAACAATTACAATATACTACACAACAACAACAATTGCAATATTTGTACAACATATTCTGCAGAACATGTCCCGGGTGTTATTCGTGGATCTTTGACAGTCGTTAAGGATCGTCAGAAACCCGAACGTCTGACAACCAGTCTTACCAAGAGCAGTATTACGCAGTAACTGTGTGTGGAGGTCAGATAGGCAGTCGCGCCATGAAACGCGCCATTTCTGCTGCCCAGCGAAAGAACTAGGAAGTGGTAAAGGGGGGGTTTGGGGGACTGTCTTATGTAATTTTGACATTCGAAAAGTTGAGCTGTAGTTGAAATGATTCTCAGCCTAATTTGAATAAATCAATTTTCATTTTTAAAAATACTGGTACTCAGCTGCATCCAGCTATACTGGAAGCCGATCCCAACATAATCGGACAAAGGCTAGGCAGATGATGACTCTGCAGAACATGAGGACATGACAGTCCACAGTTATGGGTTTGATAAATGCAACTGATTGTGTTAAAAATTTAATTGCATCAGCTGCCCTTACCTACGAACAATCATCACCTGCCAAGCGTTTTCCGAACTATGTTGGGGTCGGTTTCCAGTCTAACCGGATGCAGCTGAATACCAGTATTTTACATGGAGTGACTGCCTATCTGACCTCCACAAACCACTTATTGGGTAATACGATACCCTTTGGTAAGACTGGTTGTCAGACTTTCGGGCTTCTGACGACCCGTAACGTCTGTAAAAGATCTAGGAATGACAGCCGGGACTTAACGGCTTAACGGGACTTAACTTGCTTTCCGAGACACGGAGGGGTCTTGGTACTATGAACCAAAGGGTACAAAAGCAAAATATCAATACAAAGGGGACACCTCTCTCCACACACCTGAAACTACAGTCACACCACTCGATTCGTACGCTCCGGTAATTTAATAAACAACCATCGCAAACTTTTAGGGTACAATTTACATCGGTACGCTTCGGGACGGCCGGAGTCCGAAGAAACAAACGTCTAACAGTGGCGATGAGGACGATAAAAACAATGTTTCAACGAGTCCGTGATGAACACTCGCTCGTTACTGAACTTCTAAATTAATGTTGTTTTGGATTGTTTATTTGGACGTCCGCGTGAAAGATATGGACGGACCGTCTGACTGGAGCTAAAGATATTCGCGCGATTTCTTATTTAAGGTGCAACTGTAAAACAAAAATTGTAGTAAAGTTGTAGAACTTCTTAGGTGCACGTTTTTATAACCAAAGGGCCTGGACAAAGTGACATTCTATCAGCGATAATGATGATGGAAAAGTCAAAAATGTAATGGATTGACATAAGTTCGCAAACCTTTGGCTACGTACGCACTAACAAAGCTTGCTTACCGCCTAGAGCTTAGTGATTTAACATCTGTTGGATACAGGCTTTGCGACTAGCGAAAGCGCCATGCTTGCAGTGCGGCCGGTTGCGAAAGTTCTAGCAAGGTGACTTGCTAGGCTGTATGCGCTAAGCATGTCACCTGTCAGTGCGTACGTAGCCTTAGTCTGTTGATAGTAGTGGCAGAAATACGAAACTCTTCGGAAATATACTTGTCTAAGCCCTAGGGTCTCTGCTATTTTTGGTATAGGCAGTTTTATTCTAAAATCTAATTAGAAGGTATTTCTTTAGATTAGAATGTTCTGGAAGGCCGAAATACTTGGCGATGGACATTGATAGGTTAGGCTGATGGCAGATAAAGAGCAGAACTCTGATTTAGCTACCTACTTATACATTATCTACACGCGAAATAAAATCTAAATCTTAACATTAAACTACCAACATATACTTACTCGTACCGTACTACAGTAAACAACTCATGCGTCCTCAAACAATATATAAAGCAGGGTACACAATTACTCCAATCCGCATCGCATTAATAGGCTTAAAACACGTAGGCGTGATATAATATGAAAACTTTTTAAGGAACAAAACATCAGTAAACATTGTAAAAGCGTTTTCAATGGAAGCGATTTTCTGAGAGGCGTTCAATGTACACACACCCAATCGAGGTGAATGCTATTAAAATTGGGACATGTTTTGCTTGTTTTTTTTTTATAGATAACGAATAAATAAGCGTAGATAGAATATGCTTTGCTGTTCATCAAAATACACCGTACCGTAACGTATGTTTCTTTTTAATAAAGACCTTCTTAGTGGAAAAGACTCGGAAGGTTTTCTTGCCTTATTATCCTGATTTATTGGCTAAATCTGAATAGGCACCATTTTTATTTAATTTGATTTTGCCAAAATTCTAAAATCACTTTTTAACAGATTCTGTTTGTTTCATTGTATAAAAAATGATCAAAGTTTATCAACCACAAAACCTACATAAAAGCCAAAATTGTATAATGCCCAAAGCCGAACATTCCTGATAAGCCCCGATCCCATATTTTCGCGGCAAACACTCGCATATCCAATCTCCCACGTACGCAGAGCTAATAAAAAACACACAAGAGGGGAGAAAACAAAACGCAGAACGAATGGTTTAGCACTTACGCGCAAGTACGCAGCTCCATTAATAAAACACACATATTACTGAGAGGTCAATATTATCCGAGGGAGCGAAAGAGTGAGTGAATGAAATTGAAAAGTGTCGGCGCGGAATCGCTGAATTATACCTATGAATCGCTCGGCGACACTGTTATTGGATTGTTGAAACATTTCGCGCATCTTATGTTGGGGAACGTTGTGTGCAACTGCCCTTAGCTCTTAGTTTTATTGCCTCTATGAAAGTTCATGAATTCATCAAGTGATTTTTAGTCGCACATGTAGAAAAACTAAACGGAGCTTAACGAAGAAGTCGTGTTCTGCTTTTCATTTCAAATTCACGCTCGTGCACTAGCAATAAGATTCTACCTAACCTTTCACCAACTATTTTTAGGGTCGGCTTCCAGTCTACCTGGATACAGCTGAATATCCATATTATACACGGAGCGACTGCCTATCTGACCTCCACAACCCAGTTACACGATACCCCTTGGTAAGATTTTTTTTTTTCACATACACAAACAGCCAGACCCGGAACAACTACCTGTAGGCAATACAAATATTTGTTCCGTGCGGGAATCGAACCCGCGACTCGCAACGCAGCAGTCGATCGCTCAGCCACTGCGCCAACCGTGTCGTCACTTTGAGGCTTCTGACTACCCGTACCAACTGTCAAAGATCTACTAATGACAGCCAACGGCTTAACATGCTTTCCGAGTCACGAAAGGGTCTCGATATGTAATGGATGGCCACCCAACTATTGACCTACCGTGTCAAGCGTAGCTTACTTCCATCCACCCCTGCGGCTCTTGTCATCTCTAATAAATAATTGATAACCAATACCTGAGCTACTTACTAGTATTTACAAGCTGATTCTGAAAATCAGCTGAAGAAGCCCTAACAAGCAATGCTTCCTTCTCACCGCCTCAAAACTAAACGAAGGATTTAATCGTTGAATTGATTTCAAGAGCCCGACTAACAGGTACGTTAAGGTAACAAAAATCGGGAATAAATCTTCCTTCTCGCAATCTTGGCTTGGCTTCATTACTTACCTTACATTAAGACTAGACCAAGCCATTTGTAGCTCTTAGTTAAACCTTTCAAATGTAAGGAAGCTTTTGATGTTCAATGTATTTTTTATTCAGCTTTTACTGAGAATTTTAGCCTCGCGATTGTGACTTTCACTAGCTTAAATGATTGACCTTGGCCATGTAAAAGGTTGCCTCTTTTATAAATAATGTAATAAATTAAAGTCGTTTTTCGTGTCTGTCTGTGTGACCGCGTTGATGCGGTTTTCACCTTAACCTTTGACCGTCACAGTCATAATATAGATGACAAACCAAAAGTTGCCCAGCCCGCCACGGTTCGACTACATGACAGACTTTGACGCCGAGGGCACGTTTTTGATTTTTTGACGTGTGGTGGTCAAAAGGTTAATTTAAAGATTTTTTTATACATACTTACATAATCTCGATGTTTTGTCAAGGCCTTAAAAACCATGCGAAGCAGGGGCGGGTCGCTAGTTGTTTTTATTTAAAAAAAAACAAGTTTAGCCGTTGAGACGAAGTACAGTTACGTTCTTCAACAGCGCACTTCAAGAAGAAGATTTATTGCAGGATGTCATGGAGGAGAACAAACAATAAGCACATGCGAGAAAAGGACAGCACTATTACCACAACAAAAACGCAAAGCTTACTTAATCTTATATCCTTTCCGCACGACCGTCACTCTTCCGGCTTTTGTCAGATACATTGTAATTGGATGCAAACTGGAATACTTCCGACATTGCGTGGTGGCGTTAAAGCGACGATATGCTAAATTCATTCAATGTGGCAGCTTTGTAGGTAATGTGAGGGTTTAGACATATAAAGGAGAATTTGTTTTGTTAGTTGGTTTGACTAGCGACTTATGGCAAGCATTTCGGATAGGACATTCATCGTTTTTGCAGACTGAAGTGTTTGGTAGATGGACGACGAAAAGAAGCAACGCCAGCAGTGCAAAAAAGGCAGGCTTTAAAATAACTCGAAAATATATAATTATAGTTTTTTTTTTGCCCAAAATTTAGCAAAACGAATACCGTTCGCTGAATCGATCGATCAGGTTAAGCTACGCTTGCCGCGGTTGGTCTGTAGATGGGTGCCCATCTTTACATACCGTGACCCCTCCGTGCACTTTAAGCCGTTGGTCCCGGCTGTCATTTGTGGATCTTTGACAGTCGTTACGTTAGTCAAAAGCCCGAAAGTCTGACCACTAGTCTTACCAAGAGTTATCGTATTACCCAGTAACTGGGTTGTGGAGGCCAGATAGGCAGTCGCTCCATGTAAAATACTGGTATTCAGCTACATCCGGTTAGACTGGAAGCCGTCCCCAACATAGTTGGGAAAAGGCTAGGCAGACGATGAATACCGTGTGCAGGTGACATGGCGGGCGGCGGCGCAAGATGGGAGGTGAGCCATTGTCTGTGGAGACGGCGCATACACACCGCCTTAGTTATAACAATCGACAAGAGTCTTACTCATAGTTTGGTAGAATTACAGGTACAAGATATAGTTAACCTTATTTCTAAGATTGACAACGCATCGATACTCCACTCCTCTAGAAGTATTGCAAGTGTCTAAAGGCAGCAGAACTTGAAACTTGTGAAATACTAATAAAAACATACCTAAACCACATTTATTTTGGACTGCAAATAAAATACGTATTCAAGTCGGCTGAGGACTGCTCTGGATGCAGGCGTGAACATCACGAAAGCAGTACTTACATTCCTACTACCCTACTTCTGAATGCACACACCCATAAGGCGTGGAGTGGCGGATTCTCGGTGGCGGAGCGGGATTTAAATTGAATATAATGTACGTTACTTTGCTATTCATTCATCATAGTGTTGTTTGAATATATGAATAATATCAGCTTTTAGTTAAAATTATTTTAATTTAGTTATTCTAATTGATAAATAAATAGTAGGTATGTTTAATTGATAAATATATTTGCATTTAAACAATTTAGGTCATTTCAAATAATTATCAAATATTATCACAAATGTATTTGTATTATATCTCTATAGGTAGTGTTACCATCCGTCCGGATTTGTCCGGACATGACCGGACTTCCCCGCAACCTCCGCCCCTCGCGAATGTCTGCTACCATGCCTACCACTGTAACTAAGTGGGTACCTAATGTTTGGACTTTGTGACTATGTGAAATGTCCGGACATTTATTGAAATGTCAGGGTTTTAGACAGGACTTTTCAAATTTTTAAACGGTAACCCTATCTATAGGTATTGATTGATATATGTTGGTAAAGGGTTAAACTACTGGTCTAACTATTTATGAAATTCTAAGAGATTAATGGGACCCCTTGTGTATAGGCAGTTTACTGTCCAGGTGGCCTAAAAAGGCCACTTTGGTGAATCATAAAAGGATAATGTTATGAATCAAAATATGGCGAAGACAGTCCGTGTTTTTCTTTTTTTCGCGGCACTACGTAGGTACTTATAAACAAAGAGATAGGGATTGGATTTGGATTGGACTAATTAGTATTTTAGCACAGACAAAAAAAAATTACTGAAAAATCCAAACTCCGGGCGAGAAATTCCTGATAGAAAAGCCCAATAAAAGTTTGCTCGAACTTGAAATCGAACCTCCAACTCAGTTGTAGCGCTTGCGGCCACGAGTCCAAGGAGGCAGTTTTCTTCAGTACTTTTACATCATTTCAGTAAAGTCAGGTACTCATCAATCTACATCCAACTGTCCACCACCTAAAACTGTCAGTTACGCCCACAGATAATATAGATACACCTAGATAACGCAAAAGCAACTACTTCGCGTGCCGAAAATCGCACCAGTTTACGTACTTAAAAATCGTAAGCCGCCACTTTCGCGCTGTCCTTTGGACTGCTGGCTGGGTGAGCGTGAGCGCTGGCGCTAGGCCCCGGGGGGGTGGGGTAAGCCGGGTGCCGCCCGCGGCAGCGTCTTTGAATCGATTTGATTTTCCCATCACTAAATAGTGCTTGTGATGTCATAGTAGGCAGTCAAAAAAAGGCACGCTTGGTTTTCATCGTGATACTTGCGTTATCTAGGTCTATCTATATCAGTGGTTACCTTAAACCTGGCTGCACAAACGTATCCAAGCGATTGCACTGACTTGCTCGTTTAGTGCACTAATATCGCGGGCCATTGTTCGTTCAGCGCGCAATGTACTTCAACCATTGTGAATGTTACACTGATGAGTTTGCGAATAAATTATGAATCGTTGAATGTTATGTTAGAATTTAGAGCCGGTCTGGGCGCTGTTGATTACTTGCGCGTAAATTAAACTACGTATTGCTGTAAGTTAGAGCTCCGTGTTTAGTGTTGAGCATTTAACCATGGGTTTAAATGTGTAAGTTTTTTAAGAGTGATATGGTTGTTAACGTTTTAGGTGTCTTTGATTTTAAGTATGATTTGTGTGAGAAAATATTTTTATCTGATAAGGGGACTACATGACCTAAAGCGTGGTCACTGTCGGACTGCATAGAAAAGAAAGAGAAGCGCGATGACACAACGCTGGTAGTTTTTTGCAAAATATGAAGCTATTATCTATTTATAAAAAATCTATTGTTTTGACTAAATAATTAAAACAGTAGTGTTTTAGTTCAAGTAACAACACTACCAGCGGGCATTGACCCCAAAAAAAACCCATCAAGATATGATAGGTATCCATTTTTTTTGTCGTTTTTAAATATCGATACTCATGACGTCTGCGGAGTTTCGCTAGCTAATTTCATTTGACCCTGTATAATTATCAAAGCATGCAGCAACAATATACAAGATAAGGACGTAGGTACCTACTTATGCTAATTGAACTGACTGCTTTGTTTCAATTATTGCATTGGATTAAGATTTATCTGACAGTCAATTAATTAAAATAATTATGCATAATCGTGATTACACCATTACTGATATTAATCATCATTACTTAGGTATAAGACATCATCTTAAAGAGGTTATTAGCATATTATTATCAAATAATCAGACCTGGGGGCCTAAAAAGGCCACTTTGGCGGAATCATAAAAGGATAACATTATGAATCATAATATGGCGAAGACAGTCCATGTTTTTCATTTTTTCGCTGCACTACGTACCTAAGTATAATCAAAGAGATTGAGATTGTATTTGGATTGGTTTGATTGGTATTTTAGCACAGACAAAAGAAAAACTGAAAAATCCTTCACCAATGGGATTTGATACGATTAACTTAACAGTTAACTGTCCGTTATGATTCATAATGTTGTCCTTTTATGATTCTGTCAAAGTTTATTTATCATTTTTCTCCTCCTTCTCCTCCCTCTATGCCAATTTATTTATGGTCGGCACAACATGCCTTTTTCTTCCATACTTCTCTATTAAGGCTCGTACACACAGGCGCGACGCGACACGCGACACAAAGGCACCGCAAGTCGCGCAACAAGCGGTGCCTTTGAGACGCGCGCGATTCGCGTCGCGTGTCGCGCCTGTTTGCAGGAGCCTTTAATCGTCATCTTGGTATTCACCTACTTTTTAACCATATCATCATTCACACAGCCCATCCATCGTTTTTTTGGTCTTCCTTACTCTCAGGGCGCGTACACACGAGCGCGATTTTTACGCGCCCGCGTCGCGTACGCATCGCTTCCTCTATATAAAAACATTGGAATTCAATGCTTCTCTTTTGAGGGAGCAATGCGGATACGCGCATGCGAAAAAAAACGTGTTCGTTTGCACGTGCCCTTATAGCCATTCAAAGTCAAATCATTTATTACAAATAGGCACATTAAAGGCACTTTTGAACGTCAAAACTTACAGTAAAATTGAATTGATTCTAGTCGCCCCTTCCAAAAGGTAGTGTTCGTATGGAGAAGAATGGGCAAGAAACCCCACCATTACTCTTTTAAAATGTTTTACAAGGTTTGTATACATAATATTATTATATGTGAAGACGATGCACCTAGACTAAAAGAAGTCTACCCCAAAAATATAAAAAGAATTTAAAATGAAGCAATTACAGGTAAATTAATTATGTGATAGATACATGGTGCTCACATGTTTAGAAATTATTTACAAATATTTGATAAGTAGATGATTTTTCTAGAATTTTAACAAGTGTGTGAGTTTCTGTAGTCACAGATTATAAAAATCAATGTCATAAAAATTTAAAATAAATTGGGAACCAGTTTGATGTTGTCTAGACACTAGATTGTCCTATGGAGCAGGACCAGCATGTTTCCAAGCATTCTTATCTTGGATATAATCATCTAATTTGTAATATCCTTGTTTACATAGTGTACTTTTAATATGAGTTTTAAATTTTCTTTCATTGAATTACTATATGTCATAAGGTATTTTGTTGTAGCATTTAACACAGTACCCCATAAAAGATGTATGTACAGACGCCAGCACATCAAGCTACTACAATCTGTCAAATTTCTTTAATAGATTTTCAACTTTATCGCTAAAGCAGAAGGCTCAAAGTTGATTGGGGTAACTTGATGTGCTGGCGTCTGTACTTTAGATAATCTGAACAAAGGTTGATCTAATTTATCTTTATTTCTAGTATTAAAATAATGTCTATCACTTACTTTATTAAAAAGATGTTGATTTTTTCTCACATACATAATATTTTCGTAAATGAATTGGCAAGGTACCGTCATGATTCACATTCAAACTCAAAACTTTCCTCACGACATTTTCCTCATTCCTCGCTAATTATTCACTTTATCACACTTCACAATAAGCATCTTACTTAATATTATAAATGTGAAAGTTTGTGAAGATGTTTGGATGTTTGTTACTCAATCACGCGTAAACCGTTGAACTGCAGTGCGATTCTGTAACCATCTCACCGTGAAAACTTTGGTGAAGTGAGCGTGGAGTGAGCTGTCAATAGTGTCAATTCCTAGCAAAAACAAACTCACTTCACCTAAGTTTTCACGGTGAGATTTTTACAGAATCGACCGGCTGACACGGATGAAAATTGGCACATACTCGTAGATAGACCATTTCCTGGATTAACACATAGTTTTTTATCCCGATATTCCCACGGGCTCAAAACCTACGCGGGTAAAACCGCGGAGCGCTGCTAGTAATACTATAATGGCGAATGTTTGTGAGTGTTTTTATATACGTTTGTTTGTTACTTCTTCACGCACAAACGGCTGAACAGCCGATCGATTCTGTAAAAATCTCACCGTGAAAACTTAGGTGAAGTGAGTTTGTTTTTGCTAGGAATTGACACTATTGACAGCTCACTCCACGCTCACTTCACCTAAGTTTTCACAGTGAGATAGTTACAGAATCGCACTGCAGATTTGCATAAAGTTTGGCACACAGATAGTTTATAATCTGGATTAACACATAGGACGCTTTGTACCCCGATAATCCCACGGGATCGAGTCTATTTAATATTTAGAATTTAATATCATATATATAACATAACGCCTGTAATCACCAAGGGGCTAGTCAGAGGTTTAACTATTGTACACCAAAAAAAATCCAAATCAAATGCCATCAACCGGGCACAAATCGAAACTACGGGCTACTACTGGGAAATTCCATATGGAAAAACCTAATCACACTTTACCCGACCCTGGAATCCAGTACCTCATGCTCAGCTGCAACCACTAGAGTCTTAGATCAACGCAGTAATTTTTTATTTGAATATATTATATTATATAAAAAATATATAATATCTGTATATATATATATCTATACTGTATATCCATTATATCTGTACCTACCTACTATCTTAAAATTAACAATCGAAACATTTCTTGCAGCCGTCATACATTTCGTGACATAAAGTCAAGAGCCACAATATATCCCGCTAGACGACCATTCGACAACCGCGTTAGTAACTCTACGCACCAAGTTTTACAATAACAATATATGAAATAAGTTTTTATTGTAGTTTGAATACGAAACAAGCTGACTCATTTAATATTACAGTACCCGTCGTACAGGGTGACCCAAAGACTAACCTCATTAATCTAATGTTCTTCGAAATAATCCAGGCTTGGTTTTGGACGCTGAAAAAAGCTATCGCTTTAGAGACCGTAATCGTATCGTGTTACTCAGTAACTGCATTGTGGAGGTCAGATAGACAGTCGCTACAAGTATAACTGGTATCTAGGAGCATCCGGTCAGTCTGGAAGCCGACTCCAACATAGTTGTGAAAAGACTAGGCTTATTGATTGCTTTACGAGACCCTAATAACTTTCACAAAAAGCATCATATTTGACAGATATTTTTAAATAAATTCAATGTTATTAAAACCACCCGTGTGGAACATTATTTGGATCTTATCAAAATTATTTTTAACGTAGGTATATTTATTTACGTACTTTCAATTCACCATCCTGTATAATGTCACGCCTTTGAAGCCAACCTCTGACAAGGGTTTATTCCCCTCAGAGCTGATGCAAAAACAATGTGTTCATTGTCTACCTACCCAAGTTTGCAACTTTCTTTCTTCGAGTGAATTTGTAAAACATTCACAAACTATTTTCTTTTAGAACTTCAAATGTCTTGGAGGAGCTATTATAGAGTATGAGAATTTGTTTTTTTTTTTTAAGTTGAAGAATAAAATGCAAAGAGGGTACCCTTAATGGTGCACTACTATCCATGAACTAAGTCTGTCTTAATATTAAAAGAATGTTAAAAGCTTATGTCAGAAACGTAAATGGCCAAGTTGTAGTCAGACTCGAACACGAAGACCCTTCGGTGTGCGAGCCCGCACCACAAGGCCAAAACGCCGAAAAATAACACTTTTCTTGTATTGAAACCCCTTTAATTGTTGTTAACTAAAGTTAACAACAATTAAAGGGTAATATAATAATATAAATATTATTTGTTGTTATAGCGGCAATAGAAATACATACTCTGTGAACATTTCTACTGTTATTACGGTTCTGTTCATGAGATGATGCTGTACAACCCATTGACAATCAGACGGACCGACGGACGGACAGCGGTGGCTTAGTAATAGGGCTTCGTTGGTACCCTTATGAAACCCTAAAAAACGATGTATGATAATAAACCTTTTGTCAGAATTTAAAATCTTTAGAAGCCTACTTTTAAATAATCTGTTTTCTTTTTATCGACACACGGAATCATTATATATGTTATCTATAACTGATTGATTTATTTGTATATCTCATGTTTTACAGTGTGACCGACAAGAGAATGCGTTTTTGAGATTTAAATTGTCAGTTTCATATAAACGAATATTGTTTTGCGAGTTTGATCTTTTTAGACATTAGAATGTTCGCACTGACAGGTATCAGGAACACATGCTCTCAACGGCCAGACTGTAAGTGAACTTTATGTGAATATAATTCCTGAAAACGAAACCGAACCGAATATTCAACATCATTTTCCTAGTTGTTCCTACGTGCGAAAAGCCTTAGAGTAAAACCATTACCAGGCGATCTTGTCTAAGGTCACAGAGACTATTCAAAACAAAAAATATAAGCCGTAAAGCGATATTGATGGTATCGTTTGTGAAATTTACGAGCCGGTAATGAAATTTATAACACCTTTATTTGTTGAAGTAAGCCCTCCGCAGATAATGGATATTAAAAAACAAATTAGCAGAGCTATCGTGATCTACGAAAAAATTTGAAGCACTCAAAATGAACGCAAAGTTTGCTTCATAATTAAATGTAAGCATAGAGAGATAAAAGTAAGGTGGCCCCTATAAATAACTGTTAAAATGAGACTATTATTTTGTTAATAGGTACCTACGCAGAGTTTCTAATTCACTGCGAAAATAGGACACACCCCTTGTTTTTGTTGCAACAACATAACATAAAAACATGGACAAAATATGTGTGGTTTTAATTGGCCACAGTAAATAAAAATATACCAATATCTGCACAAAAACGTTACGATGTACAATAGTTTTAAGTTTCCTGAAATTTCATACAAAAACATGAATAAAATAACAGTGATTTTGATTGGTCAGAATCAATAACAAGAGACTGAATAAAAAAATATCGGCCATTCCAAATGGTTCCATAGATTGTTCAGTTTGCCATAACTTTTTTATCAATAATAAAAGTGGGAACTTTACCCTGGATATCCTAAACTTTATACCAATCGTCGTATTTTTTTTGTTCCTGGTAATACCAAAGCGTTCAGTGCCTATAGGGGTAAACTTTTTATTTGGAACTGACACAAGCCAACCGACTAACGCGTTTTGGTAACTGCTTTCGTACAATCGAGAGTTTAAATGGGTCTTTTATAAAACAGGACGATACAAAGTCAATTTAGGCGAATATGCGTAGGTTCAAGCCAGTTTTAATAGATACAAAAGATATACTTGTTCATTAAGCGCATGCAGATTAATATTCATATTTCAATTAGGTACTTAATAGTTTATTTTCAACGTATTCATGGATGTCTATTCGTCATTGTAGCTAAAGAAATTAATCTAAATTCTTATAAATAATACCTACCTACTTGTTTTCTTCACTGTCTACTACTGTATACAGGGTTATTGGTAAAACATTAACAACCTCTTAAGAGGTAAAAAAATCAGCTGTTCCCTACATTTATGTTCGTATAACTCGTCAAAATGTAGGGAAGAGCTGAATTTTTTTTCGCGATTCATGTTTGGTCCCATAGTAAAAGTTGTTCACAGTGATGAGTACAATGACCTCTTAAGAGGTTGTTAATGTTTTACTAATAACCCTCTATTATTTTGTGTTCGAACTTATTAAACAAAAATGAGAGCCACACTACTTGCAACCTAAAATTAACCCAAATATCCATTCGAAAGATCCACAATTACAACAATTATAACCCAAATTACACCACAACCACAAAACTCATTAATAACCCCATAAGTATGGACATTCCGGCGATTGCCGATCGCTTGGCAACACTACCGCTGCCGTAGGGCGCAATAAAACGGCCGTGTTCCCGTATACCGATAGTTGCCGTATTTAGAGCAAACTCATTGGTAAATTATGTGCCGTTAAACTAAGAAGATTGTACCTTGGAGACGGGGTTGTGATGCTGAATGATTTGTTACATAGTTTGTATTTGGAAAAGATTTATTTTTACTCATTCTTGGCTGGGTCAGTGGGTCGTCTTCTGGAAACATAGCGAGTGATCTGAAAAAATGTTTGCATATAACCTAGGTAAATATTCGTTAAATTAATATTTCGTTTACCTACACTTAAATTGGCCAGCCATTTGATGAAAAAACACCACTAATTCAAATTAGAAACATTACAATTGCCAGCTCATGATGCTGTTGCAAGATGAATAATTAAACTGTATATTTAGCCGCATGTCCGTATCTGGCTTAAGTTTAGACCGGACGTCCGGCACCCGGCAGAATGGTCACAACACTAGCCGCATGGGTAATTAGTGTTCTGTTTTTCAGAATAGTTACCGCATGAAATAATCCTGTTATTTTTTGTTATTTAGTAAACATTTCAATTGCTTTATAACCTCAAAAATGTTGCTAAGTACCGACAGTTGGGGGAAATTAATGGTTTTCAAGATTACTACGACTTTAGCCGTTACGATAAAGAAGTTTCAAAAAATTACTGTGATTTGAATTGACGTTAAATTTTAGTCATTGAGTTTGCTGAGCAATAATTTTCCTTGCTTTCAGAATACCTAATCAAGTAATCACCTCGCATAGCAGATTGACGACCAACATTGGTGATATTGCATCATAATAGAGAGTATATTATATAATAGTACCTACCTACTGCTGCTTGTAGATACTTTTGATATTATTTTCATAGTCCCTTATCACCCCCGAGAGACGGCGGTGGGTTTTTTTTATTACCTTTTTTCACACCGTGCAATAAATAATACACAAGTCAACTTTTCCTACTTATGGAAGCTATAGTTACCTTATAAATAAATTATTTGATTTGATTACATAAACAGCCTGACCAAAAGTTGGTGGCAAGTGGGAACTCGTAAAGAATTCTCGCGGTCGACGTTTAAATATTCAGCACGTCACAAAGTCACAACATTGGATGGACTTTCAGAAGTTTTCCCTTTATGTACAGCTTTTTATATAAGTGAATAAATGACGAGTTTAATGGCGCAGTGGGGTAGCTTCCGGCTTTAATATTTGGTTTCAAGGTTTTTGCTCTCAGATAAAGCTCTTCATACCTAAATCAATAACTAATTTCTTTAAGGGGCAACGACAGGGTAGCCCGCTAAATTCAAATTTCGTTTTTTGCAATCTGCAGGTCAGTGTCAGGTTGTGCGTTGAACAAAATAAGAATGTATTTGCAGAATTACTCGTATAATTAAAATCCCTTTTAAGTTCATATAGTCCCTATTAATTTGTGAAGATTATGAAAACTATATAATGTTGACGAGATCAGCAGCTCGCCGTGCACGCCTACCATCTCCGGACTCGTCGCTCATCCCCGCCCCGCCGCCGCCGGTACCCAGCCCCATCGAGAGTGCTGTGACACCGGCCGTCGCAGTTGCGTCGAGGTCGAGCGGCGAATATTTTTCCCCACCGACGTCGCCAACACCCGTATGTCGGCAGGGGAGAGGCCGGCCACCGAGAAGCTTGGGACTTACGGGCCAACTAGCTCCGAGCCGGCTCCCCGCTGCCGGTGATTGTGTGCAGCGCATGAGATGGACTCAGTCTATGAATGAGAACATCATGCGCGCATATCACGAGTCTACAGAGACCCGGGTCTATTGAATGACTATTTCAAGAAATATCAATCAATAGGGTACCTACGGGCTACCCTGGCGCTTCCCCCTTAAGTAGCAGATTACTGTATCTTATATATGACGTTGTTTATCTGTTCTATCTCCTGTCCTATCTCGTGTCCGCACTGGTCACGTACCTTCACAGCCAAGATAGGCTACATTAGCCACATAAGAGCACATGCTCATAACCTGTAGTCGTCAGAAACAACAATAGTCCCTGTATAGCCGAAATCAGCAAATTCAATCATCTGCCTAGCCTTTTCCCAATTATGTTGGGGTAGGCTTCCAGTCTAACCGGATGCAGCTGAATACCAGTATTTTATATGGAGCGACTGCCTATCTGATCTCCACAACCCAGTTACTGGGTAACACGATACCCCTTGGTAAGACTGGTTGTCAGACTTTCGGGCTTCTGACGACCCGTAACGACTGTCAAAGTTCCAAGAATAACAGCCGGGACCAACGGCTTTACGTGCTTTCCGAGGCACGGAGGGGTCTTGGTACGTAAAGATGGTCACCCATCCAAAGACCGACCGCGACAAACGCAGCTTAACCTTAACGATCGACCCGTACGGCTGTTATTACTTAGCCTCGTAACCTATAGTCGTCAGAAACAACAATAGTCACCGTAGCCGAAATCAGCATGGAATGTATTATTATTATCATTCTATCTCCTGTTTTCAAATTTATTTAATTCCGTGGTCTTTGTTCCCTTAATAAGTTTTATTTATCATCATTTATAGCACCCCTTTCTCTTAATATATTTTTGTCCCCATCACCGAATGACTCGCGGTCTCATAACTCTGGATCTGCGCTAAAACTGCCGCGTCATTACGAAAAGATGGCTGACAATTTATAAGTATTAAATAAAGCCACCTCCAGAGACTCGCAGGTGCGCGTCGAACCGTGCGTTATCAGTTCGAGTCCCGGAAAGCGCGAGCCCTGTTTAGTACCTGTGGCAGGGCTACCACTTTATTGTACTGTGTACCTGTAACTCTTTAGTGTTGAGAAAAAGTTAATAATAGCAGTAGTTGTAATGAAAGTTTAATTAGAAAAGACGTCGTCTTATTTTTATTGTTTTTTTTTTCTACCGAGTCTTATAAGTAGCTATAGAGTTAAATAGAAGGCCTTTTCTATTAAAGTACCTAAACCATGATTTTGTAGTGTCCAAAATTTCCAAAAATATAAAAGCACACATTCTTTGCTGAGATCAGCGTTCAAAAAAACTGCCACCCCTGCCGAGTATCTCTCATCCCCACCCGAATACTTCAATAAATAAATCAGATAAATATTTTTCTTTGTTGACTCTACGAAGCTTGTTCCCCCGCTCATAAAATTATACAATGATGACTATGATCCCAACATAATTTTAATGGGTAAGCTAATGGTTTATGCGTTGCGGTGTTTTCATCCAGTTATGTTTACACTTCCTAACCGCTGGATAGATTTATGGGAAGTTTTAAAAATTAATAACGGTTTTGCCGGGTTTTCGATTAACGTGGGATGTAACGGCGATTTAGTCTGGGAATTTTCGGAGTTTCACAAAACAATACACATTAAAGAAAAATTTTGATACAAACAAGATGGAATAGTATCCACATTGTCCATTAATTAAAAATAACAAAAACCTGTTTCATAATAACTACAAGCAAAATGATAAACAGAAATCTCTTCAAATATTAATCTGATAATGATAACTAGAAACACCAGCTGCACTCCATAATCCAAATAAGTAGCGGATGTTGGAGAAAAAACAGCCAGGCTGAAGTAGGAGTGGGCCGGACACGGCTCACGAATGCACCCGGAGAGATGGGCAAAGATCGTCACTCACTGGACACCTGAAGGAGGACATCGCCACCACCACGACCACGGCGAAAGTGATGTAACAATCTGGTAACGTTTGCAGGGCTAACATGGCCAGAGATTGCACAAGACAGGGAGGTTTGGAAGGGAAAAGGAGAGGGTTTTGCCCAGTAGTAGGACACAATGTCATGTCACTTCAGCCGAAAGACGTCCACTGCTGGACATAGGCCTCCCCCAAGCACCTCCACTTCGACCGTTTCTGTGCTTCTCGCATCCAACGGGTTTCTGCGGCCTTCACAAGGTCGTCGGACCACCTTGTGGGAGGCCTTCAAACGCTACGTCTTCCGGTACGTGGTCGCCACTCCAAAACCTTTCGGCCCCATCGGCCATCTATTCTGCGAGCAATATGCCCTGCCCACTGCCACAAATTCTTCGGGCTATGTTGGTTACCTTGGTTCTCCTGCGGATCTCCTCATTCCTGAATCGATCACGCAGGGAAACTCCGAGCATAGCCCTTTGGGTGACTTTTAGCCTTCTTATTTACATTGTGTCCAATGGGCCTTCCATTGGACACAATGTAGGCTAACAAAAAAAAATTATAATTACTCATGTCAGATATTTTAGAAACACTCAAAGGACCTATGTAAGTCTAAAATTAAATTAATATAACTTCAAATTGCTTAAAAGGAATTTTCACTGTTGAAAAGGTAGCCAAACTTATGTTAGGTACCAAATTATTTCGTATATACCTAAATTAATTTACGATCACGATAGAGATAGATTTAAGGTTTTCATGTTTTTAGTACCTAGGTCTGACAAAAGGATAATTAATTAATTTCAAAACTGAAATCGGACCAGACTATCCAATACTGTTTCAAAATTAACTTTTAAGCTAACAACTAAATTGATAATTTTAAATATTCTGGCTGTACAAAAAATGTACAGACACATCAAGCTACTACAATCTGTCAAATGTCTTTAATAGATTTTCAACTTTACCGCTAAAGTATAAGGTTCAAAGTCGATTGGGAAAATTTGACTGTTTCGGGTAGCGTAATGTGCTGGCGTCTGTACTAAATAAAGTTGATAAAAGTCGTGTTCATTAAAAAGTCCGAACTACCCTCAAAGACAAGAGTTCTTTAACGCTCACAAATGATCGACTACCCGTCACACTGTCGTAATAACTACTGTCCATCCACAAAGTAATATCATAGCGCTCAGAGCAGATTACACCATAGAAACAGACAATAATGACATCACAAATAACCGTAGTATATGTAGATCTAAATAACATTTAGGTACTGTACCTATCATAGATGAAAGCAACACATACGTTTATTTTAAGTGAAAGCCCTTTTATGTGAGCCTGGGGTTGTTTGCCGTCCCGGGATAGGCTTTGTTTGATAGATTCTATTGTCAATGTCACTTACACAAAAAGTTTTGGCATGGATAGCATAATAAAGGTCAGCTGAATTAGTCAATTAATTGCAGCGTAGAAAGAAGTCAGTGTTAAAAATGAAAAGGTCGTCAAGGAATAATTATTTATATATAAATAAAACATAAAATATATTTTAATTCAGTTATTAAGATCCATAGGTACAATTACATTATATCAATATTACAGAAACAATATACAGGAAGTCCAAATAATGACGTCAATAAAAAAAATTAGATTACAATTCATAATTTAATTTTTTTTTATCGAAAGTGAGAAATTTACATTCTTAAGATTAAAAGTTGATTTTCTTATTCAATTTTAAAAATGTTAACAAATGTTTCAGATTCTACTATTCCAGCTCAAACTTTTAATCGATCTATATCTTTTAAACATCAAATCAACTTTTAATCGTAAGAATGTTTTCGATACACACACTTTCGATAAAAAAAATGTATCTTGCACTAATTTTAGGGAGATAATTTTTTCATAAATGACTGGGTATTTCAAGATAGTCCCATCGCAAAAAAAAAAAACAAAAAGAGCTTGTCAAAAAAAAGCTACCTATAAATTTTTAAAGATGTTCCCAAAGAATTTCCCCAAAATATATAAAAAAAAAATATTCTAAACTACCAAAAATCGCGGAACATACATGAGGTACTTTCGGATAGGTACCCCTAGGTATGAAGAATCTAATTGTTTTTTATTGACGTCAATATTTGGACCACCCTATATAGTTGTGTTAGAGCCTAGAGGTGGAAGAATCGGTTCTTCCGATCGAAGATAATGCATCTAGTTCCTTCTTTTGTAAGAAACATGAGAGAAATACTTCGTATTTATAAGGACCAAGACTGTTTGATGTGGGTTTGTATCTAAACATAGTCCCTTCAATAAAACGGTCCATTGATCCGAAATGTTATCTAGTATAAATAAATCGTTAGATTATTGCCATCGAGAGAGCACAATAATCTCACTCGATAACTTTATTAGGAAATAACAAAAACATTTGATGGATTACTCGCCATAGCTTTGGCTATACTTCTATTTATGGGTCTACCCATACACAAATTATGATACTTTATAGATTAAAAGGCATTACTGTATAATTTTAGAAATTATGTCAGAAATATTGAGTCAAACGAAAAAGTGTCGCCTCCTGTTTTCTTTCTAACTGTAATGAATAATATTGGATGCCTACTTTACCATTTGAATTTTGAAATGAGGGAGTTAAAATATGGCGTCCGATATACTAAAGGACTTTTGTTGAAGCTCTAGATACGTATGTCAACATCACAAAGCTTCTAAAGTACAAAACAACAGAATTAACATACCCAGCCCCGGGGCGACTTCTCGAAAAATTCAAACTTCACAACATCGCTGATGCTTCAGACAATATGTACTCTGAAACTAGATATTTTGCTGAGATGAACCCGAGTAATGAAGTCAAACATAACATAATTTTCCTGTATACTACGAGTTCGCGTAAGTCGAGAACTTTAGTCCCAATTTAGCATTTCCGTGGTTTCGCAAACCTTGTTAGTACCGTATCAAAAATCCCGATATTATATTACCCCGATTCACGTTAACTCGAACCTTTTTTCATGACGCACGCCGCTAGCATTAATTTGAAACGTTTTTCAGTGGCTTCGTTAGTGTAGAACAGTTTATAATTTAAGACCGAAATCCTCGGAAGTATATTTTTTGTCATTTCCTTCGCTTTAATATAAAAATGTTCGACTGGAAGTTAAATTAAGAGGTAGACCTTTCTAGGCTTTAATTTAGATATTTTTAGTTACACACTTTCAAACAATTCCTATTCAGTAAAGGGTGGGAGTTTTGGGGGCTGTCTATTATGAATTTTGACATCTGTAAAATGCTGATTTCAGCCTATTTTGAATAAAATAATTCAAATTCCTTTTTTGTAACATACCACAGACATTATGTAAGGCAATTACAATCTTTCTTAACGATAGCGTCGACTAAGTTAATAATACACTGTTTCGTAATAATAAATTACAAAATGAATGAAAGGTGTCAACTATGTACCTACATGTGTAACAGGATTCTTTTAGAATTCTTGTAGCACCAATTGATTCATTCTTCAAATAATCATATTCAAATCAAAAGCATACATTGTACACCAGTATCTCAACTTAATTTCCAACAACAACAACTTTTGATCCTAAGCAACTCCTTGATCTCCCGTATCAACACTTCTAACGTCACCAGGTCAACATTACCATTCAGAATCCCAACATGTCGAACATTAGCATACAAATTATTGCCATGTATCAAGGTTTTGTCATCGTTTTCAAATTATAACGGAACTGTAACAACCACCGCGGGTGCCTCTCGTAAATTATAATTTTAAATCAGCTGCTTATGAAGTCGGTTCACAGCGTTTATGCATTCTATATGAGTTTTCCTACACACACTGAATTCTGAAATTCGAATTGAAGTCAATTCGCACCGAGTAATCTGGAAAATTATTAATATTATGTCGGCATTAAAACGGATATTAATGCGTTTACAAGTTTATTTTTTAAAGATTTTTGGTCCTGAACTTTAAATAGCATAGTAGTATTATTATTATTGTGGAATAATACGTGATTGGTAAATAATGTGACCTAACATTCATCGAATAGTTTTCTTTTAATCTAAAAATCTTTAGAAAAAAGATCATCTATGTTGGGCGCCAATGCGTAGATTTTGTCTATGTTGGGCGCCAATGCGTAGATTTTGTCTCTGTTGGGCGCCAAAATATAAACAAAATCTACGATAACTTTATTCGAGGAATAATTTTGAAATTTTGACAGTAATCTCATACAAAAACTGTCAAACGTCAATTTTATTACTCGAATAAAAATTATCTAACATGGAAAAATCAGCCCTTAATCAAACAAGCACAAATAATTGTAATATAATAATGATAAATAATAATGTAAATATTATCATGTTATGGTTTAATTGAAATATATAATATAATAATATACTGTAATACAGTATCAACTAGTACGGGTGGTATTGTGATTGTTACAGGCGGCCTAATATACTGTAACGTCAACAGAATACTTAGTGATAAATTGGGCACAAATTAATAAATACATTTCCATAGTCAAAAACCGCCAAATAAGGCGATTCCTCTCGCCTTATCCCTCAAATGATTATGCTGATAACAATCTCAGCCTCGTTAAGCTGTACGCTGACTTAACATAATCCAATCATAGACAAAAGTTACGTTCGTTATTAACTTTTAATGTGAATTTCAATGTGAAAATTTTATGGAACTCTTCCGTTAACCCTTAACTTTTGCTCCGAAATATTTTTGTAACTTTTTGGATATGACACTGTATTTAAAATTATTTGGATTTTGGGAGTGCGAATTAGCGTACGTATTACTTAACATGTTATAGTACCTACGACAGTTACATGTTACAATTTGTATTTCGTATCGGTTTACTTATTTAAAAGACTATCAGCATCAACTCATTCAGGAATGAACGTGCCCATTGATCTAGTCCTGTCCTTATGTTATTTATTAATCTGAGAATCTGATCATAATTTCAACAAAAAGATAACCATATTACATATAAATTCATATTTCGAAACAACAGAATTTAATATTAAATTGTGCTCGCCATTCCGCAAGCTTCACAACTGCACAAAACAATCAGAATTGCGAAATAATTGTATTATGCCTCTATAAATCAGTCACGTTTTGTGCTCCCAGATTGAACTGAAACCAATATGACATAATGATAGAAGTAATCATTATCGGAAATAGGTCAATGTGTGACTGAGATATGTCTGCTTGATTATTTGAGCAAAGAGAATGAAAAGACCGATTATGAACAAAAAATCTAAGGACCACTGATATTTAAGTCTTATTATTCATTATGAGGATGAATTTGACACATGACGGTGACAAAAAGAGAAAAAAATATAAAAAATCTAAAGATTTTTACTAAAATCAAACACAATTAAAGACGCAACAAAGACACGTCCATAAATAAAGGAGTAGTTTTCTTGTTTCTTGAACTGTCTATCAAATCAAAAATCATTTTCGCAGTTCGTCAAAAAATCGGTCACGTCTATCTCGCGGCATCGCCGATAAACAGAAGTCGACCGCTCCATAACGATGTCCTTGAAGCAATGGTATCGGAAGCTAGGACTCTAGATGGGACGTGACGCGGGAGCCCGATGACGTCACTATGCTCTACTTGACCTAATTTTTGGCGTCAATGACTGGATCAGTCTTTGTGTTAACGTTAGTCTCGATTCAGTCAGTTGATCTATCTTGTGGGATTTAGCGACGCCTGCCATTACTCGTTAACTACGCCGAGTGTATAATATGTTAACCGTTTCTTCATCAAGCTGAAGAGTTTGTTTGTTTGAACGCTCAAATCTCTGGAATACCATTCAGATTTGAACAAATCTTTTTGTTTTTGATAGCCTTAAACATCGTAACAAAGCTAATGTTTTTCCGACTAGACATTCTATTCATAAAAGCTCCAATAACAAATGAAATTGTTAGGTATCCTAGAAAATGCCTCTAATTAGCAATGAGGCCATACTTAGACGTTGCTTTATGGCCAATCAGCCCCACACAGGCCGAATCCAAGTTTATGGGTAATGCACTTAATATTTAACAACGCCATCATTATTTAGCTTTATTACCAGTGCAGGTGGGTTTATTGTTTTAAAGCCTTTTAAGTTTTAGCAAACTTTAACAATTTAATTACAAGGAATTCCGAAATTCAGATTAACTAAGAGCCCAAACCAACGTATTGCCTATTTCTAATTTATGTTTGTGTATGATAGGATATCTCACCCCAAACAAAAGTGGTCTAGAAGTAAACAGTATGGAAACCACATAATTATATGCAATAAATTGTACCACATAGGTACTTGTTATCGCATTTTCTGACGATATACAAAAAATTAACGAAATCGGTCGCAAAAAAAAATCTGCTGTCCTCTCCCAGAGTAGGCCTTTCCCAGACTGCGCCACAGCACCCTGTCCTCCGCCTTCCGCATCCAGTCTACCCCAGCCACCTTCTTTAGGTCGTCCGTCCATCTAGATGGGGGGCGTCCTACACTACGCTTGCCGATACGCGGTCTCCACTCCAGGACTCGTCTGTTCCACCGGCCATCGGTCCTTCGACATACATGGCCAGCCCACTGCCACTTCAGTTTGCTTACTCTGCAAGCTAGGTCACGAGTTATGCGAACATAAATGTAACAGCTGATTTTTTTTTGTATATCGTCAGAAAAGGCGACAACAAGTATGTGGTATAATTTATGGCATATGTGGTTTCCATACTGTATATAGAATTTAGTTATTCCAGAAAATAAAACGAAAAATGTAGAACGATTTTAAAAACAAGATGTATGTACATGTCATCATCTGCCTAACCTTTTCCCAACTATGTTGGGGTCGGCTTCCAGTCTAACCGGATGCAGCTGAATACCAGGCAAAAAGAGTAGGTATGTAAGAATCGTAGCAGGTGACGTTCTGTAGTTTTTGTAGGATAAAAGAAATGAAAAAGGAATAACTTGTTGTAAATATATTAGGAGATTATTTTATAAGAAAGCACACACGAAAAGTATCAAAGAACAATCATAGTTGACATACGTATCTTAGAACGTACTACTTTTAAATTCAAATTTACACCATAAACACATATACAGAAAGTTTGTATATCCAATACACCCTCATAAATTTTAATTTTAAATCATTAAAATATATCCAAATCAATAATCTTTAACACCTAAACCCGTAATACACTTAAAGTGCTTGACACTACACAATGGTTTAGTGAGAACGTCAGCTATCATGGATTCAGTGGGTACATGTCTCAGTTCAATGTCGTTGTTATCTCGGAGCACTTCCCTAATATAATGATGCCTTATATCAATATGTTTACTGCGTGCGTGAAACATTGGGTCTTGAGCCAAACATATTGCTCCCTGATTGTCGGCATGAACAACTACTCGAGTGTACCTCACAATTCCTAACTCCCTCATAAGACTATTCAAATAAACTGCTTCTTTCATACATTCAGATAGACTTACATATTCAGCCTCACAAGTCGATGTAGCCACGCTACGTTGTTTTCTTGATTGCCATGATACACTTGCACCACCTAAAATAAAAGCATATCCAGAATATGATCGCCTATCTAACAAGCAATTAGCCCAATCAGCATCCGAAAAACCTTGAACACAATCACCAGTTCTCTTGTATACGAGACTGTGTCGCATTGTCCCTTTAAGGTAACGTAATATACGTTTCGCTGATTTCCAGTCGCATGTTTCCGGTTTCGTTAACTTTTGGCTTAGTTTACTCACCGCATTTGCAATATCAGGCCTAGTTGCGTTGCTCAGATAATTTAGGCAACCTATTAGTTCCCGATAAGGCCATGTTCCATCCTTTTCTGTATCACAGTTTTCTTTGGATTTCACTTTTGAATTAATTTCCATAGGAGTTGCACATTTATTACATTTTTCCATATTAAATTGTTTTAATAATCTTTTAATGTAATTTTCTTGTGACAATATAATGACATTGGCATTTCTTATAATGTCTATTCCTAAAATATATTTCGCCTGACCATAATCTTTCAAGTCAAACTCCTTTGACAACTCATTTTTGAAATCGATGATCAAACCTCTTTCTTGGCTTCCAATTAAAATATCGTCGACATATATTAATACAAATAAGAAAGTATTTCCATTTTGCTTAAAATAAAGGCATGGTTCGTTCAGACTCTGCTTCAAGTTCATTTAAGTGAGCTTCTTGTTGAGCCTGAGATTCCATTGACGTCCAGCTTGCTTCAAACCATACAATGATTTCCGCAATAAGCATGAATCGCAACCATTATCCAATTTACTAAGCATGTCTTGCGCGTGCTTTCTAACGATAGGATCTTCTCCCTCACGATTCATAAGCTTCATTAAACTCTCTCTTAATAATTCAGGAACTTCCATGTAAATCTCTTCATCCAATGAACCATTCAAGTAAGCAGTATTAATATCTAATTGGTGAATTTCTAAGTCCAATTCAACAGCGAGAGCCATTAATAATCTGACGGTGTCCAGTCTAGCTACAGGCGCAAAGGTTTTCTCGTAATCAACCCCATATCGCTGGCTAAAACCCTGAGCCACAAGCCTAGCTTTCTTCTTAAAAGTCTTGTCGACATTCTGTTTAATCGTTAAAACATAACGGCAACCAATTAAGTTTCTGTTTTTCGGTCTTCTAACAATATCCCATGTCCCTTTTTGAACTAGACTCCTAATTTCAGATAGTATAGCCTCCTCCCACTCTGTTTTATCTTCACATTTGAGAGCATTTTTCAAACTCATTTCAGCTGAACCAACAAAATCTGCAGCATCATTTGAATCAGTAAAATTTATTGGTTGTTCAACTTCGGTCATTCGATAGATTTTCCTTGGACGGCCTGCACTACCTGTGCGTAATAGTTTGGGTCTACCAGGAGCTCTTTTCATGATCCTTTGTTGATCAATATGTCCACGCGTTCCAAGCGTTCTTGAATCTTCTAGATGATGATCAATATTTGAAGAGTTTATCTCTGCATTCTGTTCACATCCTCTCGATTCTACAGAGTATTCTTGACAATCGCTCCAAATCTCATCGTCTACTTGTTCTATTTGATTATCATGTTCTTCCGGTGGAGTATACTTTGAAAATTCGATTTCAATAAACTCTTTATCCGTATTCTCTTTAACATTCGATAGTCTTAGCTCTTGCGTCGAGATCTCGTGACATAAATTATCACTTTCGTGAAATCTCACGTCTCTTGCAACCATAAATTGTCTTCGCTCTGGAATCCATACTCTATATCCTCTCGCATTCTTTGGATATCCAACAAAAATACCAGAAATTCCTCTTGCTGTGAATTTATATTTATTTGGATCTTTATTTAAAATATGTACCTTAGTTCCAAATTTTCGAAGGTAATCAATCTTCACTGGTTTCTCTAGCCATCTTTCATAAGGAATATCACCATGTAGACTGCTTGTAGGACATCGATTCCTGATATAACACGCGGTATCGACTGCATCTGCCCAAAAACCTGCCGAAAGATCTGAACTTAGCAACATACACCTAGCCATTTCTACTAGAGTCCGGTTCATTCGTTCAGATATTCCATTTTGTTGTGGTGTCCGAGCAACTGTCAGTCTTCGCATTATTCCAGCTTGTTTTAAAAAATCGTCGAACTCAGCGTTACAATATTCACCTCCATTGTCGCTTTGAAGATACTTGATCTTTAATCCGGTTAGATTCTCGACTTGACTTTTGTATACCTTAAAAGCTTCTAAGGCTTTACATTTCGTACTTAGAAAATATACCTCACACCAACGTGTACAATCATCAATAAAAGTAATAAAATATTTCGCACCTCTTACAGACTCACATCTCATAGGACCTACAATGTCAGAATGAATTATTTTAAGTTTTTCAGCGCAAGGACTCCCGGAATTAGAAAAAGGTAACGCAGTCATTTTTCCTTTAGCACATATATCACAATCGAGTAAGCTCTGTACTTTGATTTTGTCAATTTTGAAACCCAATTTAGTTAAAAGTTTATCGACATCCTTACCATTTAAATGTCCTAAGCGTTCATGCCAACTACGTATGTCGACATTTGCATTAGTACTTAAACTAAATGAATATTCAGAACTATTTAGACAATACAGGTTACCTTTGCGATAAGCACTCAATTTAATATTACCCTTTTTGTCAATCACATTTGCTACATTGTGTTTAAATGTGACATCACAACCATCGTTGGTTAACTTGGCTACTGATATTAAATTTGTTCTTAGGTTCGGAACATAAAGTGTATCACGTAATTCAATAGCGTTCTTTGAGTGTTTGTTACATGCCGACAACCATACAGTACCCTTACCTTTTATTTCAGTACTTACATGCGTAGCTAAATTTAGTTCTCCGGTAATAATAGTTAAAGTGTCCCTGAACATACTCGCATCATTACAAAGATGAGACGTGCACCCACTGTCAAAAATCCAGTCATTTTTTTGTGCATTTACAGCATTACATACTTCTAAATCTGAAACATTAAAAGTAATTAGTGCTTCGTCCACGTCCTCATGATGTGTTATTACAACATTTTTTAGTACCTTCTTTTTGTTCGGACACTCTGATGCCTTATGTCCTTGTTCGTGACATTTAAAACATTTATATTTAAATCCTTCTCCTCTGGTAGTTGGGTTAATTTTGTTTCCAACTTTTGCGCTTTTATTCCATTTCTTAAAACCTTTTTTCACATATGTATGCATTACGCCTTCATTCTGAGATCTATTTATCTCTCTGGATTCGTGCTCTTCTAATATTTTAATCTTCAATGCCTCTGGCTTCGGCAAGTCGTCCCTTGACTCAATGGCACATCTAAAGCTTTCAAATTTTCCAGGTAAACTATATAACAACTTTATAGACAGCAAGTCGTCGTTGATATGTATACTCATTTCTGCCAGTTTATCAACAGCGTCGAAAAAACTATTTAAATGATCTCGTACATCACCTGTTTCCGACATTTTGTGTAACATTAGCCGCTTTAGAAGTGTAGCCTTCTTAGCAGGTCCTTTCGAAGCATAAATCGACTCTAATTTCAGCCAAACTTCTCTGGAAGTGTTACAGCCCCTAATATGTCGAAGTTCAGAACCACACATCGACAAAATTAGATCCGCTTTGGCCTTTTCATCCTCTACTTCCCAATTCTTAGCTTCTCCTATTTCTGACGGTTTCGGTACTTTACCACTAGTAAATTTCCATCCATCATTTTTAATTAGGATCGCCTGGACCTGGATTCTCCAGCTGTCATAATTTTCTTTGTTCAGGGGCTCGATCCTAAATAGACTACTCATCGTCGCTCCTTTTTACACAAATAATTACTTTACTAGATGAAAAATAAAATTTACTCTCCTTACATAACTCTTAAGACTTTTCACAGGATCTTCGTTAGGTATTCTTATCCCTTTTTCGATCTCGTAACTTTGGGTGACTGAATGTCTGGGCCCATAACCAATGTAGGATAAAAGAAATGAAAAAGGAATAACTTGTTGTAAATATATTAGGAGATTATTTTATAAGAAAGCACACACGAAAAGTATCAAAGAACAATCATAGTTGACATACGTATCTTAGAACGTACTACTTTTAAATTCAAATTTACACCATAAACACATATACAGAAAGTTTGTATATCCAATAGTTTTTGCTTACCCTCATGGGAAGAAGGCATGAGTTTATGTATGTATAATTAATAAACGCAAAACACAAAAAGCAAACCCAATCCATAAGAACCGTTTACAAAGAAACAAAAAAGCTACAAAGTAAAAGTTTTAAGTATTAAAGGTAGGGACAATAACCATTAATCCACAGATAACTCGCCATTATACTAATCGAGTGGAGCACCACTATTTTACTAAGGTAGTAATCAAATTGATTGACAATAATGGATTACTCATTCTTCAACGTTGAAGCTCCACGATTAGTGATCTACACGACTAGTGATCCAAGTACCCAGTTATAACGCCATTATCTAAGTAACAATTACGTTATTTTAACATGTGTCAAAATAATTACCTAAAGGAAAACATAAAAGTGGCCAAGTGCGAGGCGGACTCGCATACGACCGTACAATACCCAAACACACACAAAAAACACTAAACAAGTTTCTTGTATGTATCCCTTTAAATTTGAACTTTATTTATTTGTATTTTTTGTTGTTAAAGCTGTTATAGTATAGTACACACTGTGAATTTACAAGTGTCTATCTATTACGGTTCAAAAGCTAGAGTCCCGTGACTGACAAACGGACAGACAGCTCAGCCTTAGTAATAGGGTCCCGATGGCGCCGTTTGGGTACGGAACCCTAAAAAAATTACATTGCTTATTGTAATGACGTATATACATACATATATGTGATATAAATATTTACTCGAAGGTTAGGTAAAGCAGTGTTCATAATCTCAGATTATTACATTCCATCGCCACTTAATCAATTATCTACTTTAGTAAAATGTATTCCAAGTTGATTTTTGAGTGACCATTTGTAACAAAAAGGTCCTAATAACTTTTTGGTTGCAATGGAATTTGAAGGGTGTTAAGTATGACATTCATTTTGTTGTTGCACAACTAGAAAATTATCTCAAATTCCTGGCTCTATTATAGGTAGTAAGATTAAATGGTCAAGCTCCGCGCGTACCCTATGTAGTACGATACAATAGAAAATCAATTGTGTATCATTAGCGGAGCTTGAGAAGTCATACAGCTTTTAAGTGAACTAAATATTTTAATTGCATTTGCAAAGCGAACGAAACATTTTGACACCCTCCTTAAAAATGAAGCAACCGAAGCAGATGGTAGTAGGTACCATAATCATATGCTAGGAGTGGCCCTAAACGCCTTTAATTGCATTTTCCTGTGCACGTCAATTCTGATTAAGGGGCTTACAAGACCTAAACGCAAGTTTTCGAAACAATAAAAGTATATGATAGACTACAGTAAAAAAAATCAGAAAAATATATGATATTCTTCAGGATATATGCTAGATAGATAGTGTGGTGAAAACATAATACAACTAATTTGATACGATAGAAAAAAATCATGAAGATGCCTCTAAAAATTTTCTTTTTACAATAAAATCCATACTAAAATACATACAATCATTCTGATTTTTTGTCAGATTATTCTACAAGCAACATACTAAAATACTAGTGTTTTAATTTTTTTGTCCAAACAATAGATTCTTTGTAAATCGCATATTCTTATTTTCGGACAAAATACGTGCGCATGTGTGCGTAAACGCTGTGTAGCGACACTGCCGGCCGAGGCCTGATGCTATACGGACGTGTCGCTCTTTTCGCCGCAATATTTCCGCCAAGATTGTTATGTTTTTGTAAAGTTTTATTTGTAAATTCATTGTTTATTATTATTTGCATAATCTTCTTTGCGTAAATATTTTTATTTCGTGTAAATATAAAATACTTTGAAGTTAAAATAGCGTAACCTTGTTATCAATTATCATTTATTGTAAATATGAAGTGAAAAATTCCGTTCGGACTACAAAACGTTCATATAAAACGCTGAACATATTATATATATATATACGAAATTAAAAAATAAGAGCATTTTATTATTATTGAATATTTATTTTTTTAACAATAAAACTATGAATTTAGAAACGTCTAAGATAGTGCAGTCATGACGCATATACGCATAAGCTCAACTTTTTCGACTACATTCGTAACTGTTACGTTAGCGTATGAGGCCGATGTGTAGATTTGTATTCAAGAGTCCCCGGGTTCGAGTCCCAGGGATTCTCTAACCGAAGTTTTCTTTTTAAATGTATTTTGAATTTATATATATTATGTATTTATTATTTTTTTATAAATAATAATTAAAACGTCTACAATGTAATTATCTTTCACAGGAGAAACACAGTCGTAAATATCAACACGGAAGTTATTTCTAATGCGAAACTACAATTTAAAAAAAAACTAAAAGCACCTAACTTATTGATATTGGGCATAACGAAATAACAAATTCATCTAAAAATTGCGATGAAAATTATCACAAGCAAGATTTTGGTTTTTATTATTATTGATTTCGTTTATAATAAATAGATTCATAATATTATGTATGAATGTTAGGTAGGTACCTATCTTTGAGGCTGTTTACACATTATGCCGCAGCTGCAGCGGCACCGCCACTGCCGCGGCGCCGCTGCATCAGTCACCCTTGGATTTGTATGATGATGAACACACGGCGCCGCGGCGGAGGCGACGAGTTTTGATAAAACCGTAGCAATACTCGCCGCCGAATCATGCTGCCGCCGCCGCGGCGCCGCCGTGTGCAAGGGTTCATGCAAATCCAAGGGCAACCAATACAGCGGCACCGCGGCGGCGGCGGCGCCGCTGTATTATATAATTTTTTTTTATAATGTACTACAGTCGCGCGGTACGTAAACACGCGATAACCCCTCCCGCCTACAGTATTTTAATTTCATCAACCTACTTGAGTTTCTTTCTAGTTTTGTGACTGTACCTACAGTCACAAAACTAGAAAGAAACTCAAGAAGTTAAAAAAAATATTTACCTATAGGTATAGGTAAATATTTTTTTTAACCGACTTCTAAGAATGAGGAGGTTGTCAATTCGGATGTTTCTATTTTTTTTTTATGTATGTTCGGACATAACTCCGTCATAAAAATATGTAGATGGATTTGCAAAATTCTTTTTTTGTTCAAAAGAGGTTTATTCCGAAATGGTCCCATTTAAATTTCGTAAAGGTCTGATGAGGAGTTTCGGAGACAAACAACGGAACTCTTCAATACATGCCAGTTTACCCAATCACACAACATAACATCACGCCTATACCCTTTAAAGGGGTAGGCAAATGTGTTCAATAGCTTCCTGTCACTGATATTAACATAGCAATTAGTGTTATATGAATTTGGGCGGGGTAGGTACAACTAAAAAGTGAAAAATATAAGTTTTTTACAAAAAAAAAAAAACAACCGACTTCCAAAAAAATACTACAAAGTGAAAAATAAAGTCTTTAATTTCGGAAGTCGGTGTCAAAAAAACGAAAATGCAGATCCAACGACACCGACTTCCAAAATTAAAGTTAATTACTTTGTGTTGTTTTTTTTTTGAAGTCCGTAGTTTTTTTTTTTTGTAAAAAAGACTTTTCATTTATAAAATAGAAACACGTTGTGAATGGAATAGAAAGAGTTCAATAAAAATACATGGTCTTTTTGATCAATAGATTTAATTAAAAAAACTTATTGACGAATTCAAACAACCAAAAACAGCACAATATAGTCTCTTTGCCATATTATTAAGTAAGTACTTGTACTTATTTCAATGAATATTTGTCACAAATTGCACGCTTACTGCTTACGAAACCGTCACACCGTCCGGCGTCCACTCGTCACTGCGGAGCATTCGAGACTGAGTGTAAACCGAAATCGAGGCGCGTAGGTATGATTCGCGTTCCGACCGTTTTTATGAAGATAGAATACTGTATAGATAAAAATACCGTGGCGGGCGGTGCGCGGCGGCGCTGCCGCAGACACGGCATAATGTGTAAAAGGCCTTACTTACTTGACAAAGGAGAATGGGTAGACCGTACCCAGACACAAAGTTAATTGCAGCATTATGAACCCACGCACAACGGACCAAATGGGAGTCCAAGTGCGGAAAAGGGAGTCCTATCATCATCATCATCATGCAGCATTATGAACTATGTTGATCTTTATTGCCCTCATGGAGTAGTTTGCTTAATTAATCCTAAGACAGCATGTCTGAATTCACTTGGAGAAAAAAGTTATGTGAGGAAATTGAATTGATTTATTAAAAGGAAATATTTAACCTATTCTTTCAAAACTTATTGACCTGCTAATGATGGACACTTTTTGAAATTAATGAACCTCTAAAAACTTTTTGCGCTTTTAATGATGCACTTTTTTAAATTATTGAGCCTCCTTTTAACTTAATTTAAAATAATTAAAAACGTAATTTAAAACCTTCTATTTTTTTCATTTTATTATTGATGAATGGGCGGCCCGCTTTTGACCTCGATCACGCCTGATGGAAAGCGATAGATGATAAGTGATGATATGTGATGTTATTTTTTTTATAGATTGGAAACAGTGGTACCACAGGAAGATCACGATTGTGAAGTTATTGATAAAAGTACATATTCATCTAAACGTGTACTAGAAGAAATAACGGGATAAGAGCTTGACCCACCTCTTTTAGTTTTAACGTAACTCCAGAAAAACTTCGGATTATTTTTGAATTCGTTTTCCAATCGCTTCATATAATTGTTGTAACAAAGTTTTGCTAGGTCATTACAGCGCTTAGTTATAATCTGCAGTTCAATTCTGTCTAAAGGGTTTTTGTAAATATTGTGGCGATTTCTGATCTTATTTTTGCAATTAAGTAATTTGATTAGATCTCGATTGAACCATGGTGGAAATTTACTTTTTTTTGGCACTCGCTTAGTTATAAATTTTTCTATACCTTTCTGAATAACGTCATAAAATACCTCCACCATCTCATTAACTGCCTGCTGTGCTTCAAGTAACTCATCCCAGGCAGTTTCACTCAAATATTTCCGAATTGGTATGTAACTCGTTTTTCGAAAATTAGGTCTACCGCAAGTAGTGTTATATGGGAGTTTAGCTTCCTTATTTAGAGAAATCACGATATCGAGGGGTGGATGATGCTGGTCAATATTAGCAATCGGATCCTCACTTTGACTCACTCTACACAATGAATGGTTACATAGTATAAGATCTAAAATGCGGCTTGAAGCATTACATACATTGTTAAATTGATTAAGCCTATTAACATACGTGAAATCTATCAAAGTTTGACTTAAATTGGACAACTTAAGGCATTTATCAGAATTATTGACTATACTTCAATCGATATCACCGATATTGAAATCACCTGCGATGCAGACATATGATAAGTTTAACTGTTCAAACACTGCATTACATTGGTCCAAAAAGTGTTCCAAGTACGAGATACGTACAGGTGGTGGCAGGTATACAGAACAGAGAGCTGCCCGACGTACAGATCGAGCCGCAGGTAGATCTAAAATTACCCAAAGGTCTTCACAATTACTTTCAAATCGTTCTGCTCGTTTGGAAATTATAGATTTTTTTACGGCTATCAAAACACCCCCACCTTCTTTACTACTCTGTAGACAAGAACTTTCTCTGTCCCTTCTGTATACAATGTATCTGTCGTCTCGTCGAACAGCTCGCTGCTCAGTACGGTATTATTAAGCCAAGTCTCTGTAAAAATGATAATGTCATAGTTATTACAGCATACATTACGAAAGATGATAATATGCGTTTTTGTTCTCACGCCTCTACAATTCTGGTAATAAATTTGTAAATTATCGAATTTTGTATTATATTCAAGTTACAATTACATGTATTTTTAATTAAAATATAAAGTATGTTTTTTTTCACGTCAACTTATTTAGGGACTCTAGATTCTTAATGAGGATATGTTCTGACCCATCACTTTTCCTGACGAAGATTCTACCATTTCTAACCCAGACCAATTGATATCCTTTTTCTTTTGCTTGAAGTCTAGTAGCAGCATGCAGCGCTTTGTTAGAAGGAGACAAATTTTCTTGCACATATATTGGCTTCTTTTCACCAGCCAGTCCAAGGTCCGCTGTATTTAGTTTTTCGATGTTATTCTTGCCTTTATTGTAGTTAATGACAGAAGCCAAGAGTAGGTCACGAGTTCTTGGGGAGGCCAATTGGACTACGATAGAGCGCGGGCGGGCACTAGAATTTTGTAGTTTGGCTACACGGGTGCAATGATGGATATCGGTGTCGCTCAACTTGCATCCAACGACTGATCCTAGTTGCTTAACGACTGTATAGAGATTCTTCTGTTTATTTTCGGGCAAACAATGAACTTCAAGGTAAGTCGAACGTGCCTGTTGCTCCAAATAGTTGATTCGCTGGCCCATATCCGCCACTGACCTCTTAAGGTTAGTATTTTCTGTCTCTAAGTCTTTTACCGAGACTTTCAAAGCCCTATGTTCAGACTGATATTCTTCAAACTCCTGTATGTGAAAATTCAATGACGCCGTCATCTCCGTAAGTTCTTTCTTAATCGGTTCAAGCTCTTTATTTACGACATTGAGTATTGTATTGTTTATTTGACGAAGCATAGAAGCGAATTCAGCCTGTATTACTTCCTGGAGGATATCGCGTACATCATCACGAGTCACAAAGGTTGCTTCATGGGGCGAGTTCAAAGCAGGTCTCTTGTTCCCCCTAGAGGTGGAGACATTACGGGTTGGAGTATATTCCTTTTTGGAGGTATTCGAGATGTGACTCCCGCAATTAAAACACCTCCATTTACAGTAGACATCCGTGTCCTCGGAAACTTCCGGAAGAGACAGGCACTCAAAATGATACAATTTATTGCATTTGGAACAATTAATCGATTTTTTTCCATCCTTGCTGTCTTCATTAGCACAGCATCCCCATAACAATGTTGACGAAGCCATTCTAATTAATAGTCAGTCTCACAACAATTCCAATGCCGAAATAATTATTAAAAAGAAAAAAATGTATACTGTTCCAAGCACACTATTAAAGACCCCTTCAATCTTTGTTGGTAAAAGTGCACTCTAATAAAGGCCCTGCGCAATACAACGAGCGAACTAACAGCGAGCTCGCGAGAAGAACGTCGTATGCGCCGTGCTATCTGCGGCGCTTACGCGTTTAATTATAACTGGTGAATTACTCCTGACGGTAGATGAATAACTATTTTGATACGTTTTTTGTCTAGAATTGATACACAAAGCACCAAGTCACTTATTAATTGTAGATTGTTGTTATTGATATTATTCACACGATCAGCACTTTTAACGACACTTTAGAGCACTTTTGACGCGTAAGGTGCATTCGGGTAATGTCGAAAATCGGCATATTCCGAAAATTTCAATTTCCTACCAAACGCGACGACATCTTATAATGTGGCAATATTTACCTAGACGCCAGTTTAATACTCCCCCCGCTTCTGTTGACTCAAGTCGCTTATTGTAAATGTACGAGTCACAACGCCGCATTTCTCGCAGTGTGTCATTTTTCGCGCGTTTTCTAGTTATCGGAAATTACACGAACATTGTTATCTCAGAAATTTGGTAAGTTATTTAACTGATTGTTTTTTTGTTTAATAGATTTTCGTTTTTAATATAGTATTTAATGGGTTCGCGCATCCTAGGTATCTTTTTCTGTTTTTATTGAAATTACCCGAAGATGGGTAAATCCGAATCAAAAATGATTCGGATTTAGCCGATGTTGCTTTTCTATGGAGATTGTCAGTGGTTCTCAATATTCTCAATCTATAATTTATTTGGGTAATTTCGATGGTAGGTTAGTTCTGTCTAAACGTGATATACCTAAGCAGGGGGGTGTCATTTCACAATTTAGGTCTGATCGGCCGGACCGTCTATTGGTAAGCAAATGGCAGTCGGTTGCCACTCGGCTAGCATGCTTGACATGTCTCGCGCGTATTTGAATATCTTATCGACAGTGATTTGTTATACCTAAACTTGTATTTTGTTCAGGAGTGATCCTTTTGTACGCTAGTTCTATTACTAATACTGTGATATAAGCACTAATCTACATGAGTTTTTTAATACAATCGCTATACAGACGGAGTTATTTTTGTTCTTTTGACAATCAAGACACGGAGTTCTTGTTGTGCTACTCAAACATGACAGTAAAATATAGGTACGTCATTGCAAATTATTATTGATAGTTTTCGTAATTTATTTATTTAAGGACAACCAACAAAGCATACACAAAAATAATTATAAACACTGATTGTTATAACTTGTCAAAATTTATTTTATAAGTTTTGAGAACTTCTTTGTTTAGTTTTTTTTATCTAAAACCTCGAATAAAGCTTTATAATTTGTTTATGTTATTCAGGTGTCAGAGAGAGGCTCAACTATTTTAGTGTGCATAACTGAGATATCAAGTTAACATTTTTGTTTAATTTATATGTCAAAAAATTTAATTATAAAATTAACCCACTTACAAGTAGAAGTGGGTTAATTTTATAATTCAATTTGACTATCTATTTGTGATTTTGCTACATAAGTAGTAGTTTAATTACTTACTTAATTTTCAAATAAATTTTATTTTTTATTATATTAAGACTTATTTTCAAACCCAAGACCCATGATTATTTCCATTCTTATTACAGAAAATCTTAAACATTTTGATCGGATCTCAGCAGTCGCGACCCGGCAGCGCTGCCGAGTCGCAACTGCCGAAACTGCCCACCTCTTTGTATGGATTTTTATGCAAAGCTCTTCGATGCAAGCTGCCCGTCCCCGCGCTGCCGGGTCGGGCTACACGACCGCGTACCTACATCGGAAGGGGTAGCACACAAATCCATACAAAGATCTGAATGTTACTTTTAGTAGGATATGCGATCATTTTGATTACGATATAATAATATCTTTTAAACTATGAGAATAATCGCGTGAGTAAAAGAATCATATCCGCTCTGTACCTGCTAAAAGATTGAGAACCATTTACCCATGCGACGGGTAATTCCGAAATACAAGTGTCACACAAACGTGTTTAGGTTATTCTATGACAAATATCGTGAATACTATTTTTGGAGGATAATAACGATATAAAAAGAAATACGTACTTTTTGTCAAAAGTTAATAAAGTCCACTTTTAACCGTCATTCGGAATTGCCCGTACATAATTCGAAATTACACTAGTGCAAAGAAAAAAAAAGTAAGTTTTTAAACACTTTTTTTTTTAAACTACTACGATGTTAATGAAAGATCTCTGAATAGAGCTCTAGGCTATACATTCAAGAAGACGAAATGACTTCTTTAGAAGACATATAATCCACTGCTTCTGCCTGGTTCATCAAAATACACACATTCCATCAATTTGTCTGAAAACCATTCGATATTACCCGAATGCACCTTACCAACAATATTTTCTTAGGAGCAGTTCGAATGGGTAGTTACTCGTACAACGTATAATTTATTATTGCCGACTTTCAAAAAAAAAACACTACAAAGCTACAACCGACGATACCGACTTCCGAAATTAAAGTTATTTTTCACTTTGTAGTGGTTTATTTTGGAAGTCGGTTGTTTTTTTTTTTTTGTAAAACAGTTTTTATTTATCACTTTTCAGTTGTCCCTACCTACCCCACACAAATTCATATAACACTACTTGCTATGTGAATATCAGCGACAGGAAGCTATTAAACACATCTGCCTACCACTTTTAAGGGTACAGGCGTGATGTTATGTTGTGTGATTGCGTAAATAATGCATACAAATGCGATGGCAGCGATCGCGGTTGATTTGCTGGCATTTATTGAAGAGTTCCGTTGTCTGTCTCCGAAACTCATCATCAGATCTTTACGAAATTTAAATGTGACCCTTTCGAAACAAACCTCTTTCGAACAAAAAAAGAATTTTGCAAATCCGTCTATTTATGATGGAGGTCGTCTATATAGGACCCGAACATAAATAAAAAAAATAATAATAAACAAATCCGAATTGAGAACCTCCTCCTTTTTAGAAATCGGTTAATAATTTTGTTGTCATAACTACTTGTTTCCGCGTCATCTATTGGAATACTCGGGCGTAATCGTAAATCGTATGCTGTATGTCATAATTGTGATGGGCGTCGTCGTTAGATGGCGTACGCGTCGATTGTGTATATGTGTGCATGCGTTTCTCAAGGACACTTTGCTCTACTAGTCCTCTTAAGGGGCTTACATGACCTAAAGCGCGGTCACTGTCAGACTGCATAGAAAAGAAAGAAAAGCGCGATGACACAACCCTGGTAATTTATTGCAAAATATGAAGCAATTATTTAATTACAGAAAATCTATTATTTGGACTAAAAAATTAAAACACTAGTGTTTTAGTATGTTGCTTGTAGAATAATCTGACAAAAAATCGGAATGATTGTATGTATATTAGTATGGTTTTTATTGTAAAAAGAAAGTTTTTAGAAGTATCTTCATGATTTTTTTTCTATCATATCAAATTAGTTGTATTATGTTTTCAACACACTATCTACCTAGCATATATCCTGAAGAATATCATACATTTTTCTGATTGTGTATACTGTAGTCGATCACATACTTACTTTGTTTCTAAAACTTGCGTTTTTCGTGTTTAGGTCCTGTAAGCCCTTAAGTAGTTTTTGTCCCAAAGTGTGAAGCGATTTTGAGCCTTATTAAGTTCAAGCCATGAATATCCAATCAGCATGAATATCTAATGCATAATCACTAAAACTAGGGCCGCTAAACCACGTTGAAGAGCTGTCAGTATCATTATAATTGTTGTAATAATGACACTGACAGTTCTTGAACGCATTGATGAAAATCGCCCTTAGAATGTCAACGAATTCATGAAAACAAAATTGACTATCACACACTACATTTTTTCTTTCTTTTAGTTTGTCGTCACTCACTACATTAAATCAAGTTATTTAACTGAAACTATTCAACATAACTAGTGGACATGTGACACGGATTTCGTGATAACAGTAATTAAACATCAGTTTAAACTGTCAACAGACTGGAATATTATAACAAAGCTAATTACTTTTCATTTTAAAAGCGACGACAGATTATAATGTAAAATTCCCAGAATGTAAAGCCTAATTAAAAGACGAGAATGTTCGTCCACTTTTGGGAAGTTATTTGCATATATTTTTTTTTACTTAATTGAGTACCAGATTTTACCTTATTCTGGAGACGAGCTCAAAATTAATGAAAGCCGGCACATCAAGCTTCTCGAAACTGTCAAATTTTCCCAATTAACTTTGAACCTTATGCTTGAGCGATAAAGTTGAAAATCTATTTAAGAAATTTGACAGATTGTAGTAGCTTGATGTGCTGGCGTCTGTACCTACCTAAACACGAGAAACAATTTCTTTTCCTAGAAACCAAGATTCACTAACTAAACTTATTAAAACATGCTACATTCTTATGAATTTTATGAATCACTGTTTCGGTGGGTATACACTACCTTTCAAGTTTGAGTGCCTTAATGTATGAGATAAGCGTCTGAAAACGAAAGTAAATACTTTCTTATGTAGGATAACGCATTTTGTCTAAACGCATCTCAGAAATATGCTTAAAGAGTACAATTATAAAAACCGGCTAAGGCGAACTCGCAAGAGCTCCGTACCTACGACAAGGCAAAAAACGCCAACAAAAACACGTTTCCTGTATGTGGATTCCCTTTAATTTCCAACTTTATTTTTTTATTTTGTTCTTACAATTACAGCAGAAATGCGCACTCTGCGATAATTTCAACTATATACCTATTATGTTTCATAAATCGTGAGATATACGAGTAGTCCGCTGACAGAGAGACAGACGGACGGACGGACGTACCGACGGACAGCGGAAACTATATTTATTAATCATTTTCTGCAGAAAATCAAGATAACTCTAAATCGAGAACATCCAACATATTGTGGTCAGGTACAATTACCCTCAAACCACAATCTAGCTACATCAATCTATAGGTACATAAGAAGCTACGTGGTACATTACGCGCTGTCAACGATCACAAATGACGGCGGCTTAGAGTTGCCAGGTGGCAATATACAAATTGATGGGAATATACGGCTTTTTTGTAAGGTAGGTACATTTTTGATAAAATACAGTTGATCGAATAAATTCTTTAGGAAATGAAACCTTCACGTATTGGAATTGACATTTAAATTGAAAATAATTTAATTGCTGAAATACATTTCGGTTTATTTTTCAGTGACACAAAAAAATTGCAAATGTATGAATAGTAAATGAATCACATAAATAAAATCTGCTTTCCAACTGTCAACTTATTTTACCATCCGAAACAGTGTCATTTTTATATGCATGGCAACACAACCTAATGTAGCAAACATTGAGCAAGGCGGACGCAACATTTAATCACTTGAGTAATTTTATTGTTTCCCGGCCATCGACATTTGATTTTCAAATGTAATTAGTTTGTATGTTATGTTTACAACACAATGAACGGAGTACTCCCTTATCTTTTTATGAATTGACAGCAATTGGTTTTGACGTGTTTTTGTTTAACCCTTTAGGTTTTCTATTTCCTACTTTTTTAATATTTAGGTCATAAATCTAGCCTGAATCACCATCTTCAAAGTTCCAGTTAAATCCCTATACAATATCTGTTTTATTTATGAATTTATTCGGTGAGTAGGTAGTGGCTATTCGAACAATATGAAATATTTCGAAATACATTTTAACAGAATCTTTTGTATTAGATTTTAAATTATTAAAATAATGAGACAGACAAGAAAATATAATTGTCGTAGGTAAATCATTACTCTTAAAATCTTTAATATTATACCGTGAACATCTTCCAATCAGTTATTTTTTTTATTAGAATCACAAAAGCTCGCAGCGGACAGACAAAAGTTGGAGTTAAAAACAAACGACCAGGCTCGGGCGACTGTCGGCTAACACGCCATCCTAGTTAGAGATGTTAATTAAATAATTCTTCATATTTACACTTATTGTACTTAGTAAGCTTATTATAAAAATAAAATAATTTTGAAAAAATATTTTGTCCCACACTATAAAGTTACGTCTTGTAGACTGATAACAGAACTTGTATTAATCTGACAGCTGTCAAAAAATAACTTTTGTATTTAAAGCGCTGCTAGATTGGGCTGAGGGTTAAGTAATACTTATAAGGAAATGTCCGTATGTCGCGTCGTGCGATCCATTTATTCACTCCTTCAACATAATACATATTTGCTGTCCTACGTAAACTTTCATATTACATACCACATCATAGGGGTTATTACAAATAAAAAATAACATTAAATGTTTTTTTTTTCATTTTGCCCAGAGCAAATAGTTAAAATCCTACACCTCCCACATCCTGCACTATTTGAGTCGTTTTATTTTTACGTTAGAAAATCAATAAGACCACTGTAGCCAACCCAAAAAATGGTCTATTTTTATGTTTTATGAATAATATTCATTCATTTTTGGGCTTACCCAATTGAAATAAAGCACGTTATCCAAAATTTCAAAATAAATCATTCCATAAAAAGCGTCAACACAACAGTGTTCAGCGTGTGTAAAGCCAAAGACGGCACAACAAGAAATTTTAACAATATAACATATCATTATTACACCTTTTGTAGCGTGCACACAGCGGCGTATTCCTGCCTGTCATTTTGCACAGCCAGCTGTCATAGCGAACAATGGCATACCTACAATACAGTCAGACACGGTGTTAACTGACACAAATCATTACTGTTAAAATACAATGACTCGGCTTATTTCAAGTGTAATACGTTAAGGGTGCTTATTAATGTAGGGGAAAACTTTTACGACATGAGCCAAAAAGAATTTGTTATTTTGCAAATTTTTGACAGATTTTCTACTGGTCTAAACTTTAGCTACTGAATTAAGTTAATTTGCCTCTACCAGGCAGATAGACCTATAGATACTCGGGGCCAACTACCAGGCAACCAGAACGTAAGAGAAGCTTATATACTCCATGCCACTCATTACCGGCAATCAGCCGGTCTATCAACGCTAGGATCGAATCAACTTAAATTATCACCAAAAGGTTTTTGTTTTTAATCCCATTTATAATGTAGTAACCCGTTATCCGTCCAAACATCATAATACATTGAACCAAAACATATCCTAACTACTGTACGAAACGTGTCGAAATAATTCCATTGCAGGACACATTATTTCATTTTGTGACAGTGTGCTAAATGTAAGAATTTATGTCGGGGGGTCGCGGGGTCAACGCGGGCCCCATCCATCTGCCGAATGGTATAAATCACAATATGAACCAGACGCGAGTAAAATGTGGGTACTTGTGATATTAATTTATTTGGACGGCTTAAGTGTAAAAAATGTGCAGAGAATTTTTAAGGATTTTAGAGAGTTGTTGCAATCCAGTATTTTTTTACAATTCGGCATGCAAAACGAAACAGTGGATCAAAAATTTAATAGGTAAGACATATAATTTTAAAAATTGTATTAATACTTAAATAATATTCAGAAGTCGCTTTCAAATATGTTGTTAACCTAAGCATATTTCTATATTTATTCATTAGGTACCTACCTACCAAATCATTACCAATCATCATTACCTACCAATCAATCAGAAAATACTTCTGAGGAAGCACCTGCACCTTAAAAGCTGCAATATTATAAGCATAGCTTAAAAATATATCCTTCCAAAATTTCCAAAACAAATTCAAATAAAAAAATTAAGTAACCATAGATAGTGGATTAAGCACGAAAAAACTTTTATCTGAATAGGACAGCTTCCAATCCTACCGCTGTATGTTAAATATTTAAAGGATCGTATCAAACAGAGTGCAATTTATGAAAACAACATGAATGTGGGCCCGCTTCGGTGTGCACAATCATTTTGTTATTCCATTACCTTTTTTGGGCGTTCATACGGTAAATGGATTAACGCAGAATGTCCACTCTCAAAAACATGCAGCAAACAAAGGCTTTTATACTCAAAGATATCAAACACCACAAAATGTATCGCTAAAGATCAATTGTTTCAGTCTGCTCCTGGCTAAAGGGACAACAGCGATGACATTTATGGGCGTTTTTAAAAATTATTAGGCTTTGGCTATATAACTTCTTTCTATTCTGCGGTGCTATTTTGTAAAAATCTCACCTTGAAAACTCGGTGAAGTGAGCGTGGAGTGAGCTGTCAACAGTGTCAATTCCTAACAAAAACAAACTCACTTCACCTAAATTTTCACGGTGAGATTTTTACAGAATCGACCGGCTGATGACACTTGTTTTGAATCTGATTAGTTCGTTATTTTAGTCGTCTTTTTTATCAGATTATACCCACAATATTTCTGATTTATATACTCCTCAAAGACCGATACATTTTTTAACCCCTTCCTAATCTCGTAAATTCTGGAGTATTCCTTCTGAGTTCTCTTGTTCCGTGATAAATATAATAAACAGGACTAGGCGCTGAGCCTCCACCCTCCTGTATGGAATGATATCACAGCTGATATTAAAAGTAAACAATGCTCCCGGACTTTCGCATTTGTGAAAGTAGATGGAGTATAAAATATGGGCGGTTTATGGACTTATAAAAAAGTTCAGTTCAGAAATTCAATCCGATATGTTTCAATTTAGCTTTTCAAATAAAATTGAATCCAAATCATTTGTGGAAACAAAATTGTTTCAAACGATGTGGGTGCTTTTCAAACTCGTGTTAGCTTTAAATATTATTCATGTTATGTGATTATAAACTTTTGCCCTTGTTAGGGCACATATTTTAGTAATCCCTTTGAACAAAAAGTCCCTTGCTGTACTTGTCTTGATCTTTACTCGCTTTGGTTTGGATTTAGTTCTAGTCGAAGTAGATATTATATCCAATACGCACTGGGCGCACAAAAGGAACGATACAAGATATAGGTAAATCAAAACTTAAAACCCAAAACCATATAAATAAGCACACGTCCGTTCTGCAGAGCGCAACGCTTGCGAATATTCGTAGTTCGCAGTCCCGGCCAACAGGTCTCTTCGGCGTCATCCGTCTACCCGCAACTGTGATATAAATCCGGCGAGGTGACACCACGGAACACGGAAATTGGGAATATCCGGACACCTCCCGATCTGTTTGTCACCGCCGCCACGTACAGCCGGCAGTATTATTGCAGCATTGACACCCTAGTCACGATTTGTGATATTAGCTTAGTGTTTCTTGTTTAACTAATAATGGGATGTCTTAAAGTGAGGTGTAAGATTAAGACATTCCTGTTATTGAGCGGTAGTTTGTTGGTGTTTCAAATAGGTATATATGTCACTGTATGATTGTGAAAACCGTTAGTTTATAATTTGTCTCGCGAGATTGCTGTACATACATTGTGAACTGTACCATAGTGCTTACATTATAACGTATTAAATTTCGAAAGTTTATTATCTATCCATGTCAAACTGTCAAATTGTAAACGAACCTGCACTTACCGACAGGGTTCATAATCTATCCGATTTTATCATCCGTAAAATTGGGGTAAGTAATAGATGATATAACAACAAAATCTCTAATATTAACAACATATAACAACGGAACCTATAATTTTATTTATTATAGCGATTAGTTAATATAATGAACGATTGATATAATTTTAAAATAACTAATTTTTATAAGCATAACATACATTAAATATAACATCGTTTGACATAATATACATTAAATATAAAATCGTTTGACATACCACTCAAAAGATATAAAACTTATTTGGTCTAATATGATGAAAACGCCTACTTAAAACACAAAGCAAAATTGCACACGGGTTAGTTTATTTAGTATTATTTTTATGTTGTAGCTTGTGGGTAGCTCAACAAAAGTTATTGTTAGTTGTCACTTAGTGTGCGTAATCTTGCTCAGTTAGATAATAATCATTAAAGTATTTCTTTAAAAATGAATTCATACAAGTTCATTCACAAAACTATGAGTCTCTAATCAATTAATATATACCTTGGTAAGGGTATTTTTGTGTTCTCATACGCTCGCTCTTGCATTATATGTCGACGGAGCCCCGCTTCGCGGGGCTCCTATTTCTACGTTAAGGGTTTAAAGTAACCTAACAAAACCGAACCTCGGGGTGCCCTTAGCTCGCTCTTGCATTATATGTCGACGGAGCCCCGCTTGGCGAGGCTCCTATTTCTACGTAAAGGGTTTAAAGTAACCTAACAAAACCGAACCTCGGGGTGCCCTTCGCTCGCTCTTGCATCCTATGTCGACCTCCTTCCTTCCTTGCTCCTATATCTGGGTGGTTTAAAAAAAATAACCACGAAGATTAAGGCGGGAGCTCCGCTCCACTTCGCTCCCGCCTTAGCCTTCTAACCTTAGCCTTAGCCTTCTAACCTAACCTATCTGAATTGGGGTGTTAACCATAATTATGTTTTTATATATATATATTAAACGTTAGACCAAATGATTTTCGATTAAATAAACAATATACATATTAAACGGTAGACCAAATGATTTTCGATTACATAAACGTTATATCAAACAACGTTATACTAATTAAGTTTTAGAATAAATAAATGTTATATGTTAAGAAATTATATCAACAGTTGGTATATCTCACGTTGATTATATCTTATGAACGATAGTGAAATGAAATTAGACCAAATGAGTTTATACGTTATGAGACGCACCCGGTTTGTTGCAGTTCACAATTTTTCGATAGCTTATAATCTCGCGAGATAGTAAAAAAAACGTATCTTAAAACCAAAAATCGAATGGTATTCGTAAGGTCTGGCAGCTGGGCATTTTAGGTACCAAAATCTTTACAAACTCCAAGTGCGAAGTATATCATCTAAATCTCTGCTAGGTTTCGAGAGATTACTTCCTCTATGAAACTATCATACATAACTGTATAAGGAAGATATACATGAATTATTAGTGCTGGTGCTCCGTGCACCAAGTAATCTGTTTTCAAGAACATCACTAGTAATCCGTTTCAATTTGCTACGGAGAAAGGTACTGCACTACTACGTTATGTAGTTATGTTGTTGTTAGTTAGTGTTGTTCACACGTCAGAAGAACCCGGGTATAAATTTCTTGGATATAATATTTTTAAGTACAGACGCCAGCACATCAAGCTACTACAATCTGTCAAAATTATTTAATAGATTTTCAACTTTATCGTTAAAGCATTAGGTTCAAAGTTGATTGGGAAAATTTGACAGTTTCGCGTAGCTTGATGTGCTGGAGTCTGTACCTACTTAACTTTATTTATCTTAGTTACTACTGGTTAGTTGGTTGTTACTGTTCATATAACACAAGGTTCAGCAGTTTTCAAGTTGGAACACCTAATTCGTTTATATACCTTGTTTCGTTTATATATTTATTTATTTTATAATTTATGTACACACAGTAAAATACATAGGGATATGACATGTTTATCGTTGTTTCCGTTTTTTTTTCTTTTGTCGTTTTTTTTCGTTTTTTTTCCTTTTTTTGTTGTGTTATTTTCGTTTATCACAACAGTCACAACTGTGACATCACTCGATTCATGAAATCCATAAATGCTAAGCAATTTCTTAAAAAGCTTGCTTGACTTTGATAGCTTGCAGTGCTATCAAATTCATGATCATCGACCATTATACTGAAAAAGATGCTGAAAAAACTAATTTAAACATGAATTATAAACCAACTAACATCAACAGGTGGAAAATAAGACCGGCGGCGGAAAACTATATATTTCGCAGAGTAAAACAAAGGATAAATAGGCGGGACATTTGACACGGGCATAAAACACCCCACTTCCTCGCCCGGGACGAAAGTTTATCTTAGAGGAAAGAAAAGAACAATGAAAGGACAGGCAACACATAGCCAACGGACTTTTTACTTGATGGCAACATTTTGTATGGGTATTTAGAAAAAGTTAGCTATGGGGTGGGATCTTATTCAGTTATAGCAAGTAGTCTGGAAGTATTTTTATTGTTTCGTAACCTTTTTGCCAATTTGTAACGATGGGGCTTGAAAAAATAATGATATGAACGATATGATATGATATGATCCGAACTCGATATTAAAGTTTTTACAAATACATAATGTAAAAGACATAAAAGTGTACATTTATTTATTTCCTCGGAACACACAATATAAACTTGCTTTACCGCATTTTCAATATTCAATAATAATTATTTTTTTTTTATTTAGTATTAAAACTTCCGAATTTAAATTTTGAATTTAAAGCAACGGCCACCAGGGCGAAATGTCGACAGGACATTAATAAAGAATGGCTTCGAACTTGGCATTCGGCAAAAATAAATTGGATATATAAGTTTACCGCTGCAAAACAAAAAACACGTTTCATTTTGGTTTTACGTTAAATGTCTATTTATGCAGGGTGTAAAGATTATTTTAAACCAAAAGCCATGTCAATTTATTCATTAGACAGAAAGTAAAAAGTAAAATAAAAAATCTGCTTAGGGCTATAAAGCAGTGCAACAAAACCCAGTCATAGAAACGAGAATGCCAAAGCAAAATTGAAAAACCTTTGACTAAATGTCCATGTCGTTTTACGATTTGCTAAATTTACAACCAGCTTATCCGAATGATGTGGAACTTTCATCATAGCTGCTATTGGTCAGACGCAAGTCACAAAACAGGACGGTCACGAATCGCTTTTTCACTAGTTAGGTGCCCGACAGCTTGTTTGTAAAACCTTTTGTGCCGCTTAACACAGCTCTTTAAATTATCCTTTGAAGAAACATCGTTCTTTTGTATCGACCAACTTACACGGTGATATGATTACCAAAGTGAACCCCTGTCTTATTTAGTTCATTAATCATGGCATGATTTATTGTTAAAGGGGCGTATGCCCATTGTCTTTCAGCGTCAGTGCTGCTGGCGTGACCAGCGGGAAAAAATACAAAGTTGGGGTTTCATAAGAGTTGAATGTGTGGCAACACTGGCAACTAGCGTGAACAAAAAAAATTGGGGTAAAGCCGTGTTAGTTTTTGCACAATATGTTGGTGCATTTTAGCACAATAGCAAGGTATGTGCGGTTTTCTAAAAAGCCTACGTGTCTAAACCGGTTTCTGTTTTTATGGTTGGAGATATTTTTGAAATGTACCTATTTCTAGCATCGCATTGGCAAACAAGAAAAATCCTGCACTAAAACTGTTCAGTTAAATTCTTTGTGTATTGCGAAATCAGGATAGACGAAGATAAATACAGAAAGCGTGGTTACTATAAACAACGCAAGCGCGTCACCAACTGTAAGTCAAAAGGACATTTAAACGATTTAAAGCAGGTAGCACACCGTCTACCGCCGCATCAGCCGACGCTGGCCAGCGATCCTTGCGGTGTTTTGCGGTCATGGCAACCGCACATCGCTTGATGTTTGAATCTACATTTCACGTAAACATTCTGCACTGGCCTCATTTACAGATGAGGATAATAAAGCGTTCAGTTTCAAAGTTTACAACGGAACGTTACATCGAGGATTTCTGGGATATCTAATGACGAGTAGTAGGTACCTATGTAGATACCTACTCTAATTGTGTTGCACACTCGAGACACAGTATAAAGACATACAGTATTGTGTCTGGGCCGTAACCTTGAATTAAATGCCTACAGCCGCGCGGTACGTAAACATGCGGTGTACGTTACCCCAGCAAGAAAGTGTCTCCTAGAGTTATAGGAGTAGAACGTATAATATGTGCCCTATCTGCTGTAAATGTGCCCCCAAATAAAAAATGTGTGCCCCCTGTCGTTTTGGAAAAAAACGGAAAAAACGATTCCTGCTGGGGTAACGTTTTTCTAGCAGGAAAATTCTAAACGAATGATCGGAGAGAGACAAATTGTGCATGGCCAGAGAGCTTATATGTGTGCCAAAATGTGCCCCCAAAAAAAATCTGTGCCCCTTCAGGTTTTCGAGATATTGCATTTCCTGCTGGAGTAACGTTTTGATGAATCGTATATCTCTACAACCATTGCATGTGCCCCTGTAGAGTAAACATACACGAGTAGCTCTTAATGTGTGCCCCTTTGTGCCCCAATTAGTTTTAAGAAAATATTTATAGTTTTCAAGTTATAGCGGTTTTATGAAAACCCGAAAAAACATCGCAGCGCCTAAATTAGACAAGAAACAAGTTCGCTGAAAACTGTATTCGGTCCTTCTTGACGCTAATAATAACCATACAAAGTTTCAAAACTATTCATGCATGCGTTTTTGCTAAAATTCAAAACGATGGTGTCCTAACTTTGACGGCAAAATACAAGGAACCGGCTCAATCCGAGATGTGTAGGTGTAAACCAAAATCATGTGCCTTTAGTCAAAAATATATGGTGAAAATATTCAGCTTGGAATGTTTCGCATTAAGTAAATATTAACAAATAACCAAAATATGTAAGCAACGGCTGGTTATCCGACCAAATTTGAATGACTACTAAAAAGCGACGGATTCATACATATCGATGACCTTCTTTACTTTACTCACTAACCAGTTCACACGTGTTGTGCCTGAGTACACTGACTTACAAAAGTAATAAGTAATTAAATAAAGTTGTTATTGGATTATATTCTACTAGCTGTTTCTATGACGTTACACATGATTAAGTACATTATAAATAGTAGCCTAAGTGCTATTCCAAGGTAAGCTATCTTCTCGATTCTAAATTTCATTAAAATACATCCAGTAATTTATATACTACTAAAAAGAGGTAGCTCTTTTTTGTATATAAATAAAAAGCCCGTATTTGTCTTTTTATATTAGGTACATATATATTTATTGATAAGCCGTAGGTTAGATAAATTAACAGTACAATGCGTGCCACGAAAGATGAGACTTGACCCGCCTCCCCCGCTCTTTCCGCCGCCCCTATGACGTCCAGTCCCGTCCCGCACTCAGACCTCATACCGCTAAAGATACCTAAAATCGTGTACTGCGCATGTCAAACCACGTGGTGTGTCAAGTCTCATCTTTCGTGGCACGCATTGTAAGTTTTTCATCATTAAGGGGAATGCTCCAACTAGCCCGCGAAATTCAAAATTTCTTGCGTTTTTTGCAATTTGCAGGCCAGTGCTAGGTTGTATGTTGATTAAAATATTATTCGCGGTTGTAAGACGTATATAGTTACAGAATTATAATCATCAAAATCACCAATACAACCCTCCAAGTTCATAAAGGCGTAGGAACAAAAAAAAAACAGAAAAAATTTGAATATTGCGGGCTGGTTGGAGCATTCACCTTACTTAATAGAAGATTCCCTTTTTTCGCCTCCCCACACCGCTGCATATATCTCTGGCCCCGCGGCATCCGCTGACGTCGTGTCGCAAGGAGTCGCTTTGTCTAGCTTGGAGAAAGTGAGACAGGTTACGTGTAACGTCGCTCTATTATGAATAATAGGTACGAAGTGTTTATTGAGGAAGTGCGTTTGGATTATTACTTGGTATTGATAAACAGTTGCAGTTATGTTATGACGCCAAGGACACTGTTACGTTGAGTCACGCAGTTGCACTGATACTGTTTGTTTACTTTTTTTTGAGTTGGTTGAAAGTGGCGTATTAAGCATTTTATAACAATTATGTGGTTGTAGGGGTGTTGAATTTTATGGCACGATCTGCGGTGGTAAGTATTTAATGGCATTGTTTTGACTTACCTATTTAAAAATACTTGTCTTATCAAGTACTTGGATTTTTGACGTGACAACGTCTAATAAATCAATGAAGCTGGCTGCACTCACGAAAAAACATGACTCATGTAGCGTTACCTCGCGGCCTCGCTCTGTAGCGTTCCATGGCGGCTTGAAGTGCAAGCGAATATTAACAAATGCAATGCAACTATTCCATCAGTATTTTCTTATGACGTTGTCACGTTCAACTATCGTCAGTAAACCGACTTTACAGACAACCGATTTTTTTCATTACTTTATATACTAATTTCTAATATTTATAGGTAGGAACTTTGATCTGTGATTTAATGCAATAATTACTTTAAGAATTAAAATTAAGGGAATAAAAATAATAATTTCCACATCAACAAGCTGTTTCATTTATTATAGTCACAAGGTGCATTTAATATATTTTTTAATTAGCCCCCAAAACTTTTGAACGCGACTGTACGGACAACAGCTTAGGTATAATCGTCGCTTTTTCGGTAAAGCGTCGCTTTTTAGTAGTCATTCAAATTTGGTCGGATAACCAGCCGTTGCTTACATATTTTGGTTATTTGTTAATATTTACTTAATGCGAAACATTCCAAGCTGAATATTTTCACCATATATTTTTGACTAAAGGCACATGATTTTGGTTTACACCTACACATCTCGGATTGAGCCGGTTCCTTGTATTTTGCCGTCAAAGTTAGGACACCATCGTTTTGAATTTTAGCAAAAACGCATGCATGAATAGTTTTGAAACTTTGTATGGTTATTATTAGCGTCAAGAAGGACCGAATACAGTTTTCAGCGAACTTGTTTCTTGTCTAATTTAGGCGCTGCGATGTTTTTTCGGGTTTTCATAAAACCGCTATAACTTGAAAACTATAAATATTTTCTTAAAACTAATTGGGGCACAAAGGGGCACACATTAAGAGCTACTCGTGTATGTTTACTCTACAGGGGCACATGCAATGGTTGTAGAGATATACGATTCATCAAAACGTTACTCCAGCAGGAAATGCAATATCTCGAAAACCTGAAGGGGCACAGATTTTTTTTTGGGGGCACATTTTTGCACACATATAAGCTCTCTGGCCATGCACAATTTTTCTCTCTCCGATCATTCGTTTAGAATTTTCCTGCTAGAAAAACGTTACCCCAGCAGGAATCGTTTTTTCCGTTTTTTTCCAAAACGACAGGAGGCACACATTTTTTATTTGGGGGCACATTTACAGCAGATAGGGCACATATTATACGTCCTACTCCTATAACTCTAGGAGACACTTTCTTGCTGGGGTAACGTACACAAACATGCGATAGGGCTGCCCGCCTCCAGCATTTTAATTACATTTGCCTACTTTGTGTTTCCATTTAATTTTGTTATTGTATTTTACTGTGTGTACATAAATAATAAAATAATTCGTCATTTCGAATTAACCATTTATTTAACATTAATCTGATTACAGTTTATTTCTATGAAAACTTGTTCATGTGTATTTTTAAACAAATTATGTTAAATTATTATTATTATTGTAGTTAAATCAAACGTTCAAGAACTACAAATAAAATTCAAAATTTGTATATTAATGTTTTTTTAATCTTTCCTATCATCGTCCTATCCTTAACAGAATAACACAGATTGGAAGAAGTTAAATAGCAAACATGTATAATATAAAAATTATAATTAAAATAATCTGTTCATTGAAGTAATAAACATATTTAAATTAATGAGTGCAAATAAAAGCAAATTTATCAATTAAATTGTAGATTTCATTTCACTCCTTCCTCCTTTCTTTCCTCCTTCTTTCCTCCTTCTCCTTCATTCATACAAAATATTAATAATTCAATAAAAATAATTAAATTTTATTCATAAAAGTATGCAATCATTTCATTAATGTTTTGTTATGATGTTGTCACGTTAAACTATCGTCCGTAAATCGACTTTACAGACAACCAATTTTTTTCTAGTATTATTCATACACACAGTACAATAAACAACTATTATTAATAATAAAAACCACGTCTTTACTTGGAATTATACAAACTAACAAAACACACATGCCCCGAGGTTTTAACACCAGCGTACCTACCGTTTAATGATTCATGAACCGCCTATAACTACCTACCTCACTCGTGTTTATCACTTTCCTTTACTCTATTCACTTCATTTATTAATCCAGACATCTTTTTTTCGGGAGATAAAATCAAATACACATTATGTACCTACCTACAAGTAAGTAAAATTATTTTATAGTCTTACCTTTCAGAGTTTCCAGGTAATCTAAAAAAAGTTATCTCTGGATGCGTTATTGACGAATTCATGCAACCAAAAACAGCACAATATAGCCTACTCGTCATATTAAATATGTACTTGAACTTATTTTTAGTGAAAAAATCGCGCGGTTATTGTTAAAAAAAACAACACACCGTCCGTTCGTCACTGCAGCACAGTCGCGACTGTCATCATGCTGAGCGCATGCCGTGGTCGAGGCGCGTAGGTATAGCTCGCGTTTCGTCCGTTTGTATGAAGACGACGTACTGTATGTCTTTATTTGTTAGTAAGGATTTATTTATGTTTAGAATTTGTGTTTTGGGTACGATGTGAAAATTAATGACTTTATTATTGAACGTAATTTGCACGCTTGCTTGCAGGCAGAATACAATAACTTTTAGGCTTTAAGATCTTCCCTTGTTGAACAATGTATTTTCTGGCAAATAAATATTTTGAATTTGAATTTGAATTTGAATTTATTTATACTGTGCTCGAGATGGCGATTGGTGTAATTAAGAGAAATCAACAATAGCTATCCATTGCAAGAGATAATCAGAGCAAACGGTAGGTATAAATAATATTAGTGAATTCTCAAAATGGTGTGTGCATGTGTATCTTAATCCTTAAAAAGCCTGAATCAAAAACTACAAACAAATATTCGTGACTGAACATGAATGAAACATCAAAAACTCAAACAAAGTCTTCAGTTTTATTTCAAAACGTCGCCCACTATAAAGTGGGGTCCACTAGAGCGGCATTTAGCCGTGTTTTGCGGCGAGCGCGACCGCAGCGGCATGGCTTGACATTTGTACTGAAATCTACACGGCCCGTCCCGCCTATTCCTGATAAACTTTTTGCCAGTTAAATCTGTTCGTTGAGTGGCTCAATGCTCTTTTGGCTGTTACGGTTGTATGGCTATTGTGTACCTAGCTTTATGTAAATTTATTGGGGTGTGAACAGGAACTGCTTTATTTGAGGTTATTTTTGATGCTATGGAGGTAAGAGGAAAGTTTGATTTAGGATAAACATATGCTGCACTGGCTGACGTCAACACCTCAATCACCGGCTGTCGCTGAAAACCAGCGCTGGGGCTCTGTCTCGTATAGGGTTATGCTGAGGCATTGGGGCATTATGCTGAGCGTTGGCCGTTTTGCGTAGATGTGACGCATACTTTCTCCCAAGTTGTTATTTTTGTTTTGTTGTTTATGTTTTTTATTTTTATGCGTCATGTTTGCCGCAAATAAACGTATTTTCTTTGTTTTCCTTTTTTTTCTTTCTTATCTTGGTGAAAATACCAAAGGTGCATTGGAGATTCTATGCAAATAATGCACAGTAAAGCTGAAATCTAAAACAGATTCTTAGATCATCGCTTTTACAAGAACAAAGCAAGCGACTACTGTTTTGACAAAACGACCCTTCTCACAACTGGCAAAACCTTAAAGTAAAAGTAGGCCTAGGTACCTATTAATAAAGTAAAAATAACAGCTAATAATAAAAAGCTTTATATTTAAGGCTTCCCATAAAAGCTTTCTGGAGTAGGCGACGTTAAAATTACTCTCTAAGTGCTAACGTTTGTTTCTTTAAATATTTAGATAATTCTGTTTTAGTCGAAATTCTCTCCATTTAGAATCCAAAAACAAAAATTTATTCTGTAAAAATTGGGTAGAAAATATTCTATTTTTTGTATGTACCTGACCGTTACTTGGGGTCGGTGTACTAATTTATGTAGGGAACAAAAATCAAAACGCGTGGCAAAAAAGAATCCCAATCTTATGAAGCTTCTCACTTCGTTGGCTGAAGATGCATTGTACAATGAAGTTCTTGCTTTATGGGTATCTGGAGGTAGAGAATGTATTACAGTAAGATCAATCAGAAGCTAATGCTATGCTTTATTAGTAGTCGCGATTAAAAATCTGTGATTTTATTTGGTTGTAAGAAATTGTAAAGATATTCTGTGATTGTATAATTACTGTAAGACTGTGGTTTTATTACGTAGGTAGTATGAAATTGTAAGAATCAGTGATTTTATTAATGACTGTAAAACTGCTATTTTATAAATTTCTGTAAAACTGAGATTTTTATGTATAAGGTAATAAGACATATTATTTACAATTTTAAAACTTTGTGATTTTATTCATAATTTTAAAACTGTGTTTTTCTTTTATGAACCATTACTTTAATTGATTTATTATAAAAATAATCAATGAGTCCTAACCTCCATAAGTAAAGCCTTCATGTTTATTAAATAATATGTTGTTTGTATTTTAATTTTAAACCTATGAGGATTTGTAAACTTTTTGTCCACAAATCCCAATTATGACATATCATATTGAGAATACCCATTGAAGTCTCATAAGACTTCAATGGGTATTCTCAATGGGGATTTGTGAAAAAAAGCCGTTTGACAGTGTATATGTGGGTAGATGCGAATTTAGGGGCACATGGTGTGGCACTTACGTGGAGCCTCATGATAGGAAATAAGGATTATAGGACAATATTTGATATATTTTGCGCGGGATTGGTAATAGAATGTCGGACAAGATTTCATGTATTAATAGAATATTTTATTTTTACAAAATGTACATATCTAAATTTTGTTTCCAAATACCTACCTACGTTCTACCATTTGTTTTTTTTTTATCCGTAACGGGATCCTATTATTAAGCCTCCGCTGTCCGCCCGTCCGTCCGTCTGTCCGTCAGCGGGCTGTATCTTATGAACCGTAATAGGTAGACAGTTGAAGTTTATCACAGAGAATGGATTTGTATTGCCGCTATAAAAACAAATAATATAACGTTAAAAATTAGAAGGGACGTGTTTTTTCGGCGGTTTTTGCCTTGAAGTACGCAACCCGTCCGACTCGCCGTTGGCCGATTGTTTTTTAAGTTTATTTATAACATGTTTTACAGCAGTCTTATAAACCGTACGAATATAATATTTCATGTATTTTTTTCATAAAAAATAATAATTCAATAAATAACATAAATTATTAAAATACCTAACATTGCAGATTCATTTCGAACCCAAAAGTTTTAAACGTTTTTCCACAAAACGGAATTCTGTGGATTAATTATCCGAGAAGATTTCTAATTGGAGCTTTTTTTTTATTTCTTATTTAAAATCAAGTAGGTAGGATACTCCAACCTGATTGATCAATAATTCAATTAAAGAATTCAATTGATTTATAAATTGAGATCTGAATGAATTAAATTGGAATCCTTAATTTAATTGTTATTCCCTTAGAGAGACGTCTCTTTTGATGTGTATTACAGAATTCCAATACTGATTTGCCTTTAGAAGGCAAATAAGCGATTAATATGTTTTAAAGTTCTAAGCTTTGCTGATAAGGTTGGTCTTGGGAGGTGGGAATTTTTGCTACCTACTTTAAATAAGAAACGTACCTACCTGCTGCAGTATTTGAGGTATCTAATGTGTACCTCTGAAATCTAGCTCTAATAGCCCGGAGATCGGAAGTTGGCGGTGTGATACACCCCCGTGACTCGGACGGCACGTTAAGCCGTTGGTCCTGAGCTTGATCTCTCTCCGGTCGTGTCGGATTGCCATCCCATCGGTCTATGAGAGTAAGGGAAGAGTGTTTGCACTAGGCTAGTCTCCGTTGAGATGGGCCCCATGGCCGAAATACGGTCTGGAGTATTTTACCTCTAAAATGCCGCAAAATCACCAAGACTCATTATCATCATCTACCTAATGGCATTAGTAAGCAAAGATGTTCAAGTTAAAATACCGTGAAATTCCACTCAAATTACCCTAATATCTTCAACAAAGACGACAAAATACTTCAATAAACTCCAAGTATTTGCTAATCTCGTCTGGTTTATAAAACCGTCGTGATACAGGCCTATAAATTCTGCCAACATCAGCCAGTACCACCGACATTACGAGTGATTTAAATAAATAATGTGCGCAACAGGAAAGAACCTTTTCGCTGTAAAAGTGTAATGATAACGTATTTCTATTACATTTCTTGTTCTGTTTATTTCTTTTGAATGAATATTTGGATGATACAACAATATGTCTTGTTTAATACTTGTTCTTACATTCTTACAATACTCTTTTGGGCCCGATAATCACGTAAAGTTACTTAAATGAAAAGATACCTAATATAACTATAAGATCTAGAAGATTCCCGGGTCGGGTTTTTCCATCTGGAATATCTCAGTAGCAGCCCAAAGTCTGGATTATAGCCCGGGTGATGGCCACAGACTCACCCCTATTACATGCGACATAATCATAACTGGCGAAATATGGGTGTAGGTACTGTGGGTGTACCTCTGTCTAAAGCTTCGGGGAACACAATGACATACGTGATGTTAACTACTAGATGTCAGTAGGTATACAACTCATTTGTATCTGAATGTTTCTTTAACTTGTATATAAAAACACTTTAACTACCTACCTACTTAAAAGTGACATTTTGATAAATTAAACTACAACTCACCATTCACAAATTAAATCTAAAATAACATTAGGTAGGTACTTTAGTAATGACCTACCATGAAAAAAAGACACAAATCCACTCCACAGCCAAATACACAGGACACAAAATTACGTTCGTAGGGTACTTACACATTTCCACCGAGATATATCAAGGTAGATGCGAAAGTCGCTAGGAAGTTGGTTAATTATGTAAATTGCGGCACTGGACTGAGTAATGTGCTGGATTCACTCAACCCCGCTGGTCAGCCAGATAAAACCGGGTAGCCAGCACTAACTTATTGTTAGCAACACATTACGGGCAGAAATAGGGCCATAGTATACCCATTTATATTAGCAGCCCGCAATGTAACTTCAATGGTAATAGTTATCGGTTTTGGATGCCAAATGAAACTGATTCCGATTGGGTTGCGTAGTTAATTATATTTCAATATCTCATTACGGATATCAGTTGATCGCATTCAGTTACTGGCTGATCTGGTGGCTATTTCATCCTAAATTGTGATAATTATATTATCTTCTTATTATGGAAGAATAATCACCGTAATTTAATCAAGCTTACTTTAACCAGTGCGAATTGAAGCTTAATTTTAACTTACCAGCACTTTACAACTGTCATCTTTACGAGTTTCTTAATACCAAATCTTACTTTTATACGAGCGAATTTATGAACTCCATGAAAGCAATCCTTTTAGAAATCACGTGCCAGAACAATCTGTTAAATCCCTAAAACGATAAGCTTCAAACCTAACAGACAAAACTAGAATTAAAACTATAAAACAAGAAGTCAGGTAAGTCACGAGTGTATCCCCGATAGCGACGAATGTGTCTAATCCTGCAACACCAGTTCGGACGTACAAATACGCTATAAATTTGGAAACTTTTAGCAAGCAATTTCCTTCGGTTTACGAGAGCAAGATTCATGATTCCACCCCTAGCAGAGTGGGGAACGATTCCGTTTCAGTTTTAAACTATGCTTTTAAAATTGTACCATACCGGTAGTGTATTGTGTCTAAAATTGATTTAGCTCTCCGATTTTATACGATTCTTTAAATTTCTGTTGTTGAAATTGTTTTGTACGGTGCGCTTCAAGTTTCTACAGCATGAAATTCTTTACCTAAGTAACGTAGGTATTTTTCATTCTTGGATGTACTTCATTAGGCAAACTAAAAGTCAAATGAACTTTTTAAGACACCGGCGAAGTAATAATAGACTTAAAATAATCAAAATACACCAGCATATGACACTCCATTCGGATAACACGTTGCGTTTATTAAGTATCATACTCTTCTCTGCCAGACCACGAAATGAAAACGTAAAATTAAATATCCGGAACCCTTTTAAGTTCGGGAGTTATATGCAAGAATCCGAGTGTACCTTTCAACCGCAGTCAGCTAAGAGCTGGCCAGTGAGAGCTATGTAGGTATTTTAAATTATCCGCCTCTCCAGCGGACCGCCATTAAAGTAGAGTTGGATGGACAGCTAAGCGAGGAATGAGCGAGACGTTGACTGCGCTCCCGGAACGATATACTGCACAACGAAAAGGTACAGTAAATCCAATTTGAACAAGCTTGGAGTTGGTTTAGGATTGAATACGAAATTAAAAAAATATTTGAATTTAGTGAGAGGCCTGAAATCTGGGCCTGCAGTGTTTAGACTGAATCCCAGATACACACCTTTTAATGGACTCGGGTTTGAATCACTACTTATTTAACCGATGTCAAGCATAATGGACTCTTTCGTGATAATTTTAGTGAAATTATGCGAGAGTGTTAAGGAGATCTTCTGTACTCGAATACTTTGTGTTCTTGGCTATATAGTGGCTCGTAGATCGGAATATGAAAGCTCAATCACATGCATTAATCAAGCCTGGACGACTATCGTTTGTGCCAAGTATTCTTTTATGAGTTGCACTGACGCCAGATTAGTGTAGCTCGTTAAATTAATTATCACGGGTTAAGGATGCGTCACTTTTCTGAGATGGGTTTAAACGTTTTTGCGAGCCTTTCGTTTGTTTGTGCGTTTCGTTTGCTGCGGTGAAGTTGCAGAATTTAAAGACGAAAAGTTGTATTTTTAGAAAACAAACGACTTTTATCGCTTTCAAACTTAATATATAAATTTTGGAAATAATCCAGTCTTCCAAAACCAATTAACTAAGTTCGAAATACACTTAACACACGAACAAATACGACGTAGGTATAGAAACACAAATGTTATTATCATTACATTTGTGTAACGGGCGGGTAGTAGTCGCATGTCAAGTGACGTCACTTGACATTAAACGTCACGACGGCGACGCAACGATAACGTTGTTTACTGCCCATGTGAGGTCAAGTCAATACTACAGTGCGTGGCCATGCGCTAGATAAGCAGCAGGACATTGTTTGATATCGTATTTCATAATCGGAAAACTGAAAACAAAAGAGTGCCAGTAAACAAGGAAAAATATATATTGATTGTTTGATTTTACCAGCTGTCTCCATTGTTTTAATGGTATTTTAACACTTAAATTAATATGGTTTCATAGAGACTACAAAAGACGCTCTTCGCGCTCTTATTGACCACAGCTTTAGTGTTTTTTAACCGACTTCAAAAAAGACCTCCTCCTTTTTAAAAGTCGGTTAAAAATAACTTTAATTTCGGAAGTCGGTATCAAAAAACGAAACGAACGTTTTTTTTTTTAATCCATTTTTTTTTATTATTATTATTTCAGATTACACACATGTTCATTCTTAAGGTTCATTTATTTTTCTAAACCATACAGTTCAAATAGACCTGTTTACTTGTATTAAAAAAAAACAACATGACAAGACTTAATAATTGTCTCGAAATTATACCGGAAGTGTCTCCCAAAACCAGGAAGTATGCTCCCTAGTGCTGAACACCTTGCAATAAACATGGCGCTAGTCGGCCATATCTATCGAGCGTGTCGTTTGATATTCATTACAGTTATGAGTATTAGCCGCGTAATGACTGTAAAATATTACCGTGTTTTATTTTACGATCAATAATAACTATTTCATGAATAATAAATGGGTCTTGACTTGCTATATTGGTGGGTAGTTGGATTATTATAGTACAATCGCAATTGAATATGTTCTGCATTTAATAAGGGTAGTTAAAACCGTTTGTTTTGTGGTAACTTCCGGCTGCGTTTCTGCTGCATTAAACTTCAACTGCTGCATTTCTTCCCCTGAGTGCTGGGGGCCTAAAAGGCTACTCTGACAGAATCATAAAAGGATGAATCATAATATGGCGAAGACAGTCCGTGTTTTTCTTTTTTTCGCTGCACACCGTAGGTATAATCAAAGAGATTGGATTTGGATTGGATTGATTGGTATTACGCCAACAAGAAAAAAAGTAACTGAAAAGTCCTTCACCAATGGGATTTGATACGATTAACTTAACAGTTAACTGTCCATTATGATTAATAAGGTTAGCCTTTTATGATTCCGCCAAAGTGGACTTTTTAGGCCCCCAGGTAAGGGATATCCAGAATTATTATATTGGGTAGATTTATTTATTTATAATTACCTTTACAACTATCATAACAGGATTAACCTAATGCGATGATGTGGTATTTATATACTTACAATATTAAATTAACCTAATAAGGAACTTCTATAATAGATAGTAGATATTTAGCATAAGCCTTGTAACACTATTGTAGTTAAATATGAACTCGTCCACAGTGGTTAATATTGATTGGACTACTGCGGTTGTAATTGAGTAATTTTAAGCACGAAACAGCACAGAAGTAATAGGAATACATAGTAGATAGCTACGTGCTCCAATATAATACTTGCTTCCTAGTACTCTCAGTTTATTTTACTTTATTCGATGCAATAAAACAAGATGGCATCTAGCCAGCCGAAAAGCCAAAACAACAAAATTTACAACATAAAAGTTTGCGTGTGAAGGAACAATTAAGTGACATAAGTACGTTCACTTTGTTGATTGCCAACATCGAGTATAATTAAACCGTGCTGTCTTACTTTGCACTTAACTTATTTTATTTTTTTCTATATGAAGACTTACTTGCCACGATGAGAACGTTTTGGCAAATACTCCTAATGTTTGTATATTTTGATGATAATTATTATAGTTCCTAACTTACCAATATTTTCTGGAATAGTGGGTACTTAGTATTTCAATAGCTAATGATGAAATTTATCTGATTGAGGGTAGCTAAGCTAGTTCAAAAGAGATAATTAGGGTAGATTCATTAATGCTACGATCGTACTTCAGTACACTGAAGTTACATTCAAGCTCGAAGTAACACGGACGTATACAAAGCTCATTCATAAATGATGAAGGAACGACCATACTTACAAATTGTATTTCTCAATGAAGCAATTTAAGGTTTTATAAATGTAAAAGTAACTAAGTAACCCTGTCCGTTTATTACGTCTCCTCGGCTAAGCCACTGAGGCGATTTTCATAAAATTTGGTAAGTATATGGATAGGTAGCATAAACGCTGGGAAAGGAATACTAAAAAAACATAACCCCTAGTGGGAAATGGTGTGTTGAAGTTTGAACGAGGGAAATCCGAACCTCAAGCGGCCGAAATCGTTAGTTTCTAAAAAAAGGTGTCGATTTTTTGGAAGTAAAAAATCGATAATCGACACCTTTTTATTCTTCCAAACTCACTACTTTGCACCCCAAGACGTGGGAATAATTTCAGCCCACACGTTCGTGTCGCGTGTGTCGCTGATTCATGTCGGTGTCGTGTTGACCGCACGAGTGCTCACGATCACGCACCTCCTCTTAATGACGTCGCTGATCAAGACTTCGGGATGTCGCACGCTAGTGACGTGAGCGGAAGAGATTAGAACCACTGCTAGTTCTAAGAATTTTGTCCTTGGAGCAATAGATCAGAGGAATAAACAAGTAAAAAGTCTTAATTTGCAGAATCTACCTACACGTTAGTCCAAATTCAATTTTATTATATTTCATAAGAATGTCACTATTATGTAACTTATCGAAACAAAAAGTTTTTAGTCGCCACCAAATAACTATAAAAGCAACAATTCGCTAAAAGCACCTACAGCTTCGTCAACACTAAAAATAGAAAATAACATGAAATGCTGTCTCCATTCTTGCTACAACTAACACTAAAAGTACCTAATGTTATTTCAATTCCTAAGAACTTATTTAACACAACAAATCCAACACCCAGGTAGGGAGAAAACCGTCGCCTCTATGTCCTGAGCTTTAATTTGCCGCGTCAAGAGGCTGTTTACATGAGCGGGTCCTAAACACATTTGAGTAGATGTAGAAAGAATAAACGACACGACTTCTTGCTACTAACTCTTATGAATATGTAAGTAGGTGTGCGGGTTACATGTTGAGTAAGTTAGAAGAGTGAGGTGTGGTTTTAGAATACTTATTACTTGGCATGGCATGGTTTTCAGGGGTGCGTACCCTCCGATGCGAGAAAATTCACTATTTGAGTGCAAGGTCGACGAAATATGAAAAACTGATGCTATTAGAGTAAAAGAGATCAGACAAAAAGATTGACATAAAAAAATCTTCACCAGGAAAATTCGTCTTTGACCTCAAGGAAAATAATGCTTTCACATTAAAGAATTTCACTGGAACCTCCAATTTTATGCTTTCGCTGAAATTGTCGCCCTACGCTTTCTGAACTGCTATACAAACTAAGAAAACATTCTTACTACCCTCCAAATCTAAAGCCAGCATGAATCTTGGAAAGGAAACTAATAATGTTAGAGTTACCTACTCCAGATCGATCGGTTGTTACATGAAGACGATCGTCGAACGAATCCAGCTCAGTAATGACGTTACGCAGTTTGCTGGCCGGCGAAGGTGGAAACAAACAAGATAATGCACGTACAATCAACTAAGTTTGTATCTTGTGATACAGCAGAAAATTTATTGGGTGTTGGGGATAATGCGATGTTGATGAACGAATCTATTGGCGGGAACTTGTTTTCTTTCATAAATATTTATTAGGAGCTTTTATTTAACGAACTGTAGTAGAAGCTAATTAATCACAATCATAAAGTAATGCCTAAGTCTCGATATTTCTTGCTTGCCATTCCTGCATCTGATGGCAGTGTTTTTAATTATAAATTATGACTACTTTTTTTACAAAATAAATAAGGTACCTACATGAAGAATTATCTGGGATGGGAAAATGCTTTGAATACATCTTGCTTTCTGATTGCTAGAATCCTACGTATCAATTTTAACACTATGTTATTTAAATGTTGACTCGTTTAAACTTCACTTATACATGACATGGCCAAATGGACAAGAATAAGTTGAGATTGTTTCAGAAACCCTTAAGTGCAAAAATAAAAACTGTTTACATTTAAACGTCCTTATTAGCAACACCTCGCAAGTTACACATACAGAATACGACCCACATAATGCGTAAAATACACAGACTTAAGTCAATTATCTGTGCAAAACATGTCATAATAAACATAAGCGAACAAAAGCTCCGGGAAGGGGTATAGACGGGCGCGAAATTATTAACATGTGTTTGTGTGAGTGAGGCTGAATAGCGTAAGCGACACTTTCATCCAACTGCACTTCGGATATTAAAAAAAGATACCATAGACAATTTTATATGCAGATTTTAATTTTGATATTGATAAAATTTTGCGGATGAAAGCTTTTAATTTAAAATGGAAATTGTATTGATTCAGACTACTGTACTTCCAATGTGTGCACTTACAAGTTTTATTTTACTTTGGTATGTAGTAGATACCTATAACCGAAAATATAAAAATATCGGTTTGTTAAATTTTCAATTTACAGTTAAAATAATATGCAAAATACGACGGCAAAATGTCGTTTATGGCGAACACTACTCCATGTGAGCGGTACACGGAACCCTCATTTCTATATGTAGTAACGTGAATGGTAGGTATGCACCTCATCACGATAATGGACACTTCAATACAAACATTGCAGGCAGTTTACGACCGCGTCGTTGCTCCTGTATCAACGGAAAACCCGATTGTACGAGACTACCTCATGTGCAAAATGCTGGATTGTTTATTCAATTTCATATACGAGGGGCGTTCAAAAAGTAATGAGAATAGCTATGTTAGAAAATGAATTTATTTAATATTATTTTATTTTTCGACGTAATCAGCCTTTAGGTCAATACATTTAGCAAATCTTTTTTCTAGAGTCAAAATTCCCTTTTTAAAAAAATCTTCATCTTGAGTACTTAAAAAATCGTTTACGGCGGCCTTCACTTCTTCGTCATCTTCAAATTTTGTGCCTCTCAAGTATTCTTTCAAACGCGGAAATAGGTAGAAATCACTAGGGGCCAAGTCCGGTGAATATGGCGGATGATCGAGGGTCTCAAAGCTAGCATCTTGGATTTCTGCCATGGCAACTGCCGACTTGTGCGCCGGCGCGTTGTCTTGATGGAACAAAACTTTTTTCGCGAGTTTTCGTCGTCGCTTTTCAAGGATTTCCTGACGTAATTTTTTTATTTGTTTTGCGTAGACATTTCCTGTGATAGTGGCTCCAAGTTCAAGGTATTCAATCATTTATCAACCCCTGGCTTTCCCAAAAAAACTGAGCCCATGATGGTTGAGTCTCGAATTTCTTTGGTGTGGGAGATGACGGTCTTTTCCAGGATATTGATTGTTGTTTCGTTTCTGGATCATAATGTTGAAGCTAATGCTTTTTTTTCATCCATTGTTACGAATCGAGCCAAAAAAAGATCAGGATCTCGTTGAAACAGTCCCAATGAGCTCTTTGAAATGTTGAGTCGCGTTTGCTTTTGTGCGTCCGTTAGCGTTCTCGGGACCCAACGCGCGGATATCTTTTTCATTACTAAGTGATCTTGCAAAATGCTATGCACACTACCAGTTGAAATCTTCAACTCTTCAGCTATAAAACGGACTGTTACACGGCGATCATCCCGAACAATTTTTTCAACTTTTTCGACCATTTCCTGAGTGACTGACGTCGAAGGGCGATCCGAGCGCGGGTCATCTTTAACCGATGTTCTACCACGTTTAAGCTCTGCACACCATCGAGCCACTGTGGAATATGGAGGAGCAGACGCCCCCAATGTCTCACGTAAATCTTTAAAAATTTGTTCCGTAGTAAAATTTTTCAAGCAAAAGTATTTTATTACTGCACGGATTTCAATTTTATCCATTTTTAGCGAGAGTTATCGACACGTCACAAACAAATAATTAATACAACTGACACAGACAAGATAGAAAGCTAATTATTTGAGGGTGTTATGACAAAGACCTAATCTTTCAGTGACAATAAATTCTTTTTCAAGTACCCCCCATTACTACGTCATTCTCACTACTTTATGAACACCCCTCGTATTTATGGCATTGAGAGATTTTTGAAACAAAATATATTTATATTGAGGAAAAATTCGGTATGTTGGTTAATTTAATTTAATTTATTTATTTCAGACATAATTCTAGTCCATAGATTCAAAACATACATTAAAATTACTTATAAAATATAATATTTAATGGATATTCGCATTTTGTAACAACAGCGACTGACGTATTTCGTATTGCTGTGATTGCGATCGACGTGACTGACAGGCAACAAACAAATATGGCACCAAAAACAATACTCAAATCATATTTGCTTTTTTTACTGCGCCAGGAATAAAAAAAAAACAAATTTAATCTACAAATCCATGTGATTATGACAAGTCATACTCATAGTCATTTATTTCTTAACAAAATAAATGTATTTTATAATGTAAGACTTTCTACACAATGGTTCAGAAAGTCTTACATTATAAAATAACTTAAAATTAGATTAATAATAATTAGATAGTGATAATAAAAAATAAAGAAAAATCAATACTTAACTCATTTTTTACAATAATAAAATTAATAGTCACTTAATTACCTACAGAATAGAATGTAAAAGATTAATTCAATGAAAATAATAATAAAACTCAATAATAGCAAATATCGCATAAAATACATGATTGTCATTTGTCAACTGATGAACTCTTCAATACTGTAATAGCCCTTCCTCAATAAATATGTCCTTAATTTGTTTTGAATAAATTTGCACTGGTTATGCTTTTAAATTCTAACGGCAGCTTGTTGTATAACAAGAACAAGACGGATTGATATCTGGGACTATGTCGAACCATTTTCAATTTAGGTTGAATTGTGTAGGGCAAGTCTTTCCTACGAGTCCTATCTCTAGCTTGTCTTTGCTCAACAGTTTCAAATTTGTGCAAATTCCTAACAAAGTTGATTAGCAACACAAGAATATAGAGACATGGCACTGTTAGAATTTTCAGTCTTATGAAGTGTTCCTTGCACGATTCTGTCTGACCCATGCGAATCATTGTCCTTAGCGCTCTTTTTTGAATTACAAGTGCTGACTGGATATTGTATTTGTAGCGGTTGCCCCAATACTATATCTGAGCCTAGACTCAACCAAAGCGAAATACAGGGTGTATTTCGCTTTGGTTGTAGGTTAGGCCTAAGTTGAGGTAAAGTTAATTCTTCCCTCAGGGTTCTGATTGCATAGCATGCCGAGCTAACAGACTTAGTTATATACAATGTCTCAATCTTCCAATTTAATAATGCGTCAATGTGAACACCTAGAAATTTGGCATTATCAACTACCTACTTTGTTACCACAAGATATCACCTAAATCTTAGCGTTATTTCGCAGCGTCGGCTTGAATAATACACACTTTGTTTTATTTACATTAACTTTTAAATTGTTAGTACCAAACCAGTTTTCAAAAGCTTTTAACACAGCATTAATTTTGGATTCTAATTCGATTATACCGTGTGCAGACACTGTTGCATTTGTGTCATCAGCAAAAATTATTAGTTTTATGTCATTAAATGTGACTATTCACAGACAAAATTCACATTTTTTTCGCTAGACACTTGAAATTGCTAGTACCTACTTAATGTACATACCTCGCAGTTTAATCGCGTCGTCTTAAGTAAATTCGCAATAAGAAATCTAATCACGTTTCCACATAAAAACGTCTAATTCTCATCACGGAGTTTCCAAGTCCATCCCTCAAAAAGTCTAAGCTTCTCGATTGTTGTGTCAATTAGAATTCGTGAGCAATGCTGCCTGTTTAAATTAAAATATTCTTTAAAAAAAATTAATTCTAAAATTACTTTTGTTTAGGAGGAAAATGCAGGAAAATCTTTCACGAGTTTTTTAATTAAGATATTGTGGGTAGGAAAAGATTTGCGATCAAAAATTTAATTGGTTTTGCCTTTTTGAGAAAGGGTCTATTTTACTGCATCGAACTGTAATGCTAAAATAAGTTAAGGTAAGATAATGGTGGCTTGCAAGTGGGTTTCGTCTAGTACTTCCATGTATCTCACATTAGACGCAACAAGCATACAGTACCAATAATTTTGTAATATATACCTATCTTTATTCAAGAGTGCGTGTTGGAATGTGCAATTAGCTTCATCTTTCTGTCTAACTGACTGACACTTTGACAGTTAAAAAGTGACTGTGAATGGTCTGGAATTGAGATAAATGGTTTGAGTCTGAGTTATCTTTTTCTAAATGTAGATAATGTATGTAGGATAATCATGTCGTATTTCAAGAAAATTCATAAAAATTAAAAGTTGGCCATATACCTGAAGGTATTTTGTCTATAGATAGCACCACTCATAGAACCATTCCCGTCCCCTTAAGTCTGTCGACCTTTGCAACTAGCACGGGACGATAAGGAGTTGACGCTGACATTAAAATAAAATGAATGTAGCGTTTCGGTTTGTACGCAATAATTTCTACATTATTTAAGGCATTTGGGGCGTAGTTAGTATAGATGTAAGGTCTCTTGGGAAAGTGGTCCAGTGAAGACCCTTCAATACGAGACTCGCTTATTAATTAGAGCTTAGTTAACCTCCCATGTATAGGTATAATTATATACATAACTATTCATCAGTTCATTATGAGCGTCCATGGAGTTTTCTGTCCATTGTTCTTCGTAGGGACCTGCACGGTTTAGAATAGGCGAGAAGCTTCATCTTTCTGACTGACAGATCGCTTTGACATTTCAAAAGTGCCTGTAAACGGTGTAACTGAAATAAATGCTTCGAGTTTAAGTTTAATTCGAACAAAGTAATTTTAAAAGCACAATTATCTTCTTCGTGTTCGTGGGCAACGCAAACCACTCAAATTTACCTATTTACCAACATTATAGAAAACTATATCATGAAATTGAAAACACTACATACCTACATAATGGTAAAATATCAAGTGTACAATATAAGTGTAAGTACTCAATTAGTCCTACCAAAATAATTAAATACCGAACATCATTTTCGAAACAACTTGTCACTAACGAAATGAATATAACAAGCGACAGGCAAAAATAAAAGGAACCCTATACAAATAATCCCCGAGGCAAGAGAAGATGAAAGTGGCCAGTCAATATGGCGCTAATGGATGAGAAGAGCCCGCAAAATAATCGACGTTTGTTACAGATAGAAAGATGGGGATAACCTGTCCGTTTGTACAAGCAAATCTCTTTATCTTTTGTATACATATGTTCATTTTATTCGGCACCCGTGTTCGCAGTATTCGATAAGATTTGGATTTGATTAATTGTCTCGTGATGCATTTTTATAGATATGTTTGTATCGTTGGGATTTCTTATTGCAATTCCTTTTTATCTACAGCAGTAAATCATATAAATATTTTGAGAAAGTTAATGGCAATATATTCGTTTTGCAAGCCATGTTTTAATGCCCAGGAGATAATCTGATTTATGTTCGATATTAGCTTACAATTTATGGTAAACGCCGGTATAAAGCAGGTGTAGCTTTAAACAATGTAGTATGTAGTAAAATCTAATAGCAACATTATTACTTTCGGGAATGGTTAATAGTAAAACTAACATACTTTATGAGAGGATAAAGAGGGAAGCTATAAAGAGCTGGATGAACTACTTTAGATTAGAATATTTCTCATATTTAAGTAATTTAAAAATACGCAATCACACTAATATTATAAAGGCGAAAGTTTGTGAGTGTGTGTGTGTGTTTATATATTTGTTACTTCCTCAAACGGATGGACCAATTTAAATAAAATTTTGTATGGAGGTAGCTGATACCCTGGATTATGGCTATTTTTATCCCGATATTCCCACGGGATCGACATTTACGCAGGTGAAACCGCAGGGCGCAGTTAGTGGTAAATAAAATAGGCACTAGGTACAGACGCCAGCACATCAAGCTACCCGAAACTGTCAAATTTTCCCAATCAACTTTGAACGTTATGCTTTTGTGATAAAGTTGAAAATCTATTAAAGAAATTTGACAGATTGTAGTAGCTTGATGTGCTGACGTCTGTACATTCTGAAAATAACAAAATACATTATTAAGTTTTTTTTAAACTCTATTGCGTGTTGGTACAGAACACAACTCGCTATCAGAAACTCCATAGACGATATAAAAACGAATTTAAAAAATAATGGCCAGAAGTGATCGCCAGCGAACCGTGGCGTGTTGGATCGTCGTTTATTTGACCCCAAGAGCTAATTAAATGATTTTGATAAACAGCAAAAACAGACCTTCCAGACATTACCATAAAAATTGATATTAAAGAGTCTCCTTGACTCCGAAGACAGTTCAGACTGTTAACTAGACCAGTGTTATTTTTATGTTTGGATGGGTCATTAGACAGAGCTCTAAATTCCGTAGTCTTTAACTGAAAATTCGTTTCTAACTGATCAGTTTTAGTACACGAAGTATTCTGTATAAGAGCTGAAATAGAGTCCAGTTCTGATTGATCAGGTTAACTCTCTAAGCTATCATTGGCAACATTAAATTCACATGCATTTTTAGTTCACATTTCTCTACTGAATTAAAGCATCCTTTTCTATAAACAAAGTGGAAGTATGCAAACAAAACAGCAGTCGATACTTCGTCCGATCCTTATCGAGATTAATGGGGTTACTTTCGAAACGGTATCGAGATAATCCCAATCCAATTTCGATTCAAGTACAGCCCTACAGTTGAGAGGGCCAATCAAAATTGATTATACGGGATTATAGATGCCTTTATAATTGTTATAGAGACATTCTAAATTGTAAAAAGTAGACCAAAATCTAATAGAAACCCTATCATAGGTTTTCTATTAGATTATGGTCTACTTTTATAATTATCATCATCATGAGCCAAAATATGGATCATATTTTGGCTGTCACTTATAGTTTCCAATCAGTAAATCTGGTTTGGAAAATCGGCCATAATGGCTGCAAAACCGGTACTTTGAACCGGTACCGATATGCAAATTAATTACAATATGGAAATATCAATTATATTATTAAATGTCGTTTAACCTATATTGCCAGGCGGTTCCAGGAATGGTAGGATTACCATAGTGTATAAAATTTAATTATAGTTAGGCGTTTATTTCGTGAGTAGGTATTAATAAACAGTTGAAAGCTTTGTTCTTTATTTTTAGGTTCATTTCAACGATTCTACATATAAAAGTACTTCGTAAAAGTTATATTTGTCGGAAATACGTCAGTCTTTCGTTTGACTATTCGGGACACCAGCGCCACCAGGTGGCGCTCGACAGATTCATATTATAGTTTACCAAAAACGTGGCAGTTGAATTAATTGTTATACAACCAATTCTAATCCTAAAAATACTCGTACAACAAAAAAACTCACATGCTACACTAAATAAAGTGCACTGATAGGTACCAAAGAACGTTGCGTGTTCGCGACACTTGAAGCCTACATTGCATTAATTAATTTGAAGTTTTCCATGTCCCAAACTTCCAATGTTAATTGCGCTTTTGACGCTGTTACCGCCACTTCCTAGATACGTAGTAACGACATACTATTTGATTACCTTGGGGCTCCGGTGGTATTAAATTACGGGTCGTTAAACAAATTTGATGGTATGATATTGAAGTTTGTCATCAATTCCTTTGAAAAGCTTGCAAATTACTTGTGTTTGTGGTTAATAATCTGCTAACTCATGCCAACTGACATTTACATGTCAGTTACACAAAAAAGCCTGTGTAGTTTCCATGATTAAAAACATGGTGCAAACAAAATATATCATCCAGATATTTATTTTCGCAATCCAACTGAGAATGTTTCGTTATCGGCACTTCCCCACACGTTAATAAGAAATTACACGCATACAAGAATATGAAGGAACAAATGCTACATCGTCAATCCCCCCGTGCGTCATTTTATTGAGGACGGTGGGAGGCGTGCGGGCGGTAAATCATACGGCGTCATCCAATCTGCATCGGAGGGGCGCCTTAAGTGCCGGCGGCTGCGGAGGGTTGAGGTATGTTACTGCTATTATGTCCCCGATATCGTTGGGTACGTTGTATTTTTTAATTTTGGTATGCGTGATGTGTGTCGTCAGTTTTATTGCTGAAATATTTGACTGTGAAGCTATTTAACTTCATTTCTCACGGCGGTATCCTGAAGAGGCTTTCAGTTAATGATTCAATTGTATACAATACACACATACATGGTACAATAAACCAAAACAAAAACAAGTCCACATTTTGAAAATTTAACTGTACAAAAAATCAGCTATTTGCTTCCTATGCTATATATCATATTAATGTTTTAATTATATGCCAAAAAAAACTGCTTTTTCAGCCATGTCCAGAAGTGTGCCTACCCGCATTATCTTTAAAAATTACCTACCCCAGTATCCTACCAGTACGCGTCAGGCGACAGGTGTTGCAGTGACTGGCTTTCGTCGCAAGCACTCTATTTTTTCCGAGACCCATTATCCGTACTACCGGATGCGTTGTCTATTACCCGAGAAACAAAATAAATGTGCCGAGCCAGAGACAATGTGTACTTTACTCGGTGATAGTATTGTTAATGGAACCAGCAGGTGCCCCGACAAAATGGTGAATATTCAACTATTAATGAAGGAAGAAATCTTGTTTTATCACCTGTAGGAAAATCTATCGGAAAAAGCCAATCTTTCTTCATTTCACGTTCAAATAGGAAATGCAAAACAACTAGGTAACTTATTAATTATGTACAAAAACTTGCCACTAGTTTAAAATAATTAGAAAACCAATCCCTTTATTGAATTTGTAAGCTTACAAAAACAATATTTATTTGTGTCCCAGTCGCCACCCACCACCACGTAATTTTATCTTCAACTTATTAAAGCCATTTTGTATAAAGTTTGCAATAATAATATAATCGATGGCGAGAAGTTACCCCAACTTTTGTATTAACTGAACAATGCCAATAAAATACGAGTGGCGTTAAATCGCAATGTGGAAGTTGAGCGGCGCGGCGGTCAAAACTTATGACGAAATGATGGCCCCCACCGAATATTTCACGGTAAGTTCCTCCTTTGTTACACTTTAGTTTCCTTATTATCTCAAAGTAAGCTTTGTCTTCACTAAAACCGACGTCCATCATGAATAAAAAAATAGAAGAGATAAGTAAAAACGAAAATTAAACTCGGTAGTAATTACGTCGTAGCGAAGTCGTAGACGGTTCGTAGCGCTGTAGCGCTCGCGTAGCACGTCTACGAAATGTTCAAAACGAGGTAAAAAAAACTATTCTGTCAGCACTTTATTGGATAGATACGTACAAACTGTGTTTAATTAAAACAAATTGTATCAACGGAAACAATTTACAAACTAATTAACAGAAGTTAGAGCAACGTGCAGTCACAAAACAGCGTATTTTATAACTGCAAAGCTACGTGCTTTGCCTTAACACATAAATATGATGAAATTATATCAGAACCTGCAGAAACACACATCCGTGAATAATACTGAACCCACTTAAATATATATCAAGTTCATAATTTACAATACAGACTCGTTGGTCAACAATAAAGTGTAAAAATAGCGAGGCTATCACTCGTGCACCAACAATTATCAAGTGAATAATTTAATTAAAAAGTTGCAAGTCAACGCTAGCGCGACAACGGACCACGACAGCGATAAATAAAATTATTTCCAGAGCAGCGGGAGTAAAAAAAAGTGCAAAAATCTGGAACCGCGTGCAGTTCGCTAGTTCGGCGTGGAATGGAAACAGCGTCGGTTGTTGTTTGCGGTTTATACTGCACCGAAACTGCTGCAATGGAAGTGGTTCAACAACGAATGGAAAGATTTTATGTAAATACAGACATTGTGATTTCTATTTATTTGTATGCGAAAATATGGCTTCTGCGTTCGAAAGAAGCTTGGCGTTGCTGCCCTTCGGTTTTAATGGAGAAATTCATTCAGTGCAAACGAATGAATATGAATTCACGAGTCATGCTGATGCATTTTTGTATTTAATTTTAATAACCTCGACTTCAACTCCAACTGTTGCTTTTACCTTCAGGCAGGTAGAGGATAAAACGTTCATGCCGTGCTTCCTAAAATAGGATTTAACTTAATTTTTAGAAATTATGAAAATAAAATCGACCCACTTAGTACGTTGGAACTAGACTCCTTAAGTGGACAAACTATTACGACGGCATAAACAGCTTAATTTGCCGCGGAAAAACGCAAAAGACTTTTATTTCGTTAGAGTAAATGGCGACAAAACGAAATCGCCGTGCTCGCTTTCAAGGAGCGCTACGTAAACACCCATAAAGGTTGTAACTGGGCGCAGACCGACCGCAGCCGTACCCTGCGCCGAGACAGCAGCTGTAGGCGACAAAAGGCGCAATTAATAGTAAACAAGCGTACAACGGAACGGAGCGGTAAGTAAAGTCCGCGTCCATTAGCAAACCGAGTAAAAAACACTTTAAACGCCCTACACAAAACAGCGAAACAATTTCGTGGCAATCCCCGCCAAGCGACGCGTTAACGCGTCTGATTTAACTTTATTTTTCCGCAACATACACAAATAGAAACGTAGAAATATTTTATGCGGTTCGTCTAACGCGCTCACTGTGTTGCTATAACTTGATTTCGCGTTCTGTTCTGCGGTCCGGAATCGACGGCGCCTAAATTCAAAAGTTAGGATAGCTGTCTGAAAAACTTTCTGTCTGTCTAAAATAGAAACTTTTGTGGGCCCCGTGTTTTAATATTAAAGATCATATTAAGATTTATAACGTGAGGATTGTTTGCGCCATTTACATTTTAAAAGAGCATTTCAGAGTACAGTTATACCCTATTTTAGCAGTCTGCTTCTGTATAACATAATTTAAAAGCCTTCTGCATAGCATTTTATGCGGAGATAAAAGTGTTGTACCGATAAGTATAAAATAAGAGTTAAGAGCGCGGCAGGCGTCCCTGACGCCCCGCATGCCAGACATAATTTATTTGTCGACTCTGTGGACCTCTAACATAATTCTTCCACCGTGCCTGTCAATTTTTAATGGATATTACAATTTACCTTCTTCCAATAAATCATCAGGGAAAAGGAAAGTACAGTACGCTCCACTCTGGCGTTGTCACTATACATACAATGTCCATTTTTGCTGAGAGCGTAGTCCATAATTCAGAACATGTCCTGAACGTAGGAAGGATAAAAAGTAAGGGTCAGGAATATAAAGTGGTAAGACTGCCTCGCACCTATTTCCCTTTTATTCGGGTGCATTTCGTACGAAATACCAAAAAAACGCTATTATACTTACTAACTTTCTCACTTAAACTTAGAGCGTTTACGCCGTACGGCATTTCATACAAACTTTCAAGAAGAACATTTTCGAAAAATAGTGTTACAGCCAAATTAGACTGATTTTAAATTTTCCATAGAAACAGAGATTAACAGTTATCTTTTTTAAATAAGACATTTCGAAAATGTTCTCAACTAACTTTTTAGACCTTTGTATCCTGCTTATGCGTATAAAGTTTCATTAAAATCGGTTCATTCATTTCGAAAAATAAGGCCTTGAAAGTTTGTATGAAATGCCGTACGGCGTAAACGCTCTTAATTCAGCAGTGAAACACATACCAAGCAGCGTTCATACGCTCATACATTCACCATTTATAAAAATAAGCTTATTATTGCAGGTAAAGCAAAACTAAAATTTAAACCCTAAGTAACACAGTTTAGTTTCCGGATAACAAAAATGTCAATGGTCAGCCATAAAGCCCACCTTCACAGACATAAATATAAGTTAATTATCATTATCTTCAGATACAATAATACAACACGTAGGCCACGATAATCCTAGTTCTATTCAAAGATATAAAGTTATCACCACGTCTGGCAACAACTACAACAAGATTATCGGGAGAAATAATCCCAAATTTACATTTCATGCGAGTTGAATTTAAAACTTACCCAATGTTATATAAAATTACGACCGACCATTTAGAGCTGTTAAACTGATTTACGTTACTTTATAATTATTCATTCTATAAAAATTCAACATTTGAAATCGTAAAGCTTGGCTTGGCGTGCGGTTGGTTTAATTCATCAAAGTAGAATGCATTCATGTAAAAAATTACTACGTAGAATTGCGTGTCTATCATCATAGTCATTTTCGTCGTGTGTTTATTGTCCATTACTGTATTACATTTTATTATCCGTTCTGTAAATCAAACAGGTAATAAAATGGCTTTTAACTTTTATAGTGTCAAATTTAATTATACCTTTATGTTTTACATTTCTATATTTAGTACAAATTGTAGTTAAAGGAGTCAAATCATTGGAGCAATAGTAGATATGTTACTGGGTCCACCTTAAAAATTGTGATTTGTTGGTTTTATAAAGTTGACACTGATTTTTCAATTCAGTTGAACTTAGATATTAAAACAGCCAAAATGGCATCATTTAGTATGTGTAAGCTGACGAAGGTACACGTGCCAAAATAGCCCCGAACAAAAGTAACATTAAAATATCTGGCAACACCGTGATTTTAGCGGGATCGGCGGCGCGGTCCATCAGACACATTTTTAGTGACCTGACGAGGGTTACCGGCCATCATTCGGTACAATTTACGAAAATAAAATATATATATAGGGAGGTAGATCGATCGTATCGGGCGTCGGCGAGCTCACAACGTTATTCCATTACGTGGGGTGGGAGCAGAATATCAAATGAGAGTTGACCCTTATATCTCGTGACTCGTCACTGGCCGCTATAAGATAATTGGACGATGGACATTATTATTTACTGTGGGATTCGCTCGCAAATATGACTGGTTAATTGGTGGCAGTATGGGACTTTATTTGCTGGAAATTGTATAAACGTGGTATAACTGTTGCACGTTCTTGGGTGATTTGTTCTGTATACTCTAAGCTAACATTTAGATTTGTTACATTAACAATAAATCAGAATTTATTTAGATTCCGTTTTACTCGGGGTTTTCCTTTTTTACTGGACGTTGGATTGGCGTGGCCTTTATCCAAAGATAGTGGTTAGGTGGACGGCCCAAAAAATCTCTACAATTGTTTTCTACACAATCATTGTTCTTCGCGCTCATCCACCTAATGAATACTAAATCATTGGATCGTAATAACCATATAACGAGGTAGGTATTCATATATGTTTTACCTGTGCTCTTACAACGCACTCCACATAGGGTACGGATTTTATCAGCGGCATTGACATTGGGTGGTCTATTCTTAGCTCTGTCCCAAAAAAGTTGTCTGATTTTTTAACTCTGTGATTTTAAAATTTTATTTCATCAGGATCCCCTTAGCCCTTGCCCAGGTGCAGGCGACTCTCTACCTACGCAACCGACAAATAATTAGGATAAAGAATAGGGCAAAGGGAGACTTGTTTTAAAATTAGTTCATACAAGGTTATCAAGACCTACTTTTCTTTAAGATGCTTCACATATCCAAGTTTTATGACAGGCCCGTTGCTCAAAGAGATCTATCAAGAAATATTACCCGTGTACAGTGGAAAAAATGTGTCTGTTTTTTGTCAAAGTATCACCGAACATACCTCTTCAGCTCGCGTGAATGATCAAAGGAATATGACTGTCCCATCTCCTTTCCACATTAAGGAAATCGTATAACACCAACTCGTCTGGAACATGTCGCCAATCTTAACGATTCGATTCTGCGAAAGTAACCGCAGACAAGACTCAGTAGATCAAGTGGAAATAAATCTAACCGCACACTCCAAGTCACTGAGCGAAATCTTGAATGTCCAATCGGAAGTCCTATTTGCGCCTAAAGCGTTTTTACTGCGTTTATGATTACGATACTTCAATTTAATGAGCGCCATAATCGTTTAATTAAAGGCGTTCAAAGCATTACCTTAATGCTTTCCACGGGAGGGTAATAACTTACGAATGATTAAATTCTGAAGTAGACGAAGTGTTTTGACTGCACCTTTCATAACAAAGGCGCGTTGATATTTTTACACCAACATAAACGAAGTTTTCAGCGGAGAAACAGTTTATCGTTTTACACAGAAACGGCTTAATACAAAATGAAGTCTGGACTTGCTTCTACTTTAGCTCAGCTAACAATAATGGGTAGCGCTTTATCACTATCGGTGTCTTAGCATTTATCCGCAGCGGCTAGCCGTAAGCCTGGATCACCAGAGACGCAGGTGTGCTAAAGACTCCGTCTAGTTGAAACTGATAATTTTGCTCTACTTTACACTGCGCTCTATACAGACGAATTTAGCTGAATTTCGCTAGAAAGGATCCGGAGGGTTAACATTATCTCAAGTATAAAAACTTGACAAATCGTCGCCTTAGAGTGAAAACCTCGGGAATGCAATTCCTCGTAAGTAGCATTTTTTGCATTACGGACAATCTTATAGTATCGAACAGTTCTGGATAAAAAAGCGGGTTAAATCTCCATATTAATTAATAAGAATACGTTACAGAACCGCCTATGTTTTTTTTAACCGACTTCAAAAAAGGAGGTTCTGTATTCTTATTAATTTTATTTAATCCGCTTTTATACCCAGAGCTGTTCGATACTATAAGATTGTCCGGAATGCATAAAATACTACTTACGAGGTATTGCATTCCCGAGGTTTTCACTCTAAGGCGACGAAATAGAGCATTTCGAAATTTAATAGAACAGTTCGATTGCCTCTTTTGTAGGGAAATGATTTTCGAAATAATATTTATATCGCAGTAGCAGTTATGCTGTACAACAAACAAATCTTGATTGACATAACCCGCGAATTGCATCTTGATGTCGCAGTCATATCAAAAACATGTGCATATTTCAACATATTCAGCATTTCGCTTGCATATTCAATCTGATGTACGCAATGCTGTTACAAAAATTGTCCGTAGGCGATTTTTGATCCTAGATCATGCTCAGTGTTATTTTGTTTTTATCCCTCAAAATGAAACCGATATATGGTCTCCCTATCGAGCTTCCCATGATAATAACCGTTACATTTATATTAATAGAAAGACAAAAACAACAACTTTCCCAATTAATAAAAAGTCAACTTAATCGCATTCTTACATTTCCACATCACAACATATTTAAAACCCACAGAAAATCCCATCGGAAAATCAGTTCAGTTTATGAGGAGGGCCGTGAACGGGTGCCTTTGTGTGTGTAGATTGATAAATGCGCGGAAGCACTCGCCGCCTAATGAATGGGGTGTGGCACGCACGCTGCATGCCATTGCAGTATCTGCAATCCTTGCTAACTGCACTGCCATAGCGCACCACGGAGATATTTACGATTTTCGCGCTAACTCAACCGCAAACACTGTTAAAGGGTAAGAAAGAGTTTAATGCTGGACTTTAGTTAGAAATGAGATACATACCTATATTCTAACTGGGTGGTTATTTTCAAGACTTTTCCAATTACTACAATAAAAGGACGATTTCAACTTTTTATTAGTTTAATTAGTAAGTATTGCTTGTCAGGAACTTCTTCCTTTGATCCGTAAGTAAAAAAAGCATTGAAAATATTCTTCAAATTCAAGATCATGAAAGTGCATGCAGGGTCTGTAAGAAACGAAATATGAATTGATTAAATCATAAGAAACAATTTGTATGAACATGAATTATAACAATATGAGAAATATGATTTGTAACTAGTCCTTCATGTTGGAATGTAAGGTTGTATGATATTTCACAAAACTTTACTACATGAATGAACTTAATGAAATGCTTTAGTAATGGGACGTGGATAAAATGAAAAGGAATGAGACCATTCACTAACAACTGTTTTAAATATAAACGTTGAAACAATCAGCACGGAAACGAGGCATCCCTTGATACCTCGGACATTAAAACGAAAAGCAATTTCGCGAGGAGAACACTTGTACCTCGCTCCCATTCGACCAGACAGCCAGGCGATTCATTTCCCTGATGGTCAGCCATTACAACGGTCAAGATGGATGGATAACAAACCAGCAATTACACTATAAACACAATGACAATCGAATGTTTTCACTAATTGAAAAAGCCACACATGGATCGATTCATTTGAGAGCACTATATGAAATGAAAAGTTGACATGGCGTGGCGTGACGCGTCATCTGATATATTAACTCCATTGACTTTACGAGTGGTGGTGACGTTTATTAATCTACTAGATGACCTCCAAGCGTATGCGTATGCCAGTAGATATTTATCCAGGACTTTACTGGACGCATTATGCATACAAATTGTCACAATGTTCAATCCAAATAAAATATTTTTTAATGAATAGCTTCTTATTAATGAGTCGCTTAAAGAAGCCAGAAGTAGCTAATAAACGTGGAGAAAGCACAAAGAGCCCAGTAAATAATGAAGACTTATTTCACAAGACTATCATGAAAAACGAGAAAGACAATAAAAAGTGTTATAAAAAGCTCACGAGTGAGTAAAACTAAAACGATAATGGAGGAATTAGCGAGTTCGCGTCACTTGGCAAAGAATCCTAATCATAATAACTCAAGATCGTATCGCGAGTAGAAGGCGATGAACAAAAGGCTGCGGAGCAACAATGGCGCCCAACGCGGGGCCGAGAGGCGCGCTAACAAATTACCAGCCCGCAGATAACTAAGCAATATTAAATCATAGTAATTTGTGGTTGCAAGACGCAGCCCCTTTTTCGACAAGATATTTCGCCAAGCCCGAGAAAGGGCTAAAATATTTTTGCTTCTTTTTCTTTCGCAGATAGGTAGCAGATAAGAGTAACTTTTCCGATTCTGATAAAGCAATGAGTAGCTTAATCGTGGGTCCGACATAAAAGACGTATTCAAATCAGTCAAAACCTAACATCCGGCGGTAGTTGGCAACTCAGCGTGAAACTGCAATTTCGTCGCTCATAAAACAGGAAACTGGCGTCGTCGGGCGGGTTTCAGTGCAATCGCATCTTTTCACTCGGCTCCTTCGGCGGAGCATTAGCAATTCTAACCGTCGCAATAGTTGCTCGGAAATTGTAATATTTAGTCTTAATAAAGCCATTCGCAGCGCTGAATATCCGGAACAGACGTGAGCGGCACCGCGGTTCGCCCGGGGCGGGCTGGAGGTACTGGCGCAGCGCGAATTTACACTAAAGCATATTCACTAAAATGTTACTGTGCTTTTTCATACGACGCAGTATATGAAGTCGGATGTTTATCTGTTAATTATACACGTTTCAACTGCAAACAAGCAAACAGCATCGTGTTTGTTGATTTATGTTTTCAGTTTATGCATGACGTGAAAGTTAAAAGCTCAATTTATAGAACAACTATGACAATCTCAGTGTATTTTTATCCAAATGATTTTTTTGTTAATTGAAGTGGAACAGATGAAAACCAATATTCAAAATTCTAACCACTATAAATTTCGCACACGAGCGATTCTGAAACGGTCTGCGGCTATTGTATTGTATGATGCGGGCACAGGATATAGTTTATTAATGAACCGATAGCAGCAATATGAGGCACGGAACGCATTCGATAAATTCACCGAATATAGCCCCGCGGACAATGGATACTTTGCCAGTGGGACGGTGCCATATGCAATCTTTTAAAATATTGTAAAAGCGAAATCCCGTGCCAAAATGTGTTAATTCGGCACTTATATAACACGGCACGAATGCCTCGTGATATTGTGCGAAAAATTTTACGTGGGAAGTCCATATACAGCATTAAATTAAGCTTACATCAGGACTTGAGTGGGGTAGAGTTTTAAAACAACACGGGCAAGCTTTCAGACACCTATTAGGATGTGTGGTGCATATATCAAGCACGCTGTCAGAAAGAGGACCAGAAAAAAGAAAAGGACGCCTTAGTGGTTTTCATTCACTTCCGAAAACAACGACACAAAAAATAAAAAAAATATTTTGTATTTTCGTCAAAAAATCACAAAACGTTACACAGGACCCTGATTTTTAATGTACATTAGAAACAAATGCATTTTACTGTTAGTAACTTCATTAAAATGTAAAAACACGCATAAGCGACACCTTTCGGAGGGTGCACGAACTACGGAGAAAGCTTGAAATTTACGTCCCTGCCTAGTTTCCGTCGAAACCTACACGACGAAATTCAAAATAGCGCCCTCTATCTAAATATGTGGCATTTCGTTAGTAGACTGTAGCGCCATCTAGTTTGAGACCAACGCGTCGCATCTGACGGTTGTGTGATCCCAGATCAGTCGTCATCCCACAGGAACATTTGTGCGGGTTGTCGTAAAGTTGCCAATAGAGGGCAGTACAATGTATGTTTCAAAACGGTTGTGATGTGCATTATGTAGGATGAAATTTAAATATTTCATTTAAAAATTATTTACTTCATTTTAATTAAGTAGTTTAGTCTAGGTACTTACGGGTGTGGTTTCAGCCTCCATTGTGGGATGGTTTCGGGCTGGAACTAAATGTCTGAAACAGAGAAAATAATCCAATCACTATAAATCACATATCGCGAGACGGTCGATGTGAATGCCAATGACCTTTGCGGGAAAACTCATAACTCTTACTTCGTCTACGTTTTTAGACGTATAGCCTTACACTATGAAGAATTACGGAAAGGACTTTCCTATTATTAGTTAGTTTGAGTGCCTTTATATCATTCTTATTCAGAAAAAGTTCTTGTTGAAAAAGATTGAATCGGACGGCCTTGGCTGAGCTTAAGTACCTACATTATGTTTTTACGACGACCAAGTTAGGAAATACGCTGATGAAAACAACAATTTCCACAGTCACCAAAGGTAGGAAGGAAACTTTGAACACCGGTAAAAGTGATTTGGCGGTATGCAAAAGTTATATTAACTTGGTGCTCACATTAAGCACGCTAACCTTGTAAGTTTATTGTATAGAAAAAGTATTTTAAGTTTTATCAGTGAATACTGAATAAAGATTGGTTTTTAGCAAGGCTTGGTCGTCCTTCTTGCAGTGGGCCTTAATAAGCAACAAAGGGATAATGGTAGGATGAATAGCAGCATCTTTTTGTATTCAAATGTAATGGGTTAGCCAGACGTGGTGATTTTGGCATTATAAGGTTAACGACCCTTTTTTAAAAGCACTTTCAACAGTGGACGTTAACGAGCAGTTACTATAATAATTATGAACGTAATACGAAACGTATACAAAAGAATTTAATGAAATTCTTGTGTACAAAATAACTGAAACAATTAATTCCTCTAATCAAGAGGCCACGCGAGTATTCTTGAGGTATACTTAACGAAATTAACTACAAACCGCGACTTGACGCACATAAATTACCATGCCGTGGCAAATCTGTGCATAGGTAGCTCTTAACCTTGAAGAAACCCCATGACCTCTAACTGGCAACCCCGAAACCACGAGCCATTGGTTACGCGGCTTATGCGTTACGACCCCGTATCTAGGATTAAATTTGTATCGACTTGTAAATACCGTCATTTATAATGGGAGGAGATTACGTTCATGTGCCAACGTTATTACACAAAATAATTATTTTTTTCTTAGTTATTAAATTATTTGGGAGGGCTTGAGTCGGATACCCTTGGTATAAGTGCGGCTCAGGACTAGAAGTAAACTCGCTTAAAAGTTTGAAAGATTTTTGTTTTAGAGAAGGGTAGGAAAGCAGTTCTGATGACACAGTATTTTTTTGCTGTCGAAATTGGTGTGGTGAGGAGCTACAGTCATCTCTACAACATCTCTTCTCTGAGACAAAAACTTTACCAAGTGACATAAAATTCGCATGCAAAGTGAATGCACTGCATTCTTGATTGGATTGGAAGACCTAGCATTGCCTTAAGTATATCGACAGTCGACACCGTTTCTGTAGTATGACTACTGCCTTCGTGTCGACTGTCGACTGACCATCGTTTTCTCCGCACAAATTTGTCGTAAACACGTAAGCAGATCGCAGTGCCACACCGCCTCAAGAGACTTATATATCGTAAATTATACGTTACATAGAGCTAAGGAAATACAAGTAGTAATAAATTACCAGCTCGCTAACCCACACTAACCCTTTTCAGTCACTCCATTCCTGTCTTACGAGTAACGATAAGAGCATAACTGGATAGTCTTGGATATAGTAATTTTCTTAAGACGGAAAATAATATGTTCTCAAGACCTATGTAACTATAATTAATTCTCTCTCTCTCTTTAATTGGGTAAGTTAGTGGAGACTCAAGGAATTATCTATTGTGGTAAGTTTTTGGTGCCTAATTTTTAGTTAGACGTTTGGTTTACTGGCTTACGACCATTTGGGATAGATGATGTTTCGATATCTTCTACAATCATCCTACTTCTTGGATGGATGGATGGATGTATGGATGGATGTTTGTAACTCTTTCACGCAAAAACTACTTAATGGATTTTGATGAAATTTTACAATAATATAGCTTATACATTAGAGTACCACATCTGATAGTTTTTATCCCGATATTCCTACGGGATCGATACTAATGCGGGTGAAACCACGAGGCGCTACTAGTTATTTATAACAGACCGACAGACACATTTTCGCATTTATAATATTAGTAGGTATCGATTGTTAGTCTTTATCAGTATGCAGTAAATAAAATAATACACCCACAGGTTATCATAGTCAATACAAAACAGTCTTCAAAATTATCTTAGTTTTTTCTTTTAGTCCAGTAATTAATGTGCTATAAATACATGCTTACATACTAGAATGTCACTAAACAGATACGCGTAATGTGTCAACACAGTTAAAACTCTTGACCTGATTCAAATCTTGACGCCGAAGGTCGTGAAACATCAAGTTCTGGAATGTTCCATTCACACGAGGTTTGTTTATTCTCAAAAGGAGACAAAGGCTAGCTTTATGCATAACTAGCTGCGCCCCGCGGTTTCACCCGCATTAGTTTCTATCCCGAGGGAATATCGGGATAAAATATATATCCTATGTCCTTTCCCGGGACTCAAACTATCTCTATACCAAATTTTATCTAAATCGGTTCAGCGGCTTAAGCGTGAAGAGGTAACAGACAGCCAGACTCACTTTCGCATTTATAGTATTACTAGCAGCGCCCCGCGGTTTCACCCGCACAAGTTTCGATCTCGAGGGAATATCGGGATAAAATGTATCCTATGTCCTTTCCCGGGACTCAAACTATCTCTATATTAAATTTCATCTAAATCGGTTCAGCGGTTTAAGCGTGAAGAGGTAACAGACAGACAGGCAGACACACATTTGCATTTATAATATTAGTATGGATTGTAGCAAGTAAGCCTAGGCGATCTTTTTTCGCGCTCTGGATGTTTAACGCCCTACCAGTAGCGAAGGGTCAATTTTTGTAAGAGGTAAGCCGGAGTAGAAATCTTTAATATGATTATATTATTTGTCTATAGAATACTGGCTGTGCCATTTTTCAAAGGGAACCCGGTAGGAAGTATGGAACCTTCCCCCCTGCGCCCTACTGAACGCCGAGAGTTGAAAATGTTTTTTTATGCTGCGCTGGAATGTGCTTTGTTGGATTCGCAATGCTCGGCTCAATACTCAAATCCAGTGGGCTATAAAAAAATCGTCGCGCTAAAAATCGCCCATGGGAACCTGGGCTAAGTGCCAAGCTTTTATAAGCTTTAAGACATTATTGGATGCTATTAGGAATCAGATGTCTACCTGATTTCTTAGCAGCACCAAAAACAGCAGCTGCTGGCTCTGTAACCGATCCATATTGCTACTATGCTTTCCTTTGATTAGCGCACTAAGTTCAAAGCAGCGTGCCATTTTTTTTTTCAGGCTTTATAACGGTCTTCGATGAACTGGTTGGTTCTACATTCTTGAGGATGGAAAACATCAAGGAAGATTATTACAAAAGTTTGGCGGACCAATTATGTACCCATTAATGATTAAAACTCAACGTCGGCCAATAAGGTAAGTCATCAGGTAGAATTAGCTTATTGGCCAACGTTGAGTTTTAGCGAAATAGTACATTATGATAGTGCGGTAAGTTGAAAATTACAGCCGAGGCGATATTGCTTGCCCGAGCCGTAGGCGAGGGTTAAAAGAAAGCAGAGGCTGTAATTTTCAAAGCGCACGTATGTCATACGACGTTTTATAACATATTTGCGAGGAAATAAATAAAACTCGGACTGAACTTGCATATTTGCTTGTTTTCCATATGATGAAATTTTGATACGCTTGTAAGTATCTATCGGTCGATTTTTCGGGCGAGGCTTAGAGTAGCCTTTTTCGCTGCCTCTGAGACTTCTGGCGGTGTGGAATTAATAAATTCATCATTACTTGACGACATTTTCAAATAAAAAAAAGTACAGCGAAAAGAAAAAGCGCGCGGAATAATTTTTACTTCTTAACAGATAAGCGATGCGCGCGCGTTCGCGCTTTTTTTTTTCAGGCATATAGGCACAAAACAGCCAGTATTATTAATAAAGTAAATTAATAATTTTTTTTTGTTACAGATATTAATGGTTGTAATTTATTGTCAAAATTAATTAAATTAAAGAATTAAATATTATTTATTTATTATATTTTATCTCCCAAAGTTAATTTTATTCATAAAATGTTGACATCTTTTCTGAAATAAAAACTCTTTGCTAAGATTTAAAAAAGTACCGTTCGTTTTGACGGAGCATCTTGATAAACCGTGCGATTTACTTTACATTACCGTACAAGTGCGTAATGAGATACATTACGATATTGAAATTGGTGAAATAAGAGACCCTTTACGAGCAAATATGTTATAATAGTATATTTCATTACAAGTGCGGAAAGGTTGTCATTGCAAAGAGTTCCGACAAATGTCTACCCGAGCCGAGGCGCAGCCGAAGGCGAGGGTTGACAGTCGGAACAAGTTGCAATGACGGTTTCGCACGTGTACTGAACGACTATTTTTAATACAGTTGCGAAAAAATGAAGCAATTTAATAAAATAATAAAAACACAATAAACTCAACTAACTAATGGCGCCAACCGTAAAATATAAGCAGAGATTTTCTTTCTTCACCCATTCTGGTAGGCAAAGGGAACTATGCCCATACAGCCAAGTCTTCAGTAGAATTTTTTTATTAATATGAAATGAAAATGAAATTTAATGAGATGAAATGAAATGAAACCTAACCTAACTCATTCAATTAAATCATTAAATCTGATATTGAAACAAATTAGTAGCTTCTTTTTAGAAATATACGTATTTGCATGAATCATAAAAACTTCTATGAATTTTTTTAGTAAAAACTTCATGGTTGGTTTTTCTTTTATAGACATTATTTTGACAGTTGGGAAAGAGAACGCACGAGAAAATATTTTTTAATATAAAAATATTTTTAATACAGTTGCTCAAAAAGTGGCGTATTGCAGGGACGTATAGCGTTCGGGATGTGGGCTATTACATACTCGTGCTTTTTTTTTACCTTTCCCGAACTCGTGCGTTCTCTTTCCCAACTGTCAAAATAATGTCTATAAAAGAAAAACCAACCATGAAGTTTTTACTAAAAAAATTCATAGAAGTTTTTATGATTCATGCAAATACGTATATTTCTAAAAAGAAGCTACTAATTTGTTTCAATATCAGATTTAATGATTTAATTGAATGAGTTAGGTTAGGTTTCATTTCATTTCATCTCATTAAATTTCATTTTCATTTCATATTAATAAAAAAATTCTACTGAAGACTTGGCTGTATGGGCATAGTTCCCTTTGCCTACCAGAATGGGTGAAGAAAAAAATCTCTGCTTATATTCTACGGTTGGCGCCATTGATTAGTTGAGTTTATTGTTTTTCTTATTTTATTAAATTGCTTAATTTTTTCGCAACTGTATTAAAAATAGTCGTTCAGTACACGTGCGAAACCGTCATTGCAACTTGTTCCGACTGTCAATTTGTCGGAACTCTTTGCAATGACAACCTTTCCGCACTTGTAATGAAATATACTATTTATTCAACGGCCTAAAAGCTATCCCTTATTTATAAAACAAAAAGAAAACTCCATCAAAACCCAATTTCCGACACCTAAAAATCTCCTTAACTGAACGACGGTGAAACTCCAAGTAAATACTAGGAACACACAATATTTCCATCAAGCAAACAAAGTTAAACCGTATCATGAACGGATGTCGGCTTAATAAGCTCTCATAGTAAGTAATTGCGTTAAAACGTATTGTATTACGTTAACTTTGCTACAATGCAGTACAATGGAGGTGTATGGGGGTATTATGCGATAACACTGCGCAGCCCCTGATTAATTTTGAGCACTGAGAGGCTAAACTGCGCTTGAGACCTTTTGGAAGATTTACGACCGTTTTTGACACACGCAAGACATTTTCCGAAGTTCGCAAGATCACCTTTCCGTTTAGCGTACCCATGTCAAAAGCCAACAAGTCTGCTAAGTTCTTTTACTATAGAACATAAGATCGGCAAAAACTAAGTAATTCATCCATTTAAGACACACTCATGTTTTATTTACTTACTAGCAGCGCCCCGCGGTTTCACCCGCATAAGTTTCGATCCCGTGGTAATATCGGGATAAAAACTATCCTGTCCTTTCCCGGGACTCAAATTATCTCTATACCAAATTTCATGTAAATTCGGTTCAGCGGTTTAAGCGTGAAGAGGTAACAGAGAGACATGCTTTCGCATTTAACAACAACAACAACATTTTAAAAGAGTAACGATGGAGTTTCTTGCCCATTCTTCTCCATACGAAAACTACCTTTTGGAATGGGCGACTAGAATCAATTCTATTTGTTGTAATTTTTGACGTTCAAAAGTGCCTTTAATGTGCCTATTTGAAATAAATGCTTTGACTTTGACATTTATGATATTACTAGCAGCGTCCTGCGGTTTTACTCGCGTAAATGTCAATCCGGTAGGAATTTCGGGATAAAAAGTAGCCTATATGTTAATCCAGGGTGTTCGCTACCTCGATACAAAATTTGAAGCGTGAAGAAGTAACAAACACATAAACACACACACACAAACACACGCAAGCGCACGCACGCGCTTATACGCACACGCACGCACACACACGCACACACACACGCACACACCCTCACACACGCACACGCACACACGCACACACGCGCACACACACCCTCACACACGCACACACACGCACACAAACTTTCGCCGTCGCCCTTTATAATATTAGTGTATGGATTGAAACAAAAGGTGCAAGTAGCTACATTCTACCTTTGAGCGATAGCCGTTTTGCGTGGATGTCATGTTTACCGCAAATAAACGTATTTTCTTTCTTTCTTTCATGGAAAATGCAATACTTACTGGTTTTAAGATATAATATCAAGGAACCCTCAATCACATCTGTATTTTCCAGCACTTAGGGTAAGTTTTTAGGAGGCCGTCATAGAGTCCGCCACCTGGTGGTAAGTGGTCAGCGTCACCACCAGTCGTCATCGTATTAGCTATCAGATCGTTACCTACACCCATCAAACTGGACACAGCCACGCTGTTTCCTGATAGAAATAAGGTTGTTGGTATTGCTTCCCCGGACGAGCTCTTATTTATTGTTATGACTACTATACTATACTTGAAGTTGTATTCGTGCCAAGTAAATCCTGATTTCCTACCGCTTGTTGTTCGACTAGAAGCGTAAGGCTCCTTCAAACAGGCGCGACACGCGATAACATCGCGCGCGACACAAAGGCACCGCAAGTCGTGCAACGAGCGGTGCCTTTGTGTCGCGCGCGATTATATCGCGTGTCGCGCCTGTTTGTAGGAGCCTTTAACCAGTCTAGGCAGATGAGTAACTGGGTTAAAACGCATTCTACTAAGCTAACTTTGTTACGATGCAGGACAATAGAGGTGAATGAGGCTATTATGCGATAATTCAACACTGTTCCCGATTAATTTTCAAAATATTCCTTAACAATAACGGTCTACATATAATAGAAAGAAAAAGAAAGATTTTTTTATTTGGGACACACAAGTAATACAAATAGTTGAAAAAGAAGCATTTAATACTAGCAAAATTAAGTTCATGGAAAAAAAAACAAAATAAGATCTGTGCGAGGCCAAAAAAGGCTACTATTTTAGCATAATACCGCGATATTTACAAAATAAATACCGCAGCGCTGGTGCAGGGCTTTAAATTAAGTTTTATACCATTTTTTATAAAAATAAAGATGTTTTATCTTGGATATGTTGGTAGTAACGAAGAGATACACCTTTACATAACAAACCTGTAACATGTTACATGATATGAGAGATTCCAGTACCCTCAGTCTCAACCCAATCATATTAGCGATAAGGCCACCCATTGTATGTTTTGTAGTGATAATTGTATATTTTGTTATGTATTTTCATGTTGTACAATAAAGTATTATATATAAATAAATATTGAATTCGCTCGGATATTCATTGTTACAAATGGAGTCCATATTTGTTACCGTTTCAAAGGCACCTTGCTTTTGGATATCAGCACAAATAAAACAGAGAAGTAGGTACCTACACTCATAGATATGAGTGAAAGGTGAGAAGCAGATGCCTTGCACCAATTTATCAGCAATTTGATTCTGACGATAAATATGGAGTAAAGGGATGTATGAAGAAGCCTACTCGTGTAGCGCAGTTTGTTCCACCAGTTACTCAACTGAACCGAGCGCTCGGCGCATCCTGGACAGTCACACCCAACATCTTATTTGACTGGCCAATAATTCTTCCCTTGCGGTGGTAGGGCTAACGCCCGCCTGGGTTGCTTGACGCCGGACTCCGGTAGGAGGGTTCCCACCGTAGTCTATCCGTGTTTCGTTGATGCGTGGGAGATCCAATGCCTTAGGCATCTTCTGGGCACGCTCGTTCATCCATCGCTTTCCATCAGGCGTGATCGAGGTCAAGAGCCCATTCAGCAATAAAAAAATGTATCTTGTTCTTTAAAAACAATTTTGGTTCGAGCAACTCCAATATAAAAACGTATTTTAAATTGCAGCTATCTCATCTCAATATTTTTTATGATTATGGCAAGCTTACTTTTCCATAAGCCGATAGAGCCAGAGAAATCATTGTGGCCTAAAATTCTAGGTGAATTACGCCTCCATTTTTCTCTACCATTTGCTTCCAGTAACGTCACGGTCTTGCAGTCACATGCAAGATTCACTCAAAGTTACGGGTGTTAACATAATTTATACCTGTTAATAATAATCGTGGTAGACAGAATATTCATCTAAAATTTAGCCTCAACGATTTCAAAGTTCACTCGAGAGAGAGATCGAAATCGAAAACATTAATTAAGCAGTTTGAAAACGAATAACGCCAATCTATTTGAGTATGCCCAGCACAGCTACTCGCCATCAAAACCTGTCACTGAGAGTGACAAGCTCTCGTCCCGAAACACGGACGTTTGTATATACCCAGTATATTAACATGGCGACTCTACACAAACTTCATTAGCGCACCAACTTTGTCATATGTCCGCAGGCCAGCTTCGATATAACTAGATCGGTGGAACTATTTGCAACTTAGTTCTAAATATGAAAGTCTAAAGTTTGTGGGAACCCAGCCTGCTTGCGATATGCTTGGAGTCCTGAGAGTGCGGTGCGCGAGTATGTACGGGCTGATTTTGGCTGTGAAAGATACTACGGCTTTGCTATGATTTTGAACAACCTAGACATACTAGAATGGCCAGTATTCGTCAGAGAGAAGAGAAAGATATTTTATAAAAACCAAGAACAGTTTAGAGTATTGCGTCTGAATTGATGCTAAGCAGAGAGATGTGAAAATAAAGCAACCCTATTTGTTATTTGGGACATCTCTTCAGTCTCTACTCTGGTGAATCCTGGCACAGCTAATGCCTCGATGGATCAAATAAAAAAAATGTGTAAAAGATTTTATTTTTTAGATTTTGGACAACCATATTATAAGATTACATATTCGTACATTCATCCTCAATAAAGGCTCCTGCAAACAGGCGCGACGCGCGACACAAAGGCACCGCTCGTTGCGCGACTCGCGGTGCCTTTGTGTCGCGTGTCGTGTCGCGCCTGTTTGAAGGAGCCTTAATGCTTTTCGAAGAAAAAAAATTATTTAGGACAACAATATTGTAAGATTACATATTCGTACATTCATCTTCATCAATGCTTTTCGAAGAAAGAACAACATACCTGGCAAAATCATTTTAAGAAGTTCGCTCTACGCTGGCAAGTTTACGATTAAAATGCCCTAAATCTATTTCAAATCAAACTAACACTCAGTCCGATGTGAATGACGTACAAATAGACGAGAATGTTTACATAGACGATTTATACGTCTGTTTCCTTGCAGGGAGGCAAAATATAACGTGTTGAAGTACTTATGTACTTAAATAATTAAAACACTTGGACGCAAACAAATTGCATTAACACAAAAACAGGGCTGGGCCGGCAGTTACATCACATCTTTCTTTGAATCTAATCGATACAGAAATAACTATGCTAAGTACTTCATCCATCCATCTGCCAAGCCTTTTCCCAACTATGTTGAAGTCAGCTTCCAGTCTAACTAAAGGGAGCTGAATACCAGTATTTTACATGGAGCGACTGCCTATCTGACCTCCACAACCAAGATAGGTACTGGGTAATACGATACCTATTGGTAAGACTGGTTGTCAGACTTTCGGGCTTCTGACTACCCGTAACGACTGTCAAAGATCCACGAATGACAGCCGGGACCAACGGCTTAATGTGCTTTCCGAGGCACGGAGGGGTCTCGGTATGTAAAGATTGTCACCCATCCACAGACCAACCGCGGCAAGCGTAGCTTAACCTGATCGATCGACCTGTGCGGCTGTTATTGTTTACTTCATCCAAGTAATAGAAATGACCCTATTTGGTGTTAGTCGTGGACATGATCTATTTGCCTGGCAGATTTCTTTAATCAGTTCAGCTGTTAAAGCGTGATTGAGTACTTACTTAACAAACATTCTAACTTTACTATTTATTTACAAGTAATGGAATCTCTTTCGTAAAACAATGTTATTTATCCAACCTTTTACCTAAGGCCTCACTTGATAATTTTATATAGCACGGAAATAACAAGACAAACGCTCTATAAATACTTAGTTCCTGATCAGTTTAAATTAACATTACGCAGACGGGAAGCGAGCAATAATGTAGCAGAGCGAAATGAACTCTACTGACCTTGATATAAAGGTTAAAAAAGAGGTTAGCGGCTGTTTTAGACCATAGTACCTTGGGCTGATTACGCTGTTATTTGAAAATTGATCTCATTACTGTCGACCTGTGCGGTCGGACCCGACCACTGTTCTCGCAATCAAATTACTTCTGGCAACTAAAAAGCCGTCGAATGTTTGTTAAGAACCTTTGTATTATTTAACAAACAATCTGTATGCAGGTAGGTATACGCAGAAGTATAGGTATTAAAGTATATACAGTCTGCTGATGTCAGTAGTAGGTCGAAATGTCACAGGGTCGAGCCATTTGCCATTTATTGGGCACGGCTCCAATCCTAGGCTGAGATTTTTTTTATAAGTACAAATAACATCATTCACACTAGCTCAGGCAATATTTCGGCCAACGGTTCCTCGTTCTATAATTCCAACTCTAACATTGCTTGGAGCCTAAAAAATATGGTTTGCTATGGTTTAATTTGACTGCCTCGTCAGCTTTGTTCGAAAGCGTGACGGGTTCTGGATTCGATCCCTTGATCTGGTAAATTATAACTAGCTTCAGCTTATAGACTACACTCGAGGTTTGAGCCCGATTATTATGCAATAGGCTTGTCCTCTATTAGGTCACAGGAGCCTTAAACGTAGGTAACTATAAAATGTGATTTTACTATAAGTACCTCTTCGAGGAATACAGGATTTTATGTTCTGTACCTATTTTCTGCAATTTCGGAATTCAAAACCACGAGCAAACTGAACGAAACTGGCTTAAATCTACTCCGCGATTAAGCTTCATTCTTGTCGGGAACATTGGTATTAAACGACCGAATCTCAACGCGGTGCCGAAACAACGGTCTTAAACGGAGTAAGTCTAGAATCACAGCGTTAACTATTAAATTGTACTTGTTACGACTAGGTCAATGAAGCGAATTACTTAAGTTTTAAGCTTTGAGAATGGATGAGGCAGGGTTTAAAGCTCATTTTGTAGCTTTCTTGTTTCTATCAAACTTGATAATGTTTTTGCAGCAGATAAACTCGGATAATATAGTTTGGTCCTTCGAGCCGGATAAAGGAACGAAATGGAAGTACTAATTTTATTGCTTAGAAACTTGATCCCTTGCCCGTATTCATTTTCTAACTATAGATACGAGTTACATATAAAGGTTGCACATTTGAAAGCCCTTAAAGCTGAAAATTCCCTGATGCGTTTCAAAGCTCGTTCATACAAGGTTTTATATAATACGAATATGCAAGAGATAGGATTATGGAAGAACAAAGAAATATAGTTTTTATAAAAATAAATAAGTAACAAATATATCTTTGTCTATTTTTTGCTTTTCCATACAATACTACATTTCGTCGAAGAAATGTGTGCAACCATAGTTACGTCGACGTATCTCCAAAATATATACTATGTATACAAAGTATAATAAAATATTAACGAAGTCAAAACTGTACATTGAATATTTTTGGAAAAAGTAATTGGTACGAGGTGTGGGATAAGTCTGATTCCGAAAATATAATTTTTAGAATGTTTGTCTGGATGTTGTACGTATGTACGGGATTGGCACAAAAACGGCTGAACAGATTTGGATGAAATTTGACAATAAGATTTATGAGTTTGTAATCTGGATGAACACATAGGGTACCCACCCTCCCGTGGGATATTTTCAGACATCCTTGCGGGCGAATCCTCGGGCAAAAGCTAGTCTTAAATACAAGTTTTTTTTTACGGTTTTCAATAAGATTATAAAAAGAAGAAGAAGAGAACATAAAGTCGAACCCTAGACGGATTCAGCAATTGTATTCATTATCATCGGCCTAACTAATCATTTCCCAACATGTTCGGGTTGACTTCCAGTGTAACCAGATGCAGCTGAATACCTATCAGGATTTTACATGAATTCAGCAATTTTATTATGGTACGTAAATAGAAATTGCTGATCACAGCAATAGGGCTTAGCGTCTAGTCTTTCTCATATATGTCACTATTTACCCCAAAACTAGCAACGCCAAAAAGGGGAAACATGTTTTATTTATTTTTCCAACGCATCCGCTCAATTTTTATCGGTATACAGACGACTAAAATAAAAGGGTCAATGTTGTCGAACCCTTTTTAGTCTAGACTCGAAACACGAATTCTGATTTATTTCTTTATTGCCTAGCATTCGCGGTTTCACCGGCATAATTGTCAATCGTGTGAATATTGGAATAAAAAGCATCCGATATGTTATTCTGATGTAAGTATAAGCTATATTACTTTAGGTAAAGTATCATCAAAATCCGTTCAGTAGTTTTTGCGTGAAAGAGTAACAAACATCCATCGATGCATCCTCTCAAACGTTCGCGTTTATAATATTAAGGGGCCTACAGGACATAAACGCGAAAAATGCAAGTTTTAGAAACAATAAAATTATATGTTCGACTACAGTAAACAAAATCATAAAAATATATGATATTCTTCAGGATGTGTGTTAGGTTGGTAGTGTGTTGAAAACATAATACAACTAATTTGATACGATAGAAAAAAATCATGAAGATACCTCTAAAATCTTTATTTTTATAATAAAAACCATACTAATAAAATACATACAATCATTCAGATTTTTTGTCAGATTATTATACAAGCAACATGCTAAAACACTATTGTTTAAATTTTTTAGTCCAAACAATAGATTTTTCGTAATTAAATAATTGCCTCATATTTTGCAATAAATTACCAGTGTTGCGTCATCGCGCTTCTCTTTCTTTTCTATGCAGTCCGACAGTAACCTCACTGTAGGTCCTGTCAGCCCCTTAAGTAGGAAGTAGGAGATCTCCAACAAAAGACGTACACAGTACATCATGACACACAAATAGAGGGCAAAATCAGGTATAACGCAGGTGTACTCCTTCACTTATAGGAGACTACAGCATGCACAATAAAGATAACAACTAAGACCATCATGATCTGCCTAGCCTTTTCCCAACTATGTTGAGGTCGGCTTCCAGTCTAACCGGATGCAGCTGAATACCAGTATTTTACATGGAGCGACTGCCTATCTGACCTCCACAACCCAATTACTGGGTAATTCGATACCCCTTGATAAAAATGGTTGTCAGACTTTCGGGCTTCTGACTGCCCGTAACGACTGTCAAAGATCCACAAATGACAGCCGGGACCAACGGTATAACATGCTTTCCGAGGCACGGAGGGATCACGGTTTGTAAAGATGTTCACCCATCCACAGACCAACCGCGGCAAGCGTAGCTTAATCTGATCGATCGACCTGTGCGGCTGTTATTATTTAGCCACGGGCCCCTAAATATTAATAATAGGTAAAATTTGGAAGTGGGCGTGGATGGCCAAATCCGAAACTATGAGGAATAGCGAAAATTACTCAAAGGAGTCGCGGACTCAATTTTGGTGAAAACTTTAGAATAAAAAGCAGTTTAATAAAATCCAACATTTTCCTTAAGTTTGATGTCATTACTTCCCAGAATTCGATCATAATTAGGTGTACGTTACCCCAGCAAGAAAGTGTCTCCTAGAGTTATAGGAGTAGGACGTATAATATGTGCCCTATCTGCTGTAAATGTGCCCCCAAATAAAAAATGTGTGCCCCCTGTCGTTTTGGAAAAAAACGGAAAAAACGATTCCTGCTGGGGTAACGTTTTTCTAGCAGGAAAATTCTAAACGAATGATCGGAGAGAGAAAAATTGTGCATGGCCAGAGAGCTTATAGGTGTGCCTTAATGTGCCCCCAAAAAAAAAATCTGTGCCCCTTCAGGTTTTCGAGATATTGCATTTCCTGCTGGAGTAACGTTTTGATGAATCGTATATCTCTACAACCATTGCATGTGCCCCTGTAGAGTAAACATACACGAGTAGCTCTTAATGTGTGCCCCTTAGTGCCCCAATTAGTTTTAAGAAAATATTTATAGTTTTCAAGTTATAGCGGTTTTATGAAAACCCGAAAAAACATCGCAGCGCCTAAATTAGACAAGAAACAAGTTCGCTGAAAACTGTATTCGGTCCTTCTTGACGCTAATAATAACCATACAAAGTTTCAAAACTATTCATGCATGCGTTTTTGCTAAAAGTCAAAACGATGGTGTCCTAACTTTGACGGCAAAATACAAGGAACCGGCTCAATCCGAGATGTGTAGGTGTAAACCAAAATCATGTGCCTTTAGTCAAAAATATATGGTGAAAATATTCAGCTTGGAATGTTTCGCATTAAGTAAATATTAACAAAAAACCAAAATATGTAAGCAACGGCTGGTTATCCGACCAAATTTGAATGACTACTAAAAAGCGACGGATTCATACATATCGATGACCTTCTTTATTGAACGTATTATACCTAAGCTGTTGTCCGTACAGTCGCGTTCAAAAGTTTTGGGGGCTAATTAAAAAATATATTAAATGCACCTTGTGACTATAATAAATGAAACAGCTTGTTGATGTGGAAATTATTATTTTTATTCCCTTAATTTTAATTCTTAAAGTAATTATTGCATCAAATCACAGATCAAAGTTCCTACCTATAAATATTAGAAATTAGTATATAAAGTAATGAAAAAAATCGGTTGTCTGTAAAGTCGGTTTACTGACGATAGTTGAACGTGACAACGTCATAAGAAAATACTGATGGAATAGTTGCATTGCATTTGTTAATATTCGCTTGCACTTCAAGCCGCCATGGAACGCTACAGAGCGAGGCCGCGAGGTAACGCTACATGAGTCATGTTTTTTCGTGAGTGCAGCCAGCTTCATCGATTTATTAGACGTTGTCACGTCAAAAATCCAAGTACTTGATAAGACAAGTATTTTTAAATAGGTAATTCAAAACAATGCCATTAAATACTTACCACCGCAGATCGTGCCATAAAATTCAACACCCCTACAACCACATAATTGTTATAAAATGCTTAATACGCCACTTTCAACCAACTCAAAAAAAAGTAAACAAACAGTATCAGTGCAACTGCGTGACTCAACGTAACAGTGTCCTTGGCGTCATAACATAACAGTGTCCTTGGCGTCATAACATAACTGCAACTGTTTACCAATACCAAGTAATAATCCAAACGCACTTCCTCAATAAACACTTCGTACCTATTATTCATAATAGAGCGACGTTACACGTAACCTGTCTCTGTCACACTAACACCGTACGCGTACTAGCTGTCTCACTTTCTCCAAGCTAGACAAAGCGACTCCTTGCGACACGACGTCAGCGGATGCCGCGGGGCCAGAGATATATGCAGCGGTGTGGGGAGGCGAAAAAAGTGAATCTTCTATTAACCGGTTGTATGCCGTTATTACAGAAAACAATTAAAAACTATTGTGTCTCGCGTAGATCTACGCTCCCGGCATACAAGGTGAATGCTCCAACCAGCCCGCAAAATTCAAATTTTTTCTGTTTTTTTTTTGTTCCTATGCCTTTATGAACTTGGAGGGTTGTATTGGTGATTTTGATGATTATGATTCTGTAACTATATACGTCTTACAACTGCGAATAATATTTTAATCAACATACAACCTAGCACTGGCCTGCAAATTGCAAAAAACGCAAGAAATTTTGAATTTCGCGGGCTTGTTGGAGCATTCCCCTTAATGATGAAAAACTTACAATGCGTGCCACGAAAGATGAGACTTGACACACCACGTGGTTTGACATGCGCAGTACACGATTTTAGGTATCTTTAGCGGTATGAGGTCTGAGTGCGGGACGGGACTGGACGTCATAGGGGCGGCGGAAAGAGCGGGGGAGGCGGGTCAAGTCTCATTTCGTGGCATGCATTGTACTTTTAATTTACCTAACCTACGGCTTATCAATAAATATATATGTACCTAATATAAAAAGACAAATACGGGCTTTTTATTTATATACAAAAAAGAGCTACCTCTTTTTAGTAGTAGGTATGTTTATTAAAGCTAAAAGAATTTACACACTAACTCTATAATAGAAATAAAAATATTTACAAGTATCAAAAAGAGTTACAGGGCGTCGAAAAATTCGTCTACATCGCTGTCAACAGGAAAAGTGCCCAGAAGGCTGGCAGCATTAGTAGGTATTCATCACACATTTCATGAACTATATTTTTTTTTAAACATCGGGACCAAGTCAAAGACCTGGCAAATATCTCGATGTATTTCTTTCGTTCACACATAAATTACTGGATGTATTTTAATGAAATTTAGAATCGAGAAGATAGCTTACCTTGAAATAGCACTTAGGCTACTATTTATAATGTACTTAATCATGTGTAACGTCATAGAAACAGCTAGTAGAATATAATCCAATAACAACTTTATTTAATTACATATTACTTTTGTAAGTCAGTGTACTCAGGCACAACACGTGTGAACCGGTTAGTGAGTAAAGTAAAGAAGGTCATCGATATGTATGAATCCGTCGCTTTTTAGTAGTCATTCAAATTTGGTCGGATAACCAGCCGTTGCTTACATATTTTGGTTTTTTGTTAATATTTACTTAATGCGAAACATTCCAAGCTGAATATTTTCACCATATATTTTTGACTAAAGGCACATGATTTTGGTTTACACCTACACATCTCGGATTGAGCCGGTTCCTTGTATTTTGCCGTCAAAGTTAGGACACCATCGTTTTGACTTTTAGCAAAAACGCATGCATGAATAGTTTTGAAACTTTGTATGGTTATTATTAGCGTCAAGAAGGACCGAATACAGTTTTCAGCGAACTTGTTTCTTGTCTAATTTAGGCGCTGCGATGTTTTTTCGGGTTTTCATAAAACCGCTATAACTTGAAAACTATAAATATTTTCTTAAAACTAATTGGGGCACTAAGGGGCACACATTAAGAGCTACTCGTGTATGTTTACTCTACAGGGGCACATGCAATGGTTGTAGAGATATACGATTCATCAAAACGTTACTCCAGCAGGAAATGCAATATCTCGAAAACCTGAAGGGGCACAGATTTTTTTTTTGGGGGCACATTAAGGCACACCTATAAACTCTCTGGCCATGCACAATTTTTCTCTCTCCGATCATTCGTTTAGAATTTTCCTGCTAGAAAAACGTTACCCCAGCAGGAATCGTTTTTTCCGTTTTTTTCCAAAACGACAGGGGGCACACATTTTTTATTTGGGGGCACATTTACAGCAGATAGGGCACATATTATACGTTCTACTCCTATAACTCTAGGAGACACTTTCTTGCTGGGGTAACGTACACCATAATTAGCGACACTATCGAATGGTGTAATAATACAGTGTTTTTTTATTACAAAATCAACGGGTTGATTCTTGGCTGGATGCAGTTTTAGTTTTCATCAAAATTGAGCACGAGACTTCTTTGAGTACTTTTCGCTATTCCTCATAGTTTCGGATTTGGCCATCCACGCCCACTTGAAAAATTCACCTGTACATTTTTTTTTAGTTAGCCTTTACTGTCCTACTACTGGGCGAAAGCGTGCCTCAAATCCTTCCAGGAACTCCTCTCCCGCGCCACCTCGAACCAGCCCTCGCGATACGTGTCCAGTTCATCTCGCCATCTCTTTCTGGGCCTTTTATAAATTTATTAAAGCCTTAAAAAAATATAACATTTAGAGATTACTTTTAAATTAAACTAAATCTGAGTGATGTCAGTACAGTCAGAAACCTTACTGAACAAACAAGCACACCTATCCAAACATTTTTAGTGTTAATGATTCAATGACGAACAATTCTCAGAACGCACCATACTGAGATAATCTCAACAAGCCTCACGCAAGGCCATAAGATAAACTTTCCCATTTTAGCTGTACGTACTGCATTAGTCATCATAATGCATCAATAATGCAAGGCTGTTAATGGTCCATTTATATGCGATAAAGAAACGGAACGGGGAACTCTGTCCGCCATTGTCTGTAAGACAATGCGTTCTGCTCTCGAAATAGCCGCAGAAGGAATGGAGAAAAGTGCATAGGCTTTTCATTTTGCGCTTGACCAATATTATGGGTAAGAGGTAATAATTTATTAGGAAGAGATAATTTTGACCGGATTTTGAGGACGAATTTTCCACTGTGCACTGGCGGGGCGTTTATTGATGTGCACTCACCCTTAGAATAATAAAAACATCATATCTAACTAATCCTTAAAAACGCGTCTTTAGTTTATAAATTATTATAAACTAAAGTCGCTTTTCGTGTCTGTCTTTGTTAGCGTGTTGTTCTTCTCGTCACAGTGGATGACCATTCCATATATGCCCATCATGGAAAGGTCATCCATTGTTATTCTGACATCAAAATCCGATGCTAAAAGGATTTTCATGCGGTTTTCAACATTACTTAAAGAATGTATATCCATAAAAATACTAAACATACATGTCATAAATAGAAATCTCGATGTTTTGTCAAGTTGTAAAAACCGTGCGGAGCAAGGGCGGGTCGCTAGTATTATCATACATGCCAAAGTAACATGTGACATCTACCAATCCGCAACTGGGCCCGCGTGGTGGATTACGGCCCTCTCTCTCACAGAGGAGGCCCGTGTCCCAGCAGTGGGAAAATTATGGGCTGATTATGAAAGAAATAAAGAAAAAGTATTTATTGCGACTCGTACAGGAAGATCACAAACTAAACTCAACACAGCAAAATAAAAATCCAAGTTATATAAAAAAAAAGTAACAAAAGGAAAGTGAAACAGAAAGTCCTATACGAGGCCAAAAGGCTCCTATCTCAGCATGATGCTACGAAATTTAAAAAATAAATGTTGCAGCGCTGGTATTCTGATAGGGCCCGCTATGATGTCACGGGCAATTATAGAAATAAATAAATAATATGTAACAGGTGAACAGATTGCGATGAATTTGACACACAGGTAGACCATGACCTGATTATCCCGATAGTACGTTCCCGTTGGATAATTTCTTACATCCATGCGGGGGAAGCGGCAGGCAAACACTGGTTAAGTATAAAACATACAGGCGGGTACTGACCGGCGTTACGGGGCGTAATGTAATGTGTTACACAGTGAGCGTTCGTGCAGTCAGTGCGGCGAAACAAGGCGCTCGCAACGAGCAATGAGCGGCTCGTTGCGTGTGCTCCACCCAGCTGTCTGTTTTTTGACGAATCTTTTTTTTTCTTCTTAATTTGGATTAATTATACAATACCTGGGTAAAATCAAAGATCCCAGACTTGAACATAACTGGCGAAATGTGTTTACAGGCGTTTTAGGTTGATTACTTTCCAATTTAAGGTGCTCCCTCACCTGGAGCGTTCGTCTGTAATGTAACATTTGAGATTCGATTTTGACGCGGGGGAAGCGGCAGGCAAACACTAGTTAAGTATAAAACATACAGGCGGGTACTGACCTGCGTTACGGGGCGTAATGTGACGTGTTACACAGTGAGCGTTCGTGCACTCAGTGCGGCGAAACAAGGCGCTCGCAACGAGCGGCTCGTTACGAGTGCTCCACCCCGCTGTCTGTTTTTTGTTTTTTGACGAATCTTTTTTTCTTCTTAATTTGGATTACTATACAATACCTGAGTAAAATCAAAGATCCCAGACTCAAACAAAACTGGCCAAATGTGTTTACAGGCGTGTTACGTTGATTACTTTCCAATTTAAGGTGCTCCCTCACCTGGAGCATTCGTCTGTAATGTAACATTTGAGATTCGATTTTGAGCATTACTTTACATTACTGCCTCCCTGACTTTACAAGCCTGCAATGTAACATTAGATTCGATTTTGAGCATTTAGTTGATTCCACAGAGTACTTTGTAATATACTGGTTGATTCCACAATGTCAGACGAAACGGTCGTTGTGCTGAGCGCGGCAATATTAATTGGACATTGTTATTTACGAAAAAAAAACAGAAGAAACGATATTGGTGCCATGAATTATTTCAAAACCGTCGAAATACATGCGGTTTGGATATTTTACAAAGAATCAACCGACCCATAAGTAAACTCAAAATTTTTATAAGAAGGTAATGCTCGAATCTGTGAAACTACCAGATTGCGCACTGTAATGCTCGGTTCTCCTCCCTCACTGATGTAATGTTCGACTCTGTAATGTTACATTACAGGCGAATGCGCCAAGTGAGGGGAGCACCTTTACGTGATTTTTTGTTTAATTCCATCCATCTAAATATGAAGAGATATCACACTAATAGTATAAAGGCGAAAGTTTGTGTGTGTGTCTTTTTCACGCTCAAACGGCTGGACCAATTTTGATAAAATTTTGTATGGAGGTAGCTGACACCCTGGATTAATATATAGGCTACTTTTTATCCAGATATTCCCACGGGATCGACACTTATGCGGGTGAAACCGCGGAGCGCAGCTAGTTTTACTATAAAATTGCACGCCCCTCCACTACTTGTTGCATACACATTTTAAAATTTAAATGTTTGTATAGAAATTTTAGTCGAAGGGCTTGCAGTTTTATATTGAAAGATCTCTACATATTTAGATCGATAGACTAAAACAAAAAATGGCCATTTTTATTTGTATTGGTCCACTCTAGCGAATGCAGGGGAACAGCAAGTACAAGGATATGGATCTATTTCTAGCGGGCGCAACCACGGCTACATGTAAGTAGATTTAATAGCATTCAAGAATTACAAACACATAGTACACACACACATACACACACATACGCATACACACACACATACGCATATACACAATGTATATATACACAATGTACACCATGCTTAAACAAATAAAATTTTACTTACTTACACAAACACATACACATACGCACACACACATACGCGCGCGCACACACACAAACATACACATACGCACATCCACGCACATACACACAGATACATATACACACACATACATATAGGTACACACACATACATATACACACACATACATATACTTACACATACATCTACACACATACATATACACATACATATACACACACATACATACACACATTTATATACACACACATACACACATATTAGCACATCGTTAGGCAATTAAATATTCTGCCAAGATCTTTCTCAATGTTAGGTCAGCTTGCAATCAAGATTCGGGTTAAAATCAGTAATAATTCTACTCGAAAACATCGGCACTTATAAAACGCTGACATAAATTTAATTAACTGCAAGCAATAGGGTTTGGCACTTGTGAATTCAGAAATGGCATAAAGAGAACCGATTGCAATATTACGTCGTCAGTATACTTAGCATTTTTATCTCTCGAAGTGACGCACGCTTTACATGTGGTAACCATGTGTACAAACACGCTATGAATGTGTGCGTCAACACGTACACATAACACACACACCCACACTTCCGACATCACCATTGTCACGGGACGGTACCATAAGCTCCTATGCTTGCACACACATTCACAGCCTGTTTGTAATGTCCACTTGGTAACCACAAATAAAGCGCGTGTCGCTTCCTGAAATGAAAATACTGTAGTAGTCTTTTTGTCCAATTAGTTTTAACAAGTTATGGGAGGAGTTCTAATAAGTAAGCAAGATTGTAACTTATTAAATTCCATCAGGGAATATGTTTATGAACTTGGTTACTAGGTAAAGGTTCTTTAGGTTATCGTAGGTCAATACAATGTTTTAAATAGCTACGCTCGCCAAGGTTATGCGTGCCAATAGATTTAACGTAGGTAATGTCTCTTACAATATACAGGGTGGAATTTTGAGACGTGGCGGTAAGGGTAAGTACCTTAGCCGTTGTAGTTACAGAAAAAACGGCCAAGTGCGAGTCGGACTCGCAGACGAAAGGCCCGACCCTTCGTATGCGAGGGCATGTCGGTGGCCAGGTAGTATAGCAGGAAATATAGGCTAGCACCCTTGGGGTACGCAGATGCACCCTAAAAACGGTCTCAGAAGGCTGTCCTTATTATTTTTTTTTGTTCCCCATCCTCAGATTTTGAAAAAAAAAACAGTCTACAAGAAAATGTGCCATGCATAGTATATTTTACTTACGTCAGATCGACTATAAAATATTTTTCTTCTCCTTTCAGTGAACACAAGGAAACGCAGAGAGCCTGCGAGTATTATATTTATGTAACGCGCGTAGGTATGTACGAACAAAACTAAGTGAACAGTGGGTTTAGATAGAACAGTTCAGCTCAGGATTGGTCTCTACACTACATGATGATTTTAAATAACAGCTCATTAAGTACTTATCTAATCAAAATAAGTCAAGAAGTCAAAAGATCAGTTTTGTTTGATAAATCGGTTTTCAAATTATTATTCTAGCATTATCTTTCAACAACTTCTAATCATTCCGCAAAAAGCTTTTAATTTTAATATTGCATAAACAATAAACAGTTCACAGACAACTCTTATATTATTACTTAGGTTTAATTCGGAACGCAGCCGAACGCGTATCTCCCGTCAGTGTCAACCCTTTAAATAAAAGGCTATAAATTCATCTCATAATGTAGGGCGGCGCAGTCTAATCGACCTCTAAAGAAACGCGTGCTCCAATTCCATGAATGGTTTGATTCGCGTATACAATTTGCTATTGCCATGTGTTTTACTAAACATGCAATTTTATTCGTTATCAGCATACGTATAATACAACATTGTATCGATTCTCGATACTTATTGATAATAAACGATAAAAACAATGGTTTGCTGTTGTTATTGTTATTTGAAAGTGGGTTAAAGAGTTGACTTTTAAGCGGAAAATGGCGAGTTAGATGGAGATAAAATGATGGTTTATTCTCTTTAAATAAAAATTTTATAATGTATATAAACTGTATTAACTGGCTGAGTTGAGACAAAAAGGAGAACGTATTACAATATATTAAGGGGGAAGCGCTAAGGTAGCCCGCGAAATTCAAATTTTCTTACGTTTTTTGCAATTTTCTGGTCAGCATTAAGTTGTACGTTGATTAATATATGAATCGCGGCCGTAAGAAATATGTGTTTACAGAATTATAATCATTAAAGTCATCAACACAACTCTCTAAGACCACGTAAGTCCAAAGAATGATGATTTCATGAAACAGTTATTCTTGGGACTTACGTGGTCTTAGAGCTAAAAACCTAAAAAAAATTGAATTTCGCGGGTTACCCTGGCGCTTTCGCCTTAAGTACTAGCTGTGCACATTGGATTTCATAGGTTAAAATTTTTTTATGCGACACTAATTCTTTTGTAAAATAAAAGTTGCCTAATTTTTCCATATAACATCAGCTATCTGCCAGTGAAACTCCCGTCACCATCGGTCCAACCGTTTCAGAGACTAGCTGGAACAAATAGACAGACAGACGGGCAAAGTTTTTAAAATTGTTTTTGGTTTATAAGTAGGTACCGTATATACTTTTAAATGCATTTAGTAAAAAGCTGTAAAACATTACAAACAGGCTCTTCAATTTTATTTATTTATTTTTTGTATAGATGGTAGTAATATGAACTGTATTAACTGGCGGAGTTATGACAAAAAAGAAAACGTATTCCAATATTTATTATAGTAACATGAAAATTTTATAACCGGACTTTCAATTGAAACAAACAAATATGGGGTGTCTCAGTAAGAGTGCACTTTTTAAATTTAGAATATTTTTTTTTTCGTTTATTTTATTTAGGTACCTATTATTTATTTTAATTTACCTATGTTTATTCCGATTATTAAAAATGGAACGCTTTTCTAAAGAACAACGCGTTATAATTGTCAAAACTCTTTACAAAAATGGGAAAGTTACGCTGAAACGGCCCGAAAACTCTTTTCAGCCGAGAAAGTGCACCTAATGTGTCAACCAGATCGTGCGATTTAACGCCTTGCGATTTTTTTCTTTGGAGTTTTATGAAATCTCGGGTTTATACAAAATAACCAGAAACAATTCCTGAGCTCAAATCAGAGATCCAACGCGTCATCGGTGAGATACAGCCACAACTCTGTGTAAAAGTCATGGATACTTTCATGAAAAGAGTGATGGCCTGTCATCAGAGCCATGGGGGCCATTTCGACGGCGAAGTGCCAATACCTCCTGATTTTTTTTTTGAGAAATTTTATTTTTTTTCCTTTTGAATTTAAAGGCGTTATACGCATGTTTTAGTGAAATCGCCTTAGTGTATTTTTAGATGCAACAGCATTAAATTAAAATGTGGAAATATAAACCTCCCAACTAAAACAACGTGTCTATTTTTGAACGTTTTTTTCCAGTATATGTAAATTTTGACTTGTCAGTTAGGAGTTATTGACACTTCGCCGTCGATTTGCTGGATATTTTATTCCGTACTTAATCGGAACATGTCTTCTTTACAATCCAATAAAAATATCACAACCCTCTCATAGAATACATGCTTTTATTTTAAAATGAAAAAGTGCACTCTTATTGAGACACCCTATATTGCTACACCAATGGAGAATGGGCTGACGGCATGTCAACACCATACATTACTATTTTATTAACTTCAAATTTGTATCTGTGCCAAGCGTGGTTTCAATTAGCGCTTTGGCACAAACTGTAACGCTTGTTGCCCGTTAGGCATTATGAGCATAAGTTTATATTCCGTACTAACAAACAATTTAATTATGTACTAAGAACCTTGTTCTTTACCTAAGTTTGTACAAATCTCATTCGTATCGGGCGTAAGTTCCTACAGAGTTTAAATAACAATGCACCTCTTGAAGCAGCAAAAACGTGGTATATAATAATATACAACAAGATTGCAATGGCGCCGTAAGCATTGAAGGGTTAGTAGCTAGCTCTTGTGTCTAGTAGCTAAGCAAACAATACCTCGCCGGATGCTTGCCAGACATGGCATTAACATCAATAGTCTTTAAATGAAGCCCATTCATACCACAAGCTATTTTTCCTACCACCAAGACCATTTTCTAAAAAGGTTCTGGGAAACAAGGTCAATCTTTTCTTGATTCTTTGAGCCGTTTTCCTACAGTGAAGTATTATGAATCTGACAGATGGAATGCAAATTTCGCAGAAGCGAAGAATCGTGTGCGATGTCCGTTCACACGTATTATTGTAAATGATCAGAGGGGCAATTCTCGGAATTTTAAGAACATTCACAGTGTGATCTCAGCCTCAAAATTTGTCGAAAATACCCTACATTTTTGTTTGAAATTTGTTTGTCGACGAGATGAGACTGCGAATAGATTTTGAACGGTTTTAAATGACGGGAATTGGTCATCTGGTCATTTCGAAATGATAGATCGAAAGGCATTTAAGTACAGTACCCGGCGATAAATATTGCACATCGACCTTTTTACACAAAACCATTTTATACAAAGAATAAAAATAATTAAAAAATATAATTATCAAAATTATCAAATTAAAGAACCAATATAATTATCAAAAGAAGCAAATCATAATTGTTTTAACAGCTCCTAATAGATACCGGACTGTTTGTATTTCGTGCGACAGAGATAACGCTCTACGAAGCCGAAATTAGCCGATTGTCTCTTTCCAAAGGTCGATGTGCAATATTTATCGCCGGGAACTGTATACCGTAGGTGTTATGGTAAGTACTGCCCACAAGTTGCAACAAACGGGTTAAATTCGTCAACACTTTAGATATCGTGAAATTAAGTTAAGCCTGTTCACTGGAATGCTTCTTCGAGTATACAGATAATAAGCTCTTGCATTGTACTTACTCTTGCATTGTACTCTTGCATTGTACGAATAGTTCTAAAATTGTAAATAAAATTTTGCTTTAGCTACTAAACAAAGGGACCGAAACGTTGAATAATATGCATTCAGGTAAACCAAGGATATACATTCGTGGATCTGCAAGGTAACATGCTTAATAAAATTGCATAATTGAAGACTATCATACAATTCTAGACATCAGTGGTAATGGCCCCGACTTATGAGTTGTAGGTCGTGGATTCGAACCCCGACACGCGCTTTACTTTGTGTAAATTATTTTATCACCACTGCTCTCAAAACGGTGAAGGAAAACATCGTGAGGAAACCGGCATGTCCTAGAACCAAAAATTCGTAAACAAGTGACATCTACCAACCGACACTAGGCCCGCGTGATAGATTACGGCCACTCCCTCTCACAGAGAGGAGGCCTGTGTCCCAGCAGTGGGAACATTATAGGCTACATATGTTAATACAATTCTAGTGCAAAGTTCTAGTTCAACGGCCAATTGAAGGTTACTTCAAGAGTTCAAATCCTCGGATGAACAAGGATGACCTCACTTACAGTGCAAGTATATAGGACACAGTACGTTGTAGTTTTTATTCAGCAGGTGGTTTCATTCACAAGTAGATATATATGAAGATATTGTTTTATAAATTGCTACATTATTAAAAGCCACCTTCGGAGTAATCAGCGAACTCTCACAGACAGGATTCTAAAGGGTACTGGCAACTAGCGTCAATTTATCTGAGTTGAAAAGGTCAAGAAAAATGGTAGATTACTACCATTTTTCTCAATGAAGACTAACCATAAATCCATAAATCTAAATGAAGACTATTTATTACCATCGATGACGTATTAACGTCATCGATGGTAATAGTCTTCATTTAGATTTATTCCGGGCTGATCCCCTGAACGCCCCTCCACCCCCCCCTCCTCCTCTCCTGCTAGTTCGTCTACTGTTTTAATCTCTAATCAGCCGGTCGATTCTGTAAAAATCACACCGTGAAAACTTAGGTGAAGTGAGTTCGTTTTTGCTAGAAATTAACACTATTGACAGCTCACTCCACGCTCACTTCACCTAAGTTATCACGGTGAGACAGTTACAGAATCGCTCTGCAGCAGTGTGATTCTGTAACCATTTCACCGTGAAAAGTGAACGTGGAGTGAGCTGTCAATAGTGTCAATTCCTAGCAAAAACAAACTCACTTCACCTAAGTTTTCACGGTGAGATTTTTACAGAATCGACCGGCTGTTCACATTCTATTAAAACGATTAATCTATGCAAATAAATAAAATTAGTGTTTGTAATGTCAAAATAACAGCTTTTTACTAAATGCATACTAGTATAAAAGTATATACGGTACCTATAACAAAGAAACATTTTTTTTTATATTTGTCTGTTTGGTTGTTCTGTCTAATCTCCGAAAGGGCTAGACCGATTTTGACGGGACTTATACTGGCAGATAGATGATGGTATGGAGTAACAGAGAGTCTGCAGCTGCTTCGGCTACTTTATTTTATTTAAGAAAAAGAAATAGGGTTCCAAACGAAGTCGCGGGCACAGCTAGTAGTAAATATGGGTGAAGGAGAAAATTTTCTAAACAACAACAATCAATTAGAACTAGATATATTGTATGTATGTATGTAGTAGTGGACGAGGATACAGCTCAATAGTATGCGATTGGAGAGACCAATACATGTCCGACGCTGCATTGTTGGTAATAAATGGCCAGTAACTCTGATGTAGGTGTCCAATGTAGAAATAGTTTTATTGGATGGAGGTCCATTGCTATTCCGAAAACCAAGCGCCGACCGATTTTAGTCGTGCCATGATATTCTACCCCAAAAATACGTCGTGAATACGATATCTATACTAATATTATAAAGAGGTGGAGTTTGTAAATTTGTATGTAGGGGGTAATCTCTGGAACTACCAGACGGATTTGAAAAAATCTTTTTGTATTTAATAGCCCAATTCTTAAGGAAGGCTATAGGTTATTTAAAATCACGCTATGACGCTTAGGAGTCGAGCAAAACGAAAAAAGTCAGAAAGAACGCTAAGCAAAAACGAAGTAATAGCGCGGGCAGGCGATGAGATATGACCGGGTGGGTCGGGGGAACAAGAAATTTCAGGCGGACAAAGTCGCGGGCAGAAGCTAGTTTTAAATATAATACGTTAAATTATAGTACGTGAAAGTGAAATGAAACGAATAAATTCGTTTCATTAAAATTACTTATATGGATGCCAGCCTGCACCAAGTTTAACAAATCTACCAAGTTTGACAGTCCATTGAACTATTTTAAAATCACTACGTGCATTCCAGCCACAGAGCTCCATTTGCATACGTACAAAATTTTTGCAAACCATTTTCCGTTGAGCGTCCATTTGTGACAGATATCGAGAGTGGAGTTGCTCGGCTCGTTTCTCATTTATCCTGGCTTAAAGCTAAGAATAACCTGCTATCTTTGGCAGGATCCTGATTGGGACCTGTCTGTTCAAATTGCCGCCAAAAGTCGACGTCGACGTGGCGTGTCTTCACTCTTAACTTCAAGTACAAAGAGCTTACTCCTATTGGCTCGTTAAGCATTACACATTGGTGCTCAGGTAATTTTGAGCGACAGCAACATCAGACAGTTTGATGTTTAGCCTGTTTGTATTTGTATTTATAGAATAGGTTTGGTGAATGTCAAGAATTGAAGTAGTTTCGTTATCATTGTGTACGTACGACTTTGCTATAACGCTGGGAGACGTCAGTGTGGCGTAACTACAGTGACGTAAGTGCTTGACTTTTGCATTAAAAGATAGCAGTGTAGTATTTGTCAACATGTCGTTTTTCAATGTAGTGCGCAGGTGCAACAAAAAGTACACCTGTCGCCATGTTGTTATTATAGCAATCGACAGCTTTATTTTAATACCCAATCACTCAACACCGGTCCTTTCCTTTGTATTTTTAATGATTAATCTCACGAGTTCTATATGCGAGTTCTGTTTTATTACAAAACCAGAATGAAACATCATGTTTATTTATTCTAATTTAATAGCAAATCAAACAGCCATAAAATAAAATATCCATTAACGGTAACAAGATGATCATAGCTAATGAAATGATCGAGATACTCAATAAGAAACTTGTGCTATAAAAACAAACATCCATACAGACCGAAAATGGAAACATATCGCACCAATTAACCAAAACACTTAACTACATCGAAACAGGTTTTTAAATCAACGCTAACGCTAAGTAATTGCATTGAAACATAAAAGATAAGTTGGCAATATATTTAATCATGCACGGCGCGTAGAAAACGCCCACTTAAGGGTGTATGTACACATCTAGCCAAACCAGCCGAACGCGAAACTTATTTTGTATGGAAGACCACGTAGTGTGTGAGCCGTGCAAGAAGATCTGGGTACAAAATAGTTTCATATATGTATATAATAATGTAGTATGTGGTCACACCCTAACACGAGCAGCCCAGAATATCCGGAACGCTAACATTATGATAAATTGATTGAAGCTACATAAAAATGATTGGGATCAACGTAACTAAGCTCAAGGTTAAATTTTATGGGGTTATGGAAACTAATTTGTGTTACTCAGGGTTGATATTGGTATGTGTGGTTTCCGGGCAAGAACAAGGTTCTTGGCTTGTGTCACCGGATTGTCGTGGGTGTAGAAAAAGTGGTGACTAATTTAAAAAAAACAGTGGCACTCCGGGAGCGCCGGAGTTTCCGGAAGTGAAAACAAATCACAAACAGAATACTTTGCCATCACTCACTGACATATCGGATATGCATTAAAACCAAGTACATCCCGAGGGCAGCCGAACACATCCCAAGCGGGTATTTTTTTAATCGTCTTATAAGCAAAACACGCGCGATGTCGCTTACGGTAACAGTGGTGAGAGTTCAATGATTTTTTCCCAAAATGCCCAACGCGCCTAAAGAATATGTTCTTTAGGCGGGCGGGCGGACGGGCGGGGGTGTTATCACTCAAAAAAAAAAAAAAAACAACCGACTTCCAAAAAAACACTACAAAGTGAAAAATAACTTTAATTTCGGAAGTCGGTGTCGTTGGTTATGTATTTTCGTTATTTGACACCGTCTTTCGAAATTAAAGTTATTTTTCACTTTATAGTGCTTTTTTTTGTGGGTTGATTTTTTTTTGTAAAAAGGTTTTTATTTTTCACATTTTAGTTGTCCTACCTACCCCAAACAATTCATATAACACTACTTGTTATGTGAATATCAGTGACAGGAAGCTATTGAACACATCTGCCTACCTCTTTAAAGGATACAGGCGTGATGCTATGTTGTGTGATTGCGTAAACAATGCATACATATGCTATAGCAGCAACCGCGGTTGATTTGCTGGTATTTATTGAAGAGTTCCGTTGTCTGTCTCCGAAACTCATCATCAGATCTTTACGAAACTTTAAATGGGACCATTTCGGAATAAACCTCCTTCGAACAAAAAAATTTGCAAATCCGTCAATATATGAGGGAGTTATGCCCGAACATACATAAAATAATAATAAACATCCAAATTGAGAACCTCCTCCTTTTTTGAAGTCGGTTAAAAATACATTCGTGAGGTCTCTTTTAGGAATTTAAGATGATAAAAACTACGAATGTAGAAGATAAAAAGTAAAAGCTTGCACTTGTTTAAAAAAAATAGCATCTACATTTTTCGGTTACTGCAAGGGTTTTGTTTGGACTTTGGACATTTATTCTTCCCACAGAATCGAGTTAAAGTAACCTATATGTATACATACTAATTTAAAGACTAATCATCACACTAATATTATAAAGGCGAAAGTTTGCGAGTGTGTGTGTATTTTTGTTACTTCTTCACGCACAAATGGCTGGACCAAGTTTGATAAAATTTGGTATGGAGGTAGCTGACACCCTGGATTAACACATGGGCTACTTTTTATCCCAATATTCCCACAGGATCTAGTCTTATGCGGGTGAAACCGCGGGGCGCAGAATAATAATAAAAAAAATAAAGCTAAGCAGAGAGTAATAAAGCTGAAGAGTTTTTTTGAACACGCTAATCTCTGGAACTACCAGTCGGATTTGAAAAATTCATTATGCATATATGTTAACCCAATTCTTGAGGAAGGCCTTAACACAGACTAGGCTATTTAACATCACGCTAGGTCCGTTAGGAGTCTAGAAAAAAGAAAAAAAAGTCGGAAAGAACGCTAAGCAAAAACGAAGTAACAGCGCGGGCAGGCGATGCGATGCGACGGGGTGGGTCGGGGGAACCAGAAATTTTACGCGGACGAAGTCGCGGGCAGAAGCTAGTGAAAAATAAACCCATAATGTTATTTTATAAAGCCACTGTCCACACAAATAATGTTCAGTCCTGAACGTTTTGTCAAGCCGTTAGTGCAAGCAATAAGCCATGAATCATTGAATAGGGACATTAGGGTTCAATGTTCCTATCAGTCACAATATCCAAGGTTCAATGTCACTTCGTAAGCCAAGGTTAGTCCTAATGATCATACCAATATTCCCCGAACAGTTTCATAGACTAAAGAGTTTAATAAAGTATTAGCGATGGCAGAGTCGACGCCTCTACTGTGACAGTATTAGGCCTAATATAAATATTAAAGGGGGCGCTCTTGGGTGATAATGACGTGATAGGGGGCGAGCCCGTCCCCTAATACCGGGGACAATTCTGATCCCACCTATAATTGCGCACACCCCAGCTTCGCTTGGGATGTTTCGGAGAAACAATTGCATTTTTGGATAACGTCCCAGAGTTTATTCACAGAAACAGGATTTGCAAGGTCGTCGGTCAATAGATTTTGATATTTGAATGCCCTCTGAGACGGGGATGATAATAAACGAATCAATTAATGGAATCAAATGCAGGAGTCGTTCGCAAATGAGGATACTCATATCCTAAAGGCTCCTACAAACAGGCGCGACACGCGATATAATCGCGCGCGACACAAAGGCACCGCTCGTTGCGCGACTTGCGGTGCCTTTGTGTCGCGTGTCGTGTCGCGCCTGTTTGAAGGAGCCTTAAAACTAAAATGCAGTTATACTTACTCATCTATATTAATAAGTATACTAATCGTATTTAAAGTGGTACAATTTGTATTTTTGTATACATAACATAATAAGACTATAATGTTCCCACTGCTGGGACACAGGCCTCCTCTGAGTGAGAGGGCCAGTGTGCCGCAATCAACCATGCGGACCCAGTGCGGTTTGGTAAATATCACGTCTTCGAATTTTTGGTTCTAGGATATTTTTTTTCTCACGATGTTTTCCTTCACCGTTTTGAGAACAGTGCTGATGAAATAATTTACACAAAGTAAAGCGCCTGTCTGGGTTAGAACCTACGACCTACAACTTGCAACAAGTCGTGGCAGTTACCACTGAGCCACCACTGCTCTCAAGTGACTTTGATTTATATGTAGGGAGTAATCTTCGGAACTACTGATCCAATTCGGAAAATTCATTCAGTGGATATATTTTATGTTAAAACGAGAAATGTCACGCGGGCGAAGTCGCAGGCAGAAAATTGTGAAACATAAAACCACAGATAATTTTATAAAGCCCGCGGGAAGAGAAATAGTAGTGTGTTCTTGGCCGTGATTAATTCTGCCTTGAAGGATATTCGCACGAGTAACATTCAAATAGTTCCACATTACCTGAAAGTGGTTTTATAGCGCTTGTCCACTGGGTCCAATCCGAAATCCGAATACGTGAAAACACGGTCCTTAGCGATCGTAGTAAATGCTTGAGTGAAAGATCGTTTCAAATTAGACCCGTTAAGTTGATGAGGTCCCATAGATTTAGCACAGAGTTTAATCGGTCAGTTTTGTTGTTGGGTTCGGAGCAGTGGAAAATCACTTCCACATAAGTATGTAAGTACCTATGTAGTATCCGTTAGAGTAAGTAGATACAATAGAAGCATGCATCGGTATTTTGAAACACAACTGGCGAAATGTGTATGAACCGACTGTAGGTAAACTTCTGCCTAAACCTTCGGGGAATACAGGCGTGAAGTTATGTGTGTATCTATACCACTGACCTCTAATAAACAAGTACGCTGGACTAAATATACTATACGAAATGACATGTTGTTTTTTGTGCCGACTCAAAGAGCCAATCGGGGTTTCAAGAACTTGAAAGTTTGTTTGAACGCACTAATCTTTGGAACTCTGTCGGATTTGAAAAAGTATTTTGCCTTATGTTAGCCCAATTTTTGAGGAAAGCTATAGTCCATTTAACGTCACGGTAGGGCTGTTAGGAGCGGAGCAAAAAAAAAAACAGTGGCACTCCGGGATTGCCGACAGAAGTGAAAACAAAACACAAACAGGATAATTTGCCATCACTCACTGACATATCGGATATACATTAAACCGAGTACCGACATCCCGAGGACAGCCGAACACATCCGAAGCGGGTATTTTTTTTAATCGTCTTATTAACCAATTTACGCGCGGTGTCGCTAACGGTAACAGTGATGCGAGTTTAATGGTCTTTTTCCATCTCAAAATGCCCAACGCCCCTAAAGAAGTTTTCACTTCAAAAAGGCAAAAAGAACGCTAAGCGAAAACGAAGTAATAACGAGGACAAAATCGCGGGCAGAAGCTAGTGTAGCCATATATTGACAAGGCCTTGTAATACCTAACCTAACAAGAGTTGAAAAAGAAGTAAACATCTTATCCTTGCCAAAGTTTTTGACAGTAGGTATGAAACGGAATATTTACTGGTGTCGAGGCGTTGAGGATAAAACTGATTACTTAAAGCCAGTATAATTTAGGTAAATTAGCTTTTCGCGAATTTGGTTTAACGAAGTCCCCGTACCTGCAAAATCTAGTAAAATTACAAAGATCAACGTACGCTCAAGGATTTATTATTTTACAAGCTTCTGCCCGCGACTTCGTCCGCGTGAAATTTCTTGTGCCCACGACCCACCGCGTCGCATCGCAACACCTACCCGCGCTACTACTTCGTTTTTGCTGAACGTTCTTTCTGACGTTTTTCTTTTTGCTCGGCTACTGAGGGTCATAGCGTGATCGATTTTTTTTTTCAGTATGGGAAGTCATCAAATAACCCCTCCCGCTCTGGGTGGAGCGGAATGGAGTGTCAGACTCTTACTGACTAAAACCCACCCGTGTTCCTTCCTTAGCCCTTTATGTTCCGGGCCAGCGTAACCCTTTCGGACAATCCCGCTGACCTAAATAGCCCTATAGCCTTCCTCAAGAATTGGGCTATCGAATGCAAGAATACTTTTTCAAATCCGACTTAGTTCCAGAGATTAGCGCATTCAAACAAACAAACAAACCAACTCCAGCTTTTTTATTAGTATAGATATAGTTTGCTCAAGGTTAGTTATGCGATATTACTCCGTAATACCCGTGGTGATACTCCATAAAGTACGTATACGGTATGTGCAAACATGATAACTCGAGATGAGGCCAACGACCGACTGATTTGATTACGAAGAAGATAAGATAAATCTCGTGGTGATCGTGTAGGGCTAGGGAAGGGTTTGGGTGACGAATATCGTGATTAGAACTGAATGAAACTTGTAATGCTCTTATTTTGACAAGGGTCCCATAACGGACCATACCTACATTTCGTAAAACTCTTCGCTGTATACATATTAAGTACTCGATTTTCGGCGCCAATAGCGCCTTGGAGAATTTGAAGTTTTGATCAACGCTCCGGAGCTTTTAGAAAGGCTCCTGCAAACAGGCGCGACGCGCGACGCGAATCGCGCGCGACACAAAGGCACCGCTCGTTGCGCGACTTGCGGTGCCTTTGTGTCGCGTGTCGCGTCGCGCCTGTGTGTACGAGCCTTAATTTAGGAAGCTCATCATCTGCCTAGTCTTTTCCCAACTATGTTGGGATCAGCTTCCAGTCTAACTGGCATCCAGTTAGGCTGGAAGCTGATCTTGGAGCTGTTGAACTGAATACCAGTATTATATAAGGAGCAACCGCCTATGTGATCTCCACAACCCAGTTACTAGGTAACAAATACCCCTTGGTAAGACTGGTTTTCTGATTTGGGCTGCTGACTACTGCTGACGCCAGGACCGACGGCTTTACATGCCTTTCGAGGCAAGGAAGGGTGTTGATTATGTAATGGATGGTCACCTAACCACACACCGACCGCTGCAAGCATAGCTAAACTTCCGATCGACCACCGATCAATCTTGTGCGCGATTTAAATTTTTGCCCGATCGGTTATTAATTATTTATATAAGTACACTTTATTGTACACCAGAAAATACATAACAAAAAAATACGATTATGAATACAAAACATACAATGGGCGGCGTTATCGCTTTCTGCGATCTCTTCCAGGCAACCTTGGAATGGACAGTGATTGCGTGGATATAAAAAAATATACGCTACGAGCCCTTACATTCCATAAAACGTCACAAAGTAAAAACTTCGAAAGTTATAAGAATCCCTAGGTGAAAAGTAGCCAATCTAAGCTCTTTTGGAGCTTTAGTTTCAGCCTGATACGTCTTTATAACCGTAACTTTCGGAAGATCTACGTACATGTTTACTAATTAAGTAATGACAATTAATTAATGTAGGTACGTGAGTGCAAGTGCTTCTACGAGAAGAGCATGTGCTGCGCGTAAAATATAAAAGCTTGCCATAACTTGGAATAAGTAGGTAAGTAAAGTTAGCTTCACGCTTGTATAACAACTGCACAAGTACATTTATAGCAAAACCATTTCGCATGGAATGAACAGGACTTGCATAGCATATGAATCTATGAAGCCAAAGGCTTTGGCTTTTTTTTTTAAGTGAAAAGTTCTTTAGGCGCGTTGGGCATTTTTTGAGATGGGAAATAACCGTTACCGTAAGCGACACCGCGCGTGTTTTGTTTATGAGTCGATTCAAAAAAACCCGCTTCGGATGTGTTCGGCTGTCCTCGGGATGTACTCGGTTTAATGTATATCCAATATGTCAGTGAGTGATGGCAAAGTATTCTATTTGTGTTTTATTTTCACTTCTGTCGGCACTCCCGGAGTGCCACTGTTTTATTTCGTTTACCTTTTTAGGTCCCACTGCTGGGCAAAAATCTCCCCCTAGTCCTTCCAGGAACTCTTATCCCGTTCCACTTGGAACTATGTATATTATTAAATAAATAAAAACACCATTATCCCAATAAACCAAAGAATACCAGCACATTTTAAGTTGATACCAATCAATTCACTCAATCAATTTGTAAGTACTTTTAGTAAAATATTGCAAACAATCTATCCACTAAAATGTATGTCATGATACCAATAATATAAAAAATACAGAGCAGCTATCACTCTCCATTAAACTCAATACAAAGCCAGGTCAAATCACAGTCTACTTCTCAATCAATTGTTCAGGAAATCATGTCAAATAAATGATCTAGTGCAGAATAATAGAAATTTTGGGGCATTTGTACTGAACGACAGGTGTTTACTTGAAATGCTTTCTAGATAGTAAGTAGGTGGAAGTTAAACATAACATCCCTAAAAGGTTTTCGTTGTGTGGCTGAAACCTACTGTACAATAGGTTAAGTACCACATTAATATTATAAAGGCGAAATTTTGTGAGTGTGTGTGTTTATATGTTTGTTACTTATACACGCTCAAACGGCTGGGCCAATTTTGATAAAATAAAATTATGGCGGTAACTGACACCCTGGATTAACAAGGCTACTTTTTATCCCCATATTCCCACGGAATCAACACTTATGCGGGTGAAACTGCGGGACGCAGCTAGTTTTAGAAATAAATAGACAATAATGCACCTCATTTTTTTCTTTAAACTTTTATTACAAGTATTTTTTTAGATCATATACTGTATGTCATTGATAAAGAATTAATCCCAAAGACAAGGCAATACAAGGGGGACCTCTACTTGTCTGGCCGACTCAGAAATAAATCCTGGATCCACCCTTGTTTTTTACCTACCAGGGTACTACTTAGGTAATGCAAAATGGAAGAGGCCTACACAGCAGTGGGTTGAATAAGGTTGCCGATATACTATGTGCTGCCTAACTGGTGCACTACTAACCCTTCAAACATCAACTGGTCTAAAGATAAAGTTCACATATATAGTTACCGTTTTAAGCAAGCAGGTTTGTGCCCAAATATAGGAATAAATAGAGAATAGTTTCCTATAACTAAACAGTATATTAATTGGTTGATAAGCATGGGAATCAAGATACCACTGGCTGTTACAGGAAAAATTTAAACAGATTAACTACAATAGTAGTGATAAAGTCAAATTGTTAGGTGTCCAATTAATTATTAATCAGCATTATTCATGATTGATTTATTAATTGCATTGATAAATAACCACATGATCTTTTACAAGCAGTGATTTATTCTGTGAATGTTTTGTTTTTTGTAACTATGAAGCATGTTAAGGTACTGTAAAACATATTAAATTAGTTTTGATGGTCATGCCTTGAAAGTATCATATTCTAAATTGCTTAAATGAAGCAACTTGCATGTTAATCACAAATGGGGCTACCAGGACAGGAACTATTTTAGTAACAGCGCAGCACAAAATATTAAAACCTTTTTGTGAGATAATACCTTGTTTACGCGTTTAGCTATAAATAATGTGTTAGTTTCATTTCTAATTCCGCTATTGTAATTTTACTATTTTAGCAATTATCTACAGAAGCTTTTCTGTTCTGTGTATTTAAAAATAATTCTGCATTATAACTTATTTAAACCGTTACTTTGGCCCAGATATTCTATTCTATAATCAGCCAAGACAGGCATTAAAAATAAACTGGCACATTAGAAAACCATTCAAGTTCCAATTATAAATAAAATTATGTATTCATCAGTTACTTGTGAATTAGAATGTGGGACATAAATCACAGAGGCAGATGTCTCATGATTCATGGGATAAAGTTATCAAAACATGTGTGTCCAAATTATAAACACAATGTGCCCTCCATGCTGTAACAAGACTGACATGCTGTTTCATAAATAAAAATCTCTATGTTTATTTTGTTTTCTGTTCACTGTTCCTTAACTGAGGTTTGGGTGATTGAATAAGAACTTTATGGTTAGTATAAACTTTTGCTACTCTTCGATTTTCGTATGTTTTGATTTGTTTTTGTTAATTGGGAAATTAATGAAAATTAATAAATTATGAGCTGATATTTTGTTAATTTGATAACAACCACACTGATCAGTTTGTACAACTCTGTAACATAAGTAAAGTTGGTTTGGAAACACTCGTTTTTGCTAACAAGTGTTTGCACATTTTGCATATAAAAAAGCTCATGTGAATTTAGAAATGCAGTTGCAGTGCAAGTTTGTCGTCATTTTACTTAAGTACTTACATGAATCTGTAGAAATATTCCTATCAAATGACACTTTAACTTTATCAAAACATACAAGCATTCCATACGAATGCTGTTTATACAGCAATGTTTATTGCACTTTACTTCGATGAAGCTTCGTAATAATTCGCCAAAAGTTATCATCTGGCGATAACCTATGTGAAACAAATCAATTGAGCCTAGAGACATCAATTGCAAACATCTACGGCATAAACAATTCGTTCGACTTCATAAAAAATCACAACATTCCCGGCTGAACCACATTTACGAATCCTCGTAAATCTTAATAAATCCTCAAATATAGAAACATAAAATAAATACATACCCTTATAAGTACAATGAAGATAGCAAGTTATCCAAATGTTCAACCACGAAAACCATTATCACAAAAAAAACACACAATACACAGGTTCCACTAGCACATTATTATTAATAAATTGTTTAATCCACACCCGCGCAAATGTTAAAAATCAGTTTCTTATTGACATAAACACAAACTGAGCGTCCGCCATATGCAGGTACGTTCCGCACATACGAGAGCGTAAAATTTTTCAGCCGGCTTGTTCAGAACGCTAGTGAAGTGTCAACGCTTTTGGTCGGAATTTAGCTAAAAAAGTATTTAACAGTATTCATTAATTGGTAAAATGGTCATACTAAGTAACAATTTATGTTATTTTTATTCAAGTTTTACCTTATATAGCATGCAATCGATGCTTTTGCAAATTAATTTAATTTGTTTGAAAGTGTCAGTTACGTTTCCAAAATTGGACTGTCACTGTCTTCTGAACGCACATCAATTTGCATTTCACTTCACTCTCGTGCAGCGACCGCTACAACTTCACCGCGCTCCAATCCCGACGAGCTTTGATTTCGATTTATGGAAGAGTATAGATGCCTGTTAGAAAGGGATGGATGATATTGTAGTCAACGGCCTCTGTGAACTGTGAAGATACTGCGTGAAACGAGCTATTATTTAGTAGACTGTGGCATTTTCTCGTAGCACTTCGTAGTAAAGCGTAGAACTATAATGAAAACTTGTATGATTAATATTCTGTAAGTAGGTACATAATATCTTCTCATGGAAATTATAAAGTACATATCTAAAGAGCTAGAAGGCTGAAAGTTATCCAAAGGGCAATGGTGAAGGCTATACTTGGAGTTTCCCTGCATGATCGAATCAGAAATGAAGAGATACGCGGGAGAACCAAGGTAACCGACATAGCCCGAAGAATTGCCAAACATAAGTGGCAGTGGGCAGGGCACATTGCTCGCAGAACAGATGGCCGATGGGGCCGAAAGGTTCTGGAGTGGATGCGAGAAGCACAGAACCAGTCGAAGTGGACGTCTTTCGTCCGAAATGATGTACCTACAGACTAATTAATAATGAGACAGCTATTAATTAGGTATCTCCATAATAATTACGTAAATTTTTATTTCTTTTCAAAAGGAACAGACCTACGTAGGCATTGAATTTTTCTAATCATGTTTTTGTTTATTAAAAAGGCTATTCAATATATTGTCTAGAATATTAAACAGTAATTAGATAGGTTCATGGAATTTAATCAGATTTTCTCTGGGACGAAAAAAGCCTTTAGGCGTCGTAAAACTTATTCCCCTGTGTTATCGTGTTATTTGTCGTCGTGGTCGTGGAGGTAGACGTCCATAATAATATCTATAATTACGTTAACAATTATAAGTAATACGTAAATGCAAATATAAAGTAAAGGCACGCTAAACGGAAAATAAGAAGAAATTATGAATTGGACGAATAAAATCCATCCTTCTAGTAAGTCCAGCGTCTTCTTTACGCGTTCCAGATAACTACGACCAGAGATTCAGATATATTTTTATTAAGACATTTATTACAAGATTTCCTTCGAATTCACGCTGAAATGACATGAAAACGTTTTGTACGTCTGTGAGCTCTTTAATTCAGCTTTTGCAGCCAATAACTGGCATATGGCACTCGCAGTGGGACAAATATTCGTCTACTTGCCACATTTAAAGCGCTTTATATTGCTCTATTCGCTTCAATATGACGCGTTATGGTGTAGCGACGTTTTCACTTTGTGGTAGACATTTTGGTTTAATTAAGTAAACAACCATGTGTTTAATGATAGGTATACTTACTTCGGTAGCACTGCTGGCCCAGTGGTATAAGCCCCGTCTTACAAATTGTAGGCCGTGAGTTCGAACCTAGACAGGTACTTTACTTTCTGTATTTAATTTCATCACCACTGCTCTCAAAACGGTGAAGGAAAACATCGTGAGGAAACTGGCTTGAAAATGTCTTAGAACAACAAAAAAAATTGAAGACTTGTGACACCTACTAATCCGCACTGGGCCCGTGTAGTACATTATACCCCACTCCCTCTCACAGAAAGAAGACCTGTGTCCCAGCAGTGGGAATAATATAGGCCGATTATGTATTATACTTACTTATTTTTTATTTAGGTACGAACGCCAGCACATCAACCTACCACAATCTGTCAGATTTCTTTAATAGATAATCAACTTTATCGCTAAAGCATAAGGTTCAAAGTTGATTGGGAAAATCTGACAGATTGTGGTAGGTTGATGTGCTGGCGTCTGTACTAGCGGAATGCGAGATGGCGGGATGAACAGGAGGTTCCGTCGAAAGTGGAAGTACGACGCGCGGGCTCGCGAAAGATCCAAGGAGTGAAAGAAGGTATTTCCCCAGGAGTGGCAAGTCTAGAAAAAAAAAACGGGGTGCGGTAATATTGTGTGACCCTTACAGGCGATCTTCTCTTGTGTCTGTAATACGGCCATAGCCTGCTCACGTAGTCTTGACTTTTCAGACCCCGGTAGTTGACCCCGGTGGTGATTGTGGAGGACACGGCGCGGCATTCGCTGGCAGAGTGTGCAGAAGTAGGCAGTGACCTATCGCTGCCGGCCGTAGTCGCGTCGATGGTCGACAGCAAATAGTCCTGGGATGCAGTGGCTTCCTTTCGGGAAACAGTCGTCTCGCAGAAGGAGGCTGCGGAAAGGGAAAGGGAGATCTCGCTTACTCAGCCGGCCCGCAGCAGGCGCACCGGGCATCGGTGGAGGGCGGATAACGCCATCTTCCAGCCCCTCTAAATGGACTCGGGGACTGGAAGCCGACCCCAACATAGTTGGGAAAAGGCAAAGCAGATGATGATCTTGGTCTAATCATTTATTTACATACCTTCGAACTCGACTGCTCACTCTCCCGATGTGAACGCGCCATTACAAGTCACTACGCTAGACAGCTCGTGTGCAAGTCGTAAAAGTTGCCGAAAGTGAAACTTTTCCCGCCACTACATAGTATCCACTTTTAGCTCACTAATTTATGTCTAAAGTGGTTTCTAGAACTTTAGCACTAATTAGAATTCTGCATCTCAGCTATCCCAGCGGTCCCATCGCCAGCGAAGTCCCCTTTAAGTGGTAGGTACCCTAGTGTATGTAGATATTTTATATTGTAATAAGTACTACAGTACGCTACGGTCTCACGGTATAGGTTTCCATCAGGAATTTCTCAGTACCAGCTCGGAGTCTGGATTTATGCTCATAGCATAATCAGCATAATTATAATGTTATCACTGCTGGGACACTAGCCTCCTCTCATCGAGAGGGAGTGGGCCGTAATCTACCATGCCGGCCCAGAGGAGAAGTCACATGTCTTCGATTTTTTGGTTCTAGGACATGCCGGTTTCCTCACGATGTTTTCCTTCACTGTTTTGAGATAAATGATTTTATTTTTGTAAGTCGGTTTGCACAAACACTTTTACATAAATGATAAATGATTTTATTTTTGTAAGTCGGTTTGCACAAACACTTTTACATAATAATAAATGATTTTATTTTTGTAAGTCGGTTTGCACAAACACTTTTACATAAATGATAAATGATTTTATGTTTGTAAGTCGGTTTGCACAAACCCTTTTACACGTCAATCACATATTTTTTAAACTAGATGAGATCGGCGTTTCCTATCTGACTACTCTGAGAACAAAGGCCGAAATAAACTCAGAGGTCATAGTCTCGTTTAAAGTCCAGACATAATCTTGGTCAGGTTATAGGAGAGATTTGAGATTTAATTTTATGCCCGGTTAATGGCATTAGACTCGCCCCCTGTTAGGTATACGGGACTTAAAAATAACTGGCGACATCTGCTTATCTCTTCAGGTTAAACAGGCGTCATTTGTTGTTGTTTGTACTACTATACCTATTTTTACTATGTTGCACTCCACAAGATTTGTCATATTGACGATGATGACGTTTCACAGGCTTCTTACGGAAAATCTTCACGTAATGTTAAGGAAGTGTGTCAGTTGCCATCTCAAAGACGAAAGCATTCAAACAGCAACACAATAACCCAGCTTTGTACCACAAATAGTTGGTAGTAGTTTCTCGGATCAGTTCCTTCGCAACGTGCTCTACTAGGCAGCGCTACCTATCATCTGAGGGCACGGCAGTGCGCCCGCCAAGTCGAGCAACATGCGGCACGGCCCTACCCCTCCTTTTCTCGAAACAGTTAAGGCCATTTTTGACCCCCCAAAACTTCGTTGTGGATAAAACTAGAAGCCTGCATTTTCATTAGACCAAACAAGGCATTGTATAAACACGGTATATTTCAAGTTTCATTCAATTTAAACCAGTAGTTTAAGAATTATAACTAGTCAAAGTTTCTTAATTTTGTCACTCACTCACTCACTGACTGACTGACCGATCATCAAAACGCTAAGGCACTTCTAGCAGACATAGAAACTTGAAATTTAGAATATAATTAGTGTTTAGTGTATAAATCAAGGAAAAACTTAAATATTTTGCAATTTCGGTCCTCTTCTTTCGGTTCTAGATACACCAACTGCATAAATAACTTTGTAATCCCATATACATTATAGGATTACAAAGTTACATTTGCAGCTAATTAATCAGTGTACCTGTATAAATATGTATAATATAATGGAATAATAGGCGTAGATAGGTACCTAGATATAATTATGCTCAAAGGTAACTTGTAAAATGGTCAACGGATTATGTTGCCAAGCCAAGTCTCGCAACTCAGTTCTTCTACCGTAAAAAGTTGTGAGATCCATGTAATACCAAGTCGGTTAATTTATTCAGTCCCTACTTAAGGGACCTTCTGTCTTAAGTTATTACGTAATTAGCTAACCTAACAACATCTTATAGTGACCATATCAATATTAAAAATCTTTTATGTTTTAAATAAATAGATTGACTTGGCAATCGCACTAAACAATCTAATTTAATAAAATATGTATTACTTGTGAAATACATCTATACTAATATTATAAAGCTGAAGAGTTTGTTTGTTTGGTTGAACGCGCTAATCTCTGGAACTACCAGTCGGATTTGAAAAATTCTTTTTGCAGTTGATAGCCCAACTCTTGAGGAAGGCTAAAGGCTATTTAACATCACGCTATGACCTTTAGTAGCCCAGCAAAATAAAAAATAGTCAGAAAGAACGCTAAGCAAAAACGAAGTAATAGCGGGCAGGCGATGCGATGCGATGGGGTGGGTCGGAGTAACAAGAAAGGAGATTGTTCAAAACCAGTCTAGGAAAGTTGCACGTATGAAAACCAAATTAATATACAAATTATTTGCTTATTTTTTATAAGCTTTTTACTTCAGGAATTTTGTTTTCGTATCCGGAATTATGATTTTAAGATAAACAGTAAATTAACGATTGCTAGTATGATGACATTTCCGTATAGTGATGATGGACGTTTCGTTCTCTTCATTTGATCGATTTTTAAATCTATCCGAATCGCAGGAAAGAATCGATTCAGCAATAAATTGAGTTCTGATAGATCTGTTCCCGCTATTATTCTACATCGACAGCTTTACCAGCATAATTAGTCAAATGTAATGAATAATCGAATACAAAATAAATTAAATAATATTGTTGGTTACAAAAAACAGAACAAAGAAACTGCGTATCAATGCGTTGCAATCCGCAGGAAATACATTGGAACTCGTTTTCAAGTTTCTAAAATCGATTAAAATATCGATCGCCATCCCTAAGCGCCGGCGCCTGCGGAAGCCGCCATTACTGTTTATTATTGTTTAAGTATGTGTCAATTGAGAATAGTCACCGCGATTAATATCTCCACTTAAATAGTAAAAAGCACGATTACCTATTCACGTTTTTTTTTCAATTAGCAGCTGTTCTCTTATTTTGTTTTTAACTATCTTTGTTGTTTTGTACCTACATGAGTGATCTGTGGTCATTTTATAAGTTGCGAGTAGTTTAGACAATTTTTAGGTTATCTCCGAATTTGTTTAATTACTTTAAAACTCGGATACTTGTGTGAAAATAAACACTTTTATTTTAATAGTATATAAACCGTAGTCTATAATAAATAAAGATTTATTGTGTTTCAACTTAAGACGGATTTCCATACATCAACGGTCATGATCCTTTCACGCGGACGAAGTCGCGGGCAGAAGCTAGTTAAGTATATAAGTGAGTAGGTACCTATACAGGATGTAACAGGCAGTGTGGTATAAACCATCAAACTGAATAAATTTTTTCATAGGGCCAATATCGTAGGTAATCGCGAAAAATTTCAGCCCAGAAAAGGTTCAGTCTGATGGTCTATAACCACATCCTTAAATTTGACCATACCTTTCCGCATTCTGGTACACTTAGTTAAATAACTAAGTGTGGATTCTTACGTCGAGCTGAAGCCTAAAGATTGGAATTACCGGCCCGGAATTGTAGTAAACACCCTTACATACATCCCTATCCCATCTTCCACGTAATTCCAACTTACAATAAAAATGCACCAACACACTGCACGTTACAACAATTCCCTACATGCCTCGAACCATGGCGGGTGCGTACACTCCCATTGTGTTTATGGCACCCTTGGGAAATATCCGTCTGGTTACTGTCTGCTAGCCAAGAGAGCTGCGGAAATAGAGGGTTTAGTTCCCGGGAGAGTATAGTTACTGACGCCAGTGAGAGATTTTTTTTTGACAGATTAGTTGATCTATTCTGCAAAAATTCCACCGAAAACGTATGTGAAGTGAGCTGTCTATCTATGTATAGTCATCATCTGCCCAGCCTTTTCGCAAAATATGTTGGGGTCGGCTTCCAGTAGTGAATGCAGCTGAATACTGAATACTCCACAACCCAATTACTGGTAATACGATACCCCTTGGTAAGACTGGTTGTCAGACTTTCGGGCTTCTGACTACCCGTAACGACTGTCAAAGATCCACGAATGACAGCCGGGACCAACAGCTTAACAGGCTTTGCGAGGCATGGAGGGGTTTCGGCATGTAAAGATGAAAAAAGTAAACTACAAAACGAAAAAAAAAAGTAAACTACACTCACCCATTCGCAGAACAACCGCAGCAAGCATAGCTTAATCTGATCGATCGACCTGGCTGTTATTATTTAGCCACCGGCCCCTGTAAGTGAGCTGTCTATAGTAAGAATACAATAACACCAGGTGGAATGACAGCTCAATTCACCTATGTTTTCACAGTGTGATTTTTTACAGAATATACCAGCAGAAATCTTGGTAGGAGTCCCTAGCAGTGTAGAGTGAAAGACGGAGGCATGTTTATTGTTTTTTTTTGGGAATGGCATCTCGCAGTTCAACCTATGAGGTTGTCGTCTGCTTAACCGGACTTGATGAATGTTTATTGCAAAACTACACCTAGTACGTATATACAAAAATATTTACAAGATTATAGCGGCGAGATTATAGTGTTAACCATGTAGTTAACATGGTTAACACTATAAAATAAATCAAATAATATGTCGGTAAGACGAAAAGGTTTGCATTTCGTGCTCACATATAAAAGCTTGCGCCGCGCCTGCGCTGAGTGACAGTATTCCACTAGCCGCCCGCGCGCGCGCATGATGTATATAGGTATGTGTTGCAGCTACAGGTGCATTGCTGCCGTGCCAATCCAAAAGACTAACGTCAACTTACAGTGTTTTTACCCCTGGCCAACCAAGTTTTTAAAATTTAATTTAATTCTATTAATTAAATTTGACAGATTGTAGTAGCTTGATGTGCTGGCGTCTGTAGTACATGCTGGAAATCTGTAGGTATATCGTCAAAAATCTCAAATGTGGTTTTCAAAAGTTACCGTGTATTGGATTGGCAGGGTAGAATTTGGTCGATTGGTTGGAATGTGGAATCAAAATAGGAATACGATCGTAAATTACGCCATGTTGGCTGTCAAGCTCCTTTTCTACAACTTGTCGATACCTCGACGGAAATCTAAGTTGCCAGCCCATTAATATTATCCGAAGTCGGCGCTGGCACCATTTGATTAGATTTGTATAAAATGTGCCGACTCATCAAAATTCGTGTTCAAGGCTAATCTTATTCTTTTTTCGATCATAATAACACGTCCTTCAGGGGGATCTATGCCATTATACCGGCTGATTTTTTTATCGATTGGAAATTATAGAATTAAGTATCAATGAATTCGCAGCGACATTCAATGCTTCGATTGAAGCCATGACCGAATGTAAAATATTTTTTCATTTTATACCTATTTTGTAAAAAAAGAGATATCTGTTCCATAGGCTTCTACTCTGTTCACCTTTTATAACATATTTTGGTCCAGACAACTGTAAAAAAGTCAGCCGGTATATAATTATGGGCATTATAAGTCCTCCCACTACTTACGCCTTTAATCAATGCCCAAAATCAGTGTCATTAGTACTCTGTGCCAGCGTGCCCGACAAAGTTTGAGCTGGTAACCACAGATATAGATAGACCTAGATAACGATATACCTAGATATCACAATCTGTATGAAAACTAAGCGTGCCATTTTTTAACTACCTACAATGACGTCACAAGCACTATTTAGTGATGGGAAAATCAAATCGATTCAAAGACCCGCTGCGGCACCCGTCTCGCCCCAACCCCGGGGCCTTGCGCCAGCGCTCACGCTCACCCAGCCAGCAGTAGGTACTCAGGACTGAGCGAGAATGTGGCGGCTTACGATTTTTGTACGTAAGCTGGTGCGATTTTTGGCATGCGAAGTAATTTCTCTTGCGTTATCTAGGTGTATCTATATCTGTGCTGGTAACCCTTTCCACATAGCCATGGTAACGACACATTAATTAGGTCAAGGTATCTTGCTTTTACCGTGTCCCTGTTTGTGACCGGAGATGAACATGAACACATTATTAGAGACGTGTGGACGTGTGGTAATGGTAAAAGTACCTCTACCTACGTACCTATCATTGATTGTTACATCATCATTTCCAACCTTTATCTTTGTATTATGGGAAATCAGAAGAATAGGTAAGTACAAAATTATAGTCAAGACTTGGCTTGGCTTTTGCCCTTCGATGAAAAGTATTCCAAGTTATCTCCCTATGGGTTAATCCAGGTTATAAACCATCTGTGTGCCAAATTTCATCTAAATCCGTTCAGCCCTTTTTTCGCCAATCCGGAACATACAAATAGACAAACATACAAAATTTCTAAAAACTAAACTATTATTTTCGACATCAGACTCGTTCCCACACCTCATAACAATTACATTCTTCTATGTAGGTTCAATTTTGACTTCATTACTAGATATTGCCACCAATATATTATAAGATTTCTGGTATACTTTCTTTATTCTTACTAGTGTTGCCCTAAATCGGTCTTGGTCTTGCAGTCTTGGTCTTGTTCTTGCATTTTTGCAAGACCAAGACCAAGACCAAGACCGACTTATTTTAGCAAGACCAAGACCAAGACTGAACCCTGCAAGACTTGAGCAAGACAAGACTAAGCCTGCAAGACTCTTGCGTCTCGCAGTTAAGTCAAACTGAGATTTGGGCGTTATAGTAGGTATTTGGTTTCAATCCCGATTATGCGAAAATGGATGTATTTTTTTTATGAAACAGTAAATTACATTGTTGAATTGCATTCAAAACTAAAATTATTGTTGATAATAAAAAAATATCGAAAAATTACGTGACTATCAATACACTTCTGCACGTTTTTTTAATCTTCTCGGTATTAGGTAGCCCGCGAAATTCACTGACCAGCAAATTGCAAAAAACGTAAGAAAATTTTAATTTCGCGGGCTACCTTAGCGCTTCCCCCTTAAATCGATGAAGTTTTAGAAAAATAATTATCCCCTCATCATTATGAGGGGATAATTATTTTTGATGAATTGAATGACCCATTTACTACTTTTATTTTAGATTCGTTATCTAAAATAAAAGTAGTAAATGGGTCATTCAATTATGTAGATGATTAAAATGCCTCATGTGACGTGTCTGTTAGATTCATTGGGATTCATGGCCGACTCGACACCGCGCGGGGATTCCCGCAATCTTCCGCATTTTTTGTCAGGTTCAAGCATTTATGCACTTTATTGTAATAATTTTAAAGTTTATTTTCAAGTGCGTTAATAATACGAGGAGACCGCTTGGCGCTGCGGTCCCTTTGTGGCGGCATTTGAAAGTGAATAGCGTAGGTAAGAAGACAGTGTTGACCTCGCAAATGAACTTTAGCGATACAGCTGATCAGGTAGCCCTTTCGAGTTTTATTTACATTGCTGTTTTAAGTGAAACAAGTGAATTTACAATTTTTTAATTAAAAATCTCATTGGGTCAGATAGAAATAATGATTGTATACAGTTTAGAGTAAAAAAATTGCAGAAAAAAACGTAAAAATTAAGAAAAAGCCGACGAAAAATTTCAACGCAGGGGGGGTCCAGAATCATGTACAGACGCCAGCACATCAAGCTACCCGAAACTGTCAAATTTTCCCAATCAATTTTGAACCTTATGCTTTAGCGATAACGTTGAAAATCTATTAAAGAAATTTGACAGATTGTAGTAGGTTGATGTGCTGGCGTCTGTACCTACTGAATCCATGGTAAGCGGTTGCGCGTCGATGTCCCTGCCACCCTGAGCAATAGGCTAATAGGTATTTGAATGTAGTCTAGTCTAAGTAGTAGAGTCTCGCAAGATTTGCGAGACTCTTGCTGCAAGACCAAGACCAAGACTGAGAGCGCAATACCAAGACCAAGACCAAGACCAGGTGTATTGACGCAAGACCAAGACCAAGACTGTCTAAGGTCTTGTCTTGGTCTTGCATTTGGGCAACACTAATTCTTACTTAGTTCAGCGCCATTTATCACGTAGAAGTAATAAAACACAGCAATTAATGCATTCAATAGATCCCACCTAAATTACAACCCTTTCAAACTCCCGCCTTGTTATCGAACGGCAAAGTTCCAATATTCAAAATTTAAAACTCATAAAACTTACCACACAAAGCTAGAACACGTCGCATGACGTCATGTGTTTCATAAGGTTTTATTACATACAGTTAGTTTATGAAAAGGTATAGGACATAGAAGGATCGTCGCGATTGTCCCTGGGGCGCGGTGGTACAACACACTGCTTCATAATTGCATTTGAAGTCCCCTTCTGCCAATATTGCCTGCACTTTGCAACTACACGAACTCGTCTATGCATTTATATTTGGAGACCGCCATTATTTTGACGCCATGCTGGCCATTTGCGCGGACGTTTTAAATTTAGAATGTGTATATTAATGTTTGATGTAGGATTGGCCATGGAATAATGGCAACAACCTTGTTAATATTTTAATTTAAATGCCCCAATTAATCTGCTGCATTACAATTGGTAGTTTTACATAAAATTGTTTCCGAATTTAAATGAAAAATGCGTTTTCTTTCAACTACGTAGTATTGTTATCATTAATCACTAAAAAACCGATCACGAAGGACGTATTTTTTGCTTAGAACCAAAACAGTGCAGAAATGTTGTATGAAATCTCATGGTTGCACAGTTTTTCATTCATCATCATCATCATCATCAGCCTATAATGTTCCCACTGCTGGGACACAGGCCTCCTCTCAGTGAGAGGGAGTGGGCCGTAATCCACCACGCGGGCCCAGTGCGGGTTGGTAGATGTCACATGTCTTCGAATTTTTGGTTCTAGGACATGCCGGTTTCCTCACGATGTTTTCCTTCACCGTTTTGTGAGCAGTGGTGATGAAATAATTTACACAAAGTAAAGCGCCTGTCTGGGTTCGAACCTGCGACCTACAACTCGTAAGTCGCGGCAGTTTTTCATTAATGCAAAGTTTTTATTTTTTATTTAGATATAAGTTTACTACAGAGGTTTAATGTCGCCTGCTAAGTTTAATATAAAATGTATGCTTTAGATACTTCATATTTAGCAAGAAAAGATTAAAAAAATGGAAATAGCTATAGCGATATGAATGCAACTCCAGGAAGTATAAAAACAGCTGTAAATGAAATTGTTAATAACTTTTTGCCGCAAAAGTCGCGGGATAAATATTTAAAAGCTTAGGAAAACTTTGTTTTCATCAACTTGAGTTTTTATATGAGTAGGTATATTTTATCACGGTAGGTAGATTGGTAGTTGAAAGAAAAGGAGATTATAGCCTTGGTAATAAATACAGTTGTACCTACTATACAATAACAGTGCCTCAAGCGTTTAAAATTTATATATAATATACCTACATATTTTAAAATGACAGTGTCACTTAAATTTATTTATGTTTTTGTAAATCGCGTAATTCTTTCTTTTTTAGGTTACGTTTTATTTAAATAAAAGCTTGTTTTTAAAAACTTTTTTTTATTTTCATTTTTTATTTTGTTAAGTGTATCGTAATCATTGTACATAAAGAAGTAGCCAAATAACAAAACAATATTTGATATTTTCAAATTTAGAACAACGTAGTGATGTGCCGTTAACGCGGTGGAAATAGAGTATAAAATGTTCCCATAGATAAGTCGTGCTCGATGCTTTATGTGCAACAAGCGCGCGGGACAAATGGAGCGTGATATGTGGATAACCATTTATTTTGTAAAATAAATTGTGTCGGTTAAATTGCATTACTGTTTTATAGAAAAGGTTATAATTATTGTTATTTTTACCCGGATATTGTCAAAGGTAATTTTATACAATAAAATGTGTGAAAATAACTATAGGTAGTCACTTATTCTTCCAACTTTTGTATTCTTAATGTTTTCATAACACCATGCCTAAACAGGTACAGGGCACGGTAATGTTAAATTATGGTGTACAGGGTCAAGATAATACTTAGGTGTTGAGTTACGTAAAATATAAAAATATGTAAAATAAAAATAAAAAAATACGCAAAATACGCGCATTGACGTGGAGTTTCGGACACCAGCCCGTATTCCTATTACCTATTAGGTGTGTGGTTGAGGCAGTATCGTGTACCTAAATAATACTCTCAACGCTTATTTTTTTTTGAGAAATATGCCATAAATATAAGGCTTAGTGTTTAAGGTTGGTGGGAATACCCAGCTTGGTGTTCCCAAGATTTTTCTAGCAACTTTAGAATCAATCTAAAGTAGGTATGTTTCCTTGCCATAAGTAATTCTTACAAAACTACACTATTTCAATAAGAGTAACAAATCATTATTTTTAGTCTGTGGAACAACAATATTTTCCCGCTATTTCACAATATCCGATAAGTTCCCTATCAGGCTCAGTCAGAGGCCGCGATATACGACGGGAAAATACGAGAAAAAAACAAGTAATTAGGAGAACCGCCACCGATAAGGTCGCTTGATGAAAAACTTGAAAGAATCCTTATTAAGATACGTCGCTAGCATTCCGTCTTTGCCTTGACGAAAATCGATTTATATCTCCGTGATCCTGGAGAATTTAGATGTGCCGTTTTTGTATTTGGTTTATTTCGTAGGATAATCACTTCCACAGATAAAACTTAATGCTTTGTTAATTCATTTAGTACCTACTAGCTTCTGCCCGCATCTTCGTCCACGTGAAATTTCTTGTTCCTCTGACCCACCCCGTAGCATCGCCCGCGCTATTACTCCGATTTCGCTTAGCGTTCTTTATCGGCTCCAGCTCGGGACCTAGCGTGATGTTAAATAGCCTATAGGCTTCCTCGAGAATTGGGCTATCAAATGCAAAAATAATATCTCAAATCCGACAGATAGTTTCAGAGATAAGCGCGTTCAAACAAACAAACTCTTTAGCTTTATTATTGTAGGGTAGGTATATAGATTACAGACATACACATTTAGATCATTTCACAGCTGTATTAATAGGATCTTAATAAACGTCTTAAAGCAAATAAATACATAGATATATTATTCCATTCAAAAGTTTACTTTATCATTCATTTTTCAGTTTGCAAAGCGTAACGTACGTATACATCGGCAAAAAATCACAAACTCAAACACAAAATTCGTCCGCATCCCCAAACAGCTAATGTCTGAAATAACTTAGTAAAACAATGTAAGTAAATTAATGTAATGCTGTGTGTTAAACGTTCTACTAAGTGAATATAGCTAATTTTATCACCCTCTAAGCCGGCTATAATATTAGCTTCGTAATATTTTTGTCCTGGAGTACTGAGATCAGGGTGGAACAAATTAAATGGTTAAATGCAGATTGGAGATAATAAGAACATCGTTTTCTTTAAGGCCTGGTGAACTTTAAGAGAAATCAGAAACTCCATGTTCTGGCTTAAAAAACACTGTAAGTAATTAGGTAGCGGTGTCGGTCTAGATTCTGTAAATGTCTCACCGTGAAATCTGAGGTGAAGTGAGCTGTCATTCCATTTAATGCTAGTGATTGACACTATTGACAGCTCACTTTACCTAAGTTTTCACAGTGAGATTTTTGCAAAATACCAGTACAGGTGGAATGTTTCTGAATTCTGCAATTATGGTCTTAACTTAAATTAATTAAAAAAAAAAACAAATTTATCTCCTGCAATTCTTTTTTGAAACTGAACTATGTATGGCCACTGTCCTTAACACAAGTTATTTTATTACTTAGTAGGGGTGCTGGTTGCAACACCTACCTGATTACATGTCAATAGAAAAACACATAATTCTCACATGTATATTTTCAACTTGAATGAAATTTGATTTAAAAGAGTTTCCGTGGAGTATTTGCCCGTTTTACTCCATATGTAGGTACAACATCAAGCTACCCTTAACTGTCAAATTTTCCCAATCAACTTTGAACCTTATGCTTTAGCGATAAAGTTGAACACCTACTAAAGAAATTTGACAGATTGTAGTAGCTTGATGTGCTGGCATCTGTACCTAGGTATTACAATTTGGAATGGGCTACTAGTTACACTTTTCTGACTGACCGAACCCATTTTTTTTCTTTTTTTTTCCGGGTGGGAAATCATCAAATAACCCCTCCCGCTCTGGGTGGAGCGGAAGGGAGTGTCAGACTCTTACTGACTAAAACCCACCCCTGTTACTTCCTTAGCACTTTATGTTCCGGGCCAGCGGTAACCCTTTCGGACAATCTCGCTGACCACTGACCGACCCCTTGAAAATTTAAAAGTGCCTGTAATTGGTTTAGTTTAAAGTTTACCTACACATTGCTACTATTTAATGTTAACATTGTATTCAAATTAATTTAAAATTAAATGTCAGCTAAGTTCCCTCACCTAAATTTTGCGATTGGCTGCTAAATATTGGCTTTCAGTGGAACCTAATAGACCTAAAATATTGGGCACACAACATCTATTGACTAACAAACGCGACCTGAATAAGTGAATAGTAACGACATTTGCAAAGTGAAAACTCATTCAGCAAACATTGGCATAAAACTAACATACATGGCAAATAGAGATGGTCGAATTCAAATAGCTTCACTGATTTGTTTTATTTGCCCTTCAGAATAACCCATATGCTACCCACACTATGTTTACACAGTACTGGTACCCCAATTGCGTAACACAATTTCTTTCACAATTCTATGGATTTTGAAAGTAATTCCTAATCCATTGCTTCATATATTTGAAAGATTCGTCTGCCCGTCAACGTAAATAACGCAATGAATGTTTGCGAATTGTCAAAATGAAAGACATTGCAATTACTAGTGGGTTACTCAATTACCCCGCTAAGTGCATTAAAATAGCTTCAACGAGTGATGATGGGTACATAAATGTCATGTGTGCCAGGCGCATTCTGGGTAGTAAGCGCCGCTACCACCTTGCTCCGAAATCAGCTTATAATGTTCCCAATGCTGGGACACAGGGGGCCTAAAAAGGCCACTTTGGCAGAATAATAAAAGGATAACATTATCATTAATCATAATGGACAGTTAACTGTTAAGTTAATCGTATCAAATCCCATTGGTGAAAGATTTTTCAGTTATTTTTTTTTTGTCTGTGCTAAAATACCAATCAATCTATTCAAAACCAATCCCAAACTCTCTGATTATACCTACGTAGTGCAACGAAAAAAAGAAAAACACGGACTGTCTTCGTCACATTATGATTCATAATGTTATCCTTTTATGATTCTGCCAAAGTGGCTTTTTTAGGCCCCCAGGCCTCCTCTCTGTGATAGGGAGTGGGTCGTAGTCCACCACGCGGGCCAATGTAGGTTAGTGGATGTCACAATACGTCTTCAAATTTTTGGTTCTAGGACATGCCGTTTTTTTTTTCCTTCACTTTCCCTCCTTTCTGTTTTGAGGGCAGTGGTGATTGCCGGATCAGCGGGATTGTGCCGGGTCAGCGGGATTGTTGCCGGGTCAGCGGGATTGTCCGAAAGGGTTACCGCTGGCCCAGAACATAAAGGGCTATGGAAGGAACACGGGTAGGTTTTAGTCAGTAAGAGTCTGACACTCCCTTCCGCTCCAACCAGAGCGGGGTCATCTGATAATTTCCCATCCTGAAAAAAAAAGAAAAAAATAATTTACACAAAGTTTATCTGCCTGCCGCGAACCTGAGAGCTGAGAGAGCAATTCAGATCTGAAGTAAATTTTCAAACACCATAAGATCCTTTAATATTGTTCTCTGCTGTCAGCCTGCCAGTAATCCAGAGTCCAGAGCAATTGGCAGCTGAGACATAACACAAGAAGTGAAGAAGCTCTTTCTCACTCGATAAACAGATTACATCGTGCACTATCTTATCTCGGGACTCAACGATGCAAATGATTACGTAGACCTTACTCACGATCTCCGAACACGAGAGGATTCTGCGAAAATTATGTATTTAGACTTGAACTTACTCTGGAGTCTTGAGCCACCAAGATTGTTCCTGATGATGGTTTCTTGAAGGAACCATCATCAGGAACAATCTTGGTGGCTGATTTTCGATGAAGCCTGTAAAGAAGTTAAAATAAATAAAAATGTAAGTATTAAAATAATAGTAATAATATGTACAAGTGAATAAAAGGAGGAGAAATAATAAGAGGCATCAAAAAATTCATCCGCATCGCTGTCAACAGGAAACGTGCCCAAAAGACTGGCAGCATTGCCACGTTGTATGGCAATGCTGATTCTTTGGCCAAAAATAGGCTAGCCTCCTGGTCACGTGAAGAGTCGACCCACCGCTTGGCGTTGTCTCAAAAATGTATCGAAAAAATACCTCAAGCGGCGAAAATATGATAACCTTATTGGAAATTATATTTTCGAGCCGTTTGGGGTTGAAACTTTCGGGCCGTGGGGTCCGAGTGCTCATGGTCTTTTTAAAGAAATATCTAAACGGCTGGTTGACACTTCCCGTGACCCAAGGGCTGGCTTTTACCTTGGCCAGAGGCTAAGCATCGCGATACAACGTGGTAATGCCGCCAGTCTCTTGGGTACATTAGCAATCGACAGCGATGCGGATGAATTTTTCGACGCTATTTTTTAATTATCTGTATAGCTTTAGCTAAGTTAGAATTTAATTTTGTTATTTTTCCTTTTTTAATTAAGAAATAATACTTATGTTAACAAAATAAATGATTGATTAAAAATACCTAATAGGGACTTTTAAACATAAATGTCATCATTAAAGTAAAACTATAGAACAACACAGCAAACAAGCTAACTATCCTCATAACAACGTTATTCTTGTAAGCACAAACACTACAAGAAATATCAAATGAGTTTTCTCACTGAATCCCAATTAGCCTAGTTGCTACCAAATTGCCCCAATTTACTGTAAGTTACAGAAAATAAATACGAAACTGAACGACGGACGACACAATCTGAACCAGTCACTCCTCAACTGTTTTGAACGAAATGAATTGAACGTAACAATAGTTATCCGATAGAAAGAGCTTTGCGGACTAACGCTTCGGCTAATCCGACGATACCAATTAGTTGTTAAATAAACCACTTAACACAAATACGATTTGGACAAATCTAACTGTATCCATTTGGTAGCAGAGGATTTCAAACTTTTTAAATTAATCTGTGAGTTTTGATGTTTTAGGCTGAAAATAGGTATTTATGAATCTTGACGTATCTAGGTACTGTTTATTTTAACGTCTTTAATCATAGGAGCCTTATGGATATCTGTCATTCTCTGTGTTTTAAAGTAAGTTAACATTACATTACATACCTTTTCTTGACATTCTCGCAAATGGCAAGAAAATTTACCTAAACTAGGAAGACAAAATCTCTAGCTACTCGGTAAGAGCGCTGCTTAAACAAAAAGGATGCGAATTTTGATAATATTTATTTAAAAAAAAATACTTTTAGACTCAAGCTTGCCCCGTAATTAGTTCTGCAACCAGATTTCCGCAAGTAATTCGGCAATAAGGCGGAGATTTGACGCGGAGAGCAGAATGATTGATTGCCGTCCACGTACCTACATCCTCAAATGTTCCGCCTTCCTTGTGTTAGGCACCAGTGAGCTTTGGTCAGCTTCAATGACCTACAAACTGTAGCGAAATTAAAGAAAAAAAGGTAACACACTTCGCTATAGAACACGTATAATTTATCTCAAAAACGTTCCGAATATAAAAAAAGGTATTACAAGATAATATCAAAATGTAGAAAAAAATATCTAAACTAACTAGGTAACTTGTTACATTTTGTCTGACGGGTTTGTAAAGAATTTTAAGACAGGAATTATTAAGGTTTGCGTACCTTAAATTATATTTTAAAATTAGATGGATTACGCGTCGAGATTAAACTGCAGTTGCAACTGAAATTCAACACTAATTAGGCCAGCGATACCTGCAGTATTCTGAGTTTTACAGTTAGTAACCACGTAAAAATAACATAGTCCACTAATAATGTATCAAACCGAAAGAATGTTGCTTGGATCAGAGTAGACTAGACTAATAAGAAAAGGAAAAAAACAGTGGCACCCCAGGAGTGTCGACAGAAGTGAAAACTTGAACAATTACGTGTGTATTTTTTAAATCATCTTATAAAGCGCGGTTTCGGTAAGCGTCGCGACTTCAATGGTGTTTTCCTATTGCAAGAAATACCCAACGCACTTAAAGAAGTTTTCACTTCAATAAATATAAAATATCTGTCAAATTCCCTCCTGAACATTTCGTCGTTTCGGCGAGTCTGTCAATAGTCGTAAATTTAAAAAGGATCGTGATGATGAAAACTGGAAATCATTTAAGGCCGCAAGAAATAGATGTAACCAGATGATACGTAATGCTAAACGCCGCCATATTCTTGATACTATCAATTCTTCCTCTTCTGCCGATATTTGGAAATTTCTTGGAACTCTTGGTATCGGCAAATCGCGACATTTAGATCTTCCTAGTTCAATTGACTTAGACGATCTCAACCGGCATTTCTCCACTGTTTCTACCATGGATCGTCTAACCAAGCAACAAACTCTGTCTCTAATTTCTGGTCTATCGCGTCCTCATACTAATTCTTTCAGTTTCATTCCAGTTGAACCGGGAGAGATCAGAAAGATCATTTTATCCATCAAATCGAAAGCGGTGGGATGTGACAATATCACCCGTGGTATGATCATTACTATTCTGGATCACCTCCTACCCGCGATTACCCACCTTATAAATTATTCCTTGTACTCTGGAGTATTCCCTTCCCTGTGGCGCAAAGCCTATGTTCGTCCGCTACCTAAGGTTTCCAATCCCTCTCTTCCTACCGACTTCCGTCCAATTTCTATCCTTCCCTTCCTATCCAAAGTGCTCGAGGCCTGTGTCCACAAACAATTCTCTAACTTTGTTCATTGTAACTCGATTATTAGTCCTCTCCAATCTGGGTTTAGGCCTGGGCACAGCACTGTTTCCGCACTCCTTAAAGTGACTGGCGATATAAGGGCAGGACTGGAAGACACCAAAGTTACTGTTCTAGTGTTGGTTGATTTCTCGAATGCCTTCAATACCGTCAGTCATGATATCCTGTTAGCCATTCTGTCCTATATTATGGTCTCTCCCGAAGCACTGGAATGGTTCTCCTCTTATCTTCAGGAACGTCAGCAGTCCGTTCATGTTGGGGATTCTTCTTCTAGTTGGTGTGATTTGGAAACTGGCGTTCCTCAAGGCGGTATACTTTCTCCTCTTCTGTTTTCCATTTTTATTAATCTTATAACTTCCGAACTTCAGTGTGCGTATCATCTGTATGCAGATGACTTGCAGTTGTACTGTCAAGGGAAGGTTGATGAATTACCTGACACTATCGACAAATTAAATAAGGACTTGATAGCCATAAAAACCTGGTCTGATAAATTTGGCTTAGCTGTAAACCCTACGAAGTGTCAGGCCATCATCATTGGCAGTACACGTAGTATTAGCAAGGTAGATGGTACAACCTTGCCGCCAGTTCTGTTCAATGGTACGATCGTTCCTTTTGGTACTGACGTGAAGGACCTAGGCTTGCATATTGATAATACCCTGAACTGGCGGACTCAAGTCGCTAGGGTGAGCCAGAAGGTTACTGGAATGCTGCGGGCTCTGTACCGTTTGAAAAATTTATTACCATCAAGTACGAAGACAATGCTTGTACAGTCCCTCATTTTCCCTATCATCGATTATGGTGATGTGTGCTACTATGACCTGAATGCAGATCTCCTCAACAAACTTGACCGTCTTCTCAATAATTGCATTCGATTCGTTTTCAATCTGCGTAAATATGATCATGTCTCTGCGCATCGGTCGCTTCTAAAGTGGTTGCCCATACGCCAGCGCAGAGAGCTAAGGGCGCTGACCACCTTGTTCTCATTTCTTGATTCTCCGGTTTCGCCTGGTTACCTAGCCCCACACTTTCAGTACATTTGCGCCAACCACAATAGAAATCTACGTTCATCACACAATCGTCTTCTCCAATGTCCCACTCACCGCACAGACTTCATTCACTCTTCTTTCTTCGTTCAGGCTATCTCTCTGTGGAATACGCTCCCCCAGGAAATCAGGATGGCAACCAATCGATTATCCTTTAAGGTTAAGGTTCGCGAGCACATTCACAAGAAGCTGGCAGTATCATCACAACGGTAATATTTTCTCATTGTATGTCTTATTTCTTTTTATTAAGTTTTTTTATGTATTTATGTATATTTATTTGTAATATATTTATATGTAATTAGGTATATATTATATTCAGTTTTAATAGGTTTATGCCTATCTTTATATTTAAAATATTTATTCCACAATGGTCTGATTGCACCTACCACTGTTTGTCTCTGCATCACCCGAAGGTTGACTGGTAGAAAATGCCTATGGCATTAAGTCCGCCTCTGTACATTTATGTGCTTGAAGTATTAAATAAATAAATAAATAAATAAATAAATAAATAGTCCGGTATCTTGGTCGAGTACTCTTTAAAACTTAAATGGTTGTATGATGAAAACTGCTCTCTCGAATCTGCCCACTTCTTATTGAAATTCAGCCAGTAACAGAATGGTAGTAGCGTAGGGCCGAAAACTCGGCTTGTTAAATCATCAGGCGTATCCTAGACAAATAGCGCACAATAAGAATCGAGTAACAAGCAGAATCTCTTATACCAAAAATAGAGTAAACATATTTTTTAATACAGTTGCTCAAAAAGTGGCGTATTGCAGGGACGTATAGCGTTCGGGAAGTGGGCTATTACATACTCGTGCTTTTTTTTTACCTTTCCCGAACTCGTGCGTTCTCTTTCCCAACTGTCAAAATAATGTCTATTAAAAAGAAAAACCAACCATGAAGTTTTTACTAAAAAAATTCACAGAAGTTTTTATGATTCATGCAAATACGTATATTTCTAAAAAGAAGCTACTAATTTGTTTCAATATCAGATTTAATGATTTGATTGAAAAGAATTTTCATTTCATATCAATAAAAAAATTCTACTGAAGACTTGGCTGTATGGGCATAGTTCCCTTTGCCTACCAGAATGGGTGAAGAAAAAATAAATCTCTGCTTATATTTTACGGTTGGCGCCATTAGTTAGTTGAGTTTATTGTTTTTATTATTTTATTAAATTGCTTCATTTTTTCGCAACTGTATTAAAAATAGTCGTTCAGTACACGTGCGAAACCGTCATTGCAACTTGTTCCGACTGTCAACCCTCGCCTTCGGCTGCGCCTCGGCTCGGGTAGACATTTGTCGGAACTCTTTGCAATGACAACCTTTCCGCACTTGTAATGAAATATACTATTATAACATATTTGCTCGTAAAGGGTCTCTTATTTCACCAATTTCAATATCGTAATGTATCTCATTACGCACTTGTGCGGTAATGTAAAGTAAATCGCACGGTTTATCAAGATGCTCCGTCAAAACGAACGGTACTTTTTTAAATCTTAGCAAAGAGTTTTTATTTCAGAAAAGATGTCAAAATTTTATGAATAAAATTAACTTTGGGAGATAAAATATAATAAATAAACATTTAATTCTTTAATTTAATTAGTTTTGACAATAAATTACAACCATTAATATCTGTAACAAAAACAAAAATATTAATTTACTTTATTAATAATACTGGCTGTTTTGTGCCTATGCCTGAAAAAAAAAAAGCGCGAACGCGCGCGCATCGCTTATCTGTTAAGAAGTAAAAATTATTCCGCGCGCTTTTTCTTTTCGCTGTACTGTTTTTTATTTGAAAATGTCGTCAAGTAATGATGAATTTATTAATTCCACACCGCCAGAAGTCTCAGAGGCAGCGAAAAAGGCTACTCTAAGCCTCGCCCGAAAAATCGACCGATAGATAGGTACTTACAAGCGCATCAAAATTTCATCATATGGAAAACAAGCAAATATGCAAGTTCAGTCCGAGTTTTATTTATTTCCTCGCAAATATGTTATAAAACGTCGTATGACATACGTGCGCTTTGAAAATTACAGCCTCTGCTTTCTTTTCGCCCTCGCCTACGGCTCGGGCAAGCAATATCGCCTCGGCTGTAATTTTCAACTTACCGCACTTATATCATAATGTACTAAAACATATACATACCTATCAACAAAAAGAAAGGAAATCACGGCTTCTTCAACGACTTGCCGGTTTTGTGGTAGGCTGCCCTATGGCAATGAGAAGAAATCGGATAAACAAAATCAAAAAAGATGGAGTCTTTGAATAATCAAAAGGACAGAAAACATCCTCAGTTAAAAAGTATCACAACGTAGTGTTAAAAAGTAGTACAACATTACGACTATATTAAAGATAATCTTATTGTAGAGACACAGGTAGAAATCCGAAATACATTCGAAAAAAAAAAACCGTCAGAATTGGTGGCTTTTTAACAAGTGTCACAAGCTTTAAAAGGGAAAAAATAACTTGTCAGAAACAGTTCATTATTCAAAAGTTAGATTTTTTTTGTCAAGGAAAGTGACCAAAAAAACATTGCATATGATGGATGACCAATAAATATCATGCAGGGTTTGCTAATACTGAAACACGTATCAAAATGTGAATTATGCTTCCTACAGCATCGTGGTACCGAGTTCCGAAGGACTTCAACTAAAAATAAAGATTTATTTCCTCGTATTTTTTAGAAATCCCTCAAGTTATTTAATTTTCTTCTGATAATAATTACGTCTCCCAATTCCAGCTATCAGCTAAAAGGAAGTAAAACCATACCTCAAAGACTCAGTTAACAAATTAGTTCGCATTCGAACAAAAATTGGAGTTTTGTATTCTGAGCACAAAATTGAGAGTACCAGTTAAATGCCATACAATTCTATACAAATAAATTAACTCAATAACACGGCGTTCCACGTTCCATTTAAATGTACGCGTCAAAAATATTCGCTGGCCAAACCGCAGAGGAAACAAAATGGCGGCATGACATCAGCTGCCGGTTGGTCCCGCGCTTTTCACATTTCCCGCCAAACGCGAACATTTACAGCAACCGCATTCGTGTCGCTGTCATTCAGGGAAGGCCGAACGCCGTGTGCTCCGGAATTGATTCACGGGACGAGTGTGATGGAACAATGCAGATGCGTTTAGCCAGAGTATTCTGTAGCTTTTAACGTAACTACTAGTGAAACGAGCTTTGTAAACGGCAGTAGGTTTTAAAACGTATAGGACAGTTAGCTGACCTAGTTTTTTTCTAGGGAAATTTGTTTGGAACATAAAAGCACTTTTGAGTGTCATATGCACACACCGCAACAGTATTAAATTGTTTGTAACAAAAAACTTTGTACCGTGCCGGTTTTGGTTAATCGAATTCGATTTTTTCGACATCAATGCTTTTATCTAGTCGAAAATCTGATAACATATATTTGAAACTATTCACATATAGTGCTACTAAAAGGCCACACGACACATGTCTACCGTTCACGTAATTTAAGTGGAGTAGACCTATCACTTGCCCAATCAATTACAATATCAATCTGCGCGGTAGCAACCTAATTACACCACCCTCCTTCTACCATCGTCTATAGGAAAACATAGTCCTACCTACTCAAAATAAAATAATAAAGCCTCTAATCTACTAGTTTTACATACAAATATGATACTATATAATAGTGTGGCTCACGCTTCTAAGCATTAGTCGCTTCTTTAGCGTAGGCCTCTCCCATTTCCTTCCACTGATTTGTATCCCTAGCTCTAGTCATCCATCCTGGTCCACCCTTCTCCCAAAATATGTCTTCCCACCTTTTCATTGGCCGACCTCTACTTCTGCTTTGATCTTTGGTATCCATTCAGTTACTTTTTTTTTGAACGATCGAATGTTTTCCAACTTGCAGTCGTGGCCAGCCCAGTTCCATTTCAGTAACCTGAATCTTTTGACGATGTCAACTAATTTTGATTTTTGTCTAATAGTTTTATTATAAATTATTTCTTCCTGTTTTATCCCCAGCATGCTTCGTTCCATTTTCCTTTGGCCTATAAGTACTATGATACTTAAATAAGCATACGACGACGCGACGATGTCTTCATTCCTAACTCCTGCGAAGTCTGCTAGCGTCACGGTTCATTTATAAAAATGACGAATTGACGATGCTCTCACGACACAGCCTGCCGGTCGATTCTGTAAAAATCTCACCGTGAAAACTTACGTGAAGTGAGTTTGTTTTGCTAGAAATTGACACGATTGACAGCTCACTCCACGCTCACTTCACCTAAGTTTTCACGGTCAGATTTTTACAGAATAGCCCGCTGAACGTTTATCTTCAGTACTCAACTTCTGTCTGGATTAAGTAGTTTTATGTTAGCTAGCTGCATATTCTCATAACTAAACATCTATACATAATATAATAAATCTATACATAATATAACGAAGTCAAAATCGTACCTAGATATAATATTTTTAAAAAAGTAAGTAATTGCTACGTGTGTGAACGAATCCGATGCCGAAAATATAGATTTAAGAATTTTTGTCCGTTTGTCTGTCTGTCTGGATGTATGTTCTGGATTGGCGCAAAAACGGCTGAACGAGATCGGATATTTGGTATACGGTTATTTTATCACCTGGATTTACACATAGGACACTTTTAATACTGTTAGTACATTTCCGTAGGATAATTTCCTACTACTTCGCAGGCAAAGCTCCGGGAAAAACTTATTTGAGGACTAAACCCTGGGTTTTGTGCCACTAAAGATTCTAAACATTCACTAAAAACAATCTGAGGTTTAATAACTGTCTTTATGCGCCCAATGTAATTAAATGGTACATAAAAGCAAGATGTAGTCGTAATATTGGAATAAAATCTACATCAAACTCACTTTAAAGACAAACAGTATTTTTTTACTGTTTTTATCCGCAGAAGCGGATGGGCCCTTCTGGTACTTTTAAGTGTTAACGTCTTTCTTTAGTTTTTGAATACAAATCGTTAAAGAACACTGGGTTCAGGTGCATGGGGAAGTGGTTTATAAGTTAATATTATATACGACTGACAATGTATTATATATCATATGACTGACAATGCCTACCTTTTCTGCGTCGCATGACCTGTCACCTGTGCACTTTATGATCTTATGACTGCGTCAGAGAGGGGAGTTCGCGTAACTGCCAAAAATGTTCCAACTTTTTGCCATCCATACGCTAAGAAGAAGAATAGATATGGGACTGTTTATGACATTTGTTTGTCGCCGAGACTGCGACTATATTTTGAACGTTTTAAAATTTAAATTATGAGAATTGGCCTTCTAAACGCTCCCATTTTACACTCCCGAACTCTTTAATAACTTTTCAAATGATCGTGACTTCAAATTCGGAACAATGGCGACACTAAAATGATGGCCAGTATGTATGGCTTCAGAACTGCCTGAAAACTTTTTCATTGGCTTGTCATTATTTTGATGTTTTAGGCCTTTATATATATACCTCCCATGGAATTGCACGGTTTCTCGATTTAGAAGTCCGGGAGTGTATTTCCCCAGGCCTTTGACTATTCATTTGACATTCTATATAAAAAAAAACACATGACGCTCTATTTATTCCTTTATTGTGCTGGCAGACTGCAAATGAAATGCGACGCACTCGGCTCTCTGGGTTAGTAAAAACGACGCTCTGACGATTCACATTGACCTGAAAGTGTAGTGCCATCTGCTATATTGCAGAACAATGCTGGCTGTACAACTTTGAGTTGACTAGAATGTTTGGTGTCATTCTTTGACGCTAATGCGTAATGAGGTTCAAATTGAGAGATGTTTAACGAAAGAGGTTGCATATGTTGTATCTTTCCGCCAGTGTTAGTTGCCTGTTTTCACTAACACTAGGCGACACCTAAATGAATTATTTATTTTATTTATTATTTATGCGAAAGTAAGTTTGTTACCTTTTCACGCCTAAACCACTGAACCGAACATCCTGAAATTTTGCATATACCAAAGTTTTCAGGTATGGACATAGGGACACACACACACAGCCAAGCAATTCGTGAGAGACAAGGACACAAACAAAGTCAACGGTTCCGTGATCTCGTTTCGCTCTTATTCTGAAACCATTTCCGGGGCTCACCTCACCTTTGCGTTCAAAGGACAGTTTTAATGAAAATTCTACCCATTTTGATATGCAAATGTAATCTATCGACCGTCAACGATAAGCTCTTCTTGAACGAATATGTAAGCATATGCAATCATTCGGTGAAAATTCAAGCAAAAAAAGTTTATATAGACAGAAATATGGACATGATTGGTTAAGTCTGACTCATCCATTTGACACATTGCAGCACATAATATTAAAGTGTAGAGGAAGTTTTTTTTTTATGTAAGACAAATTCATATTTTTAAAGAATGCCTGTTTTATTTTTAGATGTGAAATTGCGAACACACTACGAGGTGTGTTCATGTGAAAGGGCTCCGTTTGAGGCCGAGTCGGAAAATCTGCTGAGGAGTATGTTGCGCCACTTCTTCTTCCCAACGAAAAAACTAGGAAGTGGTGAAGAGCGGGCGTTTTGGGGGACTGCCTTAAGTATTTATTATTTTGACGTTCGAAAAGAGCTGAATCTCAGCCAACTTTGAATAAAAGATTAGATTTTTTATTTTGAATCCCGAAAGAAAACTTCGAATAGGTACATTTGTGTTTGAAATGCATAGAACATAGAAACACAAGACATCAAGCAACTACGTGCAAATCGCAACACCTCAAAAGCATTTCAAAAATGGAACAACAAAAAAGAGACAAAAGACAACCGCTTTATTTCTGACTTCACACGCATCAATCAAAATCAGTTTTGAAGCACATCCGAATCAAATCTGTAGATTCAAGTTTAGAACGCCACACACGTTTGCCATCAACGGCTGATATTCTCCGCAAAAGGTCTAAAGCCGAGTCTTGTCTCGTGAGTCATTCTAGCCGTGCCCACTTCCTAACAAACTCAGTTTTATAGTTAGTACTGTGCAGTGTAAAATTCTGTACCCTGCTCAATAAAAAATAGGGTTAGTAGAAATAAGTTTGTTAAAACTTGAACAGCTTTTAAGATTTTAAGCGTCTTCAAATTATTTAGGGTGCAAGCTGACGTTTTTCTTTAAAACCTCACATTTTGTGCTAGTCGTTTTCACATAATACCTACTCTCAGAAGTGCTCAATTTTTCGACTAAGTAGTAGGAATCGCATCCTACTGCCTTTATAATATTATAAATGTGGATGAAAGTTTGTATGTTTAGATGTTTGTTTGTTACTCAAACACGCAAAAACGGCTGAACGGAGTTGGATGAAATTTTGCACACAGGTGGTTGGTAACCTGGATTAACACATGACTTTTTATCCCGGCAATGCCATCCCTTGGGATAACTTTCGGCCTCGCCCGCAAGCCGCAAGCTAGTCAAGAATAAATTCAAGATACAATACACTTCTACGCATATTTCGCAGATTCTTTAAAACATTAAATTTCTCACACGATTTAGATTAGATACACCCACGGAACAGATATTATCTGTTCCGTGGATACACCCAAATTTTCTTACCAAAGTACACATACAAGCGGGTAAACAAAAGCTACAAACATAATTATTAGAAAACAAATATTACAACATTTAGTGACTAAACACTGATCTGTGCATATTAATGTCGACAACCTCATTACACTCAATGAGTTTTTAAACTGTTACCGTTAACTCCACGTGTCGAAAATGTGTATATCACTAGAACAATGGGGTTAATGCTTAACTTATCGTGTTGCGTAAATTCTGCTTCTAAAAACGTTTGTCACTTTTGAATGACCTATATCAAGGTGTATGTATGGCTAGTCAGTCTCGTAATCAGCTTATAGGTACTGTTCCCACTGCTGGGACACAGGCCTTCTCTCAGTGTGCCTAGGCAGTGGGGGAGTTGGCCGTAATTCACAATGCGGGCCCAGCGCGGGTTGGTATATCACATATGTCTTCGAATTTTTGGTTCAACTCAGTCTAGCGTAGTACATTGCTATCTTAGGGCTTATTCCCAAAACACAGATAGTTTTATAAGCTGCCAGTCACAGCCTAGTTAACCTTGAGACCTGAATCTAAATTGCAAAATACCTAATTAGTTAAAAGAGCGATACGACAAAGATCACCCAGCCAGAACAAAAAATTAATAAAAACTGTTTTCACTCAGAAAACACTACCATCCTATTCCCACTGTTGGGACAAAAGCCTCCACTCTGTGAGAGGGAGTGGGCCGTAATCCACCACGCGGGCATAGTGCGGGTTGGTAGATGTCACATGTCATCGATTTTTTGGTTCAAGGACATCCGGGTTTCCTCACGGAAAACGCGTTCCAATATTAAAAAATTAGTATCTAACTAGGAGCCTTAGTTGCAAAAATTTTACAAATTTCCAGGACCCCACACTAGGATTCTCTGTGAAAATATTAAGGACGGATTCCTCTTAAATAGTTATCGAATTGCGTGTACCAACTTGACATGTCGACAGCAGGAAATTAAAAGCCTATATCAATGCAAAAAATGCTGGGCGAAGAAAATACAGTGAACAAAAACGTTTTAAGTCTTAAAAAACAAGCGTGGCAAAGGTATATCGTTTAAAGCCACGCAAGAAATTGAGAAAGGCAAACGCATAAACAAATACTGCCTAAAAAAAACAAATAATCCGACTAAACGCGCACTTCACTACACCCAAAATATGTTCCTAAGAACATAAACCGTTACAAATCCTTAGTAATCTTTGGTGTAGTCCCAACCCTATATACACAGGGGGTGATACGTCATGTCACAAACTGTATGACAAAACAGGATGGCGAGCCGGGGAGGCTTTTAAGGAGCGTCCCCGTGTTAACATTGACGCCGTGATATGAAATTATAACAATACTTAGCGAAGTGGACTTAAAGATAACTTGACTACGTAATGTTTCAACTTAATTTTTTTTATAAACGTCTAACCGGACTATAGTATCAAGTTTTTGTTCATTACTAGGAAAATTTTGCATATTAAATCGATTTAAATAAGTTGTATCTTACAGATAGTGCCATCCACGAAGACGCTCCCCACTCTTTTTCGTCATCGTTAGTGGTTATCGCTAGTTAATTCCGCTAGTGTTTTAGTTTTTTCGATACACACTAATTTGCCCACTAATAATAATTAGCGTGTATCGACAAAACTAAAACACAAGCGGAATGTTGGACACTTGTGCTGTAAGCATTTGGAAAAAGTGTGCCGCGTCTTTGTGGCATTGCACTATTTGTAGGCGTCTAATCTTAGGCTGTGATAACTATTCGATACCGTCAATAATTATTATTTGACTGGAAGCAACTCGATTAAGCGGGAGGAACGTGAGCGTAATACTGCTTCCGAAAAACCAATCGAGTCAATGAAATTACCAATCTGCTCTGTTCTTTCTTCTCTATAGCAAAAAACCTGATTTAAGGGGCTTACAGGACCTAAACGCAAAAACGTAAGTTTTAGAAACAATAAAAGTATATGATCGATTACAGTAAAAAAAATCAGAAAAATCTATGATATTCTTCAGGACATATGCTAGGTAGATAGTGTGTTGAAAACATAATACAACTAATTTGATACGATATAAAAAAATCATGAAGACATCTCTAAAAACTTTCTTTTTACAATAAAAACCATACTAATATACATACAATCATTCAGATTATTCTACAAGCAATATACTAAAACACTAGTGTTTTAACTTTTTAGTCCAAACAATAGATTTTATGTAATTAAATAATTGCTTCATATTTTGCAATAAATTACCAGCGTTGTGTCATCGCGCTTCTCTTTCTTTTCTATGCAGTCCGACAGTGACCGCGCTTTAGATCATCTATGCCGTACAGCAAAGAATACGTGACTTATTACTGTGATAGATAACAATACCAAATTCGCTCAACTGTCTCTGCGAAATGACTAAGCGCTCAGAAACTGCGACCTACTTCAAGAACCACGCAAACACTTCACCTTCTCCGCCTAAGCACTCACTATGTAAAGTCACTTCATTTCACTTACTCAGATATCATTAACACCGCATTATTCACATTTGTCAAGATTTAAAAAACCATTTCCATGAGGAAAATCTCGGATTCCTAAAATCCTCTTATCTGTGAAACATTCAAATTAAATACTGTAATGACATTCTCTTTCAACGTAGGGGAGGAAAAGAAACTTCTAATAACATTAAATCTTCAGACAATAACACCCTTGAATCATTTGGTGCCGAAGCCGAGTAAATTACTTGTCAAATGGTCGGGAATCCAGAAATATTCCTCGATAATTTTCTCGACGGTGTTCCCCCCTCGCGGCCGCGTGATGCGACGCCCGCCCCCTTCTGCCCTGGTGACAAGGATATCTAAATGTCATTATAAGTTTGAGTGGAGCACGGAATTCCTGGCTGACGGCGGTTTCCAACGGTTTTCTTGTTAACGCTGTTTATGAAAACTCCTAATAGTTATTGTTATGTTCCGAAGTTTAACATTGCTAATTAAGTAAATATTTATTAAAGTTCGCGTCACATGTTAATGAGGCTGTAAATTTCGATTTGCGTTCTACGAACCGAACCAATTATGCCTTCATTTGGTTTTTATCGAATTATTTCGATAAGTATGGAGGCATTAAATATTTGATGTTGAACATAGAAGAGGATCTCGTTGAATATTTACTTTGCTTCATTTTAATTAGGTAAATTAAATAAAAGACATCGCCGTCGAGGTAGACCACGGTGAAGGTGGTGTGAAGGTGGTGTGAAGATCTGATAAGGTTTGCAGGGTCAACATGGCCAGACTTCGCACAAGACAAGTAGGTTTGGAAGGAAGAAGGAGAGGCTCTTGTCCAGCAGTGGAAGACTAGGAGAAGGCTAACAAAAAAATAATTATTCATGTTAAATCTGGGGCTCACAGCATCAGCAGATTTTTAAAAAAGTAGGGAGTGAAGCATACGACACTATTATAAGCACGAATTCCACTCACTCCCAACGATAAAATTGATTTTTTATCACCATCTTTAAAATTTATTGCGGCTTCCGCGGATTTATGAGAGCGTAAATAGTAGAAAGTGCACTCAGAACAATTTTCACTTACAAAGCTCGCCCCAGCAGAACGAGTTTTTAAAAAGGGGTGAGCCTTTTTATTGTTATGGTCTTACGCGTAACCAGTGAGGGTTTTTAATCAACACAACAAAAGTACTGCGACACAATGCAAAGGGAAATCTATTGCTTAAAAAGTAAGAAATATTTAAAATCTTTTGGGAAGTCCTGGAATTTTTTATATTTTACGTTTGCGTTTTCGTAACAAAAAATCAACTTGTACAATATTGGTTTCAAGAACGCTTTTTGAATCAATATATTTCCTATTATAAATTATAAAATTTTAATTAACAATATTAGGTAAGTACCTACCTAACTAACATTTTGTAGAATCAAATATTCCAAAACGAAACATTCCAACTCCCTGAGAACCATTTCTTTATTCAGACAAAAGAAAGACGATGTTCAAATGAAAACCATAAATTATATTCAACATGAAGCATTTCTTCTTTGTACCCTTTCCTCAAATATTCTTTAGAAAAATGCAGAGTGACCGTGTAACGCCGTTGCAGTCTCGAAGCGCCATTTATTCAAATTTATACAGCCCCGCGATTTCTGGTGGGCCCTCATTGAGCTGAGCAATTTGTAAATGGAACGCGTCGAGAGGAATGATTTACCTCCCGTGGCGACGCGTGCTTACCGTAGGAAGTACATACCTATGTTTTTGTGGGTCTGAAGTGCTTTGTTAGTGGGCAAAATAGCTTCTCAACCGTACAGATTTGGGGTAAGAAAGAACTTCTTTGAACGTAAACTGTGACTGCTTTTATAGCTTTATTGCGTTTGTAAAACCTAACCATAAAGAAGTAGTGACTTCTTCGAACGAAGCGAAGTAAACTCCAACGATAGAACATTTACCGTTCGACATTTCGGTCGCCTTTTCTCGGTGTTTCTCCGAACCCATCGACTGTTTTCACAGTAAATAGTTTTGCACTTTCTTCAGGGTCACGAGTTTACGAGTACAAGGCAGTGTGTCAAGTTATAACAAAGTATGGCACGATGGATTGGATGAAGATGCAAATATTTGTCGGCCTAGTCACGCCATTTGGAAGAACAACGGAGCGCGGTATTTGTTCGCTCCTTTGCTAAAACCAAGCGTTTGCAGACAGACTTTTGTTGACAACTGCCGGTTCTCAAAAAAAAAAAAGACCAGAAAAACAAATTGTTTAAAAGGTGAATACTTAGCAAAATTACATTGACAAAAATTATGAAAATTTCACCAGAATTAAACTGTACAAACACAAAAAGATCGTTGTGCAAACAAATCGCAAATGAGGTTTTAAAAGCGATTCCATCCTCGTTTTACCGTCGGTTTATTACCCGGTAAATTGTCAGTTTACCTCTCCCCCAAACGTGGGCCATTCAGCTCTGGTGTAAGCACACAAATATCAATTTAGTGCTAAAACATCTGCGGTAAGTAATCGCTGGTGCAAGCAGCGCTTTGTCCCGTATGAAGACCATTTATTAAAATTTTGTTATTATTTTCATTTGAATAATAATGAGTTTGGTTGAGATATCTTCTCTATAAAACAGACCGAGAACTCAGTACATTATGTGATTTTAAAATAAATCAATGTAATAATAGTTTATATTGCAACACTAGCATTACATACCGAGAACCCTTCATGCCTCGGAAAGCACGTTAACCCATTATTACGGGTAGTCAGAAGCGCAAAAAGATTGACACCCAGTCTTGCCAAGGAATATCGTATTTCCCAGTAACTTGGTTTTAGAAGTCAGTTAGGCAGTCGTCCTTGAAAATACTGGTATTTAGAAGCATCTAGTTAGACTGGAAGCCGACTCCAACATAGTTGGTAAAAGGTTAGGCTGAAGATCTAATATTAATTGTATACAAAATACTCATTTAACCTTCTCGTCGTACCTCATGCAGATCGTCAAAATATATCATAGTATATCAAAACCACTCAACAAGATCAAAAATCAGAATCAAAAGTCATTTATTGAAACTACAGTACCCGGCGATAAATATTGCACATCGACCTTTGGAAAGAGACAATCGGCTAATTTCGGCTTCGTAGAGCGTTATCTCTGTCGCACGAAATACAAACAGTCCGGTATCTATTAGGAGCTGTTAAAACAATTATGATTTGCTTCTTTTGATAATTATTTTTATTCTTTGTATAAAATGGGTTTGTGTAAAAAGGTCGATGTGCAATATTTATCGCCGGGTACTGTAGGCTGAGAATCGAGCGCTCTAGCCGGGAAAAAGTGGCGCAACAAACTCCTCAGCAGATCCAAAACCAGAGCCAAATACTTTTTGAACTACACAAGGTCCATTCAACTCCCTACATCATTCTACGCACATCATACACTCCCAATCTATGACGGCACAGATTAAACGCATAGGGTCTCTACTCCATAAATCGTCGTCGTGCGAGCGATTCATAAATTGCCTTCGCTCATATATCTCGAGCCAACTTGTGTACATAATTGGTTTCGAACCCCACAGTCTAGGAACATGTGGGCCGATGTATGACCATGTCTCGACACATCTTGAGCGTTAAGCGTGTTACAGGACATTAGATTAGATTGCTCTGTTTGGTAGATAATGTTTGGTCTTGAAACGTGACTATGCCGTGATACTCCTTGAACAAGTTTGACGTAGAGCTTACGATTCGTTTGAATCAAAATTGTATTCCAGCTATCTCGAATATTTTGGTGATAGTAACCCGGGGGGGTGTAACATTTTTTTTATCACTTGACTTGTTCTTGACCTCGATTACCCCTGATGGAAAGCGATGGACTATTAACAATCATAATCTTGAATAGTACTTCCAAAGGAGGGACATACTTTAATGCTTAAATTCCATTCCTGGTTATTCATGGATTGAGGCGGGTCATCATTCAGGCAAGCATTTATTGTCAAAGGTAGTTTCCCAAATTTCCCAGTCTTACCAAGGGGTATCATGTTACCTAGTAACTGGGTTATGGACGTCAGATAGGTAGTCACTTCATGTATTTAGCTGCATCTGGTAAGGTAAGACTGAGCCGACCCAAACATAGATGGTAAAAGGCTAGACGGATAATGTACCTAATATTAATTGTATCCAAAATACTCATTAAACCTTCTCGCCTAACCTTGGGTTAGATTGGGAAAAGGCTAGACAGATGATAAGTTTCCCAAATTAGTCTAAAAGCTCCGGAGCGTTGACCAAAACTTCAAATTCTCCAAACCGCTACTGGCCTAGAAAAGCAAGTACTATATAGCGAAAAGTCCTTGATATAATACAACAATATCTTTCGGGCAACTATAACTATGATACTGCATAAGACGCCAACGCCTTACTGACCCGTTTTCCTAAGTTAAAGTTGCGAGAAAAGCCACTGGTACATTTTATATTTTCCTCGAGTTCCAGATCAAAATATTTCATTTGAATGAAAAACTTTTGTGCAAAACGAAAGAGGATCGGAATTTCTGTGATGTTTATGATTCTTTGAAAAGATTTCCGTCTGGCTCTTTTTTTTTATTATTTCTAGAAACCTTTTCCAGAATATTTATCTAGGTGCCATATACTACGTCTTTATGGGTATACAATGGTCTCCAAAAGTAAGCCGAAATTGGCTAACTTTTGGAGACCTTATGATTTAAAATAAAAACATAATCAGGTTACTCCTAAGAGATTAGGTACTAGATTATTTTTTAAGATACGTCTTAGGTAGTTGAATTCGTCAATAAAAACGTTATAGCAGTTCAAACACTTGGTTCACTTGAATTTTAAATCATAATATGGTTTGTCAAAGCTGAAATTATTTATTTATTTATCCGTTTATTTTTGGCGTCAAGGCCCATATAAAACACATACAATACAATATTAATATAACTTAAAAATACTATAAATACATACAACATTAAAAATTACACTAAAAACGAACAACAAATATGACTATACACGAAACGAAACAATGAAAACTGACAACTAACTTTTGGAGGCTATTGAATTATAATTCTTATGTACGTGTGTATGCCACTGAACTCCTCCTAAACACCTAGACCGTTTTTTTTTTTTAATTAATTGAAATTTGAGTTAGATTTTTTTTAATTTTGTTTTTTTTTTATTTTTTTTTATTAAAGTTTTTGTGTGTGTTTGCCATGGTCACTGGATGGTTTATATTCACAATTGGACCCGATAAATGGAACCACGAACGATTTCTAAGAAACAAAACAACTTCTGTCCGATCTTTGCAAAGTAACGGTCAAATAACGACAGTGTAATATTGTTGGAATTAGCTGCATTTTAGTGTTATTTTAAAATGTAAATGGTAAATAGATTATATTGCTTTGTATTTATAGAGAAATAACTGAGTCTATCATACGTATATATCAAAATAACGAAAGAGTGATAACAGTTATTTGTCTTTTACTATTAGAATGTATTTTTTTTAGATTGCCTAGTCTTCTACACTCAACCACGTGTAGAAAAATGACTCGATTTTTTTTTGTGATCACTGATTAATTGGTTGACTCAATATTTAAACTTTCATACTGAAAGATCAAGCAAGTAAAATATAATTTGCAGGCACATTTCGGAAAAGTTCTTTTGTAAAAATTAACCTTCCAAACCCTGTTTAAAAGTTTACTGTCAGTAAGAAAAAACTTTAAAACAAGTAATTTTAAAATTAAAAAGGGACCAAGCAAACTAAACTCGGCGACTGTCATCGCAGCATTCCACCAAGATTTACGTAAAGATTTACAAGGGTTTTAAAGCAGGGAATTCGTAAAATGTCTAAGAAACAGGACAGAGAAGAGCAAAGAAGGCTATTGATGTATATAATAAACGTATTACACGTAGAAAATATAATACTTAAACGTATTTTCTTTTCTTTTCTTTCTTTCATGTAATAATTTCTGTTCCTGCTTGCATGAAACCGTCCACGGTTTCCGGCCAGTACATTTTTGTGAGACATAAGTTTGAAGTAGGTACAGTTGAGTACAAAAAGGTTTTCCAATAATGTAAACAAAAGATTTAGCTGTTTCTTTAGGGAATTTTTAATAAAGTGATTGTCATGAAACACATTACTTTTAAACTAGAATTTCTTCAAGATAATCAACAGGTGTTGGAGTTACTTAAATTCTTAATTTTTTTTTCAAACCGCACAATATAACAATAAAGATAGCAAAGTAAGAAAAGTTACCATCTTGATATTATAAGCAATAAACCTTGTTATCCTTAACTCAAAAGAGATCAAAGTTGTATTAATTCGCCAATAGCGGCAGGTGTTACGAAACTTATTTGTTGGAGAGCTTTCTAACTTGGGATAAATACTGAATTGTTTATTGTCAGCCAAACAGTTGTCTTGAGGTGATATTCCTTGAAGTTCATCTGAATATGACAATGTTGAAACAAATTGATTTGGGCCATTGTTTAATGGTAAACGTTTACAGAAAAAGATACCCTATTGTCACGACGCGGATGCAAGAAACCAGTGGAGCAGAGCAGCCCCGGATCTAAGGGGGGGGGGGGGCAAACCGGGGCACTTGCCCCGGGCGGCAGTTTCATGGGGGCGCCAAATCCTTGAGACAAGAATTCGAAATATCGAACAAATGAAGCCTCTTTTCCTACAATCTCATAGGTTTTCAACAAGTAATCTAATCTTAATATAGTATGTTTTAAAAACAAACTTTTCTAGTTCCATACGCCCAGTTAGTTTTTGAACACATACCTACTAAGTGATTTATGAACGCATCTTAACAGGTCAAGTAAATTTTTGAACGCGTGCGTAGTATCCGTGATCTTTCTGCCAAGGGGAATCCCCGTCACATATCTATACGAGCCGAGCCGAACAAATTCAAACAGTTGAACATCAAGTGACAACACTGTTTGTTTATGTGGTTGATTGCGTTTGCGAGTAATCAGCGTTAATAAAATAAGTACCTAATTTATTAGTGAAATCATATTTATCGTAGTGGAAATCAACAATTTGCAAGTTTTTCTCAAACACTGAAGGGAGGGGGCGCCACTATCAAGGTTTTGCCCCGGTTCGAAAAAATCGTAGATCCGGGGCTGGAGCAGAGGTAGCCCAGTGGTATCAGCTCTGACTTACGAGTTAAGGCTCCTGCAAACAGGCGCGACGCGCGACGCGAATCGCGCGCGACACAAAGGCACCGCTCGTTGCGCGACTTGCGGTGCCATTGTCGCGCGCGATTTTATCGCGTGTCGCGACTGTTTGAAGGAGCCTTTATAGATCGTAAGTTCGAACCCAGGAAGATTCCTTGTGTATTTAATTTCACCACTGCTCTCAAAACGGTGAAGGAAAAACATCATGAGGAAACCAGCATGTACTAGAACAAAAAATTCAAGGACATGTGACATCCGCCTGTGTCCTAGCAATGGAAACATTGCAGGCTGATTATGCTGGATGCAAGAAACTATCAGGATCACACTCAGGATAACAATCTTGTTTGTTACTTTGGTTGTCTACCGTGCCTACATGAGCATCGTAAAATAAACAATACTGATGGAAAGTTTACTAATCTAAACTTATCCTAACTTACAAAAGTAAGTTTGTTTGTTTGTTACCTTTTCACGCCTAAACCACTGAACCGATCATCCTGAAATTTTGCATACACATAATTATATACGTACGTTGTCAGGTGTACAGAAACGGCCTTTCATCCCGAAAAAAAGTGCTCTTCCCGAGGAAAATAACAATAACGTTATTATGATAATAGATGGCGCCACGTGTCTTTGACACAACACACACTCGACACTTCTGCGGGTGAAGCCGCGGGGCGCTGCTAGTTTATTATAAGAGAAAAGATTTTATTTTTTGTATGTTTATATGTTACGCTTTGACGGTATAACGGCTAAACGGATATGGATGCAATTTGGCACATGGGAAGACCATTATCTAGACTAGGACATAGAATACTTCTTATCCTGATATTCCCACGGGATCGAGACTTATGCTGGTGAAACCGGGGGTGAAACAAATTGAAGAGTTTCTTACTCCGCTATAACGTAAAGAATACATTTGGACCTATACTGTATAATCTGTATAGTAAGGATCTCCATTTCGTTTTCACCTATGGGGCCGTCCATTAATCACGTGATGTTTTTTTTGGTATTTTTAACCCCCTCCTCCCCTCCCCCTTGGTGATATATGGTGAGGTTTAAGACTTACCCCCCCCCCTCATATCACGTGTATCTTTAGTACCTACCTACAAAGAATCGGACCTTTTTTTTATGTTTATAAAATACAGGTATAATCATCTAATTTTATTAGAAAGTTTGCAGGATGTTTTTAAAAAAATAAATACACGTGATATATTACTACACCCCCCCTCCCCCCTTGTGATATTTCGTGATTTTTTATGGACCCCCTCCCCCCCCTTTCGAGCCTCACGTGATTAATGGACAGCCCCTATGAAGGATTTTCGCTCGGCTCTTTGTAACGTCTGTAATATGACTGGCAGCCTGGCACTCACACCGCACAGGCGGGCAGTCAACCTTATTTCATTTTGCACACAAACTTGAATTTTAAAACTGCAGTAACTTAATACAAACCAAATCTCTTACAGAAAATTGAAGCAATTCTGGAAGGTTTTCAGGTAAACGGGCATATTGACCTGAATTCTCAAGGTGTACACCAAGCCTAAAGAGACTATTCTATCTATCTTCTGCTCTCCCAAGCTACTCAACTACTGCCCATTCTGGTGAGTCTATAGAGGTATGGGGAACAGGGTTTAAAGTTCAATCATCCTCCACAGAAAAGGGAGGATCCTCCGATCAGACGTATGTCGTGTCTGGCTGGCAACTGCCCGATGATTCATGTCGGGCCGTTGTATATGTGCTAGTTGCGCGGTAAACTGTGCTTGCGAGATGCAGGATTTTGTGTGACGTCAGTATGACGCGTTGTTCGCATGTGGCGTTGTAGTTACCGCTACAAGAACTACTGCCACGACAAACTGGTCAACCGTGGTGAAGGCCGCAGTACCAGTCGATGTGCCGACGCTTGTGGGAGGCCTATGTGCACGTCTTCCGGCTGAAATGATGATGATAGAGCAGAGAGAGAGAGTGAGTGATGAGTATTCTATTCTATTCTATTCTATGATAATTATGGTGGCAAAATTAGGAGTCCAAGTTTTGCTGAAGGAACAATACATGATAGTGTCGTCACAAAACATTTTCCAAAATGGTCCTCCTACACACTTGTGTATTGTATCCTTTGTTTTATAACAAAGGCTACAAATGCCTTCTATTTCGTTCAAGTGTAACTGTGTGTGTTCCCAGAGATTTATCACGATCATTTCATATTATAATAGTTGGCGCCACTGGGTCGCTTCGGAACAAAAGTCTATTAGGAAAGTTTGAAACTCTGTCTTAGGTCCTATCTCGCTGCCTCGCAATATATCTACAATATTACTTGCTTATCTAAGCGGGAAACTTAAAGTAATTACTTTACTTGCTAATAGAAAGTGAACATTTTACCTCTGTTCGTCAGACGCTTTTCCCTGCGAAGAATTATGCGATAAAAGTCGTAAGGCATTAAACTGGACAGTAAAAAGTTTTTGTTCGAACCTGAACGGCACAACTTATGGGAAACCCCACTCCTCAATAGAAAATAGAAACTATTGCAGAAACTTCATTACTTATGTATCTCGTCATAGACATCTGAGACGAGATACATAATTCTTAAGGGATATCTGATGCCATCTGAAGGAATCAAGAGATTCGAAAAGAGAAACTGTCTACTTAAGTGCGCATAAACTGGTACACATAAATAGCCTATAATGTTCCCACTGCTGGGACACAGGCGTCCTCTCTGTGAGAGGGAGTGGGCCGTAATTTACCACGTGGGCCCAGTGCGGGTTGGTAGATGTCACATGTCTTCGAATTTTTGGTTCTAGGACATGCCGGTTTCCTCGCGATGTTTTCTTTCACTGTTTTGAGAGCAGTGGTGATGAAATAATTTACACAGAGTAGTGTCTGCTTGTGTTCGAATCTACGTCCTACAAACACGTAAGTTGCGGCCGTTACCACCGATACATAAATCATCAATACGTCCAGCAGGAACTAACAACTTTCAAAAGCAGCGCTTTCTCTTCAACAGCTGATATTTTCGAGCTCGCTTATAGAAACAACACAACATCGCCAAAAACAATCGTAGGGAGTTAGGGACTGAACTTTATAACACCCATGAATTTTATTGCTCTCAGAATATATCACGAGTTAAATATCCGAGTCCATGTCACAATTCATATTATAATAATAACGTGGAAAACCGCACAATGATCATAAATTCAAAACGTGTGTTTCATGCTCCGATGACAACAGATTGCTCCACACAACATTCTGCCGGAGCAATACAATAATACTGCTATGTATTGTAATTTAGTAACCTACATACACATAGCTTTATGTAATCTGCGTTCGCGATTTATTTGCCAAAAAATGTAAACAAATATGAATTAATAGAAAAATAACTTTAATTCCTACACAATAAAGTTCAGTTTATGCTACAACTTCAAACATTTTAATAACTTTTTCAATAGTGCTAATCACTCTCAAATGAACGTCCACTTGTAATATCATCGCTAATCACTCTTAAATGAACGTCCACTTGTAATATCATCACTTCAAAAATTATAAAAGTGGAAAATTTCGAGGACCAAAAGAGTGAAAATTAAAAGCTAGAATCTATTTTAAAGAAGAAAGTTAAGCACAGTAATGTAATGAAGTAGGCTAAACAAAAAGGTAGTAAGCACCTAGCCGTCTCCATTTAGGGCATTAAGACAAAGTTAGCTAGGGAAAACCTTTTCAACTAAGATTTTCCGCACAAAATTCTGGCGATCTCGCAACGGTTAGCTTCCAAATGAAGTGGCTAATTCCTAAGACTGTTTAAGACAGTTAAAGCGCTAAGAGTAGGTCTTAATCTGGAAGACAGACGCAAGAAATGTAATATTCTTTAGCAAGGTCGAAAAATGGGACAAAAGATGCAATGCAATGCAAAAGTTGAAATTTTATGGTCCTTCTTCCTTTATTATGGAGGTCGACTAACTTATTTTACTTTGTGTAATGTAGATATTTGTTTTACTTATGTATAAAAGTTAGAAGAGGTCTGGAGGAGTCTTTCCATTATTTCAATGTCTCAATCTTTTTTGCGTACCGTACCTATAAAGTTTTAGGTTTTGTAGACCTTTCCGTCTAGATACGATAACTTAGATTATTGTTTTGATCTGCCAAGCGAATTTGTGGCTAACAAATACATATGATATTTGTACAAATATTTGTTCCCAAAAAACAAAAGATTTGACTAGTCCGGGGATCGCGAACCTCTAGTCATCTACGTGGCATTTTTCCAAATAAATATTAAATGCGGTTATGCGGCCATGATGTGCCAAAAAACAATCTTGGCTTAGTGACTGCTGTATGAAAACTGCATTATTATTTTTATTTTTAATCTAACATTTTCTCGAGAACCTGGGGTTTCAAAGGGCGTTTTTAGACACCAACCGACGATTATCTCTGTTCGCACTATGCAAGTGAACCTATGGACAACCCCTGTTTGGTGTAGGACTTATAATGTGAATATTAACAATTTTATATTTATTTTAATGAAATGAAAAATTAGTGCCACTTTTGCTAAATTATTGCAAACTACACAAGTCACATGACTTGTGTACTTACAGCTAAATTTCTAAAATTATGCCGTGCCCAAATTAATTTGTTACGTGAAACAAATTATTTTGATACGTGCCACAAATTATTTTGTTACGTGCCACAAATGGCACGCGCGCCATTAGTTCGCCATCCCTGGACTAGTCTACACATATGTACATACCTACTTAATACAAATAAATAAAATTGAAGTGTCTGTTTGTAATGCCAAAATAACAGCTTTTTACTAAATGTATATATGTACATATTTATGAAAGTACAAACATAATAATTTTTTTTTATTTTTCCTGATGTTTGTTCCGGCTAATATCCGAAACGGCTGGACTGATTTTGATGAAATTTGGCTTTGAACCCTGGGGAAGAATATACTTATTATCGATATACCACGCGGGTACCTTTATAACATTTTTTTTTTATTTTTCCTAATGTTTGTTCCGGCTAATAACCGAAACGGCTGGACCGATTTTGATGAAATTTGGCTTTGAACCCTGGGGAAGAATATAGTTTTTATCGACATACCACGTGGTCGAAGCCGCGGACGAAAGCTAGTATAACAATAATGTGCATCGTGTGCAAACTTGCATAGGCATTCTATTGGAATATGAAGATAAGTCATATCATATCACAAATTGTTAATAGGTGAAGGAAAGTCCCTTAATTTAAAATTGTTAAGCCCATTTTACATTTCTATAAAATCATTCCATGCAAATACTTTCTTTTCCCACTAATTGGCCTCCATTTCTCACCCTTAATTATCTCAAATATAAACACTCGAAAGCCGCAAAAAGAAAAATATTTGTCCCAACCCATAACGAGTGACCTCATTAGTGGCGGACTTACCCCAATTTCCTTTTAAAAAGATAATTAAAGCCAATACATACTAACATCTTTGTAGCGTTTGACAAAAACTTTGATTTCAATTTCGGCCAAATATTCTGTTTCGGCGAAGATTTCGGTGAAAGTTTCGGCAAGGAAAATTGAAGTTTGTAATTGAAATAAATGAAGGTTTATTGGTACATGAATGTAACATCAATGTTAATTATTTTCCAAATATAGACTCTTTCATTTAGATTTCACCACGCGTTCCAATTAGAGCGTATCAATATTTTGATATTGAAACTTTATCTTTAAGTAGATTCGCTCAAACCCGTCTTCGATTTTGAAGAGTCTAAATTGGGAACACGTCCATTAATTATAATGTTCCTTCAATCAAACGTTCCTATTACAAAAGAAAAAACCCAAATACCTGTCTTTAAAAAATTTAAACACGCCTTCAATTTACATCTCAATTTCTCACATACTACGCTCACATACGATTAACTACGGGTTACTCATAATGGCTCGAATTCCGGACACGTTGTCCTGCAATGACGCGAGGATTCTTGGCGCGAACGAGACGGCTCGTAATCCAGCCGCCATCGCCATTTTGAAACGTTTGAATAAAGAACGGTCCCTTATTTCAGTAATGGGAATATACTTAGTACCTACTGAACTTTGTTGTGTCGTTTGAGGCTTTTGAATAACCATTTAGTGGAGTGCTAGGGTTTTATAGCTGTTTTTTATTATTTACATTCATCATGCTTATGGCTCGTACATTTTTTCTGGGTTTTTAGAACTTTTTTGCGTGCGTTGCTTCTGATCAGACCATGCCCCACTTGCTGGAGTGTCCAAAGTAACCGTTCATCTGCACCTGTGATGACCACCTACTGGGCTCAAACTACAATATAAAAAAACAACGATAAGAGTACCACATCGACACGAAAAGAAGAAGACGAAGAACTTTTTCAACGACTTCCTTAATTTCAAAGCCGTAAGGTACATATTCCAAACGCATTTCGTAACGAAAGAACAAAGTGTTTTTACTCAAGTTATTATAAATCTTCCGTCGGGAATAGCGGCTCAATTTCATGAAAGTTCGTAAATCGTAAGGCCAAGATAGATGTCAATTTTCTAGCAGAACCTTTTTTATATAGATACTAGCAACCAGACCCAGCTTCGCGCGGTTTTTACGACTTGTCAAGTCAAAGCGATTGCTTTATTACATGTTAGTATTTAATATGAATGTATTATGCACATAAACCTTCCGGAGTGAATGTTTTCAATGATGTTGAAAACTGCATCAAAATCCGCTGCGTAATTTAACTGCGTAGTTCAACGCTATCTTAGGAGGATACGAAAAGCTCCTTTAATTTATGTATAATAATATTTACCTATAGATTATTGTGCTTGCTTGAGAAAAGAAAACTTAAGGCGCTGCCGTAAATCAGTCGGTAATAGTCGCACAGTTAGGCGTAGGTAAGTAGGTACATAATTATTACAAGCCAGAAAAAAAAATTATGCAAAGAAAAGACTTATTCAAATATGTATACCTACGTATTTCATAAAAATAAAATAGTATCATGATAAAAGAATCGTAAAACAGAGCTCAAAAAATTTTTTTTCGTCGCATTATTCTCAAAATGTTGAGCGTAAACTATCATATGTTATGTAATGATGATAAAGAGAATTCAGTCAACTAAAGAAATATCTAAAACTGATTCAACTAATACCAAACGCATCGATGTTTTGAACCTTATTTGTTGCTGTGGTGCGCTATTGTCAATTACCTAAAAAGGGGATTGAAGATTTTTATATGAAGCCGTCACCTACCTGCCCGCCGCGCCATTTTGTTTAATTTTACCATTTTGAAAAAAATCAAAATGGCGGACAGCTAGGTATGCCACGGACCTTCAAAGCCCTTTGCTTCTTACCGCGCCTTAAGTTATATTCAGCAGAATGTAACTTTGTTCTTTTTCTCAGCATAAACAGGGATGGCTAGGTGGCCCATGGGCAAAGCATGGAGACCACTACATGCGAATTTATCTAGCCATCCTATTTATGCTCATCTTCACCCTGGTTATCCCGTCGACTCGAATAGAAGTCTCAATATAAACACAAACTGTCCCGAGCAAAGTCACGTACAGTCTTTACGTTTCGGTTCACAGATCAGAAGCAAGTTAAGCGTTTGCTTAACCAAAACAATACCGTAGTTTGACCAGAAATCGATGAAAGACCCAAAGACCCTACTCACCCGACGAAACTGTTTTGTCGTGTCAAACGCAACAAATGAAAAACAGTGCCATTGGATTCTCTGAAGTCAAGTACAAAAAGTACGTAAGTACTTAGGTATGTATCTACGCGAAAAAGTAAACCTATGTTTTGTTAATGGAGCGGTCTGAGATATAACTCTGGCATTAAATCGGCCGCTCTTGAAATACCTATTAAAAAGTATTTTAATATTTTCTAGACTAGAGATCATAACGATTTAACTACAATTTTGAAATTCCAAAGGAAAAACAAATAAATCTGAACAATCAAAACAGATTGAGAACAAATGGCACAACCAGTTTCACGCTTGACCAAATAGTAAGAAGCTTTACAATTTTATTGAATTAAGGAATTAACTGGCACGCACTATTTGGAACGATATAAAAACTGTGTAGCACTGAGCACAAACCACAAGTGAGAAGCGACTGGATGTCGGACTACTCACTTCGTCATAAAACATTTAATTTTATTTAAGAAAATCCTTTATTCCATTAAACCCATGAAACAATAGAAAATCAAGTATATTTTTCCGCCATTTTGTTTAAAAAACGCACACAAGATGGCGACGAACTACACGGACGATATCGGGCCCATGGCTTACCCGCTAAAAATGTTAGTATCGCTTTTCATTCATTTGCTCAATTTTATCAACCATTAATTTGTAAAAGAGCCTCTTTTTTCAAGTAAAATCCGAGTGCTTTCAATTATTTTAATTAAATATCGACTTCAGGTACTTAATTAATCTATTCATGTCGGTTATACGGTACTTCTAAGTATTTCTTATAAATAAGTTAACCTTTTCGGTAGAAACAGGCTTTACTGTTTCTACTAATTATGATATTAATCGTCTTTACGATTAATATCATTACGATTAATATCTAGTTAAACAAAGACATTCTAATTAAAATAATAAAACATAAAATATTGGTCTTTCAGACTTGTCATTAATATTTTATTTATTTATTTATTCATAAATAATAAATAAAAAAGTAAAACACTACTACTACAAACGTACGTTCGTACGTCTTCAAATTAAACGCAACAAAAGAACCAACCGCCATAAAAAGATCAACCGTCTCCGGAATTCCATTTTCAAACCCAATAGCATCGATTCTAACTTTTTTTTCCACCAGGGTGTCCAAGGAGGTAGTCGAGCACATGCTAGGCTGGAACATCCCCGACGAACATCAGGACATGGTACACGATCACTGGAGGAACTTCCCTGCAGTCAACAAGTACTGGCACTACGTCCTGGCACTTATCTACACTATGCTGATGATCACCTCCTTTTTGGGAAATGGCTGCGTCATCTGGATTTTCGGCACGTGAGTAAAACGATTTTTCTTTTGTTTTTGACGTTCGACCATGCCTCCGGTCAGAAAATTTTATGTCCACGTTATCTGTTGAGATTGGTTAAATTGTCCAAAATAACAACAACCGACAATGCTAGAGTTGACCGTTTACAGAAATTGAATAGTCTCTTATAAAATCCAGGTTCAAAAAAAACCAGGTCAAATCTTAATTCAATATAATTGCCAACTATTTGCACATTTTCTATCCCATAATGTTTTAGCTACGGTGTTTTCCAACATATGGCCCTTTTCCCATGGTTCACTTCGCTAAACGGTCACGGGCTCATTGGAAAGCGCAGGGCCAGATTATTCAACCGTGACCATGAATTGGCGCGTTTCCGATTTAAGTCAGAGGGTCTAAGCCTGAGAAAAACCCTCTTCTATTAAATAATGTTTCGTAAAAATGGTCCTTCCGTCGTTTATTCATTCCTTGTGCTCGTAAAGTATTGTCCCTCAATATTTTTGAAAGAAAGTTCTTAGGTACATCTGATTTTTTGTCTTTTTGTGTCCCGAAAAATCGGATCAAAATATCAATGTTATCGGAAAGAATTTTGTAACGATGAGCTCTGAAAATGACAACCTGACTTACCTTTGTTAGATTTTGCTTTGTCCTAATCCTAGTTATTAAATGCTCTTATAATCGCGCTATATTTATTTTGAACATTTCAAAGTAAGTACGCGATCTCCTCTAAACGTCCGACAGCCAACAACCCTTTACTATTAGATTAAAAACGCAAAAGCGAATCCCAAATTAATATCGTGGAACAATTTGACGATCCGTTCGTGAAACTGACGTCTTCGGCGATTTAATTAAGTTTCGAACGCATCAAGATTCAAGATGGCGGCGTGCTTCTTACAAAACGGTGTCAAGTTGGAGAATTCAGTTTTAGTTAGCGAAATGTAATCGTTTAACCTTAATCATACGCTTAGGGACGATTAATGTGATCTCGTTAATTTGGTTTCCAGTGTGTTAATTATATAAGGATTAATTAGTACCTAAACGTTTGTTTGATTAAGGCAATTGATACGATACTATGAAACTGCCGACTTGAACAGTTTTCCTGAAAAAGGATTGAAACAGTCGATTGACTTCACTGTTTCAACTGAAAAGTGATGAAAGAAAGCCAGTGGAATACTTTCACACAGCAGTTTTTGCAATTTCGGTCGGAAATTTGCTCGATATGTAGATATAGGTATTGAGCGAAGCCTTGCTTTACTTTTCTTTCAAGAACAATCTCAGAAATTAATATTAAGTATCCTATAGTGTATATGACACCTTATCTAAAAACCTGACATAATTTCTAGATACTCTCTGTATACGAGTAATTATTTCATGTTGAAAACCCACTTGCTGGAGTGTCCTAACTCCGAAGTGCTGTTCACCTGCCTCGAATGACCTAATGAATGCCACTGATACCGCAATCAACGTGTCCACTTACTGGGCTCAAACTGTATTTAAAAAAAACAGTGGCACTCCGGGAGTGCCGACAGAAGTGAAAACAAAACAAACAGAATACTTTGCCATCACTCCCTGACATATCGGATATACCTACATTAAAACCGAGTACTTACATCCTGAGGACAGCCGAACACATTCAAAAGGGGTATTGTTTTAATCGTCTTATAAACAAAACACTCGCGGTGACAGTGGCACGAGTTCTATGGTTTTTTCCCATCTCAAAAAATGTTCAACGCGCATAAAGAAGTTTTCATTTCAAAAACAACGAGGAAGACTACCATCGACACGAAAACAAGATATTGACAACATATCTTACTGATCCCTGATTATTCCCATAACTCATAAAAGGCAAAAGTCTCAACCACATTCCTCTTCATTACTCTTTTCCTAACCGACAATCTACTCGAATAAGAACAAAACAAAAGCCCATCACAAAACAATTGACAAGAGCTCTCGCAAACAATGATGATTATCCATACTAATATTATTATAAACGCAAAAGTGTGTCTGTCTGTCTGTCTGTCTGTTACGTCTTCACACTTAAACCTCTGAACCGATTTAGATGAAATTTGGTATAGAGATAGTTTGAGTCCCGGGAAAGGACATAGGATAACTTTTATCCCGATTTTCCCACGGGATAGAAACGTATGCGGGTGAAACCGCGTGACGCTGATAGTAAACAATATAAACAGAAATCCGTACGATAAAATCCGCCATTGCCATCGGCGGGTGCGATCTAGAGAGCGTGTCAGGAGCAAAAGTTCTAAACCGCTCCGCACTCTCCACCAGTTCGGAAAACGTTTCTGATGTTCGCCGACTAACGTTTTTTGTAGCGGGCTTTTATTCCATTGCAAGATGAGATTTTTAGCTTTCAGTAGCTTCATTTTTCTCTTTAATTTGCCCTAGTGACGAGCTTAATCATTTTCTTCACGATTTCCATTGAGCTATTGCATGACACAACACTAAAGACTTATGGCTTAATTTTTACCATAATACCATAATAATATAATACCATAAAAATATTATACCATAATAATATAATACCATAATAATACCATAAGGATAAGGAGTGACTGTGCAACGGCCGCGAAACGGCTAAGCAATACATTTTGACGAAATGTAAGGTTTGTAGATTTAGGCTTTGTAAAGGACTTGGCTCAACATTTGATCTGATAACTTTTTAACAGTAACACCATTATGTGAGTCTTGGCAACCTAGTTTACATGAAATGTATTTCGTGGGATATATTATTCCGATTCGACTTTATGTATATTTTTATACAAATGATCTCTAGAAACGCAAACGATGTCTTACCCCGTCTCTTTTTAATACCTTCTAACTTCTTAAGTAGGTATTATCAATCAATAATCTCGTCTCGTATAAATACTTACTTAAAACAGTCTTCACAGAGTTTACTTACCAGCAATAAAATTGTCATCCTTTGTCTCTTTCTAGACACGAGTCTCTCGGACATCGTGATCCCTCGCTACCCCTCGCGTAGCTTCCACTGCAGTCTATCCCATATTTATCTTGGTCGTTTTACTGCTATCTGTGTCACTGGGCGCTGTTCCCGAGATTTTAGGCCGTAACGATGTTTTTACTATACATTTTTATGTTTTGCAAATGCTTATTCGTTAAATCTACTTACTTTGGCTACGAAAGTTCTTTTTGTTGAGAATTGATTGACTCTTTTGTGGACGTTGAGTGTCATAGTTATTTGAAATTCGAATCATTTACATTTAGACACCGAGTATATTAGATTTTTCACATTTAAATGCTAACTTGTTAATTTCGCTAGATGACGTCATCTTTAAATGAAAAGAAGACTTATTTGTAACATCTTTTAAAAACATAAAGCTAATGTTTATGTTTTTAAAAGCAACTTATCTTTGACTAATGATAATTTATTCGCGTATGAAGTGAAACAGTTTAGGATTCGCTAAAGAAGAAAGATTCGGATTTACTCTAAACCAATTTAAGTTTGTGTGCTTCCAAGCGTCAATTTATTGACTGCTAATAATTAAGCAATCGAGGAATTTAGTGAAACTCAAACAAATTTGACAAGATTAATCTTCATGTTGTATGCTGTAGACTCTACTGCTTCATAAATGTCTTGTTTGTCGGGAAAGGCAATTTTGTTTAAAACGTGATATTAAACGATCCAACAATTCTATGTTTTGATGATCCATGGCTGTACAAACGATATACCGGTCGTATAGTAAAACCCTATTTCAAGTTAAATAAATATCAAAATTATTTCAATGATAATTAAGCTGATTTCAGAGTGACTAGCACTTTTGAAAAAGTTATAAAAATGTTTGAAGTTGTAGCGTAAACTAAACTTTATTGTGTAGGAATTAAAGTTATTTTCCGATTAATTCGTATTTGTTTACATTTTTGGCAAATAAATCGCGAACGCAGATTATGTAAAAAATTGACATTTACATCTTTTATTTTATTCTGTATGTAATAAAGAGTATTCTATTCTATTCTATTACAGGAACATCGACGCACAATTTGATTCAGTAGGTACATGATTATGAACCGTACTGCGTTGTCGCTGTTCCATACATTTTGATCGCGTCGTGGGTATTGCAGTTTTCTATGAGAGAGCAGATTTTTTTTTGATGACAGGCTCTGGGGGTCTAGAATCATGTGCTGGTTCTTCATGGTTTCAATTAGCGCGTCGATGGTCATGCCACCTTGTATTTTCTACTGCAAATTTTGTCTATAAACTCAAAAGAAATCTTAGTGTGCCTTCATTAATGGAACTTTCTGTGCTCACATCCCTAAGGGGGAACCGTCACGGTAGCCCGCGAAATTCAAATTTTCCTCCATTTTTTACTGTAAAATATATATATAAAATATACCTGCAAATTGCAAAAAACTTAAGAAAATTTGAATGTCGCGGGCTACCCTGACGCTATTCCCCCTTAAGGCTGGTGTAATCAAGCCGGTTACGACCCTTTTAGTATTTGTCAGGACCCAAAAACTTCGCCTTTTGTCCCTCACACCGTGACGCACTTTCTGCTTAGTTTATTTTCGGTGATATACTTCAAAGGGTTATGATCCTCTTCATATAGGAAAGGAACGGGCATAGATCAAGACGCCTGCACGTTGCATGTTGGTATACTTTGAAACTTATAGAATTTAAGAAAGAAGCAAGCTACCATTAATTAAAACCCCTTAAATCCGTAAGAGGAGGGAGTACCTCCCAGATGTTCTTAAGTAAACTCCTGCTGTTCATGATTCTTTCTAAAATCAGTTTATTTACACAAAAATAAACATTAAGTCACCGCTGATCACATTTAGGAGATCATAGTAGTAATGGCCAATAACTCTAATTCGATAGCTAAGGCTCGAGGTGGCATTGCACAAGTCCGAGGCCATGTCGTTTCATGGGCCCCGGAACACGCCACCATCGGGATCCCAACTAACGGTAGGAGCGGTTCACATCGGCGTCGAGACGACGATGAAATACCTGGGTCTCGTCCTCGACAGCCGGTGGAACTTCGTCGAGCATTTCCGACGTTTGGCTCCCAAACTGGAACGGGCCGGGGCCGCCTTCAAGCGGCTCCTGCCCAACCTGAGGGGGCCAAACGCCTCCTGCCGGAGGCTTTACGCGGGGGTCGTGCGGTCCATGGCCCTATACGGGGCCCCGGTGTGGGCGCGTTCACTGCGGCGGCGAGCCGCCCATTATTTGAACGCGCCCCAGAAGGTGGTAGCCACAAGGCTGATTCGGGGGTACCGCACGATCTCGGGCGAGGCGGCAAGCCTCCTTGCCGGACTGCCGCCATGGGATCTGGAGGCGATAGTCCTCGCGCGCCTGTATGAGTGGCGCGCGGAGGCACTACGCCGGGGAGAAACTCCGCTTCCGCAGCAAATTGCGGCGGAGCGGACGGACCTCCGGCGCGATCTCATGGCGGCATGGAAAGAGCGACTGTCGCAACCCAGCGCAGGGCACGCCACGATAGCGGCGGTAAGACCCCTCTTTGAGGAGTGGCTAGAGAGGCGTCATGGCGCCCTCACCTACCGCCTGACGCAGGTCCTCACCGGACACGGAAGTTTCGGGAGGTTCCTGCACATAATCAGGCGGGAGGAAACGCCCGGGTGTCACCATTGCCAGGATCGCCCAGAGGACACGGTGGAGCACACGGTGGAGGTCTGCCCCGCTTGGGCGGAGCACCGCCGTGTCCTCGTAGAGGCGATCGGCAGCGGCGGCGACCTCTCGCGTCCGGGCCTGGTTCAAGCCATGGTCCGGGGCGAGAGGGAGTGGGGGGCAGTCGCCTCCTTCTGCGAAGCAGTCATGCTAGCGAAGGAGGCGGCGGGACGGCTGAGGGAGAGAGCCTCCCGTCCCAGCCGCCGCGGGAGACGCTCCGGGCGTCGGGAGCCGCGCGACGACTCCCGGCCACCGTAGGCGCGGGCCTGCGGGCGGAGAGTAATGGGTAGCTCACCGTCCGATCAGGACCAGGCCCGTGCCGGACGGCGCGTACGTGTTCCACGCGCGCCTCAAAGAGATGTCAGCATTAAAAGGAGGGGCCCGTAAGGGCCGAAGCCTGCCGGGTCAGCGGGATTGTCTGAAAGGGTTACCGCTGGCCCGGAACATAAAGGGCGAAGGAAGGAACACGGGTGGGTTTTAGTCAGTAAGAGTCTGACACTCCCTTTCGCTCCACCCAGAGCGGGAGGAGTCATTTGATGATTTCCCATCCTGAAAAAAAAAAAAAAAAAAAAAAAAAAGGCAAGCGATCAATCCCAACCGTGGCCTAAACCAATGATGACCCCCTTATTCCTATCAGCGGGATTGTCCGAAAGGGTTACCGCTGGCCCGGAACATAAAGGGCTCAGGAAGGAACACGGGTGGGTTTTAGTCAGTAAGAGTCTGACACTCCCTTCCGCTCCACCCAGAGCGGGAGGAGTCATTTGATGATTTCCCATCCAGAAAAAAAAAAAAACCCTTATTCCTGTATGTGGGTATGCTGTGCCTCTAACCACACACCATTATCTGCCACCATCCAAGCTACAAACTCCAAACTTATAAAACTCTTCCAACTTTAAGTTGAAAATAAGTACAGTCAATGAAAGAGATTTGTATGGAGGCGTCTTTACTGCTTCTTCACTTTTGGGTCAATATTATTCGTGTGCACAACATGCAGCGTGAGCAGTTGTGGCCCAGTGGTAACGGCCCCGACTTACGAGTTACGACTTACGAGTTCGAACCCAAACAGGCGCTTTACTTTGTGTAAATAATTTCATCTTCACTGCTCTCAAAACGGTGAAGGAAAACGTGAGGAAACCGGCATGTCCTAGAACCAAAAATTCGAAGACATGTGACATCTACCAATCCGCGTTGGGCCAGCGTGTTAGATTACAGATCACTCCCGTTAGAAGAGATGAGGCCTGCCAACCATTACAGGCTGATCATTATTATTTGCATGATGATTATGCTATTTGCATGTGCTGTGTTGTCAAGTCTTTGATGTCGCACGTCCAAGTATTGTGTCTAATTAAAAAGTTATTATAAAACGAATTATTTTCCAATCATCACTTTTCGTGACAATAAACTAAATGAGCCCTTTATCAGGGCGAGCGAAGCGAGCCCTGCTATATCCCACAACCTGAGCATTTTGTGGTACACTTTACGGAAAAACTATTCCGCCTATTGATTTGTGCTTTAACATAATAATTTCTATTTATATGTAGATGTGTTATCAGTAAAAAAAATAATAATTTAAATTATATAAAAATATTAAAAAAACTGCCTTAAAGATTATTACCACGCAGAAAAACGACGCGAGCCCTCACAAAGCTCTGCTTTTAGCTAGTATTATCAGTATGTTATATCTCGTCGTCGTGGTATTCCGCAAAGTATATTATGTTATTGTTCATTATGTGCGCATAGCAAAGAAACTCAAACTCAAACTTTTTGTTTGACAATACATTTCTGCATTGATTGTGTCTCCCGCAACTGCGCGTATATATTAACATTTAGTCGTTATCTCGTTTTACGTACGAATATATTTCTTGAACTTCTCTACCGCAGTTACTGTTAAAAGTCTTCGAATTTGTGGAAGTTAGAAGAGGAATACAATTTAATAGGTTAATAATGCAGAAGGTACGTATTTTTATTCATTGGACGTAAGTTCTTGGGTGTGTACCACCACCAGTAGTGAACCACTTACAGTGTCCTCCATAAGTAAGTCGACTTTTTTCAACTTACGCTGTAATGCCACATTAGGATTTAAAATAAAAAAAATATCAGGTAGGTACTCATAAGGGATTTTTTTTAGTACGGGAAATCATCAAATGACCCCTCCCGCGTTGTGTGGAGCGGAAGGGAGTGTCAGACTCTTACTGACTAAAACCCACCCGTGTTCCTTACTTAGCCCTTTATGTTCCGGGCCAGCGGTAACCTTTTCGGACAATCACGCTAACCCGGCAGGCTTCGGCCCTGACGGGCCCCTTCAGTTGCTGATGACATCTCTTTGAGGCGCGCGTGGAACACGTACGCGCCGTCCGGCACGTAACACACACGCACGGCACATAAGGCCAAAAAGCATAAGGCATAGGGCATAAGGTGTCGCACGGCTCATAAGGGATGCCTTGATTATTTATTATTAATTAGGTATTAGTCAATAAAAACATTATAACAGTTCGAACACTTGGGTCACTAGAATTTTAAATCATAATGTCGTGTGCCACAGCTGTAGTGGAATTAAGTCAAGTTCTAACTTTTGGAGACCACTGTTACTCTATCCTGCATAGATTCTAGAGTTATCAGTAACAGCCAAAGACCCTGCAAAGGCATTTCCTTACAGGGCGTGAAACGAAAGTAATCTGCATTGTTCTCAATGTAAATGACGCCAGGCTGCTGTGAATATCTGCCGACATTGTGGAAACAACACACTATATTTTGTTCTGTTTACATTACAGGGCGTGAAACGAAAGTAATCTGCATTCGCGATTTATTTGCCAAAAATGAAAACAAATATAAGTTTACGGAAAAATAACTTTAAAGCCTACACAATAAAGTTCAGTTTACGGTATAACTTCAAAACATTTTTAGAACTGTTTCAATAGTGCTAGTCATTCTGAAATTAATTACCATTAAAATAAAATTGATATTTGTTTAACTTGAAATAATATTAATTTCAAACATATGTTTGAATAGACTTTGTATAACGTATATTTTTGCCAACTGTCACACGGTCACATAAAATCTAAGACGTAACATGTGACGTATTTCACAGAAAGGAAATTTCTCAAAAGGATCCCTTCTTTCACACCGCATTCCACGGAAAAGGAGTTTAGATACAAATTCCTCGCGTAACTTTATATCAATCGACTAATTGAAACCGGACACGGTTGGAATCAGGGAAACAATCTAGTTAATCGGGTGTAATTAACGTAATTCACGCCGGATTTGTTCGCCGGCCTGCTATTACGTAGTCGGCGTAGATTGCGCATTGTCACAGCGTGTAATAGCGGTCCAATCTATACATGTTTGTAGTTCAACTTGTATTGTGCGCTAGTGGGGTTATGGGGTTGATGGACTTTGCGGAAATTAGGGATTTGAACTTTGTGAAGACATCGTGTTGTACAATGTACATGTGTTACAAGAAGTAGTCAACAAGACAAAGTGGAATACAAGAAGAAGAGCAGAAGAAGAAGAAGACAAGGAGAAGAGCAGTAACGGTCTGTACACACAACTTGTTCCAACCATCATGATAAATTATAAATGACTAGCTACGCCCGGCGGTTTCACTCGCATAAGTTTCGATCCTGTGGGAATATCGGGATAAAAAGTAGCCTATATATCAATCCAGGGTGTCAGCTACTTCCATACCAAATTTTATCAAAATTGGTCCAGCCATTTGAGCATGAAGAAGTAACAAACAAGTTAGTTTTTTGTGTTTTCTTTCTGCGTCATGTTTACCGCAAAAAACGTATTTTCTTTCTTTCTAGTTCGACCGGTAAAGCAATACCACCATTGCCAATTTTTCCGGTAAAATCACAGTCACCTTTTATCCTCCCACAGCTCAAAATCCCTCCGCAGTCCGAGCAACATGTTCGTCATCAACCTGGCAATCTTCGATCTGACGATGATGATGGAGATGCCTCTGCTCATCATGAACTCCTTCTACCAGCGAATGTTGGGCTACCAGCTAGGATGCGACATTTATGCTGTTCTGGGTTCCTTATCTGGGATTGGAGGAGCTATCACTAACGCTGTCATTGCGTTTGACAGATACAAGTAAGTAGCTTGGAGTGTAATATCATGTTGGGTTTTCTCCAAAGAGTCCTCTATGTTTTCTCTATATAAAACCTCTGCGACAGACAGTCGGATACGAAAGAGATCTTATTTGTATAAGAATGCTGTAAAGTTTTATAAATAAAGAAACAATTTTCAATAACAATACCAAGGGTTCCGTTTTACCTTGTAAGGTGCGAAATTCTGAAAATATTTTAAACTAGTAATTTGTATGACTGAGATATCTTTAATTGGGTACCTAATGGAATGGAAACTTTTACCACGTTTAAAAACCATAATCTAATTTGGTTCTGATTTTCTCAATATAAAATCAAATAAACCGGGATTAGTAATAATATTTTCATACTTGCTTAGATATTTAAAGACGAACCCAAGTGTCTTCGAATTTTATAAAGTCGTAAAGATTCGACTTCCGCATAGGGAATAACTTCGACATTGTTTTTAAAGTTCTTGAACGAGTCTAGACATTTTATTATAGCTTGAACAGCACACAGAAGATTAGCTTGAGTTTTATCGCCAACAGCTCATTTTTTCGTCAGGGTTATGGCGTAACACACAATTTCATTTTGACAATTTAACAACATCCATTGCGTTTTTTACATTGTCGAGCAGACGAATTTTTCAAACATATGAAGCAATGAATTAGGAATTTCCTTCAATATCCTTCAAATTGTGATAAAGATTGGACAAAACGACAACACTTGATAATTGGATTGTCTCATAACGCAAGCTACTGTTCAGCATGGGTTCGATCCCTGAATCAGGCTTATTTGTAGGTATTGGGTTGGCACGCGCGACACAAAGGCACCGCTATTTGCGCGACTTGCGGTACCTTTGTGATGCTCGTGATTTTATCGCGTGTCGCGCCTGTTTGAAGGAGCCTTAATGCTATGATATAATCTAATGGTACCCTAGCCTTAATGATATACGTAATCTATCTTGACCAATTGCTATGATATAATCTATCTTGATCTACGGAACTAACTACCCGATGATTTGACATTTTATATGATTTGTCTTTTAGAACGATCTCCTGCCCTCTTGACGGAAGAATAAACAGAGTGCAAGCATTCATATTGATTGCCTTCACGTGGTTCTGGGCACTACCTTTCACCATTCTGCCCGCTCTCAAGATCTGGGGACGATTTGTACCCGGTAAGTATTTGAAGAACAACAACTTCCCTGAGTCGTTTCACAGTAATTTTAACTCTGACTTTGCATTACTGTTTAAATTACAGTGATCTTTATACTTACTCGTTATAATACGGTTGCTCTCGTGTTGCTGTCGTCAGTAATAAAATAACTGATAATAATAAAAGGACTTTAAGAAAAAGCTGTTTCAAAACCCGAGCCCAAAATTTCGGACCCATGATTCCGTATGACACTCTGCTTGACTGTGCATGTGACGCGACCGTGTTAGGTACAGACGCCAGCACATCAAGTTACCCGAAACTGTCAAACTTTCCCAATCAACTTTGAACCTTATGCTTTAGCGATAAAGTTGAAAAACTATTAAAGAAATTTGACAGATTGTAGTAACTTGATGTACTGGCGTCTGTACAATAAATTGTTATATCGTTGCGTTTTACTGTGGCTTTGATAGCAAAGAACATTGCCTTAATTGAAACTATAATAATACAAATCTGGCCATAAATGTAATAACGGCTGCTGTACGGTCAGCATCAAAAGTCGATTAACACTTCAGTTTTTTTTAATCTCAGTTATTGAGCAAAATATTTATTCAAAATTGCAGCAGAAGTACGATGCAATTTTCAACAAATATTTTGCTCAATAACTGAGATTAAAAAAAACTGAAGTGTTAATATTTTGCTCAATAACTAAGATTAAAAAAACTGAAGTGTTAATCGACTTTTGATGCTGATCGTACATACTTATGTTTTTTTTTTAAACAGACTTTTTTATTGCTTAGTAATAAACTGACTATGATGTCGGTCATATCAGTAGTCACCCCCTATTCAGCCATATGTGAAAGGTGATAGGGCCAGAAAGGGGTCACCCCTTTTCAACAAAGATGGCGATTAATTGAGAAGTATGGAAAAAAAGGCAAGTTGACCCGACACCAAATGAATTGGGATGAGAGAAGGAGATGATGAGACTCGTATGCGATAGTCTGACTGTTCCAAAAATAAGTAGTTTAATTAAAAAAGAAAACAGGCTTTCATTACGCACTAAAAATAATAAAGTAATTAAATAGACTTAATTTAAATTCAGAAAGCGTGGCACAAAAAAAAAGAGAAGGTGTTCCATTATCCGTCTCCTGGCTCCATCACCAGATCCTCGTTACCAAGCCCAATTTATTGGACTCGTTAAAACAAATCATATGAGCCCAAACTCGAGGGGTTTACTACTAGCCACCGAAGAGTTCCACTATCCACTTCCTGGCTCCATCATCAGATCAGCTCCAAGATACCAAATTATAGTTTTGTCATCCGAACTACATATACAAACAAAGTTTCATAATGTTACAACAATTGGAAGTAAGTCAAAATTGACATATAAGATTTTAGTACAGTGTTTGTTAGTTAGTTACAAGTGAAGCTAATAAAAACGTGTTAAAAAGATTTACATAATTAAAGCATAAACATTAACGATACGCAAGAGACTTCATTAACCGTGATTTTATAAACACACCTGCAATTAAATCAACTAACAGTCATAACAACTCGGTATTCATAATGAATATCTGTTAAATATTCAATTAAAAAGAAATATCAGCATCGGAAGCCATTCATTATCTATGGAGTCGCGAATAAATTAGGTAGTCGTTAATAAATAATGGGAGTCGCAAATATTAAAACGTTTGTTTGAGATGGGAAGCGGACTGTTTTATTAGAAAAGCCGATTCTGGGTTTAATATTTGTTTGTGTAAATAAAGGTAGACACGAGCTCTTGTTAAATGAGATTGAAAATATTCTAAACAGGTACGAGATTTCTTAGTTTGGATTAGCCACTGTAGGTACTTACTTAACGTAGTAGTCTTGAAAAAAAATGTATAGACGCCAGCACATCAAGCTACTACAAAATGTCAAATGTCTTTAATAGAATTTCAACTTTATCGCCAAAGCTTAAGGTTCAAAGTTGATTGGGAAAATTTTACAGTTTTGGGTAGCTTGATGTGCTGGCGTCTGTACACATTGGAGAAGAAAATAATATGTCATGTACAATACTATTTCCATAAGGATGAAGTATTAAATACGACTTCTTTCCGTCATCTGTCAACTGATTCACATCACATTGCTTTAGCTATTTCAAACGTATTTGAGACAAACAGTTCGATCCCGAATCAAAAGACAATTGTCTCAACACCAAAGAGGCTAACATTAATCAGTTGGCACTGAAGATTCAGTAGGAGGGGCGTCTATCGATCGGAATGTAATCTTTGACGATGCTTGTTTCTGATGGGCTGGGTCCAGTTCGTATCCCAATTAGTCACATGTTAGATCAGGTGCGAACATGGACCGTATCCCTTACAAACTTTTAATTTTGACACACTGAACTGATTTGGTAAAATAAGTAGGTACCTACTAAGTATCAAATTAGCAAAGGCAATGTAACCTATAGAAAGAAAGAGAGATCGCTCTCTCCCTTGCTCTCCGCAAGGGAGAGAGTAGCGGGATCTTTTTTATGACTATCTTTAGACTATAAGAGTAATCCGCTGGATGCCAGAAGCACAGAACCGGCCGAAATGGCTATGCTTGGGGGAGGCCTATTTCTGACAGTAGACGTCTTTCGGCTGAAATTATGAAGACCAAACGAAACGATGGATGAACTGTGAGAAAGATGATACGGTTAGAAAGGGGTGAATACCAAGATTACGAGTAATAGAGAAGAATGGAAGAAAAACACATGTTGCGCCGACCCCAAATAAATTGTGATTAGGGGAGGAGAATGACGATAAAACGACGAGTAGCTATATCCACTGGCTTCAGTCTCGTTAGGGATAATGTAAACAATACTACGTTTTTCTCTTTTACCATTATCAATAAATCTGCAAAAGTGGACATGGCCATAGATATGCGGCCAGTACGAATTTCCAATTGCGTCCTAAATCCAATTACACACTGTTGTATTCGAAACATGCATTTCGCACCAACGCTACACATAATTCCGAGCTAACCGGCTGATTAACTGCACCAATTGTGCGACAAATTGCACACATCCGTTGAATATTCCTATATTCAACGGATGGCGATGATCTCCTGATTATCGCCATTGTCTTCGTGCAAACTGACGATTGTAATTCGATGAGTAATCGGCTTTAATTTTTTTTTATTAAGAGCGTGTAAGTGCATCAGCCCTTGGTCATAAACATACGCATTGATATGAAGAATGAGAGAAGTTAGTAAGGAGATTTAAAGTAGGTACCTATACTATAGGTACCTAAAAATTTCCCATTAATGTTGTAAACAACACAAAAAATAAAACAAACTTAATACTTAGTCGTAGCCTCATCAAATAAATAAAATACAAAGTCACAACTTGCCTGATTTCATTGTATTCAAGATCCACAAAAGATCATCCGCCACCATTCCTTCATCATAAGAACAAGTAATAGAAATTGATAGGCGGCATGCCTTTTAAACTGTCTTTATTTTACATATATTCAATCAATCTTGCCCACTAAGTCACCACAATGCCTTCAAGTCTAGGATTCCTCATATTTCACTAACATTTCCTTTACAGAGGGCTTCCTAACCACCTGCTCCTTCGACTACTTCACGGACGACCAGGACACGAAGGTCTTCGTCGCCTGCATCTTCGTGTGGAGCTACGCTATCCCTATGACGCTCATCTGCTACTTCTACTCACAGCTGTTTAGTGCTGTAAGTGGTTTTGTCTTGCTCTTTCTAAAGTCTTTTAGCTGTCTGTCTCTTTTCTAGAGGCGATTATGAAGATGTTCTGCTTCTTCTGTTTTATGAAAGGTAACTATTCTGTCGTTCAGTCCGGAAAGTAAACCGACGGTTATGTGCGAACTACTGCCAACTACAAAACATCAACTTTACAGGAGAGCAAAAAAACGTTTTATTTATTTAGTTTTAGAGATTAAAAAAAAAATCTTATGTTATCTTTTTCTAACATGGAATACATTATTCATGATAATAATAATTTTGATTAATAATAACGGATTACCGTATTTTCTGTAGATGGCAGTTGTTGTTTTACCGTGGGTTATAATTAACTCATACATTGTGTAGTTAGCAAATGCTTAAATAATAGAAATGGGATATAAAATCAATAAAATACGTATAGGTATTACTAATTTAAATGTATTAATCAACATAAACCCAATACAGTAGTCACTAATTGGGTGGTGGGACCAACAAAGCAATTTAGTCCAAAATGTTTTGTATTTAAGAAAAAAAAAACTAACATAATATTTAAAAATTAGGTACTTAATCTACGTGAGGTAAAGTGTCATAAAAGTGATAGCAGTCTTGCGGCAAAACTGATTTTAACTGTTGTAGATGATTGTATTTAGTTTTTTTTATCGGGATCTTGCTTGTATTAAGTTGGCTATACACGATATTTGATACGATACCTGCTCTTGGTCTTTGTGGTAAGTTTTCAAATTCGGAATCGAAACTTAATGAAATTAAGATGTATTTTATTAAGATGTAGGTATTATATTGTAACAAGACTTTATTTTTATTAAGATGTATTCTGCCCCCGATAGTTAAAAAGACGTAGGTATCTAACAAAAAGTAAAAACGGAGAAATAAATGTTTTAATGAATAAAACGGGAAATCGTATGCTGTCTTCGAGTAAATTAATATTTTACATACTTAAAGTTGAAAATAATACCCTCTAATAATAGGCTTTAACCTGGTTTAATAATAATATGAATTTATTAAATTATTATAATAAAAATAATGAAAAAACAGTTTCATCTTAGCATAAAAAATTAAGGAAAATATTACATACTTAATTGAATAGACGTAAACGGCTAGATGCGTCCTTTAAATTTCAAACGCTTTTGGCTGTACTTTTTTTCTAGTTTATCTATCTAATAAATGATTTTAACATAAATGGGCGCATATAGGTATTTCCGCCTTTTTTCTTAAGAATTAGAAAGTGTGTAGATAGCCCTTGGCTTAGGTAAAATGTTTATAAAATATTTAATAATCCTTTTATCTAAGGTAGTATATCAGAAATAGTACCTACAGTAGGTTCGTGGTTATCATAATATAAGTCATAGCCTAATTTATTATTTGTAAATAAAAGACAATTTTTTATTCAACGTAAAGTACCTAATTAAGACGATTATGGCAAATGCGCCTATGCTAAAACAATTTTACGAAGTAAATAGGGCGCGAGTGGTCAGATGTGGTCTTTTTTTCTTAATGTAAAAACAGTTTTTTTTTAGCGCGTTATTCGCAAATACCTATTTGCGTCTTATTAACTTCCTTTTAGAAATAGGGACAAATATGCGCCTTTTATATTACTGAACTAAAAAAAAACTATAAAGTATAATGACATTATCTACATAAATGCGACTTTTTAATTAAGTTTCACATAAATTCGTCTTTTCATCTTCAATCGGGTGTAAAAAATGAACAGAAGCGCCCTATTTTGTTGTGCTAAAACCGCACTGGAGGAAGTTAGAGAAATATAAAAAATACAGGCAGATAGGCGTTTTTTTTCTGATTTCGGCAATATACATAACTCAAATCTGGAAAAACTGTTAGATGCGTCTTTTTTCCTATCGGGGGCAGTATTATACTGTAACAAGACGCTTTACACAAAAAACTATCACAATCCAGTATTTCTTTAATTATTGTAAGATAAAGAAACTGTTTCCGTAACCAAAACCGGCGAAATGACAATTCGGAACTCGTCCGCTATGATGACGAAAGAAAGCGCGGGGCGGGGGGTGCACGCTCGCTGCTCGCTGCAACTTCAAACTGCTTGCTCGCTCCGTCCAATTCCTCAGACGGGACCGAATCGTACTACAGTAAACACGCGTTTTAATGTAGATAGCAGTTAATGGCAGAATATGTTACGCAAATTTAGATAGCATTTGTTTCCATTATGGAAGTTGGTAGTTATTGCCAGTAATTTTAAGCATTTTCTTCTGGGCCTTAATTTAGCAGTTATTGGTATATCTAAATATCTTCGTAAATAGCAGTCAATCGAATGTCTGTTTTTGCTAAAGTGTGAAGCAACAACAGTTAAGTAGATCTACATTAAAATCCCAAAATCGTAAAAAATGTAGATAGCAGTAGTTCGCACATAACCGTCGAAACGCTTCTTTAATTATCCCGGAGAATCTTTTCTCTGTAAGAGTATTCAGACGGTGAAAGAGAGAAGAATTTGGTTAGTGTTCTCGAAAGGAGTTGCTACATAAACAAGCGTTAAACCAGTTGAATGCCGTAATTACAGAAACAACTTCATTAGGACGAGCTGGTACACATGTGTACTACAAGCGTTACAAGTTTGTACCAGCTCGTCCCTGAGAGGTCAAGGCCTTTGTATTCGTAATTGTGTCTCGCGTCGATCCACGTTCTAAAACGACGGGTTAATAAACTACAAAACAACCAGGGGGCCTAAAAATGCCACTTTGGCAGAATCATAAAAGGATCACATTATGAATTATAATATGGCGCAGACAGTTCGTATTTTTCTTTTTTTCGCTGCACTACGTAGGTATAATCAAAGAGATTGGATTTGGATTGGATTGATTGGTATTTTAGCAAAGACAAAACAAATTACTGAAAAAAAATCCTTCACCAATGCGATTTGATACGATTAACTTAAGAGTTAACTGTTCATTATGATTCATAATGTTATCCTTTTATGATTCTGTCAAAGTGGCCTTTTTGAGCCACCAGAATCTTTTTCAAGAAACTTTTATTTCTGTTAAAGTTTTGGTTTCAGAAGTAGAACAAAGATTAGTAGACAATATTAGGTAAGTAGAAATACTCGTAAGTCGTTTAGTCTACCTGGAAGTAAGTATTTAAACAAGTCATGATATACCTACACCAAACAAAATATGGCAAAATTCGTCTGTATCTCGCCGTAAAGAGAAACAGATTGCGTTAAACTTTGAGCATATATTTATCTTATTATGTTAATTACGTTCCCCGGTGTTCTTGAGTGAAGCAGCGTAATTTTGGACAGCTCATATTACGTTTCAAGGTTAAAACTAGGCTAATTAGCCAAGTTGAGGAGGCAAGTGCTTCTAAGTGAGCCGAATCTGGACCCAACGAACTTAAGCCTAGTTTGGACTATAGCGATGGAAGTGGACTTGCGTGTCAAAAGGCGGGTTGCGGGTTTTGATAACTAGAAGACTTTATTTTATAGCACTATGTGACCTAAACTAACGTCTAAGTCACGCTTTTCTGTGACTTAAGTAGTCTATTTTTACACAGAAAAGCGTGACCAAAGTGCGGGTTTAGGTCACACGAGCTATAAAATAGTATACGATACGTGTGACTTAAGAAGACAGTATTATTGCACAACGTTTAGCTACACTCTGAGCATTTATGGACTATTAAGTCACACGTATTTTAATGTACTATTTCAAGAAGCTTACACAAGGACTTACTTTTTATAAGAATCAGTAAAATGTATTTGTACAGACGCCAGCACATCAAGCTACTACAATATGTCAAATTTCTTTAAAAGATTTTCAACTTTATCACTAAAGCATAAGGTTCAAAGTTGATTGAGAAAATTTGACAGTTTCGGGTAGCTTGATGTGCTGGCGTCTGTACAAATCCAATTTGTCGTTTTCCATGGAGAAAAAGGCTTGAAAAACACAACAGTTCACAAAAGCCATAAAGTTAAATAGGTTTTTAAAGTTCGTTTGGATCTGCAATGTTTGTCACATTTCTAAGATGTGACTTAAATTATCTCTTGTTAAAACAAACTTTTTCGATTGAGTTTGTATTAAAAAAGTTAGGAGAGCTATTACTCTGTGCAGACAAGTAAATTCTCAACAAACAACTTTGAAAGTCACACAATAGTCAAATAATACAGGGTGGCACTGACTTCGATGCGCAACCTATTACGATGGATTCAGTATACGGTTTTGAAACGTTGATGTTTTTAGTCGGTTAAAAAAATTGCTGTTCCATACATTTCGGCCGCGCACTTTTCCATGAAACAGCAGATTTTTATGGTAACCTAAAGGAAAATTCTGCGCTGGATAGGTTCCATCAAAACTGGAAGGAGGACGCGCGGGCTCGCGAAAGATGGAAGGAGTGGAGGGAGGCCTTTGCCCAGGAGTGGCACAGCGCAGGCAAAAAAAAATTCTACGTAACCCGCTAGAATCATGACGTGCTGAATTCATGGTTACATTACAGTTTGCGCGTCGGTGTCTCAGCCACCCTGTATAAAAACATGCAAACAAATTAAATAATATCAAACGGTAACTTTTTTTTTCTATCGTATCAAATTAGTTGTATTATGTTTTCAACACAATATCTACCTAACATATATCCTGAAAAATTTATCATTTATTTTTCTGATTTTCTTTGGGTACTGTAGTCGATCGAAAAACGCAAGTTTTAAAAGCAATAAAAGTATATTTTATTGCTTCTAAACTTGCGTTTTTTGCGTTTAGGTCATGTAATCCCCTTAACTTTAGTTTTCTACCACAACCTGTGAAAGTACCTCCCTCATATTTCACTTAGCTTCGTAATAAAAAAATAAATCAAATAGGATTTGTGGATGTCGTAAATAATGCTAGAGACAGTTGTAGACCATCAATGATATAATATTTTTCAAGTACTTTTCTTTAGAGGAATCTTTCCCCTTTTTATTATTTTCTGCTTATTTTTTTCGTGTGGCAACACTCAGCATACCTTTGCTTGATGCCACTTTGCAGTTTGACTTAAATTAATCCCTTCGTTATGAGATTTCGCTTTTGGCATTAAACGTTTATTAGTAAGGGCGTTATAGTATACATATAGATTCTGATACAACTATCGCACAAGTCTTAAATCATTATTCTTCACGTACCTAATTTTTATCTGGTACCTTGAGTACCTTCTAAGACTTACATAATATCAAAATGTAGGTAAACCAAACCGAATGATGGATAATTAGATAACTAACTACCAAAGATTGCTTAGAAATCTATCTCAATTCAAAACAATCACTCAAAAGAAACTCGAACACAATCAAACCCCAAATGAATGACTGAAAACTCGGCGTAATAATTTCCTTCCGCAAACTAGAAAGGTTCGTCGCTCGGCCACAAAAGGCCGACAGATCTTCCGTCCTATTTAATTCGGTCTGACCGTCCTATTTAAATAGGTTAATTGAATCGAAATGTATCCGTGGTAATAATCACGGCCGGTATTAGGATACCGGCCGTGATTATTACCACGGATACATTTCGATTCAATTAACCTATTTATAATTAGGCATCATACCCGTTTTGTCCTAGGGTTTTATTATCTGATCTAGGATTAGAGGAAAACAATATCAGTTTTTTGTCATTGTACTATTGTAGTGTTTGGGAGCGCACAGACTAAAGAAAGTCGTACGGATATTTTACTTGTATTGTAAAAGTGACTGCGAAACTGAAAGTGCAGTATAGTCATAAACTACACATAATTTTGCTGATGATGCCTTGACAAAAGCTGCATCCGGGTAGACTGGAAGTCGATACCAAAATGTTGATAAAACTCGACAGCTGATGAGGATATGTAGGTACAATGCGTGCCACAAAAGATGAGACTTGACACACCACGTGGTTTGACTTGCGCAGAACACGATTTTAGGTATCTTTAGCGGTATGATAATCCAGTCAAAATAGACAAAAATAAGTCATAACTTAGACAAAATTCGCATAGAGCTGAAAATTGGCGGAGATGTTAAATACATCATTATAAATGAAATGTCAAAAATCCCCTTCGATCCTACTTCTGCAAAAAAAAATATTCATGGTCAAAAGTACAAAATTAAGGTTTTTTCCATTTTTCTCGAAAACAGTAAGTATTATCGTGAAAATAGATCAGACAAAAGTTGTAGATCATACAATTCTCTACAAAAATGGTCCAGTCACTTTTTCTCTTACGACTCACCATTCGTGAGATATCGCGGTTTTAATCATTAGAAATTTCATATTTTACATAATATGCACACATTTCCGCACCACCTATGAGGTAATGTACTTAGTACATTTTTTCTAACGTGGTTTCCCCAGTAGGTGATGGAGATAGCCCTTCAATTAACTCCCCTTGACCTGTATATATAGCAGGAAGCGGCGCTAGCCGCCATCAGGCTAATGCATCTGGGCATATGGGGCAAAAACATTACCAGTCCACACGCTAAAATCCTGGACCGGGCGATTGAGTACCAGCCTCTCATCGCTGCCCCGTGTGATAGAACACCAAACCAACCGATGTTCAACAAGAACTACATTATACAAACAGTTCAGGAAGAAAGGGATCAGTCAGGAGTCAATGAAGTGCGCATTTATACAGACGGCTCTAAAACACAAAACGGTTCAGGTGCTGGCGTACACTCCCTTGACCTAAATATTAACTTTCACATACCACTAGGCACACATAGTTAGATCTTTCAATGCGAATGTGTTGCCTTAACACAAGCTGCAACAGCAGTAAAGCGCTTAGGCATCCGGAACTATGGCATTAAATTCCTATCCGACAGCCTATCTGTTCTCAAAGCTTTAGGAAGCAAACAAACTAACAATAAGCTAATTTTTGAGTGCCATCTAGCTCTGGAGAGTTTATCGACGTCTAATCGTATTACTCTCCAGTGGATCAAAGGGCACAGTGAATCTCTGGGCAATGATGCTGCAGATAAACTTGCGAAGAGAGGCTCTGATATGAGGGTGCTAGGCCCGTACCCACTTCTCCCTTTGCCTTTCTCACAATTTCGTGCGTGGATTCGCCAAAGATCGACCGAACTTCATAACAACAGATGGTCACGGACAACAGACTGTAGACAGTCAAAATTGGCTTTACCAATGATACACCCGCGATTAACCAAAAAACTTCTCAGCCTGAGTAGGAATAACCTTAGAATAATAATAGGTACAATTACGGGCCACAACCTCCTTAACAAACATCTTTTCAACATAGGCGCCACGGACAGCCCCCTTTGCAGGGGCTGCCTTGATGCCGAGGAATCAGCCGCCCACGTCATCCTGGATTGCGAGGCCGTGGCTTCTCAACGTGCAGAAATCCTCGGAACAATGAGGTCGCTCCGCGAAGCCTGTGAAGCTCCCAGGAAGCTTCTGTGCTTCTGGGCGGAGCTAGGCTGGCTCTGTTAGCCAGAATCCCCACGCACAACGGCCCGAATACGGGAAAGGGAGTCCCATCATCACCATCATTCCCCAGTAGGTATACTCTACGATCTATGAAATGTGTGCATATTATGTAAAATATGAATTTTCTAATGATTAAAACCGCGATATCTCACGAATGGTGAGTCGTAAGAGAAAAAGTGACTGGACCATTTTTGTAGAGAATTGTATGATCTACAACTTTTGTCTGATCTATTTTCACGATAATACTTACTGTTTTCGAGAAAAATGGAAAAAACCTTAATTTTGTACTTTTGACCTTGAATAATTTTTTTTGCAGAAGTAGGATCGAAGGGGATTTTTGACATTTCATTTATAATGATGTATATAACGTCTCTGCCAATTTTCAGCTCTATGCGAATTTTGGCTAAGTCAAATGTCTATTTTGACTGGACTATGAGGTCTGAGTGCGGGACGGGACCGGACGTCATAGGGGCGGCGAAAAGAGCGGGGGAGGCGGGGTCAAGTCTCATCTTTCGTGGTACGCATTGTAACTACATTGAGAAATGGAAAACTATGGTTTACCTTGATATTAGCAACTGTAGAGAACACATGCTTTATTAAGTATTTAATTGGTTGATGAGAAAATAATATGGGGCTCGTGGTTAAATAATAACAGCCGCACAGGTCGATCGATCAGGTTAAGCTACGCTTGTCGCGGTTGTTCTGTGGATGGGTAACCATCTTTATATACCGAGAAACCTCCGTGCCTCGGAAAGCACGTTAAACCGTTGGTCCCGGCTGTCATTCGTGGATTCTTGACAGTCGTTACGGGTAGTCAGAAGCGCGATAGTCTGACAACTAGTCTTACCAAGGGGTACGTATTACCCAGACATGGACAGAGACAGTCGCTCCATGTAAAATACTGGTATTCAGCCGCATCCGGGTAGACTGGAAGCCGACCCCAACATAATTGGGAAAAGGCTAGGCAGATGATGATGAGAGAATATTGTAAGTTCATGCAATGAAAATGAGAAAATAATTAGGTATAACACTTTTAGCCAAAACGATCCAGCAGTGCGATTCTGTAACCATCTCACTGTGAAAACTTAGGTGAAGTGAGCGTGGAGTGAGCTGTCATTAGTGTCAATTCCTAGCAAAAACAAACTCACATCACCTAAGTTTTCACGGTGAGATTTTTACAGAATCGACCGGCGGTACCTAATTTCAAATACCTATTACCAAAGCAAGGCTGGTTGATGACGTCACTTCTTCACTTCGGAATCGGCTTACTACGTACTCAAGCGTAATAAGATTTACCTTGTCAGGTAATCTCCAACAAGTACCTACAGCAATGAATACCTAACATAAAACCCGATCTCAATTTTGCTATTTCACACGAAAAAATCTTGTAAAGTCATAGCATTACCTTTTATTTTAAATGGTACCAAATACTATATTTAGGTACCTAAGTAATATTATTACTGAGAGTTTCATACTCCGATTATCTTAATTATTGTATAAGGTACTCGGGTAATACATATTAATAGCTTTACCTTTTACTATTAAATGGTAGAAATACTATATCTAGGTACCTAAATAATATCTATTATTACTGAAAGTTTCATCCTCAGATTATCTTAATTATTGTATAAGGTACTCGGGTAATACATATTAAATAGGTAAGTACCAAGTTTTTCTCCCAGCCGTTGAGAGAATGCATTGCTGACACCTGTCAGTGCGACAATTCTAGTAGCTAATAAACATCAAATTCGCAAAACGTTTGTATGAATCTGACAGGTCTCAAGAACGCATTCTCTCGTCGGCCGCATTGTAGGCTCTAAATTTTTACATGAGTGGTTATCCAAGCCTTAACATAAAGCTAAATACTTAGATATTGCCATAATGTTGACTCTTCAGAAACAAACTCAGTCGTTACCTCAATATTTCCACAATACATTCTACCCCCTCTTCAAGAACCCCTAAACAAATAACCTTTTCCATCGCCCCAAAAACCTAAACAATCAATTTTTCTTCAATAAAACATGAACACAATAACAAAAAATAACATTCATTCGCGCGTAACCTCGACAGCGCTCGTAAACTACGTTCAGACAAAAAATGTCGAATCACTAAAGTTCCGACGAAGGGGCGAAAATTGTTTGTTAAGTTCGTCACCTCGAATTGCTTCGGATAAACTCTCGGCCTCGTCGAACTTTCCCATCACTACTGAGAACAGGCGAAATTAAATTCGGATTTGAGTTCCATTGCGGTTTGAGTGCAAACAGTTTAAATTAAATACGATGATATATAAGATATAAGATGTCACGGAATGTAATTTGACAAATATGTAATGTTTAAATTAAAATTTTGACAGCACGGTTGGCGCAGTGGTTAAGCGATTGACCGCAGCGCTGCGTGTCGCGGGTTCGATTCCCGCACGGAACAAATATTTATATGACCTACAAGTAGTTGTTCCGGGTCTGGCTGTTTGTGTATGTGAGTTTAAATGTTTGTAAACGCACCCACAATACAGAAGAAATTCCTAGTGGAGGGCAAGGTTTTAAAAAAAAAAAGTTCATAGATTCGATCTTTTTGTCAACCGTGTCTGACCATCTGTGTTGGGCAAAGGAAATACTTAATTAATTAAGTACTTCTCGTAATTATTAGTTTTACACAGACCCAAGTTGTTCCGCAGCGTTATTAAATTAACATGCAGCGGGAAATGGGTTAAGATGTTTATAAACGTTTTTTCCAGGTTAGTTACCGGCAGCGCTCCTTGCGTTTTCCAATAAATAGCTATTAAGTGTGCTTTTCATTAGCTATTTACTTTGAGATTCTTAATTAAACTGCCGGTTTTAAATTGCTGTTAAATGTTGTTTTAGTCAGCCATACGTCATGCAAGGCTTTTCAGTGGGAATGCACTGCTTTTAAAACCTTCTTTTAAATAAATACGTTGAAAATACATGTAGTTATAACAACAGTCTAGTGTATTTTTGTAATAAACATAATCAGTTTTTAATGTTCCCACTGCTGGGACACAGGCCTCCTCTTGTGAGAGGGTGTGGGCCTTAATCCACCACGCGGGCCCAGTGCGTGTTGGTGGATGTCACATGCCTTCGAATTTTCGGTTCTAGGATATGCCGGTTTCCACGCGATGTTCTTTTGTTTGAAATATTAAATGCTACTACAAATCAACATAAAATACAGAGCATTCACTCGCTTATTATTTAAAAGCATCACCATTTTGAAACAACAGCCAGGACACGTCATAATTAAGTCAATAGAGGTTGAACAAAAAAGGAGCCATTCATGTTTTTTGAATTCAGAATCGTCGACTCTCGAAAAACGCGATTTAACAAGACTGATAATTAAAAGTCTGATTGCTCAGTTTTTTTTCTCGTTTTCTCTACAAGGAAAATTGGACAGAAAAGCTTTCGTTCGACCAAAATTGAAAATTCGGGGACTGTTGAACCATTCTTTATTTGCTTCGTATTATTTAATTGAAAGTATTTTTAGCTGGTCGATGCTTGTTATATAACGCAAAATTAAAATCACGCTTCTAAATTCAAACGGGTGCAGAATTTAAGCGACTGTTCTCATTTGGGGTACGATTAAAAACTACGTAGACACTAGAGGTTCTTTATCTTGAAACCTAGTTGGAAACGTACGCGAGTAGCTTGTCCCATTTTCGTCGCCCCATTAGTGAGCTTTTATTATTATACGTCCTAATTTTGTAAGTAAGTAAATTAAGTACCTAGATAAAATATACAAAAAGTTTAATTGGAAAAAATAAAAGTTGATGAAGAAGAAGAAGTTAAGGAGGAGAGGGGGGGAGGGTTCAGGAGTTGTTGATGAAGTTGTTGTTGTTGTTGTTGTTGTTGAAGTTGTTGGTTGTTGTTGGCAGTAATTTTACATAAACACAGATTAAGTTAACATCACAATTTTTTGTTTAATCGTCCCCCAAACTGAGCACGGCTTGTATCTCGGGAATCTGAGTGCGAATGAGCTGAAAGAAATAAGTCAGTTTACAAGGCAAGTTTAGTAAAGCGATCTCTAATTGGCAACACGAATTGCAGTAGACATAAAATATAAAAACAATCAGAACAAAAGCTAAAACTCTCCAATTCCGCGTATTTAAAACGGAAAGTTATACAATAAATGAGAATTATTTTAGAACGATTCGATTCAAGAATTCTTTGAGTAACAATTTAAGCGGAAACTCAGAAGTTTTCCTTGAAAATGGGGAAGACGCAATATTTGTGTTTGAACCAATGAACAAATTCCGGAACTGGGTTAGCGTTGGGCGTACCTATTCGATATGCTTTATTCGACTAATTAACGTCGATTACATTCGTGTCGACTGCATTCGATTAATTCACTGATAACATTGATCGCGTCAATCTATTTTTAACATAACAGTGTTTTTTTTATCATAATTAGGGCCAAGAAGATCGATCGATAGCTATGCAAACTAGCACAATCGATTTGAATAAATCAGAATGCCCACGTGGTATGGTAAACATAAGGTGGGACGCCCTCAGGCTAGGTGGAGCGACGATCTTCGTAGGATGGCAGGTAGCTGCTAGATGAGAGGCCTATGTCCAGCAGTGGACTGCTATAAGCTGATGATGATGATGAGAATGCCCACTGCATCAATCAACTTGAATCATTCGAATAAGATTCCGATCGTTTAATTAATCGGTGGACGCGCCGATTGTTCATTCGAATAGAAATTCTTACAACTCCGATTCGATTGTCTAAACATTTCGGAATCCCGCAACGCTTATCTTGGTCGGAATGGGCGAGGAATGTTTTAAAAGAAAGAACTGCTGTAGCTTGTATTGGTTATCGGTTAGTGGTACCTACATAGGTACGTGTTTGTATTGTGTAGGTAGATACAAACGAATAAAACGCGTAAAGGCTCCTTCAAACAGGCGCGACACGACACACCGACAGTCCGGCACCGTCCGGCAGTAAAGGCACCGCAAGTCGCGCAACGAGCGGTGGCTTCGTGTCGCGCGCGATTATATCGCTTGTCGCGCCTCTTTGTAGAAGCCTTAAATTTGTAGAGTTCCGTGTCATTGTTTTGTTCATACAGTCTCATCTTCATTGTGTGTTTCGGATAGAGTTATCCTGACATTCTGCCAATGATATTTATCAAAACACTAGCTTCTGCCCGCGACTTCGTTCGCCTGAAATTTTCGTAACGCATCGCCCACCCGCACTATTACTTCGGTTCCGCTTAGCGTTTATTCGATTTCTTTTTTTCTCTTTTCGCTCGGTTCCTAAGGGTTGTAGCGTGAAGGTAAATCGTCCAAACGTTTCTCAACAATTGAGCTATCAAATGCAAAAACATTTTTCAAATCTGACTGGTTGTTCGAAATTAGCGCGTTCAAACAAACTCTTTCGCTTCATTATTAGTATAGATAACTATAGATTATTTTATCTACTTGTGTAAAAAAAAACACCATCGTATTTTCTATAAGCATTCAATGTCACCTTTAGAAAATCATTACCTTTTAGGGCCTGTGCACACCACGTGTTTTAAACGCGCCGTTGACGCGCGTTTGTAGCGATACAGACGCGATACGCACGCGAGTCAGATACTGGCAGGTACTGCTCTGTAGGATAAAAGCGCGTCTTCAACGCACGTTTCTAAAATGCGCGTCAACGGCGTGTTTAAAAAACGTGGTGTGCACAGGCCCTTAATGTCGTGAAGGATCACTCCCGAATGAATTCATTTCAAACACCAAAGTGGATTTAGAAGCTCGACAGTACGTTTCCTTAGCCCTGGGGGTCCCGGTCATGCGGAAAAAAGAAAAGAATTCGAATTATGTCGAACGTAAATAGAATTTAATATAAAGTTACGTAAAGCACCTACATGCTTTATACTTTTAATAAAAATGAGATGGATTAAACGTTGAAATCATATTGTGTTTGCCAACCAAATACATTTTTCTTTATGTAATTCACAAACCTGATGTGCAATCACAAATGCAATAAAACAGTTACATCACGATATTTCACATGACTAGATCTGAATCTAGCACGCAGCATAATCCTTACATAGTATAAAAAAGTCGCCGAAATGTCTGTGCGCTCATAACTTCCGAATGACTGCACCAAATTGGATAATTCTGTTTGTTTAAAATAATACAATGTTTAATGCAATGATTTGGGCAAGACTAAAGTCACGTTCACGTGTAAAGAAATGGCGGAATGAGCTGGAATCCTACTTAAAGGATTGGCCAGGAATCGCAGGAGACTCTGAAAAGTGGAAAGAGGGAAGGTAGCCCTTTGCCCTGCAGTGACAAAACACAGGCTTATAATAATATCTACTAGCTTCTGCTCGCGACTTCGTCCGCGTGAAATTTCTTGTTCCCCGGGCCCACCCCGTCGCATCGCCTACCTGCGCTTTTAATTCGATTACCTTTTTTCTAACTTTTTGGTTTTTGCTCGGCTCCTAAGGGTCCTAGCGTGATGTTAAGGGGGAAGCGCAAAGGTAGCCCGCGAAATTCAAATTTTCTTACGTTTTTTGCAATTTGCTGGTCAGCATTAAGTTGTACGTTGATTAATATATGAATCGCGGCCGTAAGAAATATGTGTTTACAGAATTATAATCATTAAAGTCATCAACACAACTCTCTAAGACCACGTAAGTCCAAAGAATGATGATTTCATGAAACAGTTATTCTTGGGACTTACGTGGTCTTAGAAAGTTGTGTTGATGACTTTATTGGTTATAATTCTGTAAACACCCTATTTCTTACGGCCGCGATTCATATATTAATCAACGTACAACTTAATACTGACCAGCAAATTCCAAAAAACCTAAAAAAAATTGAATTTCGCGGGATACCCTGGCGCTTTCGCCTTAAGTAGCCTATAGCCTTCCTCAAGAATTGGGCTATTAAATGCAAAAATAATTTTTCAAATTTGACTGGTAGGTCTAGAGATTAGCGCGTTCAACCAAACAAACAAACTCTTCAGCTTTATAATATTATAAAATAATAATAGTAAGTATAGTATAGATAGTCACTTTTGTAAGCGACACAAATGGAAAGATTTACGGGGAAAATGCGGACCTATTATAGGCTGGGCGAATAGATCTAGTTCATACCTTACCCAACACTGGCTAGCCTGTGTTATCTAAATACAGCCCCAATACCTAATCTACATTACATAGATAACACTGTCCGCTGCCAAGTATTGCGCCAAACAAAAAAATCACTTCTTTTCAATAAATATTCGTCATCGACACGCTAAGAAGAAAAATATTGTTCGTGAACTCCCTTTTTTTTTTGTTCCGGGGTGGAAAATCTTCATGGATGTCCGCCGCCCTGAGGTGGGTGGCGGGGTCTGTCAGACAGACTCTTACTGACTAAAAACCACCCCGATGTTCCATCTCACACCTACGCCGGGGGCGCGGGAACGTACGATCCTTTCGCAACCCCCGACTGGTTCGTTAACTCCCTAACCTAACCACTACACCTTTTCATTCCCAGGTACGGCTCCACGAACGCATGCTCTCAGACCAAGCCAAGAAGATGAACGTCAAGTCTCTTGCCGCCAACAAGGAGGATGCCAGCCGAAGTGTCGAGATAAGGATCGCTAAAGTCGCCTTCACGATATTTTTCCTTTTCATCTGTGCCTGGACACCTTATGCTTTCGTTGCTATGACTGGAGCTTTCGGTGATAGGTGAGTGTTTAGACTTGACTTGTGGCTAAGTAATAACAAGCACGGGTCAATCGAAGGTTCAGCTACACTTGCCGAGGTCGACCCGTGGATGGGTGACCATCTAACCAGCACGTGCCTCAGAAAGCACAGTAGCAAGCCCCCCGGTTATGCCGGCTGTCATTCGTTGATCTTTGACAATCGTTACAGGTTGTCAGACTCTTGGGCTTTACTGGGTAATACTTGTGTATTACCCAGTAACTGGGTTGCGGAGGTAGGATGAGCAGTCGCTCTATGTAAAATACTGGTATTTAGCTGCATCTTGTTAGACTGGAAGTCGACCACAACATAGTTGGAAAAAAGCTAGGAAGATTGATAGTAAGCACCAAGTGTTCCGACTTCGCCATGAAACACTTTAGTTATTACAGAAGCATAAAGGCTCCTTCAAACAGGCGCGACACGCGATAAAATTGCGCGTCGCGCCTGTTTGAAGGAGCCTTTATCAGAAAGCAAATAGGCTTTGACAAACCACGTGGGAGTCTAGTTTGCGGATAGACAAAAGAAAAATTCCAGTTAGTTTCATTAAATTCACTAAGACTTGTAGCCCCAGGGATTTAAAATTTACGTAGGCTGGTATTAGGGAATGCCAGGACTAGGTAGGCGCAGTAAGTATTTAAAATACCGATTAAAACAAATACTTCCTACTTCTTAGAGCTTTTGGTTTATCCTTTGGCAATTACTCTGAGTAATAAATCTTAGGATTCGAAGGCGACCGAATAGATTAGAGATTAGAATAAGTATTTTACTGGTAGGCCTATTTCGACAAATGATTGCAGGATTGTTATTGACAATCGGTCGCGAAAAAAATCAATAGCGGTGCTATTCTATAAAAAGTTCACCGTGATGACTTAGGTGAAGTGAGCTTAAGGGGATTCTGTTCCCTACATTTTGACGAGTTATGCGAACATAAATTTGATTTTGACACCTGATTTTTTTTCGTGACCGATTTCGTTTATTTTTTGTATATCGTCAGAAAAGTATAATTTATTGAATATATGTGGTTTCCATACTGTTTATAAAGATACATTCATAACTCTTTCCACCAGGAACCTCCTGACTCCCATTGCGACGATGGTGCCCGCCGTCTGCTGCAAGGTAGTCTCATGCATAGACCCATGGGTGTACGCTATTAATCATCCCAGATACAGGTCAGTATTACCTTCCTCTGTTAAACCTCCTCTATTGTCAAACCTCACCTTAAGTTTGTCGAGTTATTCCGGTCTGATCCCCTGAACTCCTTCCCCACCTCCCCCTGGATACCCTGGTAGTTATTCTTCTGTTTTAATCTCTATTTTATCCAGCGCAACTTAATCAGTTAGTCTAGGTTCGCGTATTTCCCGCGGCGATTTTTTTTCGCGCACTGGATTTTCAACTCACTGCTTAGAGCCGAGAGTTGAAAATTTAACAGTGTGTTTTTTTAATGCGCTGGGATGCACTCTGTTGGATTCTCAATGCTCGGCTCAACACCAAGAGTTGAAAATCCAGTGCGCGATAAAATCCCGCGGAGATATTTTTACGTCCGTGCGATCGTAGGATTTTTTTTTTGAGTATGGGAATAAATCAAATGACCCCTCCCGCTCTGAATGGAGCGGAAGGGAGTGTCAGACTCTTACTGACGAAAACCCACCCGTGTTCTTTCCTTAGCCTTTTATTATCCGGGCTAGCGGTAACCCTTTCGGACAATCCCGCTGACCCGGCAGGCGAACGTAGGCTTAGTCTTTACTTCTAACCTTCTTGACCGACATGTATAATTCTCCAAGAGAGAAACTAACTATGAATATAGCATGACAGAGTGATAGGGGTCGGAGATTTCGATCAGACAAATTCGAGGTCAATTTTTGGTAAATTCCTTTTATTTTCTACAGGGCGGAGCTCCAGAAGCGTCTCCCCTGGATGGGAGTTCGCGAACAGGACCCTGACTGCGTATCAACTACCACCAGCGTGGCCACCGCGCAGTCTACTGCCCAACCCGCTACCGAAGCCTAAACACTCACAGAAATACCTACAACTACTGGTGCACTGAGAATTTGTTCGACGCCATCTTTAACGTTCGAAACTAGAACATTCTAGAATTTTTCGAACATTGGACAGTTAATTTTATGAAAATTCGTTTAATTTGTTTGAAATTCATGTGCTTTTGTTTGCGCAGTAATTAGTTATTTTAGTTAGACTTGGTTAAATGCTTAAAAACTTAATTACCCTAATTGCTATTGTAATAAGTTACCTAATGATATACTCGTATTTTAAAGGCACTATATTTTAGGACTATTTAATTAATCATATTTTGCAGTAATTAAGCAGAAAATATTAATTCATTTACGAACATCTCAAACATTATGCTCGAACTCATTAGTCCTAATGAACTCCAGCATCTCAACAATGTTCTATTTCTGTGTCTACAAACAAACAAGATTCGTCCACACCGCCTGTCCCTTGAGATGAGATTATCACCAAAAAACATTCCAATATATTTGATACAAAAATTATTATTTGAGCCGTCAAATCCATCTTGTAAAGAAGAAAAACTTTTGTCATAAATCTGCCAAAGTAGTCCTTATAATATACAACAAATGGTCAATAACATAGGTAGGTACCTCCCCGTCGGAAACTAAGCTGATAACTGCGAAGATTTCCAAGACCTGACGTAGTTAAAAGTGACAGATCATCATAAAGCCCTTACCTGTTGAAAGAAATATTCCAAAGTATAGTTTGCTTCCTTTTTTGTAGAGATTTCCCACCTTCCGAGAGAGATTTCTGTCTTTCCAAACCCCATTGTTCTTACGCCGTTCTAAAATGATTCTATTGCGGGCCCCCTTTACATTTGAGTGAATCATGTCCATCAAACGTATCCAGGGCTACCCAATGTGTTCCTTAATTCTAATACCCCTTGAATTTACCATTCAATACTTTCAAAGCAAGTATACCGTATCAACAACCAACTTAAGCTATTTTGAGGGATTTAACAAATTAAGCGTGAAATGTGTTGTTTGCTAAGTCAATCAGCAGAAACATGTACTTACTGGATTACCTACTTTCGTATAAGTTCTTAGCTAATGTTAACTTAAACTTTTGTGTAGAAAGTTATGTAATGTTTTATATTCCTAAGGTATATGTTGTAAAGAACAAATTCTGATTGTACCGAGTTAGAATTAGAAACTTTGTGAACAACGACACAAGCAAGTCTACGGTTCAACGAGTATGCAAGAATAATATTTTTTTACGAAGCAAAATAAAAAAGACAAAAAAAAATACGGACTGACCCCAATGACCAAGCTGATTTTAAGAGCAAATAAAGTTATAATACTGCAACAGACGAGTTTCTTTTATTTTGTATTTATCCCTTAGAATAGAAAAATGGTGAACGGGGTTAGGGGATCATTAGGCTTTGGAACACCCACAAAGCTGTTTATACTTGAAAGTACCAAAAAAAAAAGAGAAAAAAAAATCTATTCTACTCTACCGTCCCTGCTTGGTTTTTCGACTTGACAAAAGATCGATATGTTGTTACTATTATGTAGTTTAATATAAATGTATTATACGCATAAACCTTCCTTCTTTCCTTCAAAAATCAATCTGTCTAGCCTTTTCCTATGTTGTGGTCAGCTTCCAGACTAACGGGATGCAGCCGAATACCAGTATTTTACATGGACTGGCTATCTGACCTCCACAACCCAGTTACTGGGTAACATGTGTTACCCAGTAACGACTGTCAAGGATCTACGAATGACAAAAGGGACCAACGGCGTAAAGTGCTTTCTGAGGCACGAATGGGTCTCGATACCTATGTAATGGATGGTCACCACACATGAAACGACCGCGGCAAGGAAAGTTTCGATCGATCCCTGCGGCTCATATTATAGACTAGACTCGAGCCCCTAGACACAATTTACACCAACCTCATTAATCTCAACAGCAACAAAACAGAATTTATGCAAACACAACCACAAAAAAGTATTTCATAACCAGAGACAAAACAAAAAAACAAGAAGTAATGAGTCGCGTAAAGCAGTTTACACTTGGAGCTCTTTTATCGGCGACCGCTACTAATGAACTGTGCGACCAAGATAGACAATTTTATGGCTGCCGTCTCTTATAATACGATTTTGTTTCATTCCTTGATCCTCGAAAATGGCTGGAAGCTCATAGACACGGATCGCGGAAATGAGTTGAGTGCGAGTTGTAGGTATAATAGATTTGTTTCATTTTTTTTTTTGATATAACTTCTTTACGCGCATTGGGCATTTTTTGAGATGGGAAAAAACCATTGAACTCGCGCCACTGTTACCATAAGCGACACCGCGCGTGTTGTATATAAGACGAATAAAAAATACCCGCTTCGGATGTGTTCGGCTGTCCTCGGGATGTACTCGGTTTTAATATATATCCGATATGTCAGAGAGTGATGCAAAGTAAGATTGTGTTTTGTTTTCACTTCTGTCGGCACTCCCGGAGTGCCACTGGTTTTTTTATTGCTGAATGGGTCTGCTCTTGACCGCCATCACGCCTGATGGACAGCGATGGATGAGGTCTATAACAGGTATCTTCTGGGCACGTTCGTTCCATCATATGGAACGAACGTGCCCAGAAGATACCTGTTCACTCTTGCTTTCTTCACTTCGAATACTTACGCGTAAGAGACAGGTAGAATACCTTCCACCTATGTCTCCAAAGATTCAATACGTGATTTTAAAACTGCTGCGTTGAAAATTTTCCGCATTTAATCATCATTTGTTGAATTCATGGTTACAATTTGATGATTTATTTAATTATATGTACCTACGTTTTTTGTTGTCATATCGCTCTATTTTCCACATTCTCAGTCCATAGCAAGAACGTCGGAATAGTTACGTAATTCTCGCGACATGTGGGAACCGGGGCGAAAATTCGTACTTTTCGACTTTAAAATCGGCTTACTCGTACAAGTCATTTTATGAAGTAAAAGCTCTCGTGTTGCTTGTTTCAACCCGAAATCATGTTTTACGAAGCAGCGAGAAATCTTTAACAATCATAATAACCTCTTGGGTGAAATTTCTTAAAGAGAGCGGTTTGTAGAGTGATTCAACATTTAAGAGATTTTATTTTACATTCTAGAGCAAGAATTTATGATGTTTATATAGGTTTCCTGTAAAAGGATCCAGAGAATTAAAAACATATCCAGCCGGTCTATTACGTAAAAATCTTACCGTGAGAACTTATGTGAAGTGAGCTGTCATCCCACTTGATGTCAAGGATTGACACCATTGACATCCCACTTCAATTTTTACAGAATATATCGGCAGCTTCCTAACAATGGTTTTCAACATTTCAGTCCAATTTCCGTTTTGTTTGTCACGAACTGTCAATAACAGAGTGACAATTCTTGTAATTTTAAGAACGTTCACAGTCTGAACTCAGTCACAATATGTCAAAAATACCTCCTACATTTTGACAAGTTTTTACATTTGTTTGTTGCCGAGAGGAGACTGCGGTTGGGCCCATAACCTAATAAAACGCGGCAAAGTTTTTGCAACAAGTAACGACTACTATTGATTTTTTTTTAAATAGTTTTATGGCCTGGTTGCTAAGACCTTTTAGCCACGTCTTTGTTTTATTTTATTTGTATCTTGAGTCTAACATGACATTAGAATATGGATGTACACATTCTAATGTATTAGGAGTATTTGGCAGCAAATGTATCGAATCAAGTTTCCCGGTAAACTTCACTGAGGTAGCCAAAACTACAAAAAAATTCTCAGCTCCATTTTACCGGGATCGCGTCTGTTTCAATGATTCCACATATTGTCCAGTTGCGCTGACACTTGAGATACAAAACTACACCAATTTTACATCACAATATCCACTAGGAATCAATTTGCGAATAATTAAAACAGCCAACTAGACTTCACTCGAAGAAATCCCGCCAAAAACTCCGACTACTATTGACATTTATTTGACACACAGATTAAACATATTATTTCAATGCACAGATTAAATATAACAATTTTGAACGTTTTAAATTACGAGAACAGGCCTTCAGATAAACACAAAAAAAAATTCAAACTGACAAACAATTTTGACACCCAATTCAATAAAGGGTATAAAGGTAAAGCAATCAATTAACTCGGCCATTCAACTCGCGAGCTCGATTCATCAATCGCCTTCAAACCGAAATATTCGCACTTCGTTAACGATTCATTAAATTTCGACCCGATTTCAGCGACGGACGGTGAATATATGGCAGATTTTATTGCTCAATTAGACCTAAAGTATATAAAGCCAATAATCCTAAAGTAGATACCATGTATGATTTGATATAGGAAAAATATAGTGTGGATATCTTCATGGCTGTCCTCGGCCCTGGCGCGAGCGTCTGTTAGACTTTTACAGACTAAACCAATAGAGTCAATGGTCCCTAGATTGGATTTCGGGAGATATTTTCGTCCTATTTAAATAAATAAATCTCTAAAAAACTTATTTACTAAAAAAAAACCGACTTCCAAAAAAGACACTACAAAGTGAAAAATAATTTTAATTTCGGAAGTCGGTGTCGTTGGGTTTGCATTTTCGCATAATACCTAATAAAACAAAAAAAACTCCTCCTTTTTTTGGATTCGGTTAAAAATGGGCACAATATACTTAGGACCTATCTGGTAGGTATTTACTCTTTTCGAAGTTAGTAGATTAGAATAGACTCTCGTTCTTATTTACCTACACCATAAAAAAACAGTGGCACTCCGGGAGTGCCTACAGAAGTGAAAACAAAACACAAACAGAATACTTTGCCATCGCTCACTGACATATCGGATATATATTAAAACCGAGTGCATCCCGAGGACAGCCGAACACATCCGAAGCGGGTATTTAATCGTCTTATAAACAAAACACGCGCTATGTCGCTTACGGTAACAGTGGCACGAGTTCAATGGTGTTTTCCCATCTCAAAAAATGCCCAACGCGCCTAAAGAAGTTTTTTAGTTAAAAAAATTACAGATACTTAGGTATAAATGTAGAATTTTTACACTGTGTGACACAATGGACGGTCTTATCGCTAAAAGGGATATTTTAAAGACAACCTTTGGATAAATCATGAGAGGAGAGGTAATACTACAGGTAGTCTGTGGTGCACCATTTACATGAAGAATACATTAGGAACTTAGATAAAACATATCATCATCATCATCAGTCTATAGCAGTCCACTGCTGGACATAGGCCTCCTATTGCACGCCATGCAAATCGATTCTCGGCAACTCTCATCCAGCTGCTCTGCTACCAGCCATCCTGCGAAGATCGTCGCTCCACCTAGCCCGAGGGCGTCCCACCTTACGTTTACCAATTCGCGGTCTCCTCTCAAGAACACGTCTACTACCCCAACGGTCGGTTCTACGGGTAATATGGCCGGCCCATTACCACTTCTGCTTGCTTGTTCTGTGAGCTATGTCGAAAACTTTGGTTCTCTGCCGGATCACCTCGTTGCGGATTCGATCCCTCAGAGAGACTCCAAGCGTAACCCGGTAAAAAAACAACGTACAAAACATGTACTTACCTTCTAATACAAAGGTACTTAAATAAGGTTCGGTAGGTACCTACCTAAATAAAGGCTCCGAGCAGACGGACTTATTTTCGTTTTTATTTACTGGATAATAAAATACCGATAATTTTTAGATGCCTGGAGCATTTTTAACGGAAAGAGGAATTTCAGGCATGTTAGCTAAATTGTAATTAAGGAGCGCGCGGTGCGGTGGGGTCAAAAAGGGACGCTAGGCGTCGCCATTTTAAGGGACCATTTTAATAAGTAGTTATTTCATAGAATGTAACAGAAGAAAAAGTCTGGAACAGCCGGTCGATTCTGTAAAAATCTCACCGTGAAAACTTAGGTGAAGTGAGTTTGTTTTTGCTAGGAATTGACACTGACAGCTCACTCCACGCTCACTTCACCTAAGTTTTATTATTATTATTTATATTATTTATTTATTTAATACTTCAAGCACATAAATGTACAGAGGCGGACTTAATGCCATAGGCATTTTCTACCAGTCAACCTTCGGGTGATGCAGAGACAAACAGTGCAGACGCAGTGCAGTGCAGTGCAGTGCAGTGTGTGCGCGCGGTGCAGTTTTCACGGTGAGATTTTTACAGAATAGCACCGCAGGAATGTAGAAAGGCATTCCTATTCTTATATTTTTCTGAGTCATGCTGTCCATAAAATGGGCTTCGTGGCTTAACAGTAACAGCCGCACGGGACGATTGAAGGTTAAGCTACTCTTGCCGCGGTTAGTTCGTGGATGGGTGACCATAGGTCCTTCGTAAAATGAAATGAATTTGACAGTTACATGTATTCAGGAGCCCAAGTCTGACAACCAGTCTTACGTCTTAGTTATCGTGTTACCCAGCAAATGGGTTATAGACGTCAGATAGGCAGTCGCTCCAGGTCTGGTATCCAGCTGCATCCGGTAAGACTGGAAACCGACCCTAACAAAGTTGGGAAAAAGTTCATTGATTATTAAAATAAGAAAATGATTTTTAAAGTGAAGACTTCTTTAGGTGCGTTGGGCATTTTTTGAGATGGGAAAAAAACATTGAACTCGCGACACTGTTACCGTGACTGACACCGCGCGTGTTTTGTTTATAAGACGAAAAAAATACACACGTAATTGTTCAAGTTTTCACTTCTGTCGGCACTCCCGGAGTGCCACTGTTTTTTTTTCTTTTTAATTTGTTACTTGTGTTTATTTGCCAAGTCAATGAATCTGCCAAGCCTTTTCCCAATTATGTTGGGGTCGGATTCCAGTCTAACCGGATAAAGCTGAATACCAGTATTTTACCTGGAGCGACTGCCTATCTGACCTCCACAACCCAGATACTGTGTAATACGATACTCCTTGGTAAGACCGGTTATCAGACTTTCGGGCTACTGACAATCCGTACCGACTGTTAAAGATCCATGAATTATAGCCGGGACCAACGGCTTAACGTGCTATCCAAGACACGGAGGGGTCTTGGTACGTGAAGATGGTCACCCATCCACGGACCAACCGCAGCAAGCGTAGCTTAACCTGATCGATCGACACGTGCGGCTGATATTTCTTAGCCAGAAGCTCCTTTGCCCCCCTGTTACATGCGACTGACCTAACCTGCGGCCTAACCCTTCGGGAAATACAGATGGGGTAGGTATTATGTTATGTGTTGCTGCTTTCCATGTTCTGACGACCTCTTGAAAATTTCATTTGCCATTATGTCTATTCGTTTCACGTAATGGCCTCTTGAAAATTATATTATGCTATTGGCATGTTGTTCAGCAGGACACTTGCAAAATAGAAAACGCATTTCATTGGCACATTAGCACGTCAAAGACACGGTGGTCTACTACTCTACTAACTCCCAGAAACCACCACCGTCACATAACATAGACAACAAAAACTTCACAATGTAATCTCTTTGAGACTTACAATCTCATTAGATGTTAGTCGTCTCGTCGAGCGCGCGGTCGCTACCTAAATACTTGTTCAGAACAACAAGCCACTTTGTTTGAACAATGGCCATATACTCCATATGAATGCCAGAAATACACTCAAGTATATGAACTTGGTACTTTGGTACTTACTTATACCTACTTTGTACCCGGTTGTGGTTTTATTTATGGGCTCTCAGATGTTTAGCTTTATGACTTTTAGGATTTATAAAGCGGGTTATAAATATTATGTAGGTAACCCAGCCTACAATAGCTTTTTCATTTTGGAAATTATAGGTAGTTTTTTAGACCGTACAGGCGCACGAGTCGATTGATCAAGCTAAGTTACACTTGCCGCGGTTGGTCTGTGGATGGGTGACCATATTTACATACCGAGACCCCTCCGTGCCTCGGAAAGCACGTTAAGCCGTTGGTCCCGGCTGTCATTTGTGGATCTTTGACAATAATTACGGGTAGTCAGAAGCCCGAAAGTCTGACAACCAGTCTTACCAAGGGGTACGGATATCGTATTACCAAGTAACTGGGTTATGGAGGTCAGATAGGCATTCGCTCCATATAAAATAGGTACTGGTATTCAGCTGCATCCGGTTAGACTGTAAGTCAACCCTCAACAAAGTTGGGTAAAGACTAGGCAGATGATGTAAGTAGTAATTTTTTAGTTAGGCACTACAAATTGTCTCCTAACACTATTAAAGAACTATATGGAATTATAGGTAGGGAGAAACTTATTAACTTAGCAACCCGGAGTCACAGTACCTATTACAATCCACAGACTAGGTTTTTGGCCGCTGTTCGGGAAATACGTCCCTTATGATTAAGTATGTAAACGTTACAGATTTTCTAGGATATATTAGGTATCTAGGTACTAACCTCCCTAACTTGGACTAATAGGTAACAATTATTGCTAATTCATTCTCAGTCTTTGGAAGGTAGGAACTATAATTACCTACCTTTTAATTAGGGCTGACATAAGGAACCTACCTAATTGAGAGCCTCCACGAGACTAATTGTTAAGGACCTTCATAATTTGTGTTTCGAGGTAACCTTACCTACTTCTAGAGCGTAAGTAGGTACAGACGCCAGCACATCAAGCTAAACGAAATTGTGAAATTTTCCCAATCAACTTTGAACCTTATGCCTTAGCGAAAGTCTATTAAATAAATTTGACAGATTGTAGTAGCTTGATGTGCTGGCGTCTGTACTAGGCAATCAAACCCGATAGTAACCTTACTGACTGGTTACATAACATAAGCCGCCTATAATTTTCCCACTGCTGGGACACAGGCGTCCTATCTTTATGAGGGAGTGAGCCGTAATCTTCCACGCGGGCCCAGTGCGGGTTGGTAGATGTCACATGTCTTCGAATTTTTGGTTCTAGGACATGCCGGTTTCCTCGCGATGTTTTCTCTCACCGTTTTTGAGAACATTGTTGATGAAATTATTTACACAAAGCAAAGCGCCTGTCTGGATTCGAACCCTCGAAGTACAACTCGTAAATCGGGCCGTTACGACTGGGCCATCACTGCTCTGCTAGTAACCTTACAATTTATTATATAGTCACAAAAGACAAACTAAATAAAACTCAAACTGATTAGTAACAGACGGGCACTATTCAAAGCAAATAGAACTAAAAATATACATACTCGTATAACTGGCTGGATCTTCAGCACGCTAATCGTACTAAAAGTTTGCCGAGATCATTATTGACGAGGAAATTGCAACAACTGTGCAAAGTATTAACTTTTCCGGAGAGCTAGGAACTAAAATTAAAAACCGGCCAAGTGCAAGTGGTAGTCGCACGCAAGGGTTCCGTATAACAAGAACACCGAAAAAAGCACGTTTCTTGTATGGAGACACCCTTTAATTTTTAACTTTATTTAATTTTTATTATTTGTTATAACAGCGGCAATATAAATATACACTCTGTGAATATTTCAACTGTGTACCTATCACGGTTCATGAGATACAGCCCGCTGACAATCAGACGAACGGAGGGACAGCGGAGGCTTAGGAATAGGGTTCCGTTGGCACCCTTTGGATACGGAACCCTAAAACGATATAGAACCTACCTTGATGCCTGGTTGCCTGGAAAGGTGATGGAGTTGGAGCCATACATCAGTGCCTGATTTAGAGTTCTGACAGCCCTAGGCTAACTATGAATATGCGTCCCCCTCCCCCGGGCCTGTCCTGCCTAGCTCATGAATATACTTACAAAATTTTTATATTTTACTAGATTTACGAACCGCAGTTCTTCTACTAGTATTTAGGCGCATATTTATTTATTTATTTAAAATATATATATAAAAAATAATAATAATAATAAAAATAATAATAAATAAATATATTAAAAATAATAATAAATATATTTATATATATATATTTTTTTATGCATATTTTAAATTAAGAATCAAATTTTATTCTGTAAATAAGTGGTGCTTGCAAGAGCAAGCTCAGCGCCCCCTCGGTCCTTGCGCCCTAGGCTTGAGCCTAGTTAGCCTGTGGGTAAATCAGGCCCTGGCCTCAAGTGAAAAAATTAAATGCTACGTCAGCAAACTGCGAACGAACCTGTACACACATAATTTCACTGTTGAGTAGGGTACCGATTGACAAAACCTACCGATTGACAAAATGTTAAGAACACACTTTTTTTTTTCAACACACGTGCTCGATAAGTGACTTATGGGTGATATATTGAAAAAATATTGGTTTTTCTATTTCGTGAATAGGGATTTAACATTTTAGTATTAGTTTTTTTGACTCTGGTTTTTTTGTTATTTAAAAGGAATACACGATTCAATTAATTTTTCTCGATACAAAAAAATTGCAAAGTTATATCTATTTTTTTACTTTTTTCGACATCACGGCGTAACGCTTAAGAGTTATTCAATGGAATTTACTTTAAAACATAGAGAATTATGATATCAAAGTTTACTCAAAGTAGTTTTAAATTGAAATCATTTATTTTGTTAAAAAAGGAGTTTTCATTCGTTTTGGCACATACATCGTTTTATGCCAAGCGCACGCACATTATAGCCATCTCTCTTGTTTTGTGTTTCAAAAGTAATTGCATCACTTTCGCTCGCTTATTAGATAAGTCGCTACGATTTATTTTCGAGGTAGCGCCTTAGTGGCACCTTAAAGCGCTACCTCGAAAATAAATCGTAGCGGCATTTTTTCCATACAAATTTCGGGAGAGTATTACTCTACTGTTTGACATTGTTTATCCAAAGTTAAACATGATATCGTTTTGACTTATTATTATTTAAGTCTGTACGGAAACAGAATAGTAAAATAAAAGTTATGAGCTAACAAAGATTCGTTTTCCTTGCTATTTTTAACGCAACTTTGGGTATAAATAAGTAATAAAAGAACAGTAAAATCTTCAAAACCGTACCGGCAAAGCTCAGTTATCGAAGAGTTCTATAAATTTTATTTATAATTGATTTATGCAGTGCTTTTTTCATAAAACTCGATTTTACGAAGCACTTTTCGAATTATTTTACGCGCCATCAGTTCGGAACGGTGTTTCTGTGCGTGAGAACTAGACGTTGTTTGTGTAGACTAGCATCTAACTGCTCATCACTGATACTATCTCTGTCGGACACGAAGCCAGGTGAGACAGCGTGCTTTTTGGCCATGACCACCAGTGAGTTCGAGCACGCGACTAGTTTACTCTTATGGCAGTAATTATAGGGCTACTATATTCTGCATCAAAATGTACTAAGCATTCTGGGTATTTTACCAAGAATTACTTTAGGGCACTTATATAGGCTTACTATGTTCTCTAAGGTGCTATAGCAAAGAAGTTATTCGGTGTAGATTAACTTAAAACAAAAATTAAACAAAACATTTATTTAAAAAATTTATTCAAATCCATAATCTGTCAGCACTGCGTCACTTAAAACGTATTTACAATAGTTCAGAACGCTAAGTACATGCTTGAATGGAATGTAGATGAACTTTATTACCGGAACATTACGGCCTCAGACAAATAAACAAAACGTTTTGAAACCACACTGTCTGTCTGAGGCAGATCTAAGGCCAGGTCAATTTCTAAAAGCTACGGTTCGATTACACTGGCGAGGACTCAAAATATTAATTTAAAAAAATGCTTGGGTCAATTTAAATGCACCTCATTGTACGTCACGTCACGCCAGCGTAACCAAACGTATGTCAACAGGTCATGATACAACACAATATTATCTAGCCAATTCTAACGCGCAATGACACTTATACTTAAAATTATTAAATTAAAAATAGACATTCATACTAACTTATTTACAATACACCAACTTCAACTAAATCATTGAAAAACATTTTATAAAACGTTTCCCGTCTCATGTCAACTTTAATTATTGCTTTGACAACTAATTTATATCACAATTTATTACAATCGCGATTACAATGTACTTTAAATTGTATAGGTAAATATATAAGGTTCATTTTCATTCGTACTTTATTAATAACATGTAAGTCATTGTAAGTCTTATTTAAATATCTATGTTGTCGCCTTGTGATTGTTTATAATATAAATATGTACGATTAGAAAAAAATCGACAGTTTAGACAAAAAGTAACAACATTAATTGCTAAGAAAATTGTAGGAAAGTTCACATAATGAAGGGAAACCAAATATTAAGTATAATCTCGGGGCAGTAATGTCTCATTGCCATAATATTAATTGTTAGGATATTCTAAAAGTCGAGTGATTTATAGTTGAAGAAGAGACAGTAGTTAAATTTAAATTTGCAGTGCAAGAAATTTAATCGCCTACGAAAAATAACTATTTTTAATATTCTAAAAAGCTTTTAAATTCGAAACCAAACATCTACCCGCTATAACATAGCAAAAGAAAGTTGTACTACTAAAACTACAAAACAATTGATAGTTTATATGAAAAACAAAATTATTTAAGTTTCAAAAATCTACTCGCATTATGCGATCTATTTAATATTCATTGACTTGGATTATAAGTATAAGGCCGCATAAATATTATGTGCAACACAACATGTAATGTAACATGTGCTGGCAATGTGCAATGAAATATTGCCCATAGATTTTTATGATCATGAACACAGTGAAACAAAATCTTTGGGAAATGTTGCATTACACGTTGCGTTACAGGTTGTGTTGCACATAATATCTACTTAGCTAACAATATAACTGCATCTAATATTCTGAATAGAAGTTATAAATCTATTTACCATCATAATAGAAGAAAATAAACTGGAGACAACCATCACAGATTTTTTATCAAAATAATCTATAAGTACCACTCTATCACATATTTGTTACTATAGTGAATCATATATTATCATACTGAGCTGAAATTGAAAAAAAAACGTTAGAAGAATTGAATACCCCGACTGACGATTTGTAGGTCATAAGTCCAAACCCAGGCAGGCTCAAAACGGTGAAGGAAAACCGGAGGAAACCGGCATGTCCTAGAACCAAAATAAATCTAAGACATTTGACATCCTACCCGGACAGGGCCAGCGTGGTGGATTACGGCCCGCTCCCTCTCACAGCGAGGAGGCCTGTGTCCCAGAAGTGGGAACATTGTAACCTGATTAAGCTTAGCTCATCGGGAAAACTCACAGATTAGTTGAGGCACAGGTATTGTCGTCTCCAGCTCTACTCTAAGGCTATTGATACAATATAGATAAAATCTGTTTCTAAAATACTTCCAAGCTCTTTAAACGAGCATTGTCAAGTTTAAACTGTACAATGAGACACTACACTTCGTTTATGAAAGACTCGCTCTATACCCACTGTATAATCTATTATATTTTTTTAATTTTCTATCTATTGCTTTTATGTTTACTTTCTAATTGACAATATATAACAACCATATACAATCGATAGTACAGCATGCAAATAAGGAAGATCCGCAGAAGTATAGTTTGCGGTCTGATAGTGTGGATGAAACATTAAAATCTTACATTTTATAAAACCATGATTATTATTACTGTCTAAATTCTCAAATCACACCTTAAAAATACGAACTTAATTTTCGATTGTACAGATATAATTAAACAAGCCAAAATTAAATGCTCCTGCGTACAAATGTTACAGTGCCCATAAACGCCCGGACCAATCTGGTTAGGTCTGACCAGATCGGCACGTCGGCAGGTGAGTCTGTCGACAGCTAGGTATCGGGAGATTGGGACCGACTACTTTACCCTGCGTTCTATAGGGAAACGTCTACAACCACTTTAAAGCCTCATATTCATGATAAACAAAAGTTGCATAACTTATTAAACAACATGTTTTTGTGTTGCTGGCAACATTGCATACAGTTTGTGTGAAAAATGTTACCAGCCTCAAAAATGACTTTTTTTTTGTTTCCACGAATACGGGGCTTTTCTCTACATTATCAAATACCAAGCTAAAATTAAACATTGCTTCTTTTCCGTCCAATGGGCACAGTTGTCAAGTCGTTCACAAAACGAATGCTGGAGTGGTTCTAAGACCGGTGTTTGTTGCGGTTTATGCTCTGGACCAGGCGGCGTGCCCACCACTCGTCCAGGTTGAAGGGTCTGAAGTTTGCTAGCTGACGTGGCGCGAGCACTTCTTGGTAGTATTTCGCGTCTTCGCTGCCGCGTTCAAGTTCGCGTGTCACCTGGAAAGAGGAAAACAAATCTGGTAAGGTATTGAATTATATTGTATGTGGATCATACGTTATCTATGGGATCATACATTATCTATGGCATTCCACTTGACAAGGGTATAATGACGGCCTCGTTGGTCTAGTGGTCGCAACGGCTACTGCTGATTATGAGGTTCTGAGTTCGATTTAAAAGTCGGACAAAGTGTTAGTGGGTCTTTCAGTAGCCCATGGATTTGTGCCTAATTGTTGGCAATAGGCTCTATTACATGGGACTTAAACATAATTGGAGAAATATGGCTGCATTGATAATTATAATATAATTTATTCATCAAAAACATTGTAGTACATGATGACAATTTACAGAATCGTTTATAGTGTACAGACGCCAGCACATCAAGCTACCCGAAACTGTCAAATTTTCCCAATCAACATTGAACCTTATGCTGTAGCGATAAAGTTGAAAATCTATTAAAGAAATTTGACAGATTTTAGTAGCTTGATGTGCTGGCGTCTGTACAAAGACTACAATAAAATAGTGGGTGAGGTGCTGTATTCCTAGCTAGGTTAATAGATAACCTATGTTAAGGAGTACCTCTGCCTAACATTTCGGGGCAATACAGGCGTGGTGTTATATTATGATATTATTATGAAAATATCAGCGAGTTCTGTCAATGGGGGGTTGAAGAATAATACTGAACAATAGTGATATTTATACAACTGGACTAACCAGATGTTTGACTTTACAGCTGCTGAACAAACAAATTTTATGAAATTTCTATGCTTATTTGCTTAGTTTTAATTCTGCCAAAATAACCCAACCTCCATTAGTCTATAGTTACTGAAAACTGTGGGCCCGTTAAAGAGAAACTAGCTGCATCCCGCGGTTTCACCCGCAAAGTTTCGATTCCGTGGGAATATCGAGATAAAAACTACCCTATGTCCTACCCCGGGATGCAATCTATTTCCCTGCCAAATTTTATCGAAATCCGTTCAGTGGTTTAGACGTGAAAAGGTAACATACAGAATCATTAATAGTAATACAACTTGTTAAGTTAGTATAATCCTAAAATGTGAAGATTTCATGAAATGGTCATTCAGTAGGATCACTTGTTCTTAGGGAGTTGTGGTGATGACTTTAATGATTATAATTCTGTAAATACATACAGTGTAAACTCTTTATAACGAAACTCAAGGGACTGAGCATTTTTTGTTGTTATAGAGAGTTATCGTTATATGGAGTGAACAAAAAAAACAACCAAATTAACAAGTATCACACAAACTTTTTCGTCAACACTAATCGCTTTCCGTTTACTGGCCATGTTAACAGTTTCAAAGTAGGTTTACGAGATAGGTACCCAGTATGCTTGGTCGAAGACCATCACTTCCGAGAAAACAATGCGTCACACTGCACGTGTTCAAGGCAATTAAGGATAACAAAAGCTAGACCGACCTCGGATGTTTCGGAGCTTCAAAGTCTTTTGTTACCTGATAACATAACATAAATAAACAATAATACCGATAATAAATATTTACTGTCTAAAAATATGAACACATTTCTTCGTAATAGAGAATGGCGTATCGCTATAAAGAGTGTTTCAATATGTGGGTTTTAACACAAACCAACCAAGTTGGGCTCACTTCAACGTTACAGGGAGTTTATTGTTATAAAGGATGACGTTATAAAGAGTTTACACTGTATTTGTTACGGCCGTGAATCATATTTTAATCAACGTAGGTACAACTTAATACTGACCAGCAAATCGCAAAAAATGTAAGAAAATTTGAATTTCGCGGGCTACCTTAGCGCTTCCCCCCTAACTAGTCCATTATTGCACGGCGTTAAATTAGCCGTCCATTAATAAACTACTTCTTAACCTCTTCTTCTTTCTTCTTCTACTTCTTCTTGCTTCTTCTTCTTACTTTTTCTTCTTCATTTTAAATTTGTTTTGTTTATTTTTATGGTTTTTTTTTGTCAAATAAACACAATTTTATTTTTCTTTCTTCTTTCTTTCTTTCTTAAGTCACAAGTATCGTATACTATTTTACAGCTCGTCAGATGTATCGTAATGTACAATTTTATAACCAACCTATTCTAGGAATAAATATTGATTACACCTCATTAGAGACGAAACGATACCTAATTAGGCGCGAAAGCTTCAATCAACGGCTACCCGTTAAAAACTATACGTTTGAAGTATGTGTACTATGTATCGCATTCGTCCCATACATTATGATGACGTAAGTTTGTCGGAAGAATGGCAGAACTACGTTATTACTAAAACTGAGCACTTTAGCTGTGTTTGAGTCACGTAGTACGATAAATAACATATTAAGTTTGCAATGACAAGATGCCAGCTTATTGTATGGACCCAGTGCGGAACGACCGTTATTTACAATTTTGTATTGTGTTTCTCTGAATGGATTTTATTTGAAACGGCACAAAATGTTTTTTTTTTAAAGTAGCAAGCACAGGTACATGGTCGTCTGCCTCTCATACATCCTACACTACTGAAGGCGTCTTAAAACTTTGCAATGTTAACAATACAAAATCATGCCTCCAGCCGAATTAAGTAAATTTAAATTCTGCAGATTTATCTTGGTAGTTGGTAGTGGTACTTGGAAATAAAACACTAGGAATTTTTTTTCACGCTTACTACAGCCAGGGAACCTACCACCACATTTTACTAAGGCTATGTCGCAGACAACTGATTAAATTAGCCGATTAGTTAACCGCATGGCCTTAGAAAATAGTGCTTGCTTCGCTTCGCTCTCTCGGCTCGCACGCGGTTGACACAGTTCTTACTTAACCTATTTGGTCGAGGTGCCCTGGCTTAGTTACTGCGACCAATTCGACTCGCGCGTGATTGGTTACAAATCCAACCTAACCCTAAAACCTAATTGAATATCATTCAGGCCGTTAGTTGAACGGCCGCCGTTTAGTTAACGGGCTAGGAGGTTAACTAAACAGCCAATTAAACCAGTTGGCTGCGACAGCCATGGGTTTAAAATATTGGTAGGTATGGATGTAAGTTATGATGGAATTCTATTCGCTATGCGTGGTCAATTTGTCCACATAATACCTAAGCACGTAGCTGGCACCGATAAATCGATTAACAAGATCATGAGTGAAAATTCCTTAGGTAAGTAGGTAGGTACATAAAATTCGATAAAGTGCACTACAAATAAATGTTATATGTATATCACTAAGCCTATTACTCACGAAGGTTACTGCATTGACCCACATAGTGTGCAGTTTTGTCACGTACCCATAAATTGATATTGCTAAACAATTTGAATGGGATGGTATGCGACACAAAACAATGGGTAGGTAATCTATTTAGTGCATCAGCAATTCTGCGTGTCCGGAGTTTGGAAATCGGCGGTGTGATACCCCCGTGCCTCGGAAAGCACGTTAAGCCGCTGGCTCTGCGCATGATCTCTCTCCGGTCGTGACGGATTGCTGTCCCATCGGACTATGTGAGACAGAGTGCACCTATGTCTGTACACACTTGTGCACTATAATATCTCCCGCGCCAAAGGCTAGTTCTCCCTGAGATTCGTTGCCATGGCCGAAATTCAGTCTGGAGGATTTTTATTATTCTGCATAGTAAAGAAATGTCTTGTCTGAAGTGTCTTCGCTGTCTTGGCCAAGTAGATAGATCAAATAAAAACTTCCTTCGTGACTTTAGGGAACCTAATCGCCAAATCATAAGAACCACCACCAACCATATTTACTTAAATAACAGGCGCACGGCTCTATTGATCAGGTTAAGCTACGCTTGCCGCGGTTTGTCCGTGGATGGGTGACCATCTTTACATATCAAGACCTCTCTGTGCATCGGAAAGCACGTTAAGCCGTTGGTCCCAGCTGTCATTCGTGGATCTTTGAGAGTCGTTACGGGTCGTCAGAAGCTCGAAAGTCTGACAACCAGTCTTATCAAGGGGTATACAATATAACTCAATCGTAATGGACGCAACAGTACATAAAGTAACTATACTAATTGAAACTCACAAACCATGAAAGTGTCTCACTCCATTGCGTTCCACTAACAAAGATGATGAATTGATCATAGATTTTTTTATGACAAGAATGCCAAGATCGACTGAGCGCCTATAGCCACAGCCAGTACTGGTGGTGCGAATAATTTTACTGATTGACTAGCATCGCCCCGCTACTCCGCGTGAAAGAGCTTTAAAGATCCGTGGCAAACCTACCTACTGCCGCGCCATTTTGAAAATGGCGGCCATGCGTGAGACCTATATAAATCGATAGCTAACATCAATGCAAACAGTAAACATATATGATTGAGTCACGTGATCAACTTTGAACGTTAATCCCAGAATCGGAAATACCACTACTATGTTTATCGGAGCTCTGGCATCTTCCAATAATGTATATGCTAAATTAATTGAATAACAAAAGAAAGAAATATAGTCATCAACCATTTTTAGATTACTACTTCTGCCCGCAGATTCGCCCTAGTGGTGTTGGAAATTATCCCACGGGAACGTGCTACAGACAAAAAGTAGCTTAGGTTCTTCACCAGGATGCCATCTATCTCCTCGCCAAATTTTATCGAAAACCGTTCAGTGGTTTAGGCGTAAAAATTGTAACATACAGCATACAGACAGACTTTCTAATATAATGGATTAAAATGGATGAAAAATTCATTGTTACGCACCTTACTCCAAGAATCATAGATATAGTTGATAAGATCATCGTTCTGGTTGCTGTTAATATTGTTGTTGTTATTATTGTTGTTGTTGTTGGGGTGCGGCGGCGGCGCCTGCGCAGGGGGGCTGAGCCGCGCGGCGTGTCCGTTGCCGTTGTGCCGTTTACTGCCCCCCATGTGTGGCAGGGATCGTGGGCCGCTGCTGGCATAGCTTGATCTGTAATTGGAAGTCCTACGATGGGTTTATTACGCCATATTTAATAAATCTTTAAAAGCTTCTGATTATAACAATTTAGTAAGATGTGCTACTATGAATTCTTTACAGAACGGGAGCATCATAGCTGTTCACAAAAATCCGTTCAAACCTATCGTATCGAAAATTACACATTTCGATAACCTAGCTGTCGGGGGCAAGGATCGGAAGGGAGAATAGAGGTCGTCTATTTGATTTAAACTGACAATATTTTCGGGTTTTGAACTTGTGAACAGCGTTTATAATAGTAATAATAATTATTAGAGGATATTTTCTAATTCATAGAGATAGATTCTAATTTATAGAGGACTCCTACGATAACATTGAATGATGTTCGATACGGTACGGACGCGTATCGAGTGCTTGTGAATAGATACGCTGGTGAACCATTTATTCAGTGTGACATGATCTAATGCTTTTCTAATAAATGTTCCTATAGATGCATTGATATATAAAAACTTATATATCAATGTATTGTAGATGTAAAAAATACCCTGCATCCAAAAGGCCAATCTTGTACTGTATATTTCAAAATGTTGCCCTTGGGTCAGATCCAGCCAGGCGATTATAGCAATTTAAACAGTTCGAACAAATCGGTCATCCGCTCTCCGTCTATTAGTAGGCATAGGTATTAATTTAAAATTAGAACTCGATACGCGGAACATGTTACGACGCGTGATTCGTAGCATGTGGGGTTCTATGACGATTCATGTGCAAACAGCATTCTGTCTGTTGATCTAGGTAGAATGAGGACCTGCATATGTTGTCAGTGAAAGCTAGTGATCATGAATTATGAATAGCTTGATTTTTTTCAAAATATCGCGCTGCCTGTTATGATACTAAATCTTGATCAAAATTTCATATTACACCAATGAGCAAGACACAAAGGACTTATAAAAAGGCAAAACAGAAATTTAATTTAGAAGAAACGGCTTTTTGGTATTGAGCAGTCTAGTTTTGTGGTCGTTTGAACCTTGCGATTAGGAATAAATGAAAACAGCTTGCATTTAATGGGATTGTGACATACAAGAGAAAAAATAAATGAAATATCAAAGTTTTTGTCTCTGATAACTTTACATAATTATATTATTGTATCTATTCAAGCTGTGCAATAAGACGCAGAATGGACTTGTGGCTAAATCAATTGCTACCACACATATTAATTAATATTCTGTGTGGTTGTGTATCATAGTCATATCCAAGGTTACTGGTACATATTTGCATTTAATCACCCTTGGGCATTGTGGTCTATACAGCAAAGTATATATTTACAGATATTTGAATAAATTATGGGCCATGGTGGATAAATATTGATAGCGATGATTATTATTTTCACTTTATGTATGCTTTTAATTAATCTGTGAACAGCGTTGTGGGCTGCAATATTGTCAATAAGTCTTGTATATTTATATGATGTTTATGTTTTTTATATTGTAGCTGTTTGCTGTTCAGTTTGAATAATAAAAAAAAATAAAATAAAAAAAATATCCCAATACTCTCCATTTTAGGAAAATGTTTATTTCAAACAAGTAGTTAATTGTTTTAATGCACATCATTTTTAGGTATTTTTAGTTAGTTCCTGTGTAAATTAACAAAAGGTTTTATTTTTCCTGTATGTGGAGTTTCTTGCCAGCTCTTCTCCACGGGAAACAAAGTAAAATACATACACAGAGATACAACTTGTAACTTTGTTTATTGTTACAAAATATTATCTAATTATTCAAGTACATATATAGAAACAATATTATGTTACAGTTCAATAGATCAGATTTAATCATAGACTTGCATTAAAATGTTGTATTAATAAATTGTTTTTGGATGTTACTGTTCATATTGTGGAAGAGATTACAGCTTTATCTGTCTTTCATACATATCTTTGTTCAAACCAAGGTCTAGTCAAGTCTGACAGGTTAAACAAGAGAACCAATCAAGTGCAAGCCAGACTAGCGCACCAAGGGTTCCATACAAATTTGTAGGTATGTAACTACAAAATTATGGTTTTTGGATTTTTTCCTTGACTTTGCATGAAATTGCTTCGCTGCAAATTTCATGATTCTAGGTCAATGGGAAATAGCCTATAGGTTTTGATTCTGTTGCAAGTGTCAAAGTATGCGGCATAAACGGAAAATAAATGCCTATATCTTTGGATTGTGTTGACTTAGAAATCAGATTTCTCACTGCTTCAAGGGATTGCAGACCTTAGTATTTGATATTCATTTCAACTTGATAACTCCACGCATTCCTGAGAAAAAGGGTCTTGCCAGACAGACAACGAAGTGATCTTATAAGGGTTACGTTTTCCTTTTGAGGTATGGAACCGTAAAAATATTATGTACTTAATATTATTTCAATAAAATTAGAACTGTCTGTAGAATCAACATGCATAATGAATGATTATTATGTGCAAATAATGGAACAGCTAAGTAGGTACTCAACGCATTGGTGACTTTATGTGCGCATAAAGAACTGTCAGCAAGCGATGCGATAAGAAACGCGTGGCATGATAATAATATAAATAACACCCGCAGACGTTCGACACTTGTAAACATGCAACTGTTCCTCGACACAATGTGTGAAATACTTAATACTATCACGAGTGCCCGCTTACCACTCATGATTACACCTCTACACCACGATTTCACACGCTATCTTTCCACAAACAAAGCCAAATAAATAAAAACTGGGTTATCTTTGGATGCATTGAAAATATTGCTACCAATAAACCCAACTGCAGTTACATCGCCTCCATCACATCACACATTGTTTACAATGCTCTCTAAGCACTAGCTAAACGTGAAAGTAAGCCCGATTGCAAGCGAAAGCAGATTCTTCTTACCTCATATTATTACGGTCCATTTTCTCAAACACTGTGATCTACTCTCCTTTCAGAATATCCTAACAATAATTACTAAGTACACTAGGCTATTCTAATCTTACACTTTAACACATTTCTAAACAAAGGATCGATTAAAAAATCTGTAAATAATAATAAAATTCTAAAGATAAATAGACAGGACGCCACACAACACGACGACACACATCTGTCAAAAATAATAGGTATCAGCTGCACTTCCGTACGTTGAACTCGATATACGATTGGCTATTGGTTGTACTAGCCATAATTTAGCCAATAGCAACGAAATGTTTTGAATGCGCAAAATCATTAGATCCAGTAAGGCGGGAAAAATTAAGATATGTAACATTAGTTGACAAGTATGTAAGTGCGAAATCGATTTCTTCTTATAATCTGTCTTTACATCTATTTATTATTTTTAAATAATGTGAAGTGCAACCAATTACCGTTAATATTACAGCTGCAGATGGCGCTGCACCAACTAACATCCAACTTATTCTTCTGTATAGTGTAGTAATATTATGTTCTGCACTCTCCAAGTCTCCAGTCTGTCTGTCTGTGTCCGTCTAACTAAAACAATTTCAAACATAATACATTTTAGAAAAATAATCGGCAGGGGTCTCGATAGTCGATTTTATCTTTTTTTTTAATTATTTTTATGGCCTGGTTGCTAAGAGTCGATTTTATCATAGAGCCGTGTTGTGATAGAGTGGTGATGGACCCCAGCCCCCACCTGCCCCCGAGTAACAGTGCATTGCGGGGATGTGACATTAAAAATCGATAATTAATTTATCATTTGTTTTGCCTAGTAATATAATCGATTAAAAATGATCAAATTAATAAAATAATCGATTTCATTAATATAATCGATTTTTTCCTTATTTTTTGATAGATTAAATAAACTCTATCAAAGCATTCACAGCTCAGTTTGATTAATCTAATAATCAACAAGGTTTACCTACATTAAATTACACACAAAAAAAAGATTTCTTTCATTTCTCCTTTCGCAAGAAGAAGTAGCCCGCGAAATTAAAATTTTCTTGGATCAAAAGATAACAAATCTATCTTAGAGAGATGTATTGATGATTCTTATGTTTAAAATAGTGGTACGCTTCGCGGCACTTTGCGGCTTTGCGCTCCTGACAAAAAACCGCCGTTCCAGGTGAAAAAATCAACAGTGAATAAAAAAAATATTTTATTTTAATCGAGGTTTTGTAATATTTAAATCGATAAACATCGTATTAATTGAAAGAAATCGATTTTTCTATAAACAATTTTTTTCACATCCCTACATTGCGCATCACTATTGAATATTGATCGCTTACTTTTAGCTGATTGATATACGAACTTTGTTTATTTCCTATAAACTGAATTTATAAACAAATGATAATTTGAAGCGATCTAATCATAAAATAGGTAAAGAAAAATCTTGCCAAGATGACTGATAAATCAGGATTTGAAGAGTTACGGAATAAATACAAGGTACATTTTCTAACCTCTCTTAGTATGATTGAATTTCAAGTAAATAAGTGATTTTAGCTCATGAAAACTATGCATTCTTACAGGATGTGCTATCTAAAGCCTTTACAACCAACAATATTGATTTGCTCGATTCATTTACTAAGAATACGAATGAGACCGACAGGAAAGCGGCGATGGACCAAGCGTTTAGGGACAAACTCTTAGAACTTCTGGTTGAAGACCCAGACACTTTGGAAAACTTCGTTTCCTTCTGCATAGAGTCATGTAGACGACACATGGTGACTCCTACAATGCCGGTCGTGCTCCTCGGAGACATTTTCGACGCACTAACACTGAACAAATGTGAAAAAATGTTCTCTTACGTGGAAAACGGCGTCAATATTTGGAAAGAAGAGTTATTCTTTGTAGCCTGTAAGAACAATTTGCTCAGGACGTGTAATGATCTGCTCAGGAGGCTGTCAAGGTCCCAAAACACAGTATTCTGTGGTAGGATCTTGCTGTTTCTTGCAAAATTCTTCCCATTCTCTGAAAGGTCTGGACTAAATATTGTCTCTGAATTTAATCTGGAGAATGTAACGGAGTTTGGTGGTGATAACTCAAGTACACTAAAAGATGCACTGGATGAAGAAATGGTAGTTGACAATAATGAAAAGAATAAACTGAATATAGATTATAACTTATACTGCCGATTTTGGAGTTTGCAAGACTTTTTCAGGAATCCAAACAACTGCTATAATAAATTACAATGGAAGACTTTTGTTGTTGTAAGTATTTTCTGTTATTCGTAAACTAGCTTTTGTGTGCAGCTTCGGATGCATGGATGTTGGAAAATATCCCATGTATATTAAAAATGTAAATTTAATTGAATTAATTTTATTTTCAAGTTAATTCTGTAATACATTGTTTTCATATAACTCTAATTGGTTTATGCGGCGCATACCACTAAAGCTCCCATTTGGCATTTTTCCATCATCTTCAACAATCATCGTCGTATTTCAGCAAATTTATACCAAAACCATAATTAATTATACACTTAAACCTTCCTCATGAATCACTCTGTCCATTGTTGAAAACCATATGAAACTTCCTTCAGTTACTTTTGAGTTTATCGTGTTCAGACAGACAGACGCGGCGACGGCGACGCGGACGTTTCCTAATTGGCTAGCGTAAAATATAAAGCTCATACTGCATGCATAAAATAAAAACATAAGTACTTGTGACAAAAATAAATGGTATAATTACTTACTTTTCCAGTTTTAATGATGTCAATATATAAAATTCAAAACATACAAAATTAAAACTTCTTTTTCAGCATTCAGGCAGTGTTCTATCAGCATTTTCATCCTACAAGCTAGAAACAATAGAACTACAGAAATCTAAGCTAAACTTACTCAAACCCGTCAAAACACTAGCCACCGATGTTGAGATGAAAGACTCGGAAAGCAATGAGCCACACTACTTCGCAAAATTCCTGACCAATCAGAAACTGTTAGAGCTTCAACTGTCCGATTCTAACTTTAGAAGATGTGTTCTTGTACAGTTCCTGATACTGTTCCAGTATTTAACTTCTACTGTGAAGTTTAAAATGTATGTATGAAAGTATTTTCTTTTTATTTTTTGTATATCTATCATCTTAAACCATAACCTGTTAGGGGACTCCAAAGGAAAGGCCGTTCTAAGGATTTCAATAATATGTTTAATATCCTTTTATTTATCGAACGGTGTATTTTACTATTATTCTAGCTTTGTGAGATATAATCTTTTTTCAAAATATTTTATTAATAATTGCGTAACCAGGGTACCAGAACGAAGAGATGTTTTGCAAAAAAATTAACAGCTGTTCAATATTGAAATTAAGTTGATAAATGCTAATAAAAAAAAACTAAAACTGCACCTCTGCTTTGATGCTCTTGCAGACTACTATGAAGTGTACAAGTACATCTTTACTTGATCTTACCAGTCAAATTTCATTATTATTTCTATCATCTTTCTCCAGGGATCTTCAGGAGCTGAAATCTGACCAATTAGATTGGGTGAAGGAGACCACATCACTTGTCTTCAAGCTACTGGGTGAAACTCCGCCGAATGGCAAGCAGTTTGCAGAGTGTGTTAAGCATATACTGAAGAGAGAGGAACACTGGAATAGCTGGAAGAATGATGGGTGTCCAGGTAATACCATTTATATTTAATCAATTATTTTCGGTACACAAAATGTTACTTAACTTTATCTAGTACTAGCTGCGCCCCGCGGTGTCACCTGCATAAGTCTCCATCCCGTGAGAATATCGGGATAAAAAGAATCTTATGTCCTATTCCAGGTAATGGTCTATCCCTGTGCCAAATTTAATTAAAATCTGTTCAGATGTTTTAGCATAAAAGCCCAACAAACAAACAGAAAAAACCAAATCTTTTCTCTTTAGAATATTCAATTCAGACAATATTTTGTTCCTGCAATTTGTAATAGTAATTCGAGATGATTTTCATGGTGCAGTAAGATTTTCCTGTACAATAATGGTAACAACCACGTAGAAGCACAGTTACTGGTAGGGAAATCACATGAGACTAGACAAACATGTTCCTTCCCTCTGTTCTCTTGTGCTGGATGTGGTCTGCCAAGATATTTTATATTTATTTTATTTCTTATTTTGTATTTTTATCTCATATTGTACGCTGCACCGGTTGACGTCATCACGTCAACGCAGGATGTCGCTGAACACCAGCACTGGGGCTCTGTCTCGCATAGGGTCTTAGCATTATGCTGAGCGATGACTGTTTTGCGTGGATACATATTTTCCCCCAACTTGTTCTTTTTTTGTGTATGTTTTCTTTATCTGCGTAATGTTTACCGCGAATAAACGTATTTTGTTTCAATGTGAAAATACTAATTAATTATTATTAATTGCTACTTTTTGTCCCAACATTCCCACGAGATCGACATTTTTGAGGATGAAACCGCTGGGCTCAGCTAGTTGTTAATGTCTTTGATCATTGCGCGAATGCACCTAGAGAAGGGCAAAGATCCTCACTAACTAGACACTTGAGGGAGGACATCACCGTCGAGGTAGACCACGGCGAAAGTGGTGCGACGATCTGATAAGGTTTGCAGGGCCATGATTTTTTTATTTGAAATGGGTTTGCTCTTGACTCTAATCTAGGTCAGAGATGACACAGACAAAGTCTACGATGGAGTGAGCTTACCCAGAAGAAGCCTGTTCACTCTTACTTTGAAGAGATTCGGGTTGTATGCACTCGGAAACACAAACGCAAGTAGAGAGTTCCACTCTTTTGCTGTGCGCATTATAAAGGACATTTGAAAACGCTTAGTGCGAATTGGTGGAATAGCAACTAGGCAGGGATGGTAACTTGCAGTGCGTCTGGATGTCCGAATGGTAGAAGGGGGCCGGTGGAATGAGGTCGTGGAGTTCTTGGGCACACTCACCGAAGTACAGTCTGTAGAAGACCGACAAGCAGGCAACCTTGCGGCGATGAGCCAAGCTGTGAAGGTTGGCATCCACCAGTTTTACGTCGCCAATGAGCCTCTTAGCTCTGCGTTCCACCGAGTCAAGCGCGGCAAGTTAGTATTTCGCTGAGCCATCCCAAAGGTGGCTGCAATACTCCATGCAGGATCGGACTTGTGATGGCCAGAGATCCCACTAGACATGGTTTGGAAGGAAAAAGGGGAGGTCTTGAACCAGCACTTGGACACAATATAGGCTAACAAAAAAAAAACATTTATGATCACGGGCTCTTTTCAGCAGTAAACGTTTCGGGAATTATAGTTGTTAAAATACTCTTTTTTCCGTTTGTAGAATTCCGGAAGCCAAAGCCTCCAGTGCAGGTAGAATCCACAGATGAAGTGAAGAAGTCTCGGAAACGTCGTCGCCCTGTAGGAGACATAATCAAAGAGTATGAAGGACAAAACAAATCCTATATGGGAAAGTAAGTACTTTTTTATTTTATCTGATGCAAGTCTTGACAATTTTAGAGAGCTGCCCCGGCTTATAAAAAAATCTCATCACCACTGCTCTAAATACATATTTCAGGTTTCTGCGTGTACCTTACCTCTCATCCGGACGGTCGAGCACATGGTGGCAGTGCTATCGTAATAAAAAACACCATCAAACACTGCCTTCTGGAACCTTTTGTGACAGAACACCTACAATCCACGGCTATAAGAGTAGAAGATAGATCAGGCCTTATTAACATCTCGGCGGTATATTGCCCTCCTAGACACAAAATCAATCAGGAAATGTTTACCGAGTTCTTTAAGACGCAAGGCAACAGATTTATAGCAGGTGGCGACTGGAACGCCAAACATACGGATTGGGGTTCTAGACTTACCGTAACCAGGGGCCGTGAACTCAAAAAATGTATCGTTGCAAATACCATGTCAACTCTGTCCACAGGTGCACCTACATACTGGCCTACGGATGCTAACAAAATACCTGACCTCCTTGACTTCTTTGTCACAAAAAACATATGCCACAAATTCACCCAAATAGAATCTAGCCTTGACGGATCCTCAGACCACACCCCAATCATACTAAGAGTGAATAAAACAACTGCAAAATGTAACCCAAATCATGACATGCTCTACAACTCCAAAACTGATTGGGATAGCTTTAGAGAGTACCTTGAAGACAACATTAATCTCAACGTACCTCTGAAGTCCCCTGAAGACGTAGACGACGCGTGTTTGTACTTCACTAATCTTTTACAAGTGGCAGCGTGGATCAGCACCCCTGAATTAAAACATTCTGCGCATAGTACACCTACCCCGATCGAAGTCCGAAGAAAAATCGCAGAGAAGAGACGATTTCGTAGAATCTGGCAGTCATCACATAATGAACGGGACAAAACCCGTCTTAACCGCGCCATTAAGGAACTGAAAGACCTTCTTGCGAAATCTACCAATGATGCCCTACAACACAGGCTAGAGAGAATAACCCCTGAAGCTAAAGGAACTCACTCCCTTTGGAAAGCAACTAAGAACTTAGCACAACCTCAGCAAAGCTTCCCCCCTATCAGATCAGAAAACTCATGGGCTCGTACAGATCAAGAAAAATCAGAAGCTTTCGCCACTCACCTTGCCAATGTCTTCAAGCCAAACGAATCTGCAGTTCCTGATGATCCTGAAATTGATGCCATTCTTAACCAGGACTTGCAACTTTGTGCCCCACTGCGACCAACATCCCCACGGGAACTGTCTAGATTGATATCTACGATGAACTCCAAAAAGGCACCCGGATTCGATCTTGTTACTCCGAAAATTCTTAAGGAGCTGCCAAGAAAGGGAGTAGTTTTTCTCACTATCCTCATTAATGCCTCTCTCAGATCCTCTTACGTCCCTGCTCTCTGGAAAATATCACAAATCGTAATGATCCATAAGCCTGGAAAGCCGGAAAATGAAGTTTCATCTTACCGCCCTATTAGCCTTACTCCAGTACTATCGAAGGTATGGGAAAGGGTCGTCCTGAACAGGCTGAAACCTCACCTACAAGAAAACCAAGTTATACCTGATCACCAATTCGGATTTCGTGAGCAACATTCCACCGTGGAACAGGTACACCGAGTCTACCGCACTATAAGACAATGCATGGAAAAGAAGGAGTATTGCTCGGCAGCATTCCTCGACGTCCAACAAGCCTTTGACCGAGTGTGGCATAAAGGACTGTTATGCAAGATAAAGTTGCTCCTGCCCCATTCATTCTACTTGCTAATGAAATCATACCTTGGTGATAGACAATTTCAAGTAAAGCTACGAGACGCTAGATCCCCTCTCGCCAGATGCCTAGCAGGGGTACCCCAGGGCTCCATCCTGGGTCCAGTTTTATATAATATATTTACTAGCGACCTCCCTCAATGCCCTGACGTATTTGTAGCAACCTATGCTGATGATGCCGCATTCCTGGCCTGTGACCAGGATGCCAACATGGCGAGCAGCATGCTGCAAAATCAACTTGACAGGACCCATGACTGGCTAAACAAATGGCGTATAAAGGCAAGTGCGCCCAAATCGCATCACATCACCTTTGCACTCAAACATGGAAATTGCGCCCCGGTCAAATTGGGTCAGGACACTCTACCACAGTCATCAAATGTGAAGTACCTGGGATTCTACTTGGATCGTAGGTTGACATGGAAGGATCACCTGAAGAAAAAAAGAACCGAAATAAACTACCGATTCAAGAACTTGCTCTGGCTACTTGGCAGACAGTCTTCACTCACCCTTAGTAACAAACTTAGAGTTTATTGTTCTATCATAAAACCAATATGGACCTATGGGATTCAATTATGGTCTTCCGCAAGCAAATCAAACATCATGTGCATTCAAAGAAGTCAAAACAGCATTCTGAGGGTCCTGGCAGCGGCACCCTGGTACGCTCGCAACTCAGAAATCCATGAGCACCTGGAAATTCCAACGATCCTAGAAGAAGCGAAGTGCTACCTAGAGAAATACAAAGAACGATTAACCAACCACCCAAATCCTCTCTCACATTCACTATTGATGCCAAATCATACCAAGAGGCTCAAGAAAGCTGATATTGTGCTGCCTGATTAAAGTGGAATTTGGACATTGGTCCAGAAGGCCAATTCTCGTAATTTAAAACGTTCAAAATCTAGTTGCAGTCTCATCTCAGCGACAAAGAAATGTCAAAAACTTGTCAAAATATAGGGAAATTTGAAGTATTTTTTGACAGATTGAGATTGAGATCAGACTGTGAACGTTGTTAAAATTAGTAGAATTGCCCCTCTGATTCCATAAAAATGTGATGTATCTTTCCACACATCTGATCATAGTCAGGGATGACTGATAGCAGATAAGAACAAAAAAAAAAAAAAAAAAACCACTGCTCTAAAAACGGTGAAGGAAAACATGGTGAGGAAACCGGCATGTCTTAGAACCAAAAATTCGAAGACATGTGCCGTCCACTAACCCGTACTGGGCCCGCGTGGTGGATTACAGCGCACTCCCTCTCACAGAGAGGAGGCCCGTGTCCCAGCAGTGGGAACATTATAGGCTAATTATGATGTCTTAATAAACTGAGAAAAAACCTAATCAACAGAATGTCGATACCACCATTAAAAATGCACATCCTCCATTTGATCTAAGAGCGTTTACGCCGTACGGCATTTCATACAAACTTTCAAGGCCTTATTTTTCGAAATGAATGAACTGATTTTAATGGAAACTTTATACGCATAAGCAGGATACAAAGGTCTAAAAAGTTAGTTGAGAACATTTTCGAAATGTCTTATTTAAAAAAAGATAACTGGAAATCTCTGGTTTCTATGGAAAATCGGTCTAATATGGCTGTGACACTATTTTTCGAAAATGTTCTCAACTAACTTTTTAGACCTTTGTATCCTGCTTATGCGTATGAAGTTTCATTAAAATCGATTCATTCATTTTGAAAAATAAGGGCTTGAAAGTTTGTATGAAATGCCGTACGGCGTAAACGCTCTTAAAGAAGCATTTTATTTATGTTAATTACGTTTGTAATAATGATGTGAAAAAGCGCTGGTGTTTGTACTTTGCACATTTTTATTTGTACCTGTATTTTCCAGCAATGAACTGACGAAATTATGGAACTTGTGTCCTGACAATCTTGCAGCGTGTCGCAACAAGGAGAGAAACTTCATGCCTTCATTGGGTATGTAATAAATAATTATATCGTCGTTGCACGTGAAAGTCGCTATGTGTTTTTAATGAACTTATTTGAGCATGAATTATAACACTTAGCGTGTTTATACGGAACTTTCGATGTATGAATATCACATAGCTACATTCCTTAACTCTTTAAATATTGCACTCATCACATAGCTGTTTATACAGTATGTGTGTATTGAAATAACGATTAAAATTGCATAAAGAACAGAAAATAACTAAATAACACATAGCGACTTTTGCACGCGCAACTATGATATTCCATTTTCATAACACACTAGCTGTTGCCCTCGACTTCGTCTGCTATTCAGAATCAAAAGAAGCCTATTATCCTTCTACAGGTCATGGTCTACCCATCAGCCCAATTTCATCCAAATCTGTTCAGCCGTATTAGCATGGAAGCGTAACAAACAAACTTTAGCATTTATAACACACAGCGCCCCGCGGTTTAACCAACGTAAATATTGATCCCGTGGGGATATCGGGATAAAAACTATCCCATGTCCTTTCCCGGGACTCAAACCATCTCCATACCAAATTTCAACTACATCCGGTTCAGCGGTTCAAGCGTGAAGAGATAACAGACAGACAGACACAATTTCGTATTTATAATATTAAGTATACTCACATTTCATTCAAAAATGTGTGGCTTGCGACAATTATAATATTCAATGGACGGTCCATTGAATATTATAATTGTACCCTATGTTCACAAAATGAATAAAAAAAAAATTACTATTGCATTACTCAAAATTAAAGACCAGTGAATTAATTTCTTACCATAAGCCTGCGTCTTGCCTGTGCGACGGCCGCGAAACGGTCAAGCTATTAATTTTGGTCAAGATGTAAGGTTTGTAAAATTAGGGGCTTGGCTCTACATTAGATCTGATAACTTTTTAACAGTGAAAGCGTTATTGTATAAGTCTTGGCACCCTATTTTACATAAATGTTTTTGGTGGGTAACATATTCATAGTGCGGAACCCTCTCTACGCGAGTTCAACTAGCACTTGTCCGACTTTTTTTTCGCTGAACCAGAATCGATAACATAACCTCTGTCTACCTAACTCTTCGAGGAATACAAGCGTGATGATATGTATGTTATATTATATTATTTACATACTATTTATTTATTTCTGTAACTGCCCGTGACATCACAGCGGGCCCTATCAGAATACCAGCGCTGCAACATTTATTTTTTAAATGTCGTAGCATCATGCTGAGATAGGAGCCTTTTGGCCTCGTATAGGACTTTCTGTTTCATTTTCCTTTTGTTACTTTTTTATATACAACTTTGTTTTTTATTTTGCTGTATTTAGTTTAGTTTGAGATCTTCCTGCACGAATAAATAAATACTTTTTCTTTCTATATGACCCCTCTGGTCGGAGGATCAAACCCAAAACCCAAACTCTCAAACCCAAATCCTTCAGGGATTACAGTCGTCATGTTATGTTATGTTCAATAAACGATTAGTGAAGAAAAAATATATTAACGATGCTAATGAATGTTTTTCCCCATTCTCCTCAGAGTCGTACATGGTCTGCACGGGCGCCTCGCCGCCCGCGCCCGCTCCCGCGCCCGCGCCCGGAGCCGCGCCCGCTGCCGGCCGCACGGGCGACGGCGGCTGGGGCTGGCGCGCGTTGCGCCTGCTCGCACGCCGCTCGCCGCACTTCTTTGTGCACACTAACAATCCTATAGGACGACTACCGGATTATTTGACTGCTATGGTGAGTAATAATTAGATTTTTTAAATGTTGTATTTAATGAAGACGCCAAAGTTTCGGGCATACGGGCGTTCGCGATGGTCGAACTTTAAAAGATACAACCAAACTGACATCTATGGTTAAAATTTGACATTGACAGCGCATTTATATCGTAGCGTAGTAGTAAGAGCGGTGTTCGTACTTCAAGCGTCACTGGTTGATGTCGTTGACTACGCGGTCAGGCTTACTGCTGTCAATCCTAACGCTAGGGCAGGGGGCCAATCGCGGCGGAGCGGACGGACCTCCGGCGCGGTCTCATGGTGGCATGGAAAGAGCGATTGTCGCAACCCAGCGCAGGGCAGGCCACGATAGTGGCGATAAGACCCTTCTTTGAGGAGTGGCTAGAGAGGCGTCACGGCGCACTCACCTACCGCCTGACGCAGGTCCTCACCGGACACGGAAGTTTCGGGAGGTTCCTGCACATAATCAGGCGGGAGGAAACGCCCGGGTGTCACCATTGCGAGGATCGCCCAGAGGACACGGTGGAGCACACGGTGGAGGTCTGCCCCGCTTGGGCGGAGCACCGCCGTGTCCTCGTAGAGGCGATCGGCAGCGGCGGCGACCTCTCGCGTCCGGGCCTGGTTCAAGCTATGGTCCGGGGCGAGAGGTAGGGGGCAGTCGTCTCCTTCTGCGAAGCAGTCGTGCTAACGAAGGAGGCGGCGGGACGGCTGAGGAAGAGAGCCTCCCGTCCCAGCCGCCGCGGGAGACGCTCCGGGCGTTGGGAGCCGCGCGACGAAGAAAAAAAAGGGGTTGGGGCTCTGAAAAAACGTCGTCGTCGTCGTTTTCGGTCTCTATTGTCGTTGAAAATTTATGACAGAAATCAGGAATGTCTTACCTTAAATTATCGGATTACTGGTATTTGAGATTTTTGGACACGTGTCGTGCAGGGCTTGCGCTACCGGTATTTTTGGGAACCGGTACCACGGTAATACCTGTGCTATTGATATTTTTAGTTAGTTTCGGTACTGTACCGATGCCAAAACCGGTACCAAACAAATATTTCTGTAAGTTCGAGTGACGTAAAATACGCGCATTGACGTGGAGTTGCGGACACCAACCCGTATTACCTATTACCTAAATTCGGGTGACAAAACAGATACAGTAAGTAAAAAAGATCGTGAATAGGCATTAGAAAAAATAACTTCAATATACAAATACGAGATTTGTGGTACGCGGCAGGTACCTGAATTTGGTACCGGTACTTGTTAGGTGGAGTATCGGCACCCGTCTGGAACCGAAATGCCAAGAACCGCTAAGTACTGATGCAGAACCTATACTGTACTTTTGGTTCAGGTTCCAAGCCCTGGTGTTGTATAAATTTATCTCCTACTACCCCCACTCCATAACATCGTGCTCTCTAGCCAAAAAATGCTATTTACAGGAAAAAAAATTGTGGCACTTCGGGAATGCCGACAGAAGTGAAAACTTGAACAATTACGTGTGTATTTTGTGAATCGTATTATAAACAAAACACGCGCGGTACCGGCTACGGCCATCCGTCTTACGAATTTTCGATCAGGTCACGTGTCCTGACGCGAGTTTAACATTTTTACCCATTACAAAAAAAGTGTACAACGCCGCTAAAGAAGTTTTCACTTCAAAGAAATTTAATTTAAAAATCCCTTTTCACAGGTGGATCGCGTGACTCGCGAAGTAGCCGCCAACGCTGCTGCTAATGCTAACGGAGAGTCTTCAAAGAACCACAACGATAAAGCTGGGAAACAGGTAAAGTTAACACTTGTAGAACATAGATGTGGAGTTAGGTACGCTTGTTTAGTTTGCTAAAGGGTTATTCTATGAAAAATCTTAGAAGAGAGAAACGATCACACTCCCTCACTGAAGTTAACTTTATGAAAACTTGGAAACCGAAACGGTAAAAATCTGTGATTAATTGTTAATATTTTCAAAGAATTACTCTAAATCAGCCCCAATAGGTTTTAGATAGGAAATTGGGTCCATTCTCAAACATCTGCAAAAATGCGCGACGTTAGTTTCGTAGTCAAAGTCAAATCATGTATTTCAAATAGGCACATTAAAGGCACTTTTGAACGTCAAAATCTAGTTTTGCCTACCACCATGCGGAGGCGTGAGTATATGTGTGTTACTAGCAGCGCCGATCCCGTGGAAATATCAGAATAAAATTATCCTTTCCCGGGACTCAAACTATCTCTATACCAAATTTCATCTAAATCGGTTCAGCTGAAAATATTAAAACGGTATTACTTAATTACCCTTTTTTTTAGGATATTATTACCCTTAGGAATTACCCTTATAATATAAAAATGTATCTTAACCTATTTAGTAAAATTACTTCTTATAAAGTTTGTAATTTTGTTTTCAAAGTACTCTTAAGAGCTATGCTGTGCACTTATAATAAGAACGACTAAAATCACATCTAATTTCTATTGGTGGCATTTTATATTTTAATTTCTTACAGGCCACATATACCTGGGATACTGTAATGTACCTACCGTTATTATTTTCTACTTTAATCTTTGCTTCTGTTCAAATGTGCTGTTATTAGTATGAGCCTCGGTTCAGATGGTTGTGCGTCACTAGATGACCAAGTTAATTAGGATAGTCTGTCGTTAACTTATCTGTTAATATTTTGTGCACTGACATTAGAAAAAACTTTATAAAAAAAAACTTAAAAATAAAGTATAAGAGAGTTAGTGTGAGAGACAGAGAGAGGTATCTTTCCTCTCTCTTTCTGATGTAACGAAATGTGCCGAAATGAACAATAGTCTATCGAGAACCCATCCGACATCCATGCAAATTAATGATCTTTTCATTTACTATTATATAAAATCTTAACTTAGAATTTCAACATTTCCAAGTATTTAGAGGTTTTGGATTCGTATTCCTTTTCCAATTCTCTCTTACTACCCCACTCTAGCCAAACATTTCTAGAAAAAAACTTTATACCGGATTTAGAAAAAAATACTTTGTTGTAAAAGGCCTCCAGCCAGGGCTTAAAAATCTTAAGAACTAAGCGGCTACACGCTAAGACAACCCCTGTGGGGTACGGACCACCGCTGAGGGCGCCGCTGAGAGAGGCCAGCAAGGGATAGGCGGGATCGGAATTAGGCGATCGTCGGGTTCAGATGTCACTGTTTGTTCAAAAAACCGGAAAGCGCCCTCTGTCAACGAGACCACGCGTTCTGGTTAACCGAACAAAAATATGAAAACGATCTCTTTTGAATAGGACACGGTCTTACGCTGTTACAGACACGGTAAAGTTATGTATATTAGGAGATCATCATAATGTTAAGTGTCCTTCTGCATTCGGGGGACATTACAACTTGTACGTGCGACCATCTGAACTAGAGCTAAATGTATAAAAATAGTTCAAGAGTAAAACAAAATGATAATACTGTCGATATTGTAGGAGAGTACCGAGGAGGAGATTACAGAGGAACAGATGGAAGCGGACCTCATAAAGGAAGGAGACGCTAATGATATTGAACAGGTAAAATAAAAACTTTATATCACCCTTAGTAATAGGTAATACGGGCTGGTGTCCGCAACTCCACGTCAATGCGCGTATTTTGCGTAAAAAAAAATATAAATATCACCCTTACAGTTTTGACGGAACCTATCCAGCTCGTTCCGCCATCTCCTATGTGGTATGCCGCGTCTCACTGTCTGCCTCACTGTCATATCACTTTCGCGAGCTCGCGAAAAATGGAAGGGGTGGAGGGAGGTCTTTAGCCAGGAGTGGGACTGCGCAGTCTAATAAAAAAAAAATCACCCAAAAGACGTCCACTGCTGTCTAGCGGTGGACGTCTATTGGGTGATATTTTAGTTTTTTATTTGAGGAATACTTTTTCGAGCGGTATTTGTTCGATTAACCCTTCGTATTGAACGTGGATCCACGCGAAACACAATGGCTTTTTAATTGTTTCTGTAATTGCGGCATTCAACCGGTTAATCATGTAGCAAATTACATTTCTGAATCTCCGTTATTAGTCGATAACTTTATCGGTGATTATGTAAAGTTTCTGAATTACGTAAAAGCTAGTAAAGTCTGCTCATAGCATAATGTGTTTGAAGATTATCATGCATTTTGTGTTTGAAGATTATCAAAGCATTCAGAAAAACCTGAAAACTAATGGTTTCCGCAGTAAATGAACTCCAACCCTATAGACACCTAATTTTTTTACATTTTTTTTTCGCATTACAGGAAATAATACACCTTAAAACCATACCTATTAATTAAAAAACAATTATTATAATGCCAAAAGGTCCTCAGCTCAGCATACTTCCGATCACAACAATTTTAACCGTCACCATTCTTATAGGTGCCAGATTCAACCCACGCGTCCGAAGAGGACTACGACAAAACAACCCGCTCTCGAGTCACAATGATATCACCTACACAACTAGAAGCGTTATCAACTAAACTCACAGATTGGAAGAAACTAGCCGCCAAACTAGGCTACAAAGCTGATGAAATACAGTTCTTCGAGACAGAGAACGCTACGGACTCAGCCAGGGCCAAGAACATGATCCAGCTATGGTTTGATGATGATGAGGACGCGTCGGTGGAAAACCTCCTCTACATCATGGAAGGGTTGGAAATGACGGATGCGTGCGAAGTACTGAAAAACGCTAAATGACATCCGAAAAAACGTAGACATAAGAGGAAGATATTACATTATTTCCTATAGATGTATTTTTTGTTTTATTTTTTTGAGTTATCGTCAGTTGTAGATAGCAGTAAAATGCTTGAGCATGTTCTTTGCTGTTAACTTTTTGAGTGAAAATATTTGCGAAGACCCGCCACATGGAATCATCTCTTGCACGCTACTTTGAACTCTATTGTATTTGTGATAGTTACTTATCAATGACAAAAAAACTGCTCGAGCATTTTGCTGTCCTGTCTACGCTGATCCTTATATGGACTTCCACTAACTGTGATTTCGCCGGCAACACACAAATTACAGAATAATGGGCCGATTAGGAATTATAACCTCTATAGAGCTGTTTGCGAGGTACAGACGCCAGCACATCAAGCTAGCCGAAACTGACAAATTTTCCCAATGAACTTTGAACCTTATGCTTTAGCGATAAAGTTGAAAATCTATCAAAGAAATTTGACAGATTGTAGTAGGTTGATGTGCATGGCGTCTGTACGTTACCTAGGATTTTTTTGAATAAAAAAGCGTGCCGTGAGAGCTATTTATAACAGGATCGCCATAGCATGCAACCACGAAAACGCTATTTAAGAAATTAAAAATATTAACTGTTCCTGCGTTATTTAACTAACAGTAGAATGGCTTTCATTTTGACAGTTCATAAATATTCATTGCGTTATTTACGTTGTTGAGCAGACAATTTTATTGAACATTTGAAGCAATGGATTAGTGGTGCGTGTCGGCGGCATCCGATGATAACATGCTGTTCGTGTATTTGTGTACGTTGTCGACAACAGGCCATGTAACACACTTGCAATGGCAATGCCATTCATTTTCACAATTCATCGATATTCATAGCGTTATTTACGTTGATGAGCAGACGAATTTTTCAAACATGAAGTAATGAATTAGCAATTTCTTTTTTGGATTGTGAATGAAAGTGTATTAAATTAATAGTTTTAAGTAAGAGAAATTGTTTTTATTCTCTGTTTTTTAATGGTTGTACTAATAGTGATTTGAATACTATTAACATTTTGACCGCCACACGTCAAAAAATAAAAAACGTGCCCTCGGCGTCAAAGTCTGTCATGTAGTCGAACCATGGCGTGCTGGGCACATTTTGATTTGTCATCTATACATGACTGTGGCGTTCAAAAGGTTAAATGACATTGTATGAATGACCTGTAACTATGATAATAATTAATAAATAAACTACAATAAACTTGATAGCGCAGCCAACCATACATTTTGCGGCAACGCGATCTAGATGCACCGCCATGGCGTCCAGGTATGGCCTTTACTTACATACCTACCCGCTACTGCTAGGTCACCAGATGACCAATGCAGTGGATATAGCTTAGAGAACTTGAATATACAGAGGGATTTTTGAGACGGGGCAGTGAGGGCAGGTACCTTATAATAAACTTTGAAGCTGCAGAGAAACGGTCCTAGGAGGCTGTGTCTTTTTAAGACATTGGTCTGCATTTACAGTTGATTTTTACCGTACAATCCAACTAGGTCGAACTAAAATTAAAGATTACTTGGCATAGTGGTCACTTACACGGTTGTAGAGCATAAGGTTCTAACTGATACCCAGAAACAAATTGTAGCGGTATCTACAACGCCACATACAAACAACGCGTCATACTGACGTCACGCAAATCCTGCATCGCGCAAGCAGAGTTTACCGCGCAACTAGTATAGATACAACGGCCCGACATGCATCAATGGGCAGTTGCCCGCCAGACACAACACCCGTCTGGTTGGAGGATCCACCCTTTTCTATAGAGTATGAGTGAACTTTACACTCTGTTCCTCATACCTCTATAAGATCATTCTAAGTAAAATGTAAGATGGTAAAGTGGGTTATAGCAATAGTATAGGTATTTACCCAATTTCTTTGTAAAAATGTATTTGGTTTCTGTGTTAATCTGTAGCTTTTTATAAATTAATAAAAAAATAAATAAAAGACCACTCAATGGCGTGGTGGTCGCTAAAGCGGTTGTAGAGCGTAAGTTTCCAAGTTTGATACCCAGAAATAAATCATAATTTTAAGTAATTGCTATACAGTGCCTGGTGGGTCCCCAATAATTTAGAAACTTGCGAATCCTAACTGCTATTAGAGAAACTATGGCACCGACCACTGAGCCGTTCCACTAGAGGTCCTGGACGGAACCTCTCCGCATGTGCTCAGTAGCCACCATAGAGTTTTTAGCCAGGAGTCCGGCTTAACCCAACGGAGGGTATGTAACGCGTGTAGCGTCTAAATGTATGTACACGAAATGGTTTGTTTTAGGAACACTGATCGACTTACGACAGTTTGGGTCATTTACACATAATAAAAATTTATAAAATATATGGATAAAAGAGCTTGACTATAACCGTAGGGACTCGGAAAAGACAGGATTGTGTTGAAAAAAGGGAGAGGGAGTCCGATGCCCTGCAGTGAGACAATACAGGCTAGTTAGATATGCATAGAAACATAATACATACTGTGAGGGCAGTAGGACAGGTGTGTGATGGTATGACGTGTGACTGAACACAGCTGTTAGTAGGTGTGGGTGTGGTTCTACTAAATAGTGCGATCTCCCTAGATCAGATTTCCAAGTCACCTACCTGTAGATACGTACAGACGCCAGCACATAAAGCTACTACAGTCTGTCAAATTTCTTTAATAGATTTTCAACTTTATTGCTAAAGCATAAGGTTCAAAGTTGATTGGGAAAATTTGACAGTTTCGGGTAGCTTGATGTGCTGGCGTCTTTACATAAGTAATCTGCAGTCGTAAGTATAATGGAATTATTGACTATTTATACCAACTGATTTTTTAAAAATGAATTTGGTAACCACGAAATGAACTAGTGTTGCCCAAAATCAGTCTTGGTCTTGCAGTCTTGGTCTTGTTCTTGCATTTTTGCAAGACCAAGACCAAGACCGACTTATTGTAGCAAGACCAAGACCAAGACTGAACCCTGCAAGACTTGAGCAAGAACAAGACTAAGCCTGCAAGACTCTTGCGTCTCGCAGTTAAGTCAAACTGAGATTTGGGCATTATAGTAGGTATTTGGTTTCAATCCCGATTTTGATAGACGTTCCCCAGTATCAAAACCGTATCGTCATAACACTAAAAGGTATTGATATGTTTCGACTATTTATTAAGTAGGTAAGTAGCGTGTTACTTACAAATTTGTTCCCATATGTGATAAAAATGTACCTAGCATAACTATCTAGCAAAGTTCATTTCATACCTTGTAGGTATATCTACTTAGAGTATTAGATTATACTTGTATAAGTTTAATGTGCAGATCTAACGTTAGTAGGTTGATAAAAGTTATGCAGGTATTTATGTTTCAAAGTTTATATTATTCTTCTATTCAGCAAAATTTAAAACTAACAGCGAGTCGAGTAGTTCTAGTACTAGTAGCAGTTTTTAAGCCAGCCGATGTTATGGTACAGACGCTAGCACATCAAACTACTACAATCTGCCATATTTCTTTAACAGATTTGCAACTTTATCGCTAAAGCATTAAGGTTCATGGTTGATTGGCAAAATATGACGTTCCGCGAATAAAGTGTTGGTCGGTCAGTGTTTACGTACCTACTTATTTGATAATTTACGGACAAAGACGCCGCCGCCGCGCGGGGATTTCCGCAATCTTCCGCATTTTATGTCAGGTTCAACTTGCACCTTGCAACAATGCACTTTATTGTAATAATTTAAAGTTTATTTTCAAGTGCATTAATAATACGAGGAGACCGCTTGGCGCTGCGGTCCCTTTGTCGCGGCATTTGAAAGCGAATAGCGTAGGTACGAATTACGAAGATAGTGTTGACCTCGTAAATGAACTTTAGCAATACAGCTGATCAGGTAGCCCTTTCGAGTTTTATTTACATTGCTGTTTTAAGTGAAACAAGTGAATTTATTATTTTTTAATTGAAAATCTCAGTTTACAGTAAAAAAAATGCAGAAAAAAACGTAAAAATTAAGAAAAAGCCGACGAAAAATTTCAACGCATGGGGGTCCAGAATCATGTACTGAATCTATGGTAAGCGCGTCGATGTCCCTGCCACCCAGCAATAGGCTAATAGGTATTTAAATGTAGTCTAGTCTAAGTAGTAGAGTCTCGCAAGACTTGCGAGACTCTTGCTGCAAGACCAAGACCAAGACCAAGACTGAGAGCGCAATACCAAGACCAAGACCAAGACCAGGTGTATTGACGCAAGACCAAGACCAAGACTGGCTAAGGTCTTGTCTTGGTCTTGCATTTGGGCAACACTAAAATGAACCCATTAAATTCATGAAAGCTTGTTTTACCGTTTTCTCATGATTTATTTATAGTTCCTATAGGTAGGTATTATTATCTTCCGACTTTATTATTTCAGAATAAAAATATTGCCATCCACAAATATTTTCCTATGGTAAGGCACCCCGCCATAGCATCCCGCAATGATTTATAAAATCATTCAACAATGTCGGCCGCTCCGAAATTATAACTTGCACGCATTTCCTCATCCCGACTGACTCACGATGTGCCCAAAACAGAACTTATTGCTTACAATATTGCCCATTCCTCTCAGCTGGGCGAAAACACACCTTACTGTGGGTTGACAAGGCCGGTTTTAACTGCTTGTGTTAGTTTGTAACTCTCCAATGTTCCCAATTTAAACTGAGCCATCGCATCTCCCTCTTTTCCTCGATTTCGTAAAGAAAATGAAGTAGTCGTCTTATAGGAGGGGGGCCAACGTAATATAGCCAAGTTTTACCGCCTCTGCGGTGTTTACAGAATCGCGGAATAGTCGTTGTACCGAAATTAGTTCGAAACGAATGCGTCAATGGGCAGTCGGGACGCGGCTAGTGTTGCGCGCACGGTCGATCCTAAAATATGTATATTTTTATGATTCGATACGCGACTAGAGAATTTTATATTAAAAATATAACGGGGTAGAGTTTGGCGCCGCTGTGACGTGCGTTTGCGCAAGGGTGGCGCTTTGCTGTGGAAAGGATATTGTGATTTGTTCGGATACATCTGTAAGTAGTTTATGTTGTGGTTTTTGTGCTCTAATTACATAGTATAGAATAGAATACTCTTTATTATGAGATAGATCATAGATCTTCCATCAAGGGAAATAATTAGGAATCATTCTGAAGGAAAACTTTAGCTCTCGCTGTTTGTATGTTGATATGCATATTTCAAGTTGATGTGCATTTTTTCAACTCTGTATCGGCTTTTCCAATCTAAGTAGGTACATAAACAAAGAAAATCTACGAAATTATAAGCTGCAATATTTTCCTTCAAAATAGACGCAGTCGCTTATTTTAGATGATAAATATAAAGCTGCTCTCTCACCTACATTTTTTGGTTGAAACATTTATTTAGGTTGAAAGTTTGAAACATCATATAAATCATGCCAGACGCAATAATAGTACCTAATTCTACTGAAATAAGCACTGAAACGGTTATTTTTGTCTATTTCAGCAGTTTCAATAGGTATGCAGGGCCGTAAACTTTAATGACGATGTGATTTCACTAAATACCAAATGTATCTTTTACAGATTTTTTATATTTACGACCATTTTCATATCCTCATATCATTATGCATGGTTGTCTTGGCCAGTGTTTTAGTTTTTTAATTACGATGCCACAGATAATTTTCTTTCATCTTTCTTTTTAACGCGAAGGAAGGAAAATGTTCAGCGTGTAAAAGCTTTATGGTTTAATAAAATTTTATTGTTAACTTTTATAGTTATTTTACTAGGACGGCACGGGTAAACCTTTGAAGGGAATAGTGTAACTAACGCATAATACTAAAACTACGACTTCAACAGTTTTATTTTATTTTTTGCCATTCGACTTTAAATCCGAAAAAGCCATCGGCATATTAAAAGGCAACAGAGCGTGCGATTCTCCATATAAATGTATAGGTACCCCTTTTTTCTTCATGCCCCTAGAGCAAATTTTTTGTTTTCATCTGTGATTTAATTTTTTTCAGCAACTAATTAGTAAAGAAAATATGACCCTCTAAAAATGACAAAAAGTGCCCTATTTTTACCGCCAAATTAGAAAAATTAAAAACATTTAAAAAAAAATATAGGAACCTAAACATACTCTTTCTTAAAATGTTAATGTAAAAAATAATTGAATCGACTCAGTTTTCGAGGAGAAAAAAAGGGGACTACGAAACGTCGATCTCGTCAAAATTTTTGTGATAATTTCGGTTTGAGCTGCAGCTGTCCCTATCACACTAAGGGGGCAGACTTTAGGTAAGGCGACGGCAATAGTTTCTTCAAATACCTATTTTTCAAATTCGCAGGCCCCGTCCCCTCTTAATCAGGATGGTCTAGCTCTCTTGTGCGCTTTTATAACTTCTAACGTGACGATATTAGTGTAGACGTCCACGTCCAAGTCACGGCATCGTGTTAACACAGATTAAGTGAAGTAAAATGGATGGAAGTATATGGAGACTGTTAAATTTCCGACCACGGTACCTATAATAGACGTGGACGACGTGGACGTCCACGATAATATCGTCACGCAATCCATACTAATATTATAAATGCGAAAGTGTGTCTGTCTGTCTGTTACCTGTTCACGCTTAAACCGCTGAACCGGTTTAGATAAAATTTGGTATAAATATAGTTTGAGTGCCGGGTAAGGACGTTGGATGGTTTTTATCCCGATATTCCCACGGAATTGACACTTATGCGGGTGAAACCGGAGGGCGCTTCTAGTTAATTATAAAAACGCACATCAGGCACCTACCTACCTACTGACTCTAGCTTCTTTATTAGGATGAGCTGGTACATATGTGTACCACAAGAGAGGTACAATGTGTATCATTCAAGTGTCGAACATTTTATACCCAAAATGAAAGACAGAAAAAAGTACAGACGCCAGCACATCAAGTTACTACAATCTGTCAAAATTCTTTAATATATTTTTAACTTTATTGCTAAAGCATAAGGTTCAAAGTTAATTTGAGAAATTTTACAGTTTCGGGTAGCTTGATGTGCTGGCGTCTGTACCATTAAAAAATACCAACTTTTAATATAACACCCCGAATATGTTTTAACTATTACAACATAGATCTACGATTAACCCCATGGCTGCCAAAAATCATAGGTGCGCGAATCCAATTCGCACTTGACTGGTTTTTTTACTGGCCTTACTTTAATTTTTGGGTAGATATGAAATGAAGGATGTTCTTTTTATCAGCTCGTCCCTGAGAGGTATAACCCAAACAGGGTTGCCAACCGTAAAAGAAAATCCCTCGTACATATGCAGCTAAAAATCTCGTATTTTGACTTTCAAACCTCGTACATTTATTATACATCGGAAACGTACTAAAACCAATATTAAGGCATATTTAACTACTGGATTTAGGACTTTTTACTCAATTAAATAAACTATTGCAAGTTTCCTACTAAATAAAACATCATTTCGTGTGTCAAAAAAAAATTATTAATACTAAAGTTAAATAAAAATAAATAAAACGAAAGCGATACCTAGCCCGCAAAATTCAATTTTTTTTTTGTTTTTTGCAATTTGCTGGTCAGTATTAAGTTGTACGTTGATTAATATAAGATTCGCGGCCGTAACAAATATGTATTTACAGAATTATAATCATTAAAGTCATCAACACAACTCCTAAGACCACGTAACTCCAAAGAATAACTGTTTCATGAAATCATCATTCTTTGGAGTTACGTTACTATTATATAATGGTGATGCAAAATGTTCGAATGGCCATATTATCAAAATCTCGTACATAATTGTACGAGGTTGATAGTGTCCTCGTACCTCGTACGGAAGACCACAAATCTCGTATTTGTACGAGGAACCTCGTACGGTTGGCAACCCTGAACCCAAACTGTAGTCCGCAGTGGTTACCTGTCTAACCATAAACGACATGTCTAGGGTTACCAGGCCTAAAAATGCAAAATCCTGTCTGACATGTCTAAAAATCCTGATATTGAAAAAAAAGTCCGGTCACGCACCTGTATTAAATAAAAATCATAGTATTTAAGTACGTTTTTATTTACTTACCTATATTATTTGGACCCATATTTTTGGTTGCTAGCAACCGCATGCAAAAAGTTATTTTTTTCAGCTATTTCGCAAGAAAATTGTTCCCAAGTCACGTGTTTATAGTTATATTGCGAAAGCGCCGCCCGCGCCCCGTGCCGCGCTCGCACTTACGGTACTATGCTTGCGTTCCGGGACTTCCTCCCGGGCTCAGTGCGTGCGGCACCCGTCGCTTGAGCGGGCTGGAGGACATGCAAGTATGACAAAAATCCGGTCTGACGTAAAATCCGGGCGGAGTCCGGTCTAACACGTAAAAATCCGGTCTAGAATGGCTTTATCCGATCAGATGGTAACTCTAGACATGGCCATTGGATATTGAGAATTTAGTAATAAGCTCCTAAACTACAGCATTACACACACTTTCGGGGGAATTCCTTACCACGTATTTTCCCCATTGATAAACGAGGAAATGATCACGTTTGCTTAATATTGTGTAACTCCACCCGTTCATTACTTACGTTTGAATCACGACTTTGGCATAAACTTTGATAGACAAAACAACAACCACAGATAACTAGGCACCTATAGGTATATATAAATAGGTATATATTGTAGACAGACTAGCTGTGCCCGGGGCTTCGCTTATGTGGCTGTGTATTCTTATGGCATTATAACTAATTAATTAAGTCAATACAAAGGGAAACGTGAAGACACATTATATACGGAAGAAATTAATCCACTGACTTTTAGTGTTCCGTAGGCAAATGTCACAAAAGAAAGAACCCTTATTTAACCTGTCCGTCTGACTTTCTGTCAGTCCGTATGTCACAGCACACGCACTTTATTCAAAGCCTATTGGCACTATAGATATGAAATTCTAAAGGAACGGAAGGTGTACAGTCACGAGCATAAGTGTATATACACTTGGCTTTATTCAAAGGCAATTTTCTCCTTTATTTTTTAATGGAATTTTATGCTATTACGAACATAGTATTTTCGAACCCATAGGTTTATGTGAAGTGTCGTATTTCAACGTTGCATTCGTCATTTCACGAAAAAATCGCAATTGAAAGTTGCCGAGTGTTGACATATTAGTGCTCGTGACTGTACCTAATACCTGTACCTGTACCTCTTTGCAATGGTGTAGTGAAATTAAGAAAAAAAAGATGACTGTATCAGTACATACCTACTAATAGGTGCCCGTATGCGTGTGGAATATTGCTGCATTGGATAGTTAAAATAGGTAATATTATGTAAAGTCTATTCAAACTTATATTTCAAGTTAAACATAATATCAACTTTATTTTAATGATGATTAAGTTGATTTCAGAGTGACTAGCACTATTGAAACAGTTATAAAAAAGTTTGAAGTTGTAGCGTAAACTGAACTTTATTGTGTAGGATTTAAAGTTATTTTTCCATAAACTCATTCATTATCATCATCCACAGCCCGAGTTCATCCACTGCTGGGCATAGGGCTCTCTTTTCTTGTGCCAATCCCCACGTTCCTGTGCCAGCGTCATCAAGCGGGGTACAATGCGTGCCACGAAAGAAGAGACTTGACCCCGCCTCCCCCACTCTTTCCGCCGCCCCTATGACGTCCGGTCCCGTCCCGCACTCAGACCTCATACCGCTAAAGATACCTAAAATCGTGTACTGCGCATGTCAAACCACGTGGTGTGTCAAGTCTCTTCTTACGTGGCACGCATTGTAACTGCGTAACACACCATCAGTAGCAGTGGGTTTTATTTTGACAGTTCAACAACATTCATTGCGTTATTTATGTTGTTGAGCAGACACATTTGTCGAACATATGAAGCAATGGATTAGCAATATCCTTCTTGTCAAAATTATTGAGATTGAGATTGATAGTGTGTCACGCAATTAGGGTGCAGCGGGGCTATTCTGTAAAAATCTCACCGTGAAAACTTCGGTGTAGTGAGCGTGGAGTGAGCTGTCAGTAGTGTCAATTCCTAGCAAAAACAAACTCACTTCACCTAAGTTTTCACGGTGACATTTTTACAGAATCGACCGGCTGGTTCTAGCTGAGATGGTAACAATGTCGTCCACCCATCTCGCCGCCGGACGCCCGACATTTCGTCTCCCAGTCTTTGGACGCCACTCGGTCACTGTCTCACTTCTTTTTAGCGTGTCGATAGCAAGCTAAATGGACTCGGCCCAGAATTCGGCTACTTGTTTGGCGCCATTCAGAGATGATAGAGAATAATGTGGTGCTAATAAGGTTGCTTCTTCTTTGTCTTTATTCTGCCTGTTGTAGGACTTTCGTGTAAAAATATAGATGATGATCATGAAATGTGAAATTAATGAGCGGCGAGTACCTTATGTTGTATGAGAGCAGTGGTTGCCGAGTGGTATCGGCCCCGACTCGAACCCAAACAGGTGCTTTGCTTTGCGTAATTTATTTCATCACCAATTTTTTTATGCAGTTTTATTTTAATGCAGTTTTCAGCATCATGTAGTGAATTTATTACGGAAGGTTTTGGTATAGGTAGTAATATTAGGTATACATACGAACGTAAATCTTTACGTTACCTTTTTACGCCCAAACCCCTGAACGCGTTTCGATTAAATTTAGCAAGGAGATAGATGGTACCTATCCTGGGGAAGGACATAGGCTGCTAATTGTCTCGGTAGCACGTTCCCGTGGATAATTTCCGACATCCACGCGGGCAGAAGCTATAGTCTAATTATAAAACTTAAAAGTGAGTACGTAGGTATTTCACGCTGCCTCCTGATTGCCTAGTAGGTAACACGTGGGATTATTTGTAAAGTACCTAGGTAGGTATCTAAACATAGCAAGAAACCACAAGGGAAAAACGTGTTATTTAAAGCTTGAGGAAAACCAGAACAAGATAAGGAAGATGTTCAGTTCAGAACTTAACAAATCTTAAAACCTTGTGACGTGGTTTGAATTCCAAAAACTAATCAATGTTCTTTTTATGTAGGTATTTAAGCACTCGAACGCATAATTAATTATTTTATTAATTCCTCCGATCATACATACCTATAGGTGGTCGGTTACCTTACCTTTGCCATCGAAACTGTAAAAAAAAATATTTGGCACATATATATATGACAAAAAAAACATGGTGTGTAGGTACCTCCTACCAAAGTAGGTAGGTATCCATCAATCAACTCATACAGCCTATGACCAAGGTAGTGGTAGTAGGTAGGTATACCTAACGAAACTAAAAACAACAGTGCCCATAGCCACCACATGACAAAACATCATCTAAGTACTTAATATTATCTAGCAATAATAAAATTAAAATATTATTTATATCCACATTTAACAGCTGTTAGGTTCGTCGAAGGCCTGTTAACAGTGTTAACATACCAGGGACATCAAAGAACAAGAGAAGCATATGAAGCATATATCGATATTCTGACAACTGCATTATGTGTTTGGAAATCGTTAAGGAGATATAGGCCGGGCAAATGGACCGCGAAATTAGACATTTGCAACAATTGAGTCACCGGCTTCTTGGAATTTGCAGGTAGCTAGCTCTGGGAACTGGGAATCTGGGATAAGATGATAAAACACAGATAAAAATAAATAACCCTTGCGCAAGTACATATTGCGAAGACGGCCCTCTTATTTGTAGCCAAAGGACAATGGATAACATTGAATGGGACCGCAACCAAAAAAAAATACTGTGGCATTATGAACTATGTCTGTATTTTATCTCCTCAGGGAGTACCTAGTTTAATTAGTCCTAGGAAAGCATGTCGGAATTCACTTGGAGAAAAAAGATATGTGAGGAAGTAAAGGGAAATATTTAAATTATTCTCTCAAAACTTATTGACCTGCTAACGATGGACACATTTTGAAATGAATGAACCTCCAAAAACTTTTTGAGCTTCTATAATGCACTTTTTAAAATAATTGAACCCCTTTTTAACTTTCCTTAATTTTTGCACCAATGAAAGCATGTATTTAATTACCGACTTCATATTATTGAACACTCTAGGGCATTAATTAAATTCAGGATAAGATTAATTAAACGAGTCCCTATAATGCACGTCACTGTAATGCACGTACCAGCAATGCACGACACTGGATTGTACAACACAGGAATGTACAACACAAGAATTGGCGACATCGCGATGTCTCCAATTCCTGGGGTGTACCTTGATGGTCCGACCCGAGAGTGTACAACACATGAATTGGCGACATCGCGTGATTGGCCGATTGGTTGGCCAATCAGGTGACTCGAAATTTTGGGTCTTGGATACTAGGTAATTGAGCTAGATAGTGCTGTTCCGAAAGACGATTGATTGCGCGATTGATAAGTTTTTAAGCAGAGAAGTCTTTATAAAAAGAGTTTTGTACAGCATATTAATTATATAAGCTGCAATCAGCTGCTCATGTTTAATAAAATTTTGGTAAGCACTCAGAGTGTAAGATAGGTCGACGGAGCCCCGCTTCGCGGGGCTCCTACTTCTGGGTGGTTTAAAAAAAAATAACCACGAAGGCTAAGGCGGGAGCTCCGCTACGCTTCGCTCCCGCCTTAGCCTTCTAACCTAACCTATCCGAGTCGGGGTACTCTGAGTCGGGGTGTTAACCATAATGTAGCGGCACAGTACATATCCTTCTTATCCAGTTTATGAAATATCTTTTAAATTGGTTCAATATTGGTGAAGAAAATAGGCGAGAGCCAAACCTCGAAAATGTGACTTTTTACTTAGGCTATTCAGTCGGATCTGCAGTTGTCCTTATCGCACGCATTAGAGGGCGGGGGCTCGCAGAGCGACAGCGATAGTTTCTTCAAATACCTAATTTTCAAAAGTCGTTCCGCCCGTATTTCCTCTTAACGAATAGTTCACAGATTTACTTCAATAATAATTGATTGAACGTCAACCACACGTCAAATGAAACAAAATCAATCAAAATCAATCCTTAATCAATCAAAATCTCATCCCTAGTTTCACATGGCTTTTTACTTTTTTATTGTGACGTCACTGTTTGTTTTGATTCCAATTCCCGTGCTGTACATTATCAAGCCGGACACTCTTGGTCCGGGCCGAGAATGCGCGACATGACAATGTACGTCATTGGAATTCAAAACACGTTCATTCCAATGTCGTGCGTTCTCGTGCCGTGCATTGCTGTGTTGTGCATTGCTGGTTCCCAATTAAACTACTCCATGAGAGCAACAAAAATCAACATACTAAGTCCATAATGCTACAAATAACTTAGTGTACCTATACGGGCTTATCCATTCTCCTTTGTGATGGCTCGATTGGCGCTGTGGCCTGTGGCTATGAAAAAGCCAATCATTTGGCTTCATTGACAGGCACCCAATCTCAATCTAAATCATTTTAAAAGGGTATCGTTAATCCATTGCTTCATATGCTCGAGAAATGTGTCTGCTCTACAACGTAAAAATTAAAGCAATGAATGTTGTTGAACTGTGAAAATGAAAGCCACAGCGGTGCTATTCTGTAAAAATCTCACCGTGAAAACTTAGGTGAAGTGAGCGTGGAGTGAGCTGTCAATAGTGTCAATTCCTAGCAAAAACAAACTCACTCACCTAAGTTTTCACGGTGAAATTTTAACAGAATCGACCGCCAGGTCATTGCTGCTACAGAATGTTCTAAAGACGTGCTAGTTCGAGACAGTTGTGTGCATGTGAAGCCATAACGTTAGTTCATTAGCTTGGCACCCTAATCGCCATCACCACCACACACCAGCCATCTTTTTGGATTGCCTAGATAGATTGTATACCTAATCCTGAGAAGCTCACACAAAAGATCTGCTAATGATAGATGAATTTTTGATACCTAGGTACTAAAATTGATCAAATTTAACTATTCAGGTAGAGCTGCAATGTGGGATGACGCTGACCGTAATTCTCCTGTCAGCGTCCTCCCACAGATACCGCGAGATATACATAGTTCGATACACCGATCAATATCCGATCTAAGACACACATGGCTAATACTCCACATGATGCATATTAATCCAACGTTTCCATTATTTATTTTACCCACATTCCATCCATACAAAATGGTTCCTCCGCCCCATAAACCAACCAAAGCAAACCAAGAGCCGACCAGACGCGAAAAAACTAAATAAACACAGAATACGCGTTTCATCGCGTATTAAATTTAAAAGTGCTGGTGTAGGTAAGCTATAAAGAGTATTAAAACTAGAGCACATAGGCTATACTGTGGAGAAAAACTACTGATACATATTTCTCTTAATACATAAGTATACAAACATCCGTCAATGCCGCGCTGCAGACTGGATTTCGGCAGCCCATTTTTCAGGCGGTTTTCTCAGCGTATAAGTATTTTAGTATGTGGGGCGCCACGGGCGGTAAACATTGCAGTACCTACTATGCTAGTTTTGTGCATAAATTGGAGATGTAGAACAACTTTAGTTTGGTTTACGTTGCGACTAGTGGGATTTGACTAGGAATAGCGCCAGGGCCGTCTTAACCATATTGGGCGCCGGGGTGCGAAAATCAGCTTGCCAACAAAAAGAAATTAAACTTAGTTTTTTTTTCCAAGGGATTTTTTCGAGTCGGTGACGTGCGGTTACAGCGCTGGAGCGTTGCGGTTATAATGAGTGATTAGTGATGATCTGATCGGCTTGCGCCCCCTAAGACCTTGCGCCTGGGTGCCACGCACCCCTTGCACCCCCGGGTAAGACGTCCCTGAATAACGCACTCCAAGTTCTCGCGGCTGTGAGAGGCGATTGATATACCTACATAGGGAATGGGCTGCATTCACCAATCGACCGGCCAAGTCTACCTCAGGGATCTCAAACTTTCAATTTAGTCATAGTTACGAATATGTTCATCACCTCAGTTCGACACATTAGGTACAGACGCCATCACATCAACCTACCCGAAACTGTCAAATTTTCCCAATCAACTTTGAACCTTATGCTTTAGCGATAAAGTTGCAAATCTATTAAAGAAATTTGACAGATTGTAGTAGCTTGATGTGCTGGCGTCTGTACCTACATACTAATACTAGAAAAAATAATATTATAATATAAAAGTGACGATTCGCACCGCACGTCTCGGGCGAGCAAATCCCACTAATATTATAAAGGGGAAAGTTTTTGAGTATGTGTGTTTTGTTTGTTACTTCTTCACTCTCAAACGACTGGACCAATTTTGATAAAATTTTGTATGGAGGCAGCTGACACCCTGGATTAACATGTAGGATACTTTTTATCCTGATATTCCCACGGGATCGAAACTTATGCGGGTGAAACCGCGTGACGCAGCTAGTTAATTAATAAGTCGTTCCTATAAGTTTGGTCAGTTAAAAATCAAATAAGTACCTATTTTACTAAATCAATAGTTTGGTAAGTAGAAATATTCTATAGAAATACAAACTACCTACCAGCCCCGGATCTAAGGGGGTAAACCGGGGCACTTGCCCCGGGCGGCAGTTTCATGGGGGCGCTAAATCCTTGAGACAAGAATTCGAAATATCGAACAAATGAAGCCTCTTTTCCTATAATCTCATAGGTTTTTAACAATTAATCGAATCTTAATATGTTTGAAAAACAAACTTTTCTATTTCCATACGCCCAGTTAGTTTTTGAACACATACTAAGTGATTCATGAACGCATCTTAACAGATCAAGTAAATTTTTGAACGCGTGCGTAGTGTCCGTGATCTTTCTGCCAAGGGGAATCCCCGTCACATACCAATTAGTGATGTAACGGGCATTCGCATTCGCAAAAATTATGCGAACATTTAGCGAATGTTTTTAATAATCAAAAAGGAAATTATTATATGCATGCATGTGAAATAATAATGCAATAGATAACACTTAGATATTTTTATTAAATCATACTTCTACATTCTAAATTAAAGTCTCATTTATGAAAAAAGAACTTCAGAGATCTGATCAAATCTAACATTAATCAGCTTGTTACAACTATGTAAGGTTTGCATTTATTTAGTAGTATATTATTACTTTACTACCATTTTTAAATAAAGTTTACAGTTTCTATTTACTAAAAAACTAAACAATTCGACCGTAGCAATTACTTAACATAGTCGTATGTGAAAAATAGCTACTTTAAGGTACGGCCGTTCAAAGTTTCAAATATGTAGGTAACAAATATATGTCAATGTACCTTAACCTAATTCGGTGTGACGTATAAATACTAATTACCTGACGTAGTAGTATATGCTTATGCGTATAAACTTATTCTAAGGCTTTTAAGGCAATAAAATGAAAATCGCAAAAATGTAGATCCGACAATGTTAATTGCTACGGTCGAATTACTTGAAACAAAATTATTAAACTTTAAATATCTTAATACATTAGATTAAATATCTAATGTAATGTAATGTAAGTTTAATAATTTTGTTTATAACCTTTGGCTTTAAATGTATATTTTTTCATTCCACTTTATATATCTGAGGAATTAAATATACAATGTGTTTCAGAGGGGTGTGACCAAAATTGGGGGTGTGGTACAGGCCATCAAACTGAACAACTTTTTCCCGGGACAAACACAGTAATGGTGAAAAAAAAAATCAGTCGTCCCATACAAAACTTCAATACCTTCTTGACCAAATGTATGGGACGACTGATTTTTTTTTCACGATTACTGTGTTTGTCCCCGGGAAAAAGTTGTTCAGTTTGATGGCCTGTACCACACCCCCAAGTTTGGTCACACCCCTCTGAAACACATTGTATTTATAATGAATTAGTGATGTAACGGATATTCGCATTCGCATTCGCGAATGTTGAAGATAAATATTCGCATTCGCATTCGCGAATGTGAAAAATCCAACATTCGTTACATCACTAATACCTATACGAGCCGTGCCGAACAAATTCAAAAGTTGAACGTCAAGTGACAACACTGTTTGTTTATGTGGTTGATTGCGTTTGTAAGTAATCAGCGTTAATAAAATAAGTAATTTATTAGTGAAATCATATATTATCGTAGTGGAAATCAACAATTTGCAAGTTTTTCTCAAACACTGAAGGGAGGGGGCCCCACTATCAAGGTTTTGCCCCGGTTCGAAAAAATCGTAGATCCGGGGCTGCTACCTACTTAGCACTCTAATTGCGTAACACACTTTCAATTTAGTATCACAATCAATCATTTTGAAGGATATTGGATATATATACAGGTTGTTTGGTAGAAGGACCGACACAATTTTTTGAGGGATTGGGGATGTCATTTGCTAGCACATACTTGTTTTATTTTTTATTTATACTGTGAATTTTTTTATTTTATTTTTTTGTTTCTTAACACATATGTATTTACGACTTTGGAAGCACACAAGTAATTTTATAGAACCAATTGTACATAAATGTAAATTGCAGGTAATACTAAACATTATTGCGCTATATCACAACCACAAACAAAATAGTTGTGACGATATTTAGAGTAATTAAAAAGAAACATATTATTATCTCAATTACCTACCGTAACCCTAAAAAAGGGTGTTATGGGTGAAAACTAGGATAGTATGATATTTCCTATCCCTAAGAAAATTATGTCGGTCTTTCTACCAAACACCCTGTATATTATTATAAGGATATTGCCAATCCATTGCTTCGCATGTATGAAAAAGTTTTCTGCTCAACATCGTAAACATAACGCAATGAATGTTGTTGAATTGTCAAATTGGAAGCCATCCCATCTGTTAGTATGTTAGGTACGCAATTACTCCGCTGGTTGCTCCTATTACTCATTATAACAAAAACCCGGAATAAACATGCCTGTAACTTGCCCATAACTATGCAAGTAGCCTGCATGATGCACGGTATTCACCAATCAGAAGGTGTGCAAGCGACTTGCATACCTACATACTTTTGTGCAATTTACAAGCAGGTGTATTCCGGGATTTTTAGGGTTCCGTACCAAAACGGAACCCTTATGGTGAGACTCAGTCCGTCTGTCTGTCACAGCTGGATATCTCAAGAACTACTAATGAGGTGAAATATGAATGAACTTGAAATATGGAATAGTTTTAGATGACATTTACCCAACTATTTTACAAATATGAAAGAAATAAAAATATTTATATTTTTTTTTGCAACAAGGGCAGAAAGGGCGTTTGTTAAATTCGAAGTGGAGCTACTAAGGCATGTGGGGTATCATATGAAAGAGCGCAATTTGCACATTCTCAAACATTTTTTTTTTTTTTTTAGGCCTCACAGTTTTCGACTTTTAATGAAAAATGAAAAAAAAATACCGTACCCCCCTTATCTCCAAAGTTTGCAAAGAGAAAAATCTGAAATTATTCTATCTGATAGAAGTTTATGTAAAGATTACAGGAAAAATAAAACGATGTCTCTAAATAGCACACTTTTTCAGAAATCATCAACAAGTTGCACTATCGATCAAGAGATGGCGCTGACCTAAAACTGCAATATTTTACACCGCAGTGCACAGTGCTAAAATTCTCTAATGAATATAGGCCTCGCCGATGAAAATTTAAAAACATGTGATGGTACGGAACCCTCGCGGCCTCGGTGCGCGAGTCCGACTCGCTCTTACTCGATTTTTTTATTTTAATCTGAATTCCGAGTTAAATACTAAAGCTTCCTATGTGTTCACAACGATTAATCTCCATAAGTCTCCACTGGCTCACTGCTTGTAACTATTTGCAAGTGTCAGGTTAATTCAGGGGTAACAAGCTGCCAGTGTACAAGTAAATAATATTGTGATGTGGTATCGCGACATTTTTAGCAGTTTTCAAAAAACAAGATTCAACTTTATTTCTGGAAACTACGACGGGATCGGGGCCGATTTCGCACGGTTTTTCGACTAGCCAAAACATCGGGTTTTGCTTATTCTAATGTACAGACGCCAGCACATCAAGCTACCCGAAACTGTCAAATTTTCCCAATCAACATTAAACCTTATGTTGCAGCAATAAAGTTGAAAATCTGTTGAAGAAATTTGACAGATTTTAGTAGCTTGATGTGCTGGCGTCTGTACCTATATTTAATAGATATCAATGTATTATGCAAATCCACTCAGCTGTTGAAAAATTAAAATTTGATTTACTTATAACAATAAAAAATCAATTGTGTCTCATTAGCCACACAGCTGAGCTACTACAAATCTTCCGAAATAAATTCAGTAAATGATGGTGAAAACTGCGTGAAAATACGTTGCGTAGTTTAGAAGAATAAATATTAACGCGGTCACACAGGAACACACGAAAAGCGACTTTATTCTTTTATAAATACGCGAAGAAATGCCTATTGGTGAGAGACAAGTTTATTTTGAACTAGCTGCTGACCGCGACTGCGTTCACATGTCATTATACCTTTTGATTTTCCTTCTTTTTCTAAAATAAAAGTAGCCTACGTTACTCCTTAAAACATCAGCTGCCACTGAAAGTCTCGTCTGTTACTCCTTATAACATCATCTGCCAGTCCAGTCAAAATCGGTCCAGCCGTTTCGGAGATTAGCCGGAACAGACTGAAAAAAAACACAAAAAATTAAAATGTTGTTTGTTATACCTAAGTACCTACCGTGTATACTTTCTTAAGTATTTAGAAAAAGCTGTTAGGCACAGACGCCAGCACATCAAGCTACTACAATTTGTCAAATTTCTTTAATAAATTTGCAACTTTATCGCTAAAGCATATGGTTCAAAGTTGATTGGAAAAAATTTGACAGTTTCGGGTAGCTTGATGTGCTGGCCAGTCTGTACTTTGACTTTACAGACAGACACTTCAAATTATTTTTTTTGTATAGTGTAAGTATATATGTGTGGTCGTCCAAATCAAAAGGGACCTTATGGCGGAAATGAGTTATCTACAGAGCTGAAAACTACATAAATGTACCGAACTATAGACCCAAGAACCAACCTTCTAACCACTGCCGTTATTTTTTTACGAATTTTTGAAGTTCACTGATCGAAATTATAAGTTTCGAGAAAATCGCAATTTAAGTATGCCGTACAAAAAAGTTATGTTTTAGTGTGAAGTTATGTAACTGATGGTATACTTTGATTGACTATGATTATTACTAATGGAAATTCTTACAATCCTTGCATAAACTTGTTTGTTGTGGGAACTAGACCCGCCAACATAATGCATTATCAATGAGATGCAAAGTATCGATAATAGTATTAAAAATAAGTAAACCGCCTGTTTCTCACTAAACTTTTATCGTTTCTATATTGCTACTAATTACATAGATTTGCGAAAGGCCTTAGATGTAAATAAAAACAACACATAATTTAAAAAAAATAGTTTTTATTTACTAGCAAGAATTCTTATTTTTTATAAACTTTGAGATCTGACAGTAACAAAATCAACACTTAATCACTAAATAGGTTATACATAATTGGTTTAGATGCTAATAAAGCTAAGAGATCAATGATAACTGTTAGTTATGATCTTGTAAAGTTACATAGAGAACTGAACAATTTCTTCAAACAAATTAAAAAAGGGCCCTAATGGTGGGCACTAAACAATATTTTTTATTTTTAGCATGCATAATCAATATTTTAGTGCAACATTCAAGATAACTTAAATTTTCTTTTTTTATTATCACAAGGTATGAAAATGTTACTTATTTAACAATTTTTTTTTTATTATCACAAGGTATGAAAATTCGTAACAAGTATATACGTAAAAAAGGGCCCTTAAGGCGGTCCGTTGCAGTCTGCTGACACTTATCTCTTAGTATAGTTAATTAATTTAAGTATTTTAATAAAGGTAAACAATCTTGATACGTTTTTGTCGAAAAATATATTTATGAAATAATTTATAGCCATTACAAGATAAAACAAAATGAAATAACAGATGTTATAATGAATTACTTTTGCTATTAGCCTTAGCCTATTTTAAAAATATATTTTATGATAAAAAACATACCTAACAAGATTGTTTACCTCTATTAAAAGTACCTAAACAAAATATGGACTACAATAGTGGGACCTTAGACCTAAGACGCATATACAAAGAATGCCGCATGCGGCGGCGTGCGACACTATCTAATGGCAGCTATACGCTACGCTGACGACACGCTAGTCCTGGCGCAGGGGAGGTCGCATCAGGCGGCGGCCGACGCGATGACACGCGGGGTTGCGATAGTCGTGGAGAGGATCCGGCAGTTGGGTCTCGAGGTGGCATTGCACAAGTCCGAGGCCATGTCGTTTCATGGGTTCCGGAATACGCCACCATCGGGATCCCAACTAACGGTAGGAGGGGTTCACATCGGCGTCGAGACGACGATGAAATACCTGGGTCTCATCCTCGACAGCCGGTGGAACTTAGTCGAGCATTTCCGACGTTTGGCTCCCAAACTGGAACGGGCCGGGGCCGCCTTCAAGCGGCTCCTGCCCAACCTGAGGGGGCTAAACGCCTCCTGCCGGAGGCTTTACGCGGGGGTCGTGCGGTCCATGGCCCTATAACGGGGCCCCGGTGTGGGCGCGTTCACTGCGGCGGCGAGCCGCCCATTATTTGAACGCGCCCCAGAAGGTGGTAGCCGTTAGGCTGATCCGGGGGTACCGCACGATCTCGGGCGAGGCGGCAAGCCTCCTTGCCGGACTGCCGCCATGGGATCTGGAGGCGATAGTCCTCGCGCGCCTGTATGAGTGGCGCGCGGAGGCACTACGCCGGGGGGAAACTCCGCTTCCGCAGCAAATTGCGGCGGAGCGGACAGACCTCCGGCGCGATCTCATGGCGGCGACCTCTCGCGTCCGGGCCTGGTTCAAGCCATGGTCCGGGGCTAGAGGGAGTGGGGAGCAGTCGCCTCCTTCTGCGAAGCAGTCATGCTAGCCGGCTGTCCCAGCCGCCGCGGGAGACGCTCCGGGCGTCGGGAGCCGCGCGACTACTCCCGGCCACCTTAGGCGCGGGCGGAGAGCAATGGGTAGCTCACCGTCCGATCAGGACCAGGCCCGTGCCGGACGGCGCGTACGTGTTCCACGCGCGCCTCAAAGAGATGTCAGCACTAAACGAAGGGGCCCGTATTGGCCGAAGCCTGCCGGGTCAGCGGGATTGTCCGAAAGGGTTACCGCTGGCCCGGAACAAAGGGCGAAGGAAGGAACACGGGTGGGTTTTAGTCAGTAAGAGTCTGACACTCCCTATTCCGCTCCACCCAGAGCGGGAGGAGTCATTTGATGATTTCCCATCCTGAATGAATAGTTTAGTTTATACCTACCTTGCAATATTAAAATGTTGATATAATATATGGTTTGAATTACAAGAAAAACGATTTGTTAGGTCTTGCCGCGATAAGGTTCCTTTTTTACTAAACTTTAGATGAATACGAAACTTTTTTAAATTGACTTTTCGAAAAGTTGAACACATCTACATGTAGTAAATACAATCATCTTTTTAAAAATACAGTTAATAAAAAAACGATTTCTTTGAGGTATTTTACAAATTTATTAATATCTCGGAAACTAGTTACCGCCATAAGGTCCCTTTTGATTTGGACGACCACATGTATTTAAAAACCTCTGCTAGCAACGATGAATTTCGTGCCTACAAAATATTAGCATGGGGGTGTAAAAAAAAAACAGTGGCACTCCGGGAGTGCCGACAGAAATGAAAACAAAACACAAACAGAATACTTTGCCATCACTCACTGACATATCGGGTATACATTAAAACCGAGTACATCCCGAGGACAGCGGAAAACATGCGAAGCGGGTATTTTTATAATCGTCTTATAAAGAAAACACTCGCGGTGTCGCTTATGGTAACAGTGGCGCGAGTTCAATAGTTTTTCCTATCTCAAAAAACGCCCAACGCGCCTAAAGAAGTTTTCTCTTCAAAAATAGATGCTTTGTTTGACCTGAGTAATTAATATCATTGCGAGCATTGATGAATGATGGCCCAGTGATAATAGCCCCGACTTACGAGCTGTAAAGTTGTTGGTTCGAATTCGAACCCAGACAGGCGCTTTACTTAGTGTAAGAAATTTCATCACAACTGCTCTCAAATGTTACGCGTATCTTTATATTTAAAATATTTATTCCTCAATATTCATGATTGCACCACCTACCACTGTTTGTCTCTGCATCACCCAAAGGTTGACTTGTAGAAAATGCCTGTGGCATTAAGTCCGCCTCTGTACATTTATGTGCTTGAAGTATTAAATAAATAAATGTCCTAGAACCAAAAATTCGAAGACATTTGACATCTACCAACCCGCACTGAGCCCTAGGTAAATACCGAAACCAAGATCAATCAATCCTTAGCTAATCCCGCCAATCTCGCGTTGATTTCGCGCGGTTTCGTTCATTGTGTCATAGAGAATTACGGCCCTGGGCTCGCGTGGTGGATTATGGCCGACTCTCTCTCTCGAATAGAGGAGGCCTGTGTCCCTGCGGTGGCAACATTATAATAATATAAAACATTTAATTCATTATAGGCTGCGTTTGTATGTTATGTTATATTTAGGTATATCAATGCAGACATTGCAGTCCAAATGGACCAAAAAAACGTAATAAAACACAGGCAAGACGCACCAAATTAGGCTGTCACCCTTTAACGTTAAATTATAGTTTCTTTTTCTAAAAATCCAGCAAAATCGTAATAGACAATTATTAAAAAAAAAATAAAGCTAGGTACTTTCAAACACATTTCAAAATACAAATGACCAATCCGTGGGTGTTAGACGCAAAAATACACTCGGTAACCATAGATTTATTTATAAAGACAACTAATGATCTGTTACACACTTACACGTGTAGGTACCTTATTTCTATCGGGAGCAATTAGTGGTACGAGAGTTCCAACTTCCAATAGTCTTGGAAAGATCATGCTGATTCGGACTTAGGATTCCCCGCTAAAATCGTACGGGTGGGTACAGGCATCCCTAGAGGGTACTCCTGGCCCTACCGAAAGTGCTGAGGACAGCCACTGAAGCTAGCAGTTCTGGAGGGGCTTTGGAATCTCTAGTAGAATTCGAAGCCAACACTTTTGGAGGACTTGATAATTTACGGTACACGCACTTGAATTGCACTTCCTGTGCTATGCCGTTTGCAGTTACACGTATTGTTACGCGAGGCCATGTAAACATTGTTTAAAAAAAACAATTTAAATACACGAAAAGAAGTAGGTAGTTTAATTTGGGGTTTAACCTTGTTACACTTTTGGGTTAACACTAAGTCAAAACAGACACAACGATAATTGGATATTGTAATGGTAGGGGTTCGGCGATCGGGACGAGACTAATTCGCTGCGGGAGTGGGAGGCAGTACAGACCCTAGATGATGGCAGGACAATTTGTAGGAAATCTAACTATTCAATTATTATTGATCATTAAGGGTTTTCCTTAGCATTGGGAAACTGTAACAGTAGGTACGGTTACCGTTACATCAAAGGCAATATTGAAACCGTGGGATCAGCCGTTCCTGATGTGGTAAAGGTCATAAAGGCGTTGTATTTACATTAGCAAATCTATAGGTACCTACGTATTATAAAGTCGCTTTTCGTAATTATCTGTGACCGCGTTGTTATTCTGAAAAACTTACATAGTTTTCGACTTTTGATGAAAAAAGTAAAAAAAACACCGTTCAACCCCCTAATCTCCGAAGTTTGCAAAGAGAAAAATCTGAAATAATTCTATGTGATAGAAGTTTATGTAAAGATTACAGGAAAAATAAAATGAGGTCTCTAAATAGCACACTTTTTTCAGAAATCATCAACAAAAGTTACACTAGTTCCACTATCGGTCAAGAGATGGGGCTGACATAAAACTGCAATATTCTACATCGTTAAAATTTTCTGACGAATAGGTATAGGCCTCGCCGATGAAAATTTAAAAACATGATGGTACGGATACTCGCCCTTGCCCGGTTTTTGTGTATAAGTAAATTTTTATTCTTCGTGTCGCTGGCACTATTGTATTTTATATCTTGTTGGCCCAAAACTTTGCCACTTCCACGGCGATGTCAGTAGCAGCGCAAACATCCCTTTGACTGCGCATTTTCGGACACAGAAGGCAGGTTAGGAGGTGGAGCATGGAGCATGGTTAATGTATTCATTATCAAAATATTAAACCTACAATAAATAAAGTACCTAATCTCAAATTTTTGTCAAGCCGTAAAAAACTTGCGAAGCAGGGGCGGGTCGCCAGCTGTTATTATATTGGTAACCGCATGGTGCCGTTGGCTTTATCAGAGGACACAAGTCATAACTTTCGCGAGTTAACGTGACCACTACGTGCCACAATGTAGGTCTCATTCACCTAACTATAGCCGTTAGTTCCACGTGAAAGACGTGCCCAATATATCTTGGCAGCTGATTAAACTTCCGAAATTAAAAAGATTTTGATAGGTATAATATATCGTTGACATCTGCCTGCGCCAGAATGTTAATGGCCATAATGAATTGATAACGTATACGTAATAATCACCGTCATGGGCGCCGGGAGTGGGGTGTAAGCGGGTGCCCTTGTACCAACCTTGGTTTTAAAATAAAATCATTATCTGCCTAGCCTTTTCCCATGTTGGGGTCGGCTTCCAGTCTAACCGGATGCAGCTGAATAGGTACCAGCAATTTACGTGGATCGACTGCCTATCCGAACTCCACAACCCAGTGACTGGGTAATACGATATCTCTTGGTAAGACTGGTTGTCAGACTTTTGGGCTTCTGACTACCCGTAACGACTGTCAAAGATCCACGAATGACAGCCGGGACCAGGGGTTTTGGTATGTAAATGAAAAAAAAAATACCTATGTCACATATAAAAACATTCAGAACTAAAAAAATATTCGAAAACACCTAATACAATAGGTAATTAACAATTTAACCTATTCCAGGCGAGATCCTAAAATTTTCTGCACAACCTCTCAATTCTAAAGGTTTTGTGCATTAGTCAACAAAGTACCGATTCCTATTTCCGAAAATCTAATCGACCCTGCTAACATTACTTGCTTTGCTCGCTCTTGCATCCTACTCTATCTTAATTCTTAAGCTTCTTTTCTCTTTCTGTAGGCATGGACAAAATAAAACCTATCCCATTCGAGGCGAGATGCAAAAAGTTGTAAAAGCATAAGTCGACAAGGTTATACCATTACACTCCTTGTATGTAGGTATACACAAACGATAACCTAAAATATCCGAGGTGAAGTGCAAAACTAATCGAGCTCGATTCGTGGAGTTGAAGATGCACCCCCTGAAAATAAACTTTCCGGCGCCCATGATCAACGTTAATTTATTTTCATGGCAATCACTAAAGCTGTAAGAGTTACTACTTTTCTATAGTAAAAGTGCACAGTTCTGCAAACCCCCACCATATTTCAAGTAAAACAAACAACTTTATTTCATTGACAATTATGTTGATTTCAGAGTGACTATTGCAGAAGATAAAAATGTTTGAAGTTGTAGCGCATACTGAACTTTATTGTGTAGGAATTAAAGTTATTTTTCCATTAATTCATATATGTTTACATTTTTGGCAAATAAATCGCGAACGCAGGATAGGCACCCTTTCTTTTTTTTTCGGGTTGGGAAATCATCAAATGAACCCTCCCGCTCTGGGTGGAGCGGAAGGGAGTGTCCGACTCTTACTGACTAAAACCCACCCGTGTGCCTTCCTTAGCCCTTTATGTTCCAGGCCAGCGGTAACCCTTTCGGACAATCCCGCTGATAGGCACCCTGCAAACAGATTTTACAGTCACTGTAACCACCTACCTCTGTTTAAGCATCTCTCGGGTCTCCAAAGTTCAAGAATTAGAAATAATCAGTTTAGTATAAGTACAATCAAAATGACGTTCGGACTTGAACTTTCGTGCATTAATTACCTATGTAGTTCTAGAGACTTGACGTGATCCGAAAACAAGTCTTAGTCCTTCAGGTAGGTGGACCATTGTGCATGGGCTATGGCGGCTGTCGGAGGTTATTCCACCAAGCCCTAAAAGAACCCGACCAGCCACAACAAAATACCTACCTATCGTCTGTTCCAAAAGTATTTGATCAAAGTGTAAACAAACTCTATTCTGGTTAAATTGTTACGCACTCACTCACTAAAGAGAATTCGAAACACATTCATATATATTTAGAAGGTTTCAACTTTATAGTATCTGATCTCAGCACATTTTCCAGCAATTATTGTTTGGATAACATTACTAACTTGCAATTTGAAAAAACATCGACGACAATTTGAGGTTAATTAAAAAAATCTGTTAAAATATTCAAACAATCAAATCAAAGCAAACAATTTGTAAGCTTTGGTGGTACCTACCTACTAGGAATTGGCATTCACGGTCATTTGTATTTATTTTAATCTGATACTTTTGGAGTCCGTGACTAAATAATAGGTAACAGCCGCACAGGTCGATCGATCAGGTTAAGCTACGCTTGCCGCGGTTGGTCTGTGGATGGGTGGCCATGTTTACATACCGAGACCCCTCCGTGTCTCGGAAAAAAACGTTAAGCCACTGGTCCCGGCTGTCATTCGTGGATCTTTGACAGTCGGAATGGTTAGTCAGAAGTCTGACAACCAGTCTTACCAAGGGGTAGTAACTGGGTTGTGGAAGTCAGATAGGCAGTCGCTCCATGTAAAATACAGGTATTCAGCTGCATCCGGTTAGACTGGAAGCCGACCCCAACATAGTTGGGAAAAGGCTGGGCAGATGATGATGACTTTTGGAGTAGACTATAGATCGCTTTCAGCACTACCTACCTACGAGTAAATACATGAAATTAGTCTCTTGTGAACGAAGCGCTATAACATGAACTATGACGTCACAATACAGATTATAAATAGCTTTTCTCTAGAGATGTGTCGTCTAACATAAATCTTACGAAATTAACTGCTAGAATCTGTAACGTTAGTTATTTTAACTTTCTAATTTAAAACAACGCTTCCTTGCATGATTTATAGGCGGGCGAACATCCATTATAATTTTTATAATCCTAAAATTGTTATTATGTGTTGAAATATTGTTTTTGTTTGGGTCTATTTGTAGTTCAGGTTAATCATATAAAAAAGAAACCTCGTGAACGAACAGTAAGCAACAGAACGGTTTCAACACTTTATTTTATATATTTATTTATCCATTTATTTCAGGCATCAAGACCCATAAAAAACACATACAATACAATATTAATATAACTTAAAAATACTGTAAATACATACAACATTATAATTAATTACACTAAAAAACAAACTAACGCACACTAAGTGTCTGTGTCGTGTAGCCGGCCACAAAACCGGCGGTACCTGCACAACACCCTTCGGCTAGAACTCTCCCTTGAGGAACTTTTCGAAATGATCATGTCGGAACACGCACCATGAACGACTTGAAGTTCATTCGTTAGTTATATCTACTCAACAGTTTAAAAAAAAAATAAGTTTGGCATTGGAACATACGTAATTAAAACTGTTGAACATCCGGAACAACCTATTTGTTCTTTGGCTATCAAGTTTTACCCGAGACAATAGAAAAGTACCCATGAAAAAGGCCACTTCACTGCAGCAGAAAATGCTGCTCTGGACCTTAGTTCAGCATAGGCAAGGACGACATAGGAGGACTGACGAGTAACATAATCAGCCTATAATTTTCCCACTGTTGGAACACAGGCCCCCCTCACTGGGAGAAGGAGTGGATCGTAATCCACCACGTAGGCCCAGTGCGGGTTGGTACTTAGATGTCACATGTGTTCGATTCTTTGGTTCTAGGATATGCTGGGTTCCTCACGAAAAAACATCGTCACCGTCTTAAGAAGAGCTTAGTGTTAATTTGAAACGGATTCTTCCGCAGGATGACATGATAGATAATTATAAAACTCCACTACTCATGGGTCGTACCACAGATATAGATACACCTAGTTAACGCAAGAGCAACTACTTCTCGTGCCAAAAATCGCACCAGCTTCCGAACAAAAAATCGGATGCCGCCACTTTCGCACAGAGTACTGCTGGCTGGGTCAGCATGAGCGCTGGCGCTAGGCCCCGGGGGTGAGGCAAGACGGGTGCCGCACGTGACCGCGTCTTTGAATGAATTTGATTTTCCAATCACTAAATAGTGCTTGTGACGTCATAGCAGGGAGTCAAAAAATGGCACGCTTGGATTTCATACAGATCGTGATACTTGCGTTATTTAGGTCTATCTATATATGTGGGTCGAACACTTTCTGTATCAACAGAAAAAAACAGACACTTTAAAACAGTAGGGAATCTATCTTTTGATTCAGTGGCTTTTACCAGTGTTAACATAGCAAACTTATGAATGCAAAACAGAGTAGAACATTCAGTTTACGAGCTTCATGAAATATATTCTCAGAACGGAACCCAACGCAAGCATTTCCATGAGTCAACAGTAACTTTTCACGACACACCCACCGCTTTGCTGAGGTAGCGGTTGAAGATGACGATTTATTTGACGCTAAAAGAACGTTGTTGCATATTTCCACAATCGCCTGTCCACAGAAAACATATGACGCGACACCAACCAGTTGATAGTCCATTAATGTCAGACCGAGAACGAAATAATAGTAAAAATATATCATTCAACGAGCAAGCTAACAGAAATGTCGTTGAACGATCAAAAGACGGCCACATGGAAATTGGTGAATAAAATTCTAATTATTCATAGTTATGGTACTCAATGAGAGTTTGGGACTTTTTTATGCTGAATTTATGGGATTTAATTAGATTAAACGTGGTCCGATAACGACCTCGGTGACGGACTTGACTAATTCAACACATGGCCACTCACACTCAATGCGTCGAGCAGTGAATGAAAAAAAAAACTACTACGAAAGCTTAGTTTTATGCGACAAAGGAAGATCAAAGGGGTTATTCAAGGGTAATTCCCGTGAATTTAAGAACGTTCACAGTTTGAATTTCCCTAAATATTTTTACCTCTAATTTCCCTAAATTGTTGATGTTTGCAATTACGGGAATTGGTCTATCAGCAAAGCATTCTGTTTTCGAATTCGAATTTAAATCCAAAACTAACGAACTCGAAGCGCAGTTTAGTTTTATTACAAACTCTTTACCGTCCTCCTTCAACGTCTTTCTAGGCGTAAACTTACTTTTATTTCTGCAGACGCTAGATCAAATAACAATAAGTACATCTGATTCCTGAACAAATGTAAACATGCACCTTATTTAATTGCCTGTGTTTAACAAGCTGTTAACCCACATGTTTATTCTACCACCGTAGTTTATAAATCGGTTAGAAATCTGTTGATCTGCGAATTCTATTCCTCAATAATCGCTGGGAGGCATTACGAAACTGTCTAAATTAGGAATAGGTGATGTTTGGCAGATGGTCAAAAGTGCTGCATTGTTGAGGTAATAACGGACTTCAATATGGAAATATTTCATTTCTTTAATAATTAAAATCCTTGCGTTTAGTCGTCTACCTACAATATGCGACACACTTTGTATGTCTTGCTCACAACATAAACTTTTCCGTTAGGTACTTAAAAGTTTATGCCAAGATTAGAATGTAGTTGATCTTTTCTACTTTTATCGTCAACTTATCTAGGCATAGGGGAGATCGAGAGTACCTAACCCAAACCTAAATACTGAAAATCTTTCTCCTCTAAAACTCTCGACGAAACACTCTGTAAATCATTGAAATGTCTGTTCTATATTATCCTCACATTATTAAACAGAAACACATTTTACAACCGCGTCGAATTTCCCAAATATTCTGTCGACCAACCAAAGACCAGCGTTGAAGATATAAATGTACATTTCAACCGCGCGGCCAACTCATAATATTTGACGAAACTTTGCCAGGAATTAGTGCTAATTTGTTACTTTACACACCCCTTTTCGTGAATTTGTTACAAAAAAAACTAAGACGCTATGACAAAGAATAGTTGGCCGCTAGAACCGCCACTTGCCGTAATCATCGCCCGTGATTACACAGAAACTATATAATACAGATAGACGAATGATGCATCAAAAGAAAGGTCTTAATTTGTTCAATTTGTTACAAATTTTAAAAACGTCATGACGTAAATAAACAAAAAGTTACGCAATATTTAGTTCTCAGGTTATGAGTAGGTAGGTATCTCACCATAAATATCAAATTAATAGAGGCTAATGTGTATGGACAATTAGTTACTAATTTGTTACAGCTAAAAACAGAAAAAAAAATACTAGAAAGTAGGTTCAATAATTTGTTAGAGTCGATTTTAGTTGGCCGCTCGGACGGCAATATGCCTAAAATACAATGGCGTTTATCTCGTTATAAAAAGTAGGTTTAAGCTAAGTTTTAGTACTAATCGCCAGGTAACGTAACATAGTTTGGATAAATATGGCGAACATAACTGCAGCATCCATATTTTAGAATATATTTACAATAAATAGTAGTATGAAACCGTATGAGAGTAGGGTGACCATGATTACATTAGTACCTACGAAAGCATGTTTTCGTAAACGTAATAAATTATTCTACATATAATTAAGAAAAGTCGTCCTTATTTGACAGACAAAGATGTAGCGAGTTATTTTAAAAGATAATTGATAATATGAATACAAAGGTCTAATGTCCGTTGACTGCATCACACACAAAATATACATACTACAAATTATTGCTATGTAAGTACTCACATACTAAGGGCAAGAAACGTAAACGTAATAAATTATTCTATAATTAAGAAAAGTCGTCCTTATTTGACAGACAAAGATGTAGCGAGTTATTTTAAAAGATTTCTCCGATTTTTATAAATATTAACGATGTCATTTTTTTTTCATTGCCACGTTCATTTATCAGCGACAATACATAATTATTATGAAATAATAAGATTTTCAAAAGGAGATTTTTTTCGTTTGCGAGCAGCCACCGGATTGTAGAGAACATTTAAAGCGCTTAAGAATCTGTCCTTAAGATAGAAATCCTTACATTGGATATTACGCTCGTCACTAGAGGTTGCCTGGATCTAGGTCTCGAGATGCAAGATGCACGCTGCCGCTGTGCACTTTCTCACAGAATGTTCACAAGTTAAGTGAAATAACAGTTAATTCTTCCCTAGGGAATCACTGTAGCAGTTTATAATATATACACACGCGTTGATAAGTTTGCTAATTTCAATTTTACGTATTTACAGTTTGAAAACACGAAACGTGCGTGGGCTGAATTGTCACTCTTTTACTATAGATAATTGGCGGGAAACGCATATACTATAAAAGCAGGCTTGCGATTGGATGGAACGTAAGAGCCCTTTAAATGGAGCTCTGCCTTTGGTTTAGAAAAAAGAATACTTAAACGCCGTGATTTCCGATTTGAAATTGGCGCCAAATATTACTTTTTAAATAATGAAAGGAGTATGTTTACGATATGTCTTTTTATAGATACTTAGGTAATATTTCCGAAGGTATTATAATATGTACTACAGTTTATTACTTTATTCAAGTCATCATAAAATTGTAAAAATTAAACTTACCGCAATTGATTTGGATTCCTCTGCAATACACTTTTTGGTGGTGAGTTCTACATTAACAAATCCAACATTAAGTGTGCACAACTCATAGCTAAGCACTTTTAGATACTTCTGGATTTAGTAATAATTGTCTCAATAACTTAGTAGTATGAAAATCACGGGAATTAAATACGTACGAGCACACACCACAAAATACTGCACAGTAATGACAATATTCACAACAAAAAATAATCGCTTTGCAAACCCTTTGCAACAAATATTTTTAACAATAGTTTGGAAACAAAAGAGATCCTTTTTCTGGAATCGTTCCCATCATAAAACACCTGCGCAAAGTCAAAGAAACGATAATTTTATCAGTACCTACCTAAATACTTTAAAGAATTAAGAACAATAGACATCAATATGGCCGCAAAACGAATCGCATATTCGTTCGAACAGAGTACAAAATTAAAAACATGCTTTCGTAGGTACTAATGTAATCATGGTCACCCTACTCTCATACGGTTTCATACTACTATTTATTGTAAATATATTCTAAAATATGGATGCTGCAGTTATGTTCGCCATATTTATCCAAACTATGTTACGTTACCTGGCGATTAGTACTAAAACTTAGCTTAAACCTACTTTTTATAACGAGATAAACGCCATTGTATTTTAGGCATATTGCCGTCCGAGCGGCCAACTAAAATCGACTCTAACAAATTATTGAACCTACTTTCTAGTATTTTTTTTCTGTTTTTAGCTGTAACAAATTAGTAACTAATTGTCCATACACATTAGCCTCTATTAATTTGATATTTATGGTGAGATACCTACCTACTCATAACCTGAGAACTAAATATTGCGTAACTTTTTGTTTATTTACGTTATGACGTTTTTAAATTTTGTAACAAATTGAACAAATTAAGACCTTTCTTTTGATGCATCATTCGTCTATCTGTATTATATAGTTTCTGTGTAATCACGGGCGATGATTACGGCAAGTGGCGGTTCTAGCGGCCAACTATTCTTTGTCATAGCGTCTTAGTTTTTTTTGTAACAAATTCACGAAAAGGGGTGTGTAAAGTAACAAATTAGCACTAATTCCTGGCAAAGTTTCGTCAAATATTATGAGTTGGCCGCGCGGTTGAAATGTACATAGATATAATACCCTGAAATACATACATTTTAGTATCGCGAGGAAAATTTTGGAGTCGTTACTGATGCTTCAATATCTAAGAGCTTTTCAAGGATGAAGTCGTGGTTTTTTTTTTTCATGATGGGAAATTATCAAATGACTCCTCCCGCTCTGGGTGGAGCGGAAGGGAATGTCAGACTCTTACTGACTAAAAGCCACCCGTGTTCCTTCCTTCGCCCTTTATGTTCCGGGCCAGCGGTAACCCTTTCGGATCAATCCCGCTGACCCAGCAGGACCCATACCACGTATACGGCCCACATTTCACAAGTCGTGGTTTTCAAGACAGAACGTACAAGAACTTATACTTAGTACTTAATTACCTGCTTATACTACCTCCCAGGTACCTACGAAGGTTTGACTGAAAGTCGAAATATAATCACAGACGTCCAGCGAATTATTTCTTCAGTTTCAAAAACAGGCCCCAATCCCAGTTCCCCTGACATTTTCACAGCTATAATACAGTTATATTATACAGCTATAATACAGATATACAGCTATAATACAGATATACAGCTATAATACAGATATACAGCTATAATACAGTTTTGCAATAGATTGTACTTAATTTGTAACAACTGTCGCTATATTGTGGATTTAGAACAGGTTCTGCAACACTAAGATCAGCAAGTACACGTGTCTCCAAGTTTTCTACAAGAAATATTGACACTTGACCTGGACAAGTGACAATATTTCTGAGGTGGTTATGAACTTATGATATCACTCATAATAAGCCTATAATGTTTCCACTGCTGGGACACAGGCCTCTCAGCTAGAGGGAGTGGACAGTAATCCACCACGCGGGCCCAGTGTGGGTTGGTAGATGTCACAATTATGTCTTCAAATTTTTGTTCTATGACATGCCGGTTTCCTCACGATGTTTTCCTTTACCATTTTGAGAGCAGTGGCAATTAAATAATTTACACAAGGTAAAGCGCCTGTCTGGGTTCGAACCTACGACCGACTCGTAAGCCTTGTCCGTGACCACTGGGCCACCACTGCTCTCAACATCACTCACATCACACAAATAAATACCTACCTACTCTACGGAAACTGCCTATCCCTTTGAATTAACCCTTCCATCTCAACCGACAGAGACAATTGTTTGGCCTTCTGAACACCACCCAAAAATAACCCTGCTTCCTAAGAAGCTTATAGTTTTAAAATTAAGGGCGTTACCCTCCAAAGCAAGCTTCGGTTAGGCGTGAACACAAATAGATGTTTCTTCAACATTTATTTTGTTTATTGTATCGAAAGTTTATTAGAACGCGATGAAATACTTTGATATGGTTCTTCGGTTCTTGAGTTTCTTTTGCCGCTCCGATAGCAAGATAAACAGTTGGTGCTAGCTCGGTATGATCCACATATTTTTTGGCGAAAATAGAATCGCTCGTAGGCTGAACATCTTTCACATCGTAGATGTTTGTGGGATGAAGGCAATCTGGTACAAATGCGTTTTTAGTTGTTCGTTTAACTAAGGTAGGCAGTAGTCTACTTTGCTCAGCTGTTTCTATGACGAAACTGTTACTGCGCTTTTCATAATCAGTAAGTAAGAGAAGTCGCTTACTCCTTGTTAATATTGCAACGTATGAAATTGATTAAGACTCTATTAAAAGTAGTATTGTGTTGTTACTTATACCGTGTATAGGTAGTAATCTAACTAAAGTTGGAAAGCATGCATAGACAAAACAAGAGATATCTAAAAACTTAGATGAGCTTTATATCCCGGACGTCATGGATCCATTCTCCGCATCAAGCAAGAAATAATCTTCAATCAAGATTTCCCAATCAAAATAAAAATTAGAAGAGGGAAAAATCAAACGAAATTCACTGAATTTCTTCCACACTAATTTTAGAATGACCACGTTGGAAGTTTTATTTTTAAAAAGCACCCTACTGATTCGTAAGGCGATACGGAACACCAGCTCCGTGAGATTTGTTGATGATCTTATTTTAATAGAAGACGTCGTGAAAAGTGTTGAAAACTAATGAGATGAAAACACGATGTTGTGAAATATGATATTCTTACTCCTTTGACTCTCGTAACGAGCTGAAAATGTCGAACGAAATATTGTTATACATATAGCATTTTAAACCACGATTCAGAAGGAAATTCCCGTAATCAAAAACGTTTATAATCTATTCGATATCAATCTCATCTCAGCGACAGTCAATGTCAAAAACTTGTCAAAAATGTAGAGAAATTTCAGGTAGGTATTTTTGACGGATTGAGACACATCAGACTATGAACGTTCTAAAATTTCGAAAATTGCCCCTCATATCTTTATTGGAACGAAGTTCCTAATCACACGTTATACTCTGCACACTTGGCAAATGAGATGCCAAGTGTGCAAAAGGAGCTTCGTTTTTGATTTCATATACAGTATTGAATCAATCTGAATTTCGGGAGTATTCATGTATAGGCCAGAATGGAAGCATTGATTCTGCTAGTGTTAGCTGTTAATGCATAGAGACGACATTTTGAAAGCTTTAACTTCTGAACATCGTTGACGTAGTATAGCCAAATGATCATTGCTGATGGTGCACCTACGCCGAGCACAACAGTAGAAGAAGTCAGTCCAAAGGAACAATGGATGGATTGTGTGAAGATATTATAGCTAGAAAGGGGGTGACTCTGTACTGAGATGATGGCTAATAGAGTTGAACCGAAAAAGACATGCTGCGCTGCGCCGGCAAAAATGGCAGGAGGATGATAATGTGATGATGATATAAAATCCAACTCCATCTGCCTAGCCCTTTTCGGTCGGTTTCCAGTCTAACCGGATGCAGCTGAATACCAGTATTTTACATGGAGCGACTGCCTGCCTACCCGACCTCCACAACCCAGTTACAGAGTAATACGATACCCCTTGGTAAGACTGGTAAAACAATTTATAAAATCACAATCATACTAATATTATAAAGGTGAAAGTTTGTATGTGTGTTCATATGTTTGTTACTTCTTCACGCTTGTATGGAGGTATCTGACACCCTGGATTAGCATATAGGCTACTTTTTATTCCGATATTCCCACGGGATCGACACCTATGCGGGTGAATCCGAGGGGCGCAGCTAGTGTTAAAAAAATCATGTTAAAAGGCCTAAAACTAGACACGAAACAAGAGCAGAATCTTTAGATACTTTACCATTTCAACGAGTTCTGACTTGCGAACGAACGAGATATCAGAATCTCAGCACTGATCCCAAACTAAACGCAGTTAGTGAATGAACATCATGTCGCGGACATTAAAGCATAAATTGCTGTCGACTCATTAGACGTGTATTTTGAGAGTGCACATGCGTTCATTCATAATATCGTTCACACGTTCAAATGGTAAGTCGTTCTCACTATGTCGGGTGATATCAACGATATTATAACTGATATTATTGTAATTTGCATTGCTATTGATTATTAAACTACGATAATAGTTTAACTAGCTTTGTATGCCGTGATTATTCGGTTTGGAATGTGGAATTTGAACACTAGCGTTAATTAATGAGGACACGAAATACAGGGTTATTTTGCAACCACCATCCAAATTTTAAAATCGAGGACTTTTAATTAACTTATTTTCATATGTGAAACATTATAATCAAATAATAACAAAAACAAAAAAAAACATTCAAAAGAAAATATCCGAAAAATAACAGAATGTAGAGAGACACAGCAAGGTTATTGACCTCGCTCGCTGCGAGTGCGACTGATGTAGGTACCTACGCGTTCTTAAAAGGGTTGATTCCAATTTTCCCTTCATACTTTACGGGCTTATGACCGACATAATAAAATAAGGAATGTGAAATTATTAGTTTTTATTATGGCGTATTTAAAAAATTGGAATCAACTAGCTATTTACAAATTAAACTTACCAAATAAACTCGATTAACCTACAAATCACGTGTACTTCAGCAATTGTTCAAAATGGAGTCCGTTTCTCTCAATACACAAACGTGCACGTTTTTCTAAACTATTTTTTAATAAGTTTAAAGTATCTGTTTGATTTTTAATGTCATTAAATGCTATTATTATTTTACTACGGAGGTCCTCAACACTTTGTGCTTCTTCAACGTAAACACGACTTTCTGTACGGTACATTCTTTGCGCACTATTTAAACTTTCGCCACTTAAAAGATAACACCTGACCATTTCATAATACTCTGCATTAGAATAAAAAGTCGCCATGTGTGCGATGATGATCGAACGGAATTCTGAAGCGAAAATGCAGCGAGAGTGACAAAAAAATATGGCACACGTTCACACGTAACTAGGTCACGGTCAACTGACAGCCGGCGCGGGCGCAGGGCCGATCGGGGGCTGCGCGGGTTGCGACGTGTGAGGGAGGGGGGCGTAGTGCATGGTTCTTTCCCGAATTTTGAGGTAAGCGCGTGTGCGGTCATACAGTTCAACAACCTATTGTTCAACTGTATTTATTCCACACGTTGTGATTTTAGTAGCGGATAATGGTGAAAATCATGTAATTTTTTTTATTTTTTTTTATTTCATTAATTGATAAGGTTATCGATTCTAAATCATTTCTGAAAATTTGGATGGTGGTTGCAAAATAACCCTGTATAATTCTAAGATTCTGTAGTTACTAAATCATTTAGCAAAGATACAATTTGCGTTTTAACTAAGTATTTCGGCTGCTGCATCGGTTGTAACTTAAGTTTCATTATGACTCTAAAGTATCATAAGAATTTTATAAAATTCATGTGTCATAGGTAAGTAAATACTTTAAAAAATGCAAAATGCGAAGTTTTAATAAATCCAGAATTTATTTCAGCAGTACGATTTTGCGAGAACATCAACGATGCTAATATGATTGAGATTTATAACAATGAACTAATTTCATCATCTCTAAGTACCAAGTGGAAAATTCGTTGAAACAAGAAAATGGTGCTTTTTAAATCATTACGAACAAAACAATTGGCAAGACTTCTAAAGAGAAACTGCACGTCTTTTGTCATATGAAAATTAAAATGAAGACATCTGTCTTTTGTTTTAAGAAATACAAATGAGTGATGGCTAATCGTCATTTACGGACAAAGTAATGTTGAAAACGTAATAAAATCAATACTGAAAACAGCGGACATCCGCCAGACAAGAAGATCAGTAGCAATTGCCAACTAGCTTTCGACATAAAGTTGCACTTAGAAAAGACAACTAGTGCGCTCATTGCAACATTAAACACAGCTGACAATACAAAGAAAAAGTAATCTCGTAAAAATTAAGAAACTTGGCTGAGATAAAACGGATGATTTTTGTGACGCCAACAAAATATTTTTGTACTCTCACACGGGTGATTTCGGGCGTCTGTGCAGGCGATTAATAATGTCTTGTTTTGATGCACACAAAAACTGGCTTTCGAACAAAAGCAGTTTATCATAACATCGTTACTCGTATGTATTCTGGAATGCTTCTTTTGTTATCCCGGTTCTTAATACAAATTGAAATCAAACCTCATTATTTTCTCCACATTCCTAAGGATTACTGCAACAGCTTTTACGAGTGGACGTCTTAATTTAGTTGCATTACTCATCGAAGCCTTTGATAACCGCAAGAATTTACATATTTTTGACGGTTTGTCCCACTTCATAAATAACACCTGACTTTTATATGTCTATCTCTAAAGCCCGTATAAAAGTCACCTAAGAAACCATTTTCTTCATCTGCACTATCTGACGGAAGCATAAAACTGTTGGAAACCGCAACATAAAGAATAATAAAACACGTTATAATCTCTGTTTTACAAGCGTTCTGTGGCACCTATCAAATCAAAATGTCGCGATAGAAATAGGTGACATGGAAATCTAAAAACATTTTTCTTGGATTTTGAAATAGTTGCGGGTTATATGAATGGGTTAGCGTCGTGTGGGCTCTCCCTTGGCGTGACAGCTGTCGAGTTATATCACAGTCGAAGGGAACGTCGGGACCAATTAGAACCAACGTGCCGTAAGTCATTTCTAATTTGACTGCTCTGCTAAATGATCTTTGAACTGGACGCGTATTTTTCGGAGAACAGCGTTTATGTAAACGGGAGGTCCGATGAATGATTTCTATTAGGAGAAAATCTTCAAACGAATTTTTTAACGTGTTACAAACTTACAAGTATTTAAAACTTCTGTTTCTACAGAATGAATTGTATCCAACAATATGTAGTAGGTATGTATAGTACAGTCGAGTTCACTAAAGTAATGGCAGTGACAACGTTTCTAAATATTGTAAGCGTTAAAATAATCATATACGAGTAATTCTATACAAACTTAGATATCACTATAATTATATCATATAAACTGAAGTATGTTACGGTAGTGTAGTCAAAAATATCTGACTACTCTTCGGAACATAACTAACTAAATCTAGAGTAGATTACAATAATATATTTGGTGCAATCTAGGATACGAATCTATACAGCGTTGAATATACAACAAAGGGTTGATTTTTCAATCGACAGATATTTTTGTATTCGTAAAATAAAATTGACGTCTGACAGATTTTGTTTGGATGAACTGTCAAAAATTCAAAATTATTCCTCCGATAAAATTATCTGGCGTTGGAAAAATCAGCCCTAAATATTTTTGCTTGCCGAAGCAGAAGTACGAGTAATAATGGAATGTTGCCGTTGAAGGATGTCATATCGGACAACTTCAAATTGAATTTGTTTCAAAGAACAAGATTACAATAGGATATACCTACTTCTGTAAAGAGATTGTTCAAAGAATTTAAAACAACAATAATTCGAGACATATCAAATTGTTATATTTTTCATAGAAAAATTGCATAGATATTTGTGAACCTAACTTTGCGCTAAATTCACAATTTTTAGTCTTTGTCTGTAGCAATATTGTACAATATTATTGATATAATGTAGTCACATATTCATGATGTCACAGATTGTTTACAATTTATTGTAAGGCAAAGCTGTTTAGAGTTTTATGAAACTTACCATGCCTATACAATGTGTTTCAGAGGGGTGTGACCAAACTTGGGGGTGTGGTACAGGCCATCAAACTGAACAACTTTTTCCCGGGGACAAACACAGTAATCGTGAAAAAAAAATCAGTCGTCCCATACATTTGGTCAAGAAGGTATTGAAGTTTTGTATGGGACGACTGATTTTTTTTTCACGATTACTATGTTTGTCCCCGGGAAAAAGTTGTTCAGTTTGATGGCCTGTACTACACCCCCAAGTTTGGTCACACCCCTCTGAAACAAATTGTATATTTTTGATTCGTGAACATGCTCAGATATTAAAGAACTCGACTGAGTACCTAAAGGCAAATACGGAAAATTATAATTCACAAAATGGCAGCCGAATATTGCTATGAAACTGTTTCTTCTAAAACACGTCAAGCCGTAACTCGTCGTTCAGCTATTACTGAACCGTTTCATAACTGTGAACGGCGCAGGAGTTATCGAATTTGTCAATAAACCTAATTCCGTCTAAAATAGTTTATCGACTACGGATTTCCTTAGTACCGATTAAAAATAAATATCCTCGATACAAAAATCGATTTATGACGTTTCCGATACTCCGATATTATGTACGACCCACTCCGGAATCTACAGAAAATCACTGAAATATCTTGTTCTAATAATATCGGGACTAAAAACTACGGTTTGCGTCATTTGTGCTTCCGTTGCGAAGATGCCAAATCTCGGAAGCTAAACCGATTCACCGATTTGTTTCGATTAATTCATTACTACGTTTAATTCGTACATTTGTGTCAGATATAGCGGTGATAGTTCACATCTACTTCGCCTCCGCCTCTGTACAGACGCCAGCACGTCAAACTACTACAATCTGTAAATTTATTTAATAGATTTTCAACTTTATCACTAAAGCACAAGGTTCAAAGTTGATTGGGAAAATTTTACAGTTTCGGGTAGCTTGATGTCCTGGCGTCTGTACCTATTACTTGGGAATTGAATCGGGTGAAATACTTTTAATCTTCCTATTCGGACTAGCCTTTTCTCGGTTATTCTTATTAACTCTCTTCAATCAACTGTATACAGTGTAGTTATTTTACAAAGTGTAACTGTCACCTACGGGGTAATTGCGTATCACACTATCAGTAGGAGTGACTTTCAATATGACAGTTCAACAACATTCATTGCATTTCCGTTGTTGAGCAGACAATTTTTTCGAGATTATGATCGATAGTGTGGTACGCAATTAGGGTGCTGTAGGTACAGACGCCAGCACATCAAGCTACTACAATCTGTCAAATTTCTTTAATAGATTTTCAACTTTATCGCTAAAGCATAAGGTTCAAAGTTGATTGGGAAAATTGACAGTTTCGGGTAGGTTGATGTGCTGGCGTCTGCACCAGGGTTGTTGCGAACATCAGCATCAGCATAACTTCAGCACCATTTTCAACATCAGCATCAGCATCCATCGATGCTGATTATCAATGCTGAAGTGCGAGTCGTGACATGACCGCAGAGGGGGCGGAGCTTGTGGCATGTGTTTTTTTCGGTTGCGAGTTTTGACCAATCCAGAGATTGATTAAATTCCAATGTTAATTATACGAAATATAGATTAACTATCTTTCGTATAATTAATATGGGAAACACCTAGACTATGTAGTGGTACTACATCATATTATGTACAGACGCCAGCACATCAAACTACCCGAAACTGTCAAATTTTCCCAATCAACTTTGAACCTTATGCTTTAGCGATAAAGTTGAAAATCTATTAAAGAAATCTGACAGATTGTGGTAGGTTGATGTGCTGGCGTCCGTACAAACAAAATATAAATTCAAGACGAGACAGATCTCGTCTTGAATGGTGCTGGCAAATAGTGGGCGAAATCCCAGAGGATTTCGCCCACTATTTGCCAGCACCATCCCCTGCAGAATAATGAAAGCTATAAAGTACCTATCGTCTAGAAAAAACGCAACGGAATATAGCACGTTTTCTTTGTATTTGTTCAATAAATCTCTGGTGCGGGATAGATTTCTTGAGATCGCTTTTAGTTTGTGAAAATTCCACTTCTTCCATTGATTAAGTATTTACATAAACTTTTGTGTGAGGTATTTTCTATTAAGCTCAGAGATTAGAAACTGTAATGTTTAAAGCCAGTAAAATCTAAATTTGTTAATAAGCCCACATACAAGTTAATGTATTGTTCTCATGCACGTGTAGGAAGATGTTTTCCCGTCAAACACAAAATTCTCAACGTTCAATGACTCCCTGAATTCCAAAAGAAAAATGTATTAGTAGATCTGTTGGAGGCGGGCGGCGCGGGCGTACATTTTGACGCTTGCCGCTTGCGTTTGCGCATTGCCGAAGGTAATAGCCCGAATAACCCACATCGGAAGCGTTCGGAATTATACCGCGAAGAATTTGTGTAAAATACTAGACATGTTAAGTGCGCTTCTGAATTTAATGCTCGCGTTCGGTGCGTCAAATTGTAATTAATATTCTACTTTTAATTTTCTTCAATTGCTATCTTTCAAACAAGTCGTTGTCGAAGCAATTCGGTGATCAGTGATAATATGTGGGAGGTATTGTGTGGATTCATTCAGTTTTACTCGAAATTATGACCGGATTCCAGCTGTGACGTTGAATACGGGGTGTAGTGTGTTGGTAGTATGCCTTTGCGTTTGCATGCACGTAGGCATAATGTCGTAGTTATATTTAAAAATATAAGCATTAGGTTTGGTATTAGGGATTCTTTTTGCTTAGACAGCACTTTTTCTCAGATATTTAGGCCGTAAAAAAAATTTTTTGGTCTCAATTTTCCTGATTTTTTTCCCGGAAATCTGAAATTTTATTGCAGTTTCGGGTGAACCTTGTCCATAGAAACCATTTAGGCTCTAAGACACATGGTCCTATGACACACCGTTTCCGAATTATGGGCCTCTGAATTTAATTTAATTTTATATAAAACGCTCTATACTACTATTTTTGTTACAAAGACAAAGACATTTATTCGTCGGATATGGTAGGTACAAATTTGGTTGGTATAAGTGAATAAGTTCAACACTCCGCCGCTAATAGGGGCATACGAATATTTACAATGTGAACCTAATGTACAGATGCCAGCACATCAAGGTAGGTACTACAATCTGTCAAATTTCTTTAATAGATTTTCAACTTTATCGGTAAAGATTCAAGATTCAAAGTTGATTAGGAAAATTTGACAGTTTCGGGTAGCTTGATGTGCTGTCGTCTGTACACGTACGTATGTACGGTAGTTTGAGGTAGGTTACTCAATCAAGAGCAAACAAAACCATTAGGGATAAGGTTTTTTCAGGAAAAGAAATAATTAAGTTTTACATTAATTAGCATATTATTATTTTAAGATTATTTATTATCTGTATTCCGTGAAAAATGTTGTTGGTTACACAGTTGGCCGAATCTTTTTTTGTATTTCTCCCTACAAAACGTAATTTGTCACTGTTTGTTAATCCTAATAAATAAAAAGGGATTTGTGTGAAACTTGGCACACAAAAGACCATGTCGTGGATTACTGTATTTAGATTTTTGTTGGATTAGTTTTCTATAAGAAGTTCGGTAGACCGTACCTTCTCTAGGATGCGAGTGAAACCGCAGAAAGAAGAAAAAAGAAATAAAATACACCAGATACATACCTACATCAGCCGATCGATTCTGTAAAAATCCCACCGTGAAAACTTAGGTGAAGTGAGTTTGTTTTTGCTAAGAATTGACGCTATTGACAGCTCACTCCACGCTCACTTCACCTCAGTTTTCACGGTGAGATTTTTACAGAATAGCACCGCAGATACCTAAATACCTACATCAGATACCAACAAATAGAAAGTGTAAAATTCGATGTAAGAAATTAGCAGGAAAGTGTGCCTTACGGCTGCGCCAAAAAGGCCCAGTTCAGCAAAAATGCCAGACAACTAGGTATAGTGCTTGGAGCTGGCAGCAACAACCGGTAGCTTAGAGATCACTGAAACGATAGTTCTTACGTACCTATATGATGATCTCCTCAATAGAAAATGTCCATCGTGTATCAAGACAATTTAATTCTTTCAATCAGAGACCAGGAATCCGAGCAGGCACTTTACTTTGTTTTTAATTTCGTCACCACTGCTCTTAAAACGGTGAATGAAAACATCGTGAGGAAACCAGCATATCCTAGAACGAAAAATTCGAAGACGTTTTACATCTACGAACCTGCATGACTCACCACATCCCAGTGGCGTGCCTAGGGGTCAAAATTAAGGCAAGCCCACAGATTTTCAACGTATAAAAAAAACGCCCAACTGAGGGATTGATGGCTGATTTTCAGTTATTAATGTTTGTGTTCGAGTTCATTGATTGGTATTTTTTTAATATATTTATTTATTGATAGGTTTAAGTAAGTTTGTTGTTGTGAATTATGATTTTATTAAGGCAAGCCGGGCTTTTCGGCTTCTATGAAGGTACCGCCCCTGCCACATCCACGAATCTACTGGCCCGCGTGGTGGATTACGGCTCACTCCCTCTCACAGAGAGGAGGCTTGTGTCCCAGGTCCCAGCAGTGGGACTATTATACGCTAATTATGCTTATGCCACACATATATGTGTTACAATCTGGTCTGGACAGATTATAAATTCGTCTGTACTCCAATCCTACGCTTTTCTACGAAGCTTTTGATTATTTAGAGATTAACCTTGTACTATTTCGATCTTCGATCAAGCCAGACTGTATAAAAATACATTTGAAATATAAAATGCGGAATAAAACGGTCAAATTCAGAACACCTGGATGTTGCAGTGTTGGATTCACACCAGTATGATAACGAACTTTCAGGGGATATGTAATTTTTTTTTTGTTTTTTACAGGGGGTCTAAAAAGGCCACTTTGGCGAATCACAAAAGGATAACATTATGAATCGTAATGGACAGTTAACTGTTAAGTTAATCGAATCAAATCCCATTGATGAAGAATTTTTCAGTTAGGTATATTTTTTTGTCTGTGCTGAAATACTAATCAGCTCAATCCAAATCCAATCCCTATCTCTTTCATTATACCTACGTAGTGCAGCGAAAAAAAGAAAAACACGAACTGTCTTCGCCATATTTTGATTCATAACGTTATCCTTTTATGATTCGTCAAAGTGGCCTTTTTAGGCCCCCTGATCTCATTACTCCAGTCGCTGGATACGACAAACTCTTGTTTGTTTGTTTGAACGCGCTTATCTCTGGAACTACCGACCGGATTGGAAAAAATATTTTTGCATTTGATAGCCCAATTCTTGAGGAAGGCTATTTAACGTCACGCTATGACACTTAGGAGTCGAGCAAAAAGAAAAAAGTTAGAAAAAACGCAAAGCGAAAACGAAGTGATAGCGCGGGCAGGCGATGCGATGCGACGGGGAGGGTTGGAGGAACAATAATTTTCACGCGGGCGAAGCCGCGGCCACAAGCTAGTATATCATAATATTTGTTCCACAAGATATTTTACCACCATTTTATCTTTTTGTCAAAGAGCCGAAAAGTTCACTCATCCATGATGAATTTTTTATCAGATACCAAGACCCCTCCGTGCCTCGGAAAGCACGTTAAGCCGTTGGTCCCGGCTGTCATTCGTGGACCTTTGACAGTCGTTACGGGTAGTCAGAAGCCCGAAAGTCTGACAACCAGTCTTACCAAGGGGTATCGTATTACCCAGTAACTGGGTTGTGGAGGTCAGATAGGCAGTCGCTGCATGTAAAATACTGGTATTCAGCTGCATCCGGTTAGACTGGAAGCCGACCCCAACATAGGTTACACAGTACAGACGCCAGCACATCAAGCTACTACAATCTGTCAAATTTCTTTAGTAGATTTTCAACTTTATCACTAGAGCGTAAGATTCAAAGTTGATTGGGAATATTTGACAGTTTCGGGTAGCTTGATGTGCTGGCACACTACTTAATCCTCATACAGCTGGTATTCTACATAGTGTAGCGAAATAAAAGAATCACTTTACTGCGTAGAAAAAAACCGGTCAAGTGCGAGTCTGAGTCGCGCACCAAGGGTTCCATACAAAGTAGCCTAGGTATGTAAATTAAATAGTTTATCACGGATTTTTTTTTTGTAATGTAACTAAGTACAAATTTACGGTTATCGGACTTTTTCGTTTACTTGTGCTACATGACATTGCTTCTTGCCAAATTTCATGATTCTAGGTCAACGGGAAGTACCCTATAGGTTTTGATTCCCTTGCGAGTGTCTAAATATGCGGCATAAACGGAACATAAACGCCCGTATCTTTTGATTGGGTTGACTTAGAAGTTTGATTTTTTCATTGCTTCGAGGGATTGCAGCCCTGAGTATTTGATATTGATTTCAACTTAATAACTCCACGCGTTCCTGAGAAAAAGGGTCTTGACAGACGGTCAACGAAGTGATCTTTTAAAGGTTCCGTTTTTTCCTTTAAAATTACGGAACCCTAAAAATGTAGGTGTAATAGAAAACATACACGCGATGAATTGATAACCTTCTCCTTTTTTTGAAATCGGTTAAATAGGAACCAAATTTTAACCGCAGAGGTAACGTTGCAATAAGTACCTACACCGAAGATGGACCACCCGCGTGGACGTCCAAAACTATCGATCCTGGGGTAATACCAATTATGTACAGACGCCAGCACATCAATCTACCTGAAACTGTCAAACTTTCCCAATCAACTGTAAACCTTATGCTTTAGTGATAAAGTTTAAAATCTAATAAAGAAATTTGACAGATTGTAGTAGCTTGATGTGCTGGCGTCTGTACACCGCTGCCGCTGTGGATATAAGGCAATTCATATAAACACCACCGAAAAATAAAACACACTTAATCAAAAAAGTGTTGTATTTTTTTTACAAAAGCCCTTTTATTTGGCATTCCTCATAACAACATTAATTGTTCGTATAATAGGTTTCGGGATTTCGTGATAATTTAAACGGTTTTCTTTATAACTGCAGGCTTAGGGCGTTCCTGAAATATCGCGCTTTTGTTATAACCGATCGTTAAAATGTCTTCTGTAAGACTGATTGCATGTTTTCGTATTTTCATCAAATAAACAGTCTAATTCTTTACCACCATTCCGCCATTAAACGGTTTTTTCTTTCTAAATCGGCCGTTCGAATTTCGAAATGATGTCACTGACGTTTTTACCCGACTGCGCCAGAAGGAGGGTTATGTTTTTTATGATGGCTTAAAGGAGTTTGAATATAAATAAATCCAAAAAGGATAGACTTTACAATATGTAATAACTTATGACAACTAGCTGTAACCAGCCTATAAGATAAGCCAAAATTAGGATAATAATTTTCACTTTAAGTGTGTCAGTCACCGCGGACGTATTTTGCCGCCTACAGACACCTAAAATAATGCATTGATTTGGGCAGGCGAGGCATTGTTTGATTCTTCTAAATCGGAACTCAGTATCTAAGTGTTCAGTTTATTGGATTTTTGCAATATACATATAAGTTTTGGTTGAATTTTAAATTAGGACACGGAGAGAAATCAAATATTGAAAAAATATTAGATTGTTGTATAGGGTCGAAAGGAATCAATTCCCATACGAGGCGTTTAGACGGCTATAGTCCGAGTAGGAATTGATGACTTCCATCCGTGTTAAACACTCTACTTTTCATTTCGAATTTAAGGAAAGTAAAAAATAATGTTTTTTCTAAAATATCTATTGATGAATATAGTACCTATTTAAAATTAATTGAGAAGTTAGAACCATTTGTGAAATTTAAATTTTTAATATGGAACACACCGCGTCACCGACGCGGGCCGTCCCGCGTCCCACTTATAGGTATTTTTTTTTAATTCACACTGTCTGTTCACCCATAAGACCGCAGCATTTTTCTTATTTATGTAAAAAAATTCGTCGCGCTGACTACCCTAACCAAAAGTTCTATTTTTAAAATTCATTCCTGCCCTAGAGAGGGAAGCAATTACTATGAGTCTTTCCCACCCAAAGGTGGGAAGCAGCGTCTTCCACCCGCTATTCGGATCAAACAAACACTACTTTCCGAGTATGAGAAATGAAAAAAAATTTTTATCACACCTGCTCTGAAAATACATACTAATTATACCAATTAGAGGGAAGAAACGCCTTTATCCCGCCCTTCAAATCCTTTCATTCCAAGGTATGGAAGTTTGTATGAAAATCCTTCCGACCCAAGGGTGGGAAGTATGTATGAAATTCCATTACATACCCGGTTTTTCTTTTTTTTTAATTTGTCAGCAGTCATACTGCCAAGAAACTTTAACTGTCTACTAATTAAATTTCAAGTAAATTGTTACTGGCCACATACAGTTTTTTTTTTACCAGTTACCAACCTCCTTGGTGCATACAGAAAATTAAAAACGAAATTATTTTTGTATATAAAACGCGGACTTCTTAACAATTCAAAAGTGCCTGTAAGTGGTTTAATTGAAAATAAATGGTTTGAGTTTGAGAACAGAAAGGAGGCCTGTGTCTCACCAGTGGGAACATTATAGACTGATTATGTATGATTTTGATACACTTCAACGTGTACCTAAGTATTTTTTGTTACTAAGGCGTCGTGTAAAAAATAGCTGCACTTTTAATAATTGTACTTTTAACTAAATAAAAACATTTCTATGCATTTATCCATAATTTTCCTCGTAGGTGTAATAAAAAGCACTATACATCCCTCAGGATAAAGTACAGTTCCATACCTCAAATGGTTTGCGCCCCTCGCAAGCTCGTGGCGCAAATGCCATAATCTCGGTATGGAACTGTCACTTTCTTCCCTCTGAAGTAATGTACTATTGCCCAAGATCATGTTTGGGTCACTTTTCCTAACTCGGGTCACTTTTCTTGTAGAAAGTAACTGTCAATTGCATAAATTAAATTAATTCAAAATTATAAATTACCAGCAAATAAGCCTGAAGTCAGACTTCAGGCTTAGGTAAATAGGTAGATACTTTCGGTTTCTGAAAGATTTTATAGATATTGAATTTAGTCGAAAGATCAGCTTACAAAAAAATTCATTTAATTTTAAGTTGGATTTTTGCTAGTTTCTTTCAGTCATGATTTATGTATCTACTCAATTCTAACGCTCAAATCTCACTCCAGCGGCCTTCTCGTTTTATACTTGTATTTACACAAACAGTAATTTTGTTTACATTTTCCGTGCAATGATATACAAGACACTATAAATAGGCTACATACGTGCGTTCGCCGAGAGCTATTTTCTCGGTAATAATAAAACATACGATTTTAGTTGGTTCTGTCGGTACGGTTGGTAAAGTTCTTGAAGAGAACTTTGGATGTAAAAATATTTTGATTGATGTTATTTTTTCTGCAATCATAATTAATTAGATCATTATCATCATAATCAGCCCATAATATATGTTCCCACCGCTGGGACAGGCCTCCTCTTGGTGAGATCCGAGTGGGCCGTATTGCATCACGCGGGCCTAGTGCGGGTTGGTAGATGTTACGGTGTTTTCGAATTTTTGGTTCTAGGACATGCTGGTTTCCTTATGATGTTTTCCTTCACCGTTTTGAGAGCAGTGGTGATGAAATAAATTACACAAAGTAAAGCGTCTGTCTGGGTTCGAACCTACGACTTACAGCTCGTAAGTCGCAGGCGCAGCTGTTAGTAACAGCTGCGACTTACGAGCTGTAAGTCGTAGGTAACAGCCTGTTACCACTGGTCCACCCCTGCTCCACTAGATGCCTATTTGAAAAATAAAACGAATAAAGAAAAGAAAAGCTTTCCATAAGGGACTTACCTAAAGGAGAATTCGCATGAATGTTGGTTAAATTGGTCGTTGTTGTCTTTCACGCCCTGTGGTCACGTGGACTATTCATTCTCTAACTACCACCACGCGGACCTTATTCTGTACTACGAGACGTGAACTTTGCATCTATGCGGGTTGGTGCCAAAGACAACTTTGATCTAATTGGCTAATTTCACGAGCCATGAACTCGCACAAACGCAAGATTTATGTCTCATTCATTACGAACACTGTTGATATCATCATTCAGCCGAAAGTCGTCCACTGCTGTTCCCCCAAGCACCTCCACTATGACCGGTTCTGTGCTTCTCGCATACAACGGGTTCCTGCGGCCTTCACAAGGTCGTCGGACCACCTTGTGGAAGGCCTTCCAACGCTACGTCTTCCGGTACGCGGTCGCCACTCCAATCCCTGTTGATATAAGTGTATATTACAAAGGATCATTAGGATATCTTTAGCTACAATGTGAATAAGCAGAACTAAAGCTATATATGTACAAAAGCATAGGTAGGTACCATTATGTTGCTACTAACCTCTAATAGTAGATACACCGACACAGGCATTCAGCAGACGGCAGAAGCCGTGGTACAGAAGCATCAAGCAAGAAGAAGCAGAAGAAAGAAGCAACAGTTCTCCATAAATTTGTCTTTTTCCGCTTTGCTGCTGATTATTGTTTGTATGTCAACAGCAAAGCGAAAAGGTCTCCTTTATGAGAACTTTCTCCGAGGCACATATCACATCGGGGTCTCTTCGTAAGCAAAGCAGTTCCGAAGAAATCGCAACCTCTTTTCTGGAAATGAATTGTTTTTTTTTAAGTACCTACTGCATAACGTCGCCTTAGAGTGAAAACCTCGGGAATGATAAGTAGCATTTTATGCATTTAGGACAATCTTCTACAGTTCTGTATATTAAAGCGGGTTAAATTTCCATATTAATTAATAAGAATACAGAACCTCCTTTTTTGAAGTCGGTAAAAAAAACATAAAAGACGCCGTACAAAAATTTTACAGCACGCGGTTCTTTCTTCCTCCCGACAAGTTACTTCTTTTCACTAACGAGGTTTTCACTCTAAGGCATCGATAATGGTTATCATGTTTTCTGGTATATCTGCAACCGAGAGCCCTCATTCCGACGGGCGATTTTATATCGCGCACAGAACTTTCAACTCATTGCTTAGCACCGAGAGTTGAAAATCCAACTGTATTATTTTGATGCGCTGGAGTGCACTCTGTTGGATTCTCAATGCTCGGCTCAACACCGACAGTTGAAAATCCAGTGCGCGATAAAAAATAGTTCGTGCTACCTGAGGGGCAATTCTACTAATTTTAACAACGTTCACAGTCTGATCTCAGTCTCAATCTGTCAAAAAATACTTCAAATTTCCCTACATTTTGACAAGTTTTTGACATTTCTTTGTCGCTGAGATGAGACTGCGACTAGATTTTGAACGTTTTAAATTACGAGAATTGGCCTTCTGGCCTGGCGGCACCTTGAGGCCCGTCTTTTACCCCCGCTAATTAGTGCTTCTGATTGGCTGAATCCAGAAGATAAGTCTACCTACAGAAGGCCAATCCCGTGATTAAAAACATTCAAAATCTCGTCTCAATCTCATCTCAGTGACAATCAATGTCAAAAACTTGTCAAAAATATAGGGAAATTAGAAGTAGGTATTTTTGACAGATTGTGACAGATCAGACTGAACGTTCTTAAAATTACGACAATTGCACCTCTGATATTTTAGCCATTTATTTTAGCTACCTAATTGTATTTAGGTAATCGTTTATTTTTTCTAAACTTTCATATTTTTGTTCTTACAGCTATTCGGAATCATTTTTTTAATTTACTTACCTACTTTGTTTTACATTTTCAGCACGCGCTTTTTTTGCAGCGTCAAAAATCGAAAAAATCCAATAATGCCAGCGCTGGACACAGGTTTCCACCAAAATGGGAGGTCATTCAAGCGTCAAGCAGCTTGGTGATCGCAGAATCATATCGGTCAACTCCTCCCACACTAGTAGTCGTCATTGAACTACTAGACAAAACATATCGCTAATAAATATAGAACAAATCGTGTTTGGTAATCGTGATTCATTATTTTTTTTTTAAGAGAAACGTTTTAACGTCAAAAACAGTTACTAATCATTACTTAACTTTAAGAACCAATGTTTATGAATAAAGGGATAAAACTGCAGATAACTGCTGTAAATTATGGAGGAATCTGGATATAAACAAATCTATAAAATTATTTAGCCTTGGTCATCCAACCGTTGGGTAAAATCCCGGTAAAGGCCCAGCAAGGTACAATGCGTGCCACGAAAGATGAGACTTGACACACCACGTGGTTTGACATGCGCAGTACACGATTTTAGGTATCTTTAGCGGTATGAGGTCTGAGTGCGGGACGGGACCGGACATTATAGGGGCAGCGGAAAGAGCGGGGGAGGCGGGGTCAAGTCTCATCTTTCGTGGCACGCATTGTAACTGCGTATCACACTAACAATAGCAATGACTTTTATTTTGACAGTTCAACGTATGTGACATTGCGTAATTTACGTTGTCGAGCAGACAAATTTTTCGAACATAAAAAGTAATGGATTAACAGTATCCTTCAAAATGAATCATAATACTGTGATTGGTAGTGTGTTACGCAATTACCGTATTAATATTCTCTTAATAATTCAATTCATTCTCATGATTTGTTCGAAGCTCGAGGGATATTATTTTTTAACCGACGAAAAAACGAACGAGGTTCTCAAGTCGACGCGTATTATGTATTTATTCTTTTTTTTATGTAAGTATGACCACGCATAACTTTTTTAACCTAAGAATTTATTTTACTACTTACCATGTATTTTTCTCACATATCTAATTTAGTTGATTATCATAATTTGTTCGATGTTCAACACATTATTTTTATTTTGCTACCGTTGGAATTTAGCACATTTCATGATGAACGATCTTGTTTTATAGCAACACAACTTTAGACAGAGCGCTTATCGAGTGATTCATTTTAAGTGTAAAATATTCAGAATTGATAGATTTATTTCATTTTAGATTACGAACACATTATGAGACATGTGTTGCAGTGGCATGTTGTTACATTATAACGGAGTAGTTTGAAGATTAAGTTGGTCGAAGCACCGATCAAAAGATGATCAAAGAAGAATCAATTTCGACATTCAGCGTCGTGAGATGACTCATCTAGGTGCTCACTTATTTCATGAAGTTAAACACATAAAGATAGATACATATCCACCACATCCCACCACCACCTTTATCAGAGAAGAACATGAGAAACTTGAGGTAAATAAGTCTTTACTTCTTTTATTTAGGCACCTCAAGAACTCATTGAAGACTTTCGTATCGACAACTCGATTTTTCGCTGGCATAGCAATGAAACTTAGATATATTTTTTTTAACGTTATTTTCAGCTCCTTTAGTTAATAGCCTCCCAGCTCTATCTACTCGTCCACTATCGACCACACATAAACATCGAACGCTAAACGCAATCAACCAAGAACATGAGTCACGATCACGAAGATAAGTGCGTAAGTAATTCCCACTGAAACACATTAAACACACATATTTCAAGACAAACCGTCAAGTTCCAATTCCGAAACTAAAATATGTGACTAATAACTACCCGTCCGACCGTTCATAAAACAATTTATCGTGTTTCCTACAACCTGTCAGGAAGGAAGCCCACGTGGCGTGCTCTGATTAATGTCGTCATGTTATAGCCCAACGCAAAATCGAGCACTTGTCTTAAATTAGCTCGGGCGCAGTAAATCAAGGGATTTGGGCCAGAGTTACGCCATAAGAATGCCTCACATATTTGCGAAACTACGTGTTTATTATAACCAGTACTTACTGTACGTATAGGTATGTAGCTGCAATACGCTGCAATACATAAACATCATCCGGCCGCCGCCGCTGTGCGCGGGATACTATCATACTAGGGCTTCGCCCGCGCCACGCTCGCCGCCGCGCCGCGCCGAACAATAACACGACGGCGACCAGCGCGCCACCGAACGATTTATTTAGGAACTATAATGTATATCGAAACCGTATTCCTATTGGTAGATAATGTTAGTAAGTAAGTCACTACTTGTGCCCCTAAGTTTAGATTTTTAAGACATGTACACATTTTGTAAAGACACACGCACACGCACGCTCTTCCACTGTTCAATATTCCTCGTTTATTTTAAATATACATTCGTCGTACATCTGGAGTATTATTGTCTCTACACCACCTAAGCGCTACATTGGTGACCCCGACGTGATATTAAAAGAAACACCGACGTGATATTAAAAGAAATACCGACGTGATATTAAGAAGATACCTCCAGATCAAGTTGTCATCATGGCCAACAACGGTGAACAAGAACTCTCCGGTGTGTCGACGTCGCTGCGCATTCCACCCATTTGGCGCGACAAGATTCGTCTGTGGTTCGCGCAATTCGAAGCCATCATGTCCGTACAGAATAAAGGCGATCAAGTTATGTTCGAACTCGTAATCGGACAACTTGAGCGGCAAGATCTCGACGAAATCTCCGACATCATTCTTCATCCGCCCGAAACCCACCGTTATGAAGCATTGAAAAATCGATTGTTCCAAGTCTACGAGGAATCCGAGCAAAGGCAGGTACAAAGGTTGCTATCAGAGATGGAACTCGGCGACATGAAGCCTTCACAGCTGCTACGTCGCATGAAAAACCTCGCCGCCGATAATATCTCCGACTCAACGCTACGGATTATGTGGACAAACCATCTTCCACAATCCGTCCGAGCAGTACTCGCAGTCAGCGATAACATCGCGAAACACTCCGATATTCACGAGCTGGCGTTGATGGCAGATAAGATCCTCGAGCAAACACAACCACTCGGTGCAGTCGCGGCAGTTACCTCCGTTCCTGCAACCCCGAATGTATCTACATCAATTGATGAGAAAATCGACGCGCTCACGAGAGAAATTGCAGAACTGAAAACACATCAATCGCATTATCATCAGCATCGACGCAGACCTTTCGACAGACGACGTTCAAGATCGCGTTCATCAAGCAAGAACAATCGCAGTCGCGCACATAACGAACAATCAGCGATCTGCTTTTATCATCGCAAGTTCGGCAAAGACGCACGAAAATGTACGCGTCCGTGCAGTTTTGATGACAGCAGCATCACTTCGGGAAACTAACGCCTGCGTTGGCTGAGGCGGCAACCGACGCAAGCAATATTTCTTACCGCCTATTTATAACAGACAAAAACTCGCGTCTATCGTTTTTAATTGATACTGGCGCCAACGTCTCCGTGATACCGAAAAGAAAAGGATCGAAAGCTAAACCAACAGATTTTTGCTTGTATGCAGCGAACAACACGGTAATTCCAACGTACGGAGAGAAAACATTACAACTGAATCTCAACCTACGAAGACCATACACCTGGAAATTTATCATCGCTGCAGTCAACAAACCTATCATCGGTGCCGACTTCCTGAAACGTCATCAACTTCTTGTCGACATAGCCGGCCGATGTCTCGTCGACAAAGTTACCAACCTGACCGTCAAGGCACCAGTTACCTATTCCGCAGAACCTACAGTCCGAAGTATTGACGTTGATCAGCCATATCACCAACTAATCAGCAAGTTTCCTGACATTCTGCGACCGTCATGTATGAAGGATACTCCAAAACATCGGGTAGAACACCATATTGAAACCACCGGTCCACCAGTATACAGCAAGAGCAGACCACTTCCACCACATCGGTACCTGTCCGTGAAGAAGGAATTCGAGTCAATGGTGCAGCAAGGAATTTGCCGACCAAGCAAAAGTCCTTGGTCCAGCCCACTACATGTCGTTCCCAAGAAAAACGGCGACATTCGCATCTGTGGTGACTACCGTAGACTCAATGACGTCACCAAACCCGACCGCTATCCAGTTCCGCGACTCAAAGATTTTACATACCTACTCCACGGCAAGAAAATCTTCACTACTCTCGACCTAAATCGTGCTTACCAACAACTACCTGTACACGAACCGGACATCGAGAAAACAGCTATCACAACACCCTTCGGCTTATTTGAGTTTCCACGCATGTGTCCAGGACTTAAAAATGCTGGACAGACATTCCAACGATTCATACATGAAGTACTCATCGGGTTAGACTACGCATTCCCATTCATCGATGATGTTATCGTCGCATCGGAAGATGAAACAAGCCACATCGAAGATCTGCAGGAGGTGTTACGCCGATTAGACAAGTATGGCATCACTATAAATCCATCAAAGTGTGTCTTCGGCAGAGAAAATGTTAAGTTCCTGGGCTATGAAGTGTCGAGCGACGGAATCAAGCCACCACAAGACAAAATAACTGCTATCACTGCTTACCCCAAACCCGAAACAATTCACGACCTACGTCGATTTATTGGAATGGTAAACTTTTACCGTGATAGCATACCAAACGCAGCCCACTTACAAGCACCTCTCAACGCGTTCCTACACAACTCTAAGAAACGCGACAAAACAAAAGTCGAATGGAACAAAGAAGCGTCACAAGCATTCGAGTTATGTAAAGTTAGCATACAGAACGCAGCTTTACTCGCTCACCCATCTCCATCAACAACTGACGCCATATCGCTCATGTGCGACGCATCGAATAACTGCGCAGGCGCCGTACTTCAACAATTCATAAACAAGAAATGGATACCACTTGGCTATTTCTCAAAGAAATTCTCCGAAACTCAACAACGATACAGTACATTCGACAGAGAATTACTTTCAATCTTCATGGCAATCAAACACTTCAGAAAAATATTCGAAGGTAGAGAGCTTATTGTTTACACCGACCACAAGCCGCTGACCTACGCAATTCGTAAGCCGCCGTCCGATAACGATACACAACGGCGCACGCGTCAACTTTTGTTTATCAGTGAGTTTACGACTGACATCCGGCACATAAGTGGGGTAAACAACGTCGTCGCCGACGCTCTCTCACGTATCGAAACAATCGAATTGCCATCACCAATCAACTATGACGAATTATCGCAAGCTCAAGAAAATGACAGCTATATTCCATTATCATCACGACAAACAAATATCCAACTGAAGAAAATCGTCATACCCGGTACCAACAAGCCAATATTCTGCGAAACTTCTACGTCACATGTTCGTCCATACCTACCAGCCGACTTTCGTCGCATCGCATTCAACGCCGTGCACAATCCAAGTCATCCTGGAATACGAACTACCCGAAAACTAATGCAAGAACGGTACTTTTGGCCAGCAATGAATACCGACATTGGCGAGTGGACGAAAACATGCACTTCGTGTCAACTGTCCAAAGTACAACGACATAATCACAGTGACATCACAACATTCCCATCGAGCGAACGATTTCAACACATTCACGTTGATATTGTTGGACCGCTGCCTACATCTTCATGTGGACATCGATACCTACTCACTATGATTGATCGTTGTACACGATGGCCCGAAGCCATGCCCCTTCAAGAGATAACCGCTGAAATCGTCGCAAGAAAACTGTACGAAGCCTGGATATCTCGTTTCGGTTGTCCCACAAGAATAACAACTGATCAAGGACGACAGTTCGAAAGTCGACTATTCCAAAACCTCGTACAATTACTTGGAGCAGAAAAAACCCGTACTACTGCCTACCACCCGCAGAGTAACGGTATAGTCGAACGCTGGCACCGAACACTCAAAGCCGCACTTATGGCTCGACTAAAAAACAGCAACAAGTGGATCTCCGAATTGCCTACTGTTTTAATGGGTCTCCGAGCCGCCACGCGCACCGACACCAACACAAGTGCCGCGCAACTTACCTACGGCCAAGCGATACGCTTACCCGGTGATTTTATATCACCTACACCAGCTGCAACGAAAATAGACTACGACTACGTCGATCACCTGCACGACGTTATCACGAAGCTCACACCTACATACAAACCACATTCAAACAAGCGATGTATGTTCGTGCACAACGACCTACTGACATGCAGCCACGTGTTTGTACGCGATGACACAGTCCGCAAACCTCTGCAGCATCCATACAAAGGTCCATACAAGGTTATCGAACGTAACGAAAAATACTTCACGATTCAACTACCAGGAAGATCTAGCAATATATCAATCGATCGTCTCAAACCGGCGTACACTATCAACATCGCAGAAGATCAAGAACACACGGATAGTGAGACACGCCAATCACCTGAAGCTACCACTGAAGATCAATCCGACCTACTTCCAGCATCGAAAACGACGGAACACCGCACAAGATCAGGCAGGATCGTCAAGACGCCTGTACGCTTCGCTAAGGGGGGAGTACTGTAGCTGCAATACGCTGCAATACATAAACATCATCCGGCCGCCGCCGCTGTGCGCGGGATACTATCATACTAGGGCTTCGCCCGCGCCACGCTCGCCGCCGCGCCGCGCCGAACAATAACACGACGGCGACCAGCGCGCCACCGAACGATTTATTTAGGAACTATAATGTATATCGAAACCGTATTCCTATTGGTAGATAATGTTAGTAAGTAAGTCACTACTTGTGCCCCTAAGTTTAGATTTTTAAGACATGTACACATTTTGTAAAGACACACGCACACGCACGCTCTTCCACTGTTCAATATTCCTCGTTTATTTTAAATATACATTCGTCGTACATCTGGAGTATTATTGTCTCTACACCACCTAAGCGCTACAGGTACAGTATTTGGTGTACCTACTCATTATGATTTACGTTGGCACGACGTGTAATTATTGCGACTGTTACTTGGAATTACCCAAAACGCTGCATTTGTATGTTGTGACGCGAGCGCCACATGCAGGCGTCAATGAGCAATAAAACTATAAATAATTTCGTGAAGTTAAATATTGACGTGAACACACGCATTGGAATATGCCTAGTTTTTAGGCACCTCAAAGTCCTAAGCTTAACTTATCGACTTTGCAACAAATCGTATCTTGACTCATACATAATCTGCCTATAATGTTCCCACTGCTGGGACACAGGCCTCCTCTCTGTGAGTGGAAGTGGGCCACCAAGAGGGCCCAGTGCGGATTGGTAGATGTCACATATATTCGAATGTTTGGTTCTAGAACATGCCCGTTTCCTCACGATGTTTTCCTTCGCCGTTTTGAGATCAATTGTGATGAAATCACCTACAACCCGCAAATCGTGACCGTTAGCATCGGCCACCATCTGCTCACGGTATCCCTAACAAATGATATTCGTAGTACCTACGCACTTCATGACGAAGATCAGCACTGATTTACAATTGACATCGCATCGCATTGGTGGCTTACTCATATTTCGCCCACTTAGGACGAACATACGAAAGGTAGAAATATCATAAATCGGTGGACGAAGAAGGTAGAAAGAGACATAATAACCTTTCACTCGAGCCTTCGAAGAAAGAAAATAATGTGAACACACAGTAATTGAGAATACAGTGCAATATTTGTCTTCAACACGGAACAGAAAAAACATTGGAAGTGCAATGCAACAACATTACTATAGGAACCGTTGTCGCCAAACTCACACAAATAAAGCGATAATCATATAATGCACTACAAAAAGAAAATCCGTTTGATTTGTCGATTTAATTTTAGTCAAAACTAGCATAAGTCACAGATCGTACATCTGGAAATAAACCTTCACACTCTATAGATAAGATTTGTTTTGCTTTAGTGCAGAAAGTATTTACGACGTTTTGTAATCTAAAGTCAAACTAGTTTCGATTGCCGAGAAAATTCCGCTAGTCGACCATAGATGGCGGTATTCTCATTGGTAGCAATTATAAATTTAATTGCCTAAGCCATAAGGTTGACATTCGCGTCATAGGTCGATATCTATTGCTACTCGACCAAGGCCACACCAGTGCAGAACACATTGAATTTAGAATTACATTATCGATATCGATAGATACCCGATTTCTTGTTTAATTCGAAAATATAAAGACTTGCTGGGAGTTCAGTAAAACTGTAGGAAGAATGATGTAGTTTTATTTAAAATAAAATATATACTTAACTACATCAGTCACTGACCAGTCGGACTCAAAGACGGTAACTGTTAGGCACCGCTGCGCCTGGTACGAATATTAATCAGTAAAAAATACTCTTTTCCTAATACGAAAGAGTATTTTTTAGCTTGTTCGTTCTGGTACATATTCGTACCAGCGGTGCCTGATGGTATTGGTTTTGGGTGGTAAGTACTCATATATGTAGGTAGTAGGTACCAGCTGGGCCTGACCGGTTTGTATATAAACAACTTGCTTTAAATAAATGTGTTTTACATTAACGATTTTCATAGATGGTATGGCTGTAGGTTTTGTGTATCTATATCCTTTATTTCATATTAAAAAATCGACTTCTAAAAAATGTTCAGAGCATAATTGTGCTTGATTTGGATGGCATCCAATTAACTCTACCCGTTGCATCTATCCATTTCTCTTTGACGCTACCGTGTTTGGGAAAGCTAAAAATATTTTAAATGAATGTTAGGCAACCTTATATTTGTATTGTAATGATATATATTAAATTACTATTTTTCTTTAATCGATATCTATCGATAAAACCAACATCCGACCCGACCACATCACTAATTGAGTAGCGAAGAACTTTCGAGAACGAAATAGTGAATACCAGTGAATACAATCAATACAAAATAAACTTTATTGTAATCGTATAAGGTTGATTTTAACTAGACGTTCTATTAAATTATTAGTAAATTGAAATTAATTAAGATTTTTATAGAAAACAAATATAATAGTACCGACGATGGTACGAAACACCTCCATTTTTAAGATTTTTTCTCCTACTATCATTTTTGCACTCCAAAATGGAACACTACGGCATAGCTACGGAAAAATAAATTTATCGCGAGACTAGTAACTCGACGCGAGGTTAGAACACGACTGGGACCAAGTAAGCGTAACAGCGCTTATTTGTGGCACGCGTGCCACGCCTACTTTGCACTTCCACTGTTTTTTCTGTTCCGTGGTCTTCAATTATCTGGAAAGTAGACCATTTACAAACTTATCTTGATTTTTATCAAGTTTAGAAGATTTTATCTCAATTTGCTGCATTTTGCAAGATGTAGATCAATATTTTTATTTAAAAGAGTGTCCGTGGAGTTTCTTGTCTGTTCTTTGCCATATGTACATATTACGCTTTGGAATGGGCAACTAGCTTCATCTTTCTGACTGACCGACCCCTCGATAATTCAAAAGTGCCTGTAAATTATTGCTTTATTTAAAATAAATGCGTTGAGTTAGAGTTTGAATTTAGAACAAAGATACAGCCAGGACGAGGACCGAGTCATATAGTGACCTTATTGGTGATGTTCTTTAGAAAGGTCAGGTGCGTAGTAATTGCTCGCAACCGATGTGTGTGTATGACCCAGATGTATAAACGTAAACGAGGCAAAAGGAGTATGTACAGACACCAGCACATCAAGTTACTACAATCTGTCATATTTCTACAATAAATTTTCAACTTTACCGCTAAAGTATAAGGTTCAAAGTTCATTGGGAAAATTTGACAGTTTCGGGTAGCTTGATGTGCTGGCGTCTGTACGAATCGTAGCAGGTGGCGGTCTGTAGTTTCTGCCTACCCCCATGGGAAGAAGGCGTAAGTTTATGTACTTACGTGTAGAAAAACAAACAGGGGCCCAATACAGAGTGCCCCGTGAAAAAAAAACTATCTTGTTGTTTATTTTTTGTAGAAATTCCTCTAGTGCTACAATAGATCACTACTGGTATAGAACTGTCAATTTTGTTTAGTCTACACAAAGGTGTTCTAGAATTTAAAAGTCGGCTGTTACCTATCACGTGAGGAATTTCAAATCGATCGATAAAATAAACTCAGTAGCCATTGCTCTTTTTAGCTTAGGGAGGTAAAGACTAATATATGAATTTCAGTGATTTTTACCATTATCTACTATGTGAAATGTACAGTCCAGAAGTAGTACGTAGGTAATATGTTGTAGAACTGGTTAAAATGGCGCAGAACTAGGTAATTATATCGTTTGAAAAAGGTTGGCAAAAGCAAGGAAAACCTCTTCAGGTGGAGATTCAAAGACGACTCTGCCTTTATGGTGCTGTTCCACAAACGATGGGACACTTTAATATCATGTTACAGGAACTGATGGACGCTAGTGATGGCACCAAACACCGCCGAATTCTGTGCCGAGTCCACTTAGATAGCTATCGACACGAATAAGACTGCTTGGTTAAAATGGCGCAGACCCGGATTTGATGACTCAACTTTTCAGAGACAATGTCCTGCTTCGATAAACTGAGTCACGACCAACACCTTATGCTTAAACGTGTATTTTTAGTGATATAAACCAACTTGCAAAGAAATAACATTTATCTTTTTAAAATATTTGTTTACGAGAAAAGGTAAAAAGAAAAAGTGTGTTATACCCTTTTTGGCAAATCCACAGGAATTTCTCTTTCAGCTGTCAAAACAAAAGATTGAAAAAATAAACAAAACTGTGTTCACATATGCATTTTATTTTTGTACGTAAATTTTAAGTTATACTGGAAATGATAAAATAACAACACTATGCAAGATGTATTATCGCCTGGGCTTGATGTATTACCTGGCTGGTGTGTAATAGCTGAAAACAACTGAACATCTCAAACGCTGACATTGTAAGACATATGCTAATAAATTTACCGCCAAACCTCTCATTCATAGGAACGTCGCATATTTTCGTCTCATTCTAACATCAGTGCTCATCTAAGTGCGAATACTTCCGCCTAAGCTTTTCTCTCTTATTTTTATTTGCGTGTTTCTTCTCTTGCTTCCAAGGCTTGCTCAGTTGATCCTCAGCGGACTGCGCTCCAACAATGCTGTAATAAAATACACCTTATTTCTTAGGACATAAGATTCACTTTCCCAAAAATTATTCACATGTTAAATTTTGACACTATATTTTTAGTGTTTTTCAAAGTTTATTTCAGTTGAATAATAAATCATCATTAGGCTTTTAAAACAGCAACATTTTTTAGGCCCACGCGGATTCCGCATTCAGACTTATTAAAAACTTTCAGATAAGTACTTACAGCCAACTACGCAAGTGAAAAGCAAACAGAAAGTGTGCTCAATTGAATGTATTATATCATAATAATTATATATCACACGGTTGAGCACTACCATGAATAATGTCTAGTTAATTAAGCCGTCTGGCTAGTTCAAAGTATCGCTTGTTTTGCCTTTTTGGTTTTGTTTGCGACAGTACGTGCCGGGCCGTACCGGCCCTTTTCGAAACGAAATAAACCATGGTTTATTTCGTTTCGAAAAGGTCCGGTCTTACGTGGCTGAAGACCAATTTTCGCGACCGTTAACGCTGCTCATAAAGATGCACAAACTTATGAATTAACACTTGGCTTGCATCCAGGGTGGCCATTTCGTCTTCGCAAAGTTTATTTACGTTTCCCTTAGCTCTAATTGATAATAACGTATAGATATCTTTCATCTTGGCCAACTATAACTGGGATATTTTTATATTGCACCTTTCTGTTTTGGAGGTCGTAGCGTTCATGCAAGAGTGGTTTAAAAATATGGTTGCTATGGTAATGCAACGTTACATTGAAATTAGTGTGAAGTACTGGATGGCTCATCTTAATTTGACTCACAGCAACACAATATTGATTTTAGCTCACCTAGAGGAAGACAAGAATGAAAACACATCATTATTCACATTTCCGTACATTGTCATTGACTATTGTTTTACTTTTCTCTTTCTTTTTTGTCTTTAGCACTTCTAACCTTTAGTTAAAACGTGGACATTGGTGTGGGGTTACATGTTTGTTAATCTTATTTTTGTATTTTCCTGTATTTTGTATCGTGTAACTGTTTTTGTCCCTAATAAATAAATAAATTATCGCCAAGTTACTATGGGGACAGTGAAGCCATATCAAGATATAGGATCAAAAGAAAACATGTAACTATTTCATGCACTTTCTTACCCAAAGACAGGTTTTCCCTTTACGTGGGCTGCGCTTTTCTTCATCGCGAAGAACGCCTTGTCGATCTCACTGGATTTGTTCAGCCATCCCTGGAAAGAAATTATTTTTATGATTATAGAGCTTGTGCCTGTGATTATGATGTAAGTAAGAGTAAGGTCCGCCGCGGGAGACGCTCCGGGTGTCGGGAGCCGCGTGACGACTCCCGGACATCGTAGGCGCGGGCCTGCGGACGGAGAGTAATGATTAGCTCACCGTCCGATCAGGACCAGGGTGCTTACTCTTCAATTTAATTCCGATAGATCGACATTGGAATTGTAACGTTTCGTACTCTTGAGTTCGATGCTAGCGCCAAATGATTTTTAGATTGGGTGTCCATTTTGGAGAACTAAGTGGAATTGGGTTCGGGCTTGGCGTGGGGTAATTGTTGACAATATTTTTTTCAAGAGTACCGAATCACGTGACTGTTAATTAACATTGGAATCATATTGGCATCTCATTGGAATTAAAATTAGTTTGGAGAGTAAGCCCCCAGGCCCGTGCCGGACGGCGCGTACGTGTTCCACGCGCGATTCGAAGAGATGTCAGCATCAACCGAAGTGGCCCGTCAGGGCCGAAGCCTGCCGGGTCAGCGGGATTATCCGAAAGGGTTACCGCTGGCCCGGAACATAAAGGGCTAAGGAAGGAACACGGGCGAGTTTTAGTCAGTAAGAGTCTGACACTCCCTTCCGCTCCACCCAGAGCGGGAGGGGTCATTTCCCATCCAGGAAAAAAAAAGTAAGAATAAGGTGGAGTAAGACTGAAAGCGGCTAAGAGATAACTGCGCAAATCACAAGTTAAGAACTATGTCTAAAAATAACAGTAAAATAAAACTGGCCAAATGCGAGTCGGACTCTCATACGAAGGCTTCCGTACCACAAGGCAAAAACGCCGAAAAAAAAAAACACGTTACTTGTATGGGACCCCCCCTTAAATATTTATTTTATTCTGTTTTTAGTGTTTGTTGTAATAGCGGCAACATAAATACATCATCTGTGAAAATTTCAACGGTCTAGAAATCACGGTTCATGAGATACAGCCTGGTGACAGACAGACAGACAGACGGACAGTGGAGTCTAGTAATAGGGTCCCGTTTTTACCCTTTGGGTACGGAACCCTATAAACCATTGTTTCCAACAGGAGTTTTTTAAGAGCAGCTGGGGTGTCCAAGATTAAAGGCGCAGACCTACCGCGGCGCACGGATAGGCCACTCACGTGTGTTAACCTTTTGAACGCCATTGTCACATATACGTGACAAGCAAGCGCGTGCACTGTACGCCAACGACACAAATAAGTGACAAAAATGTGGTGCACTTTATCACGAAATAAACAATTAAATCATTACTTTTATGTGATTTTATTTGTATACCTTAAATATTTAAGCTCTTGTCCATATTTAATTGCTTGAAACGAATTAAATTATACTATGGATATTGATGACAAAAAAGGAGAAATTAAACGTTTAAAAAAGAGTGTTTTCACACGCCAAAGTCTTCTATATGTGACCGCTAGTGACGTGACGTATGATTGATAATATCGACAAATCCTTACTAAAATAATGTGAAACTTCAACTTTAAATTAATGTGATTATATTATTTTTGCATCAATTGGTATCTGGATAAACCAATAAAGATTGAGTCTTATAAAACCACACTATAGCAGCTATAGAATCAAAAACAAAATATAGTCAGGTCTAATATCGATATTCGCTAATCTCATCTCGCGCATCCCTAGCGCAACACCGATTATCAGTCCCTTGTACGCCATGGTCACAAATAGACGACAAAATCGTGACGTCATAAGCGCGGGGATCAGTTTTAGTGAAGTCCATTAGATATTTTATAGTAGAACCTAGTATATTATATTAGTGATATTTCTATGAACCCATACTTAAATGACTTTGATTTTTTTCAATAATTATTTATTTTATTTGTTTGTTTACATTACGTAAATAAAAAACAAAACAAATATTATTTCAAAATCTAAAGCGTTAGTTGTGCCAGAAAGCCTTTTATACCGTTAAAGATTATATTGAGGACAAAAAGGCTTGGGATTGAGCTGCTTCCATTTTTCAATACCTACTGATAAATAAAAATGATTAAAAGCTAATTTAATATGTGTTTTATTTATTACAAAGTATCGATAAGCGAGATGGTGATGTTATATTGCTAGATCCCTAATTTCAATATATATCAAATATCGGATATTTTGATATTTAAGTACTATAAATACTTATCGGTTTTTTACGAAACCTGTTATTAGATATAATCGGTAAGAGACATTCTGTACTGCTACATCCCTAAATCAGATACGAGGAAGTCATTTAATGGCTGGCAGCCCACACGCCATTGTCACAATATTAAGATCGAGAATAGTGCTGTACCATAATGTAATTTGTTTTTTTTTTTGTCTCCTAATGTCTGCTTTTACATTGAGAAACTCTGTAAATGCCGTGTTATGACTACTATAGTGGAAATTAGTGCGAGGTTAAATAACATTTCAATGTCATGAGTAGTGTTTATTCGAAAATGACAGACGAAAATGTTATAATAATATTGTTTATCGATAAAATTTTGGAATCCCTATTCTTTTTCTTTTTGTAGGTATTTGCGGTGAAATTGTGGCTTGGCGTGGAGGGCACGCGCGTGCTTTTATGCTCTGGCGTACAAAAGGTTAAGCTTCGCTTTGCAAGAAAATGTATGTGGTTGTGTCCACTGCAAGCCACGGCCACGCTACGCTTCAATTGACGTCATTAGTACATGCGTGGCTTGCTCGAATATGGCGCTCACATAGCTCAACGCGGTTTTTTTTTAAATGGCCTAGTTTCTGGGAGCTTTTAGCCATGCTCAACGCTGTCAACGCCATGCACACTGTGCATGCGGTACACACTATACACGAATATTAACCCACGACTAAGTACAACTGTACCGCAGCAGAGTGCACCGCAGTGGGCCACCCGGCCGCGCCACAGATTTACATAGTTGTGGGTGTGTAGTGTGTACTGCTGTGGAAACGTAGACCCACGGTTTCAAACAAATGAATCCACGCAGCTAGAATGCGCCGCGTGCCCGTGTACAGCATGCTCCGCGGTGGGTCTGCGCCTTAAATATCGCGCGCTAAAAATTATAAAATAATTAAATTGAATTAAAAAAGCGTGGAGCGCACATTATAATTAATAACAAAAGCGCTCCACGATTTTTTAATTGAATTTAATCACACTAATATTATAAAGGTGAAAGTTTGTGTGTGTATGTGTGTGTGTTTATATGTTTGTTACTTCTTTGCGCTCAAACGGCTGGACCAATTTTGATAAAATTCTGTATGGAGGTAGCTGACACCCTGGATTAACATATTGACTACTTCTTATCCCGATATTGCCACAGGATCGACACTTACGCGGGTGAAACCGCGGGGCGCAGCTAGTTATTTTATAAATTTTAGTGCGTGATATTTAATCTTATCATATGCTTACCTCTTACTCCCTAAAGAGAGATTCAACCAATAAGTTCAAATTCAAAAAGTTTATCAGTTTACCGATTCTATCAACATCCCATAAACACATTATATTAGCTATCGACATGCAAATGTTCTGTTTATGATTCCACCATGACTTATAATAACCATTATTGAGGTTAACTGTTACTACGGGAGATTGATAATGTAGGACAGCACATTAACCGCCTTTAACTAGAACATTTGTTTCATCAGTGAGGAGTTGTTTAAGTGAATGGGCAGTTTGAACTATATTTGTGCTTGTGTTAATCATCACTGGCAGCTCGTAAATGTGAGATGATGAATAGAGGATTAGTGGGAGTTTCGTGCAAACTGTAGCTAGTATGTGTGGTGAAGAGTCTTTTTGTATGTTTGAGCGCGCTGGTCTCTGGAACTACAAGTCGGGTATCAAAAATTATTTTTGCATTTGATAGCCCAATTCTTGAAGAAGGCATAAATATGCTATTTCACATTAAGGTGCTTAATTTTCCAGAATTAAATTCGATATATTATCTGTATTTAAAGATAAAATATTCTGGTATTTTTTTAAGATAGGTACCATAAAATACACGTTATTTTGGGTAGGGGAGGAAGGGTAAGCCTAAAACCTCACTACGTATCAGCAGGGGGAAAGGGGGGGGGGGGGAGTTACTAAAAAACATCACTTGAATAATGGACGACCCCCAAGTCGTACAAATCATGCGTCGCTAATCTGCATTTGAGATTTATTTGCCAAAAATATAAACAAACGAGCTTTATATAGTATAATATGAGTTTATGGAAAAATAACTTAAAATCCTATAGAATAAAGTTCAGTTTACGTTACAACTTCAAACATTTTTATAACTTTTACAATAGTCCTAGTCACTCTTAAATAAACTTAATTACCATTAAAATAAAGTTCATATTTGTTTAACTTGAAATAATATTAATTTGAAACATAAGTTTGAAGAGTTTTTTTTTTCAGGATGGGAAATCATCAAATGACCCCTCCGACTCTGGGTGAAGCGGAAGGGAGTGTCAGACTCTTACTGACTAAAACCCACCCGTGTTCCTTCCTTACCCCTTAATGTTCCGGGCCAGCGGTAACCCTTTCGGGCAATCCCGTTGAAGTTTGAATAGACTTTAGGTAAAATTAAATTACAATGCGTGCCACGAAAGATGAGACTTGACACACCACGTGGTTTGACATGCGCAGTACACGATTTTAGGTATCTTTAGCGGTATGAGGTCTGAGTGCGGGACGGGACCGGACGTCATAGGGGCGGCGGAAAGAGGCGGGGGAGGCGGGGTCAAGTCTCATCTTTCGTGGCACGCATTGTACAAGGTAGTTTTCGTGTACTGACCTCGACCGCTCTCGTTTCACGAGGCGTAGGCTTCCTGTTCTCATTCCTCTTCCTCTCGCTCAACATATCGTCGAGCTGCTGCGGCGCTGCGCCGGGCGGGAGCTGCGCCCAGTGCAGCACGCCGCTGGCGGCCTGCTTCAGCATAATACGTGCTGAGCGGGACTGGTCGGGCTGGCCGGCAGCCGTCATGAAACCTCTGTTGACTGGAAAGAGAAATTGATATAAAAAAAAACTGGCCAAGTGCAAGTCCGACTGTCACGCGAAGGGTTTCGTACCACAAGGCAAAAACGCCTCAGCGGGATTGTCCGAAAGGGTTACCGCTGGCCCGGAACATAAAGAACATAAAGGGCGAAGGAAGGAACACGGGTGGGTTTTAGTCAGTAAGAGTCTGACACTCCCTTCCGCTCCACCCAGAGCGGGAAGAGTCATTTGATGATTTCCCATACTGAAAAAAAAAAAGGCAAAAACGCCGAAAAAACACGTTTGCTGTATGGGAGCCCCCCTTAAATATTTATTTTATTTTGTTTTTAGTATTTGCTGTTATAGCGGCAACAGAAATACATTATCTGTGAAAATTTCAACTGTCTAGCTATCAAGGTTCATGAGATACAGCCTGGTGACAGACAGACACTGGCAGTGGAGTCTAAGTAATAGGGTCCCGTTTTTACCCTTTGAGTACGGAACCCTAAAAATGTGCTTTAATCGGTCGGAAAAGGTTTTATTTATACTCCGGAATTCTTGTATGACACTTAACACCTAATAGTGTCAGTGACACCATGACCTTCTTTACCAAAGAAAATGTTTCTTCAACATTAAATCATCATCATCATCTGCCTAGCCTTTTCCAACTATGTTGGGGTCGGCTTCCAGTCTAACCGGATGCAGCTGAATACCAGTCTATCTATCTATCATGGGGTTTAGGTTTCCGCACTTAGTCCTTGAAATGGACCATTGTACGTGAGCCATGGTGGCCGATTACTCCAACCAGCCCACCTCCCTCCAGAAGCAGATAAGACTTCCCGGTCTCCTCAGGGCATCCGCAAGGGATGTTGGTGTTCCCAGGGTCTCCTCGCGAATCTTGGTAACGCCTGTGCACTCAAGAAGCACATGCGCCACCGTTTCCTCCGCCTCCATGCATGCTCTGCACAGGGGACTATCAGTGATTCCCAGGGTATGAAAGTGTTTATTTAGTGAACAGTGTCCAGTAATGGTCCCCGCCACCAGGCGCAGGCTGTCTCTGTCCAGGCGCAAAAGGCGCCTGGTCAGCTTTGTATCCAAGGATGGCATAGCTTCCTTGGATTGCCTACATCCTGGTGTCGAGGTCCACCATTTTTCCGCTTGTATTCGAGTGTGATCCTTTAACCAGCTTCTTAGCTGCTTGAAAGGAATGGGCACAATGGGTTCAGGTCCGTAGGGTCTTGTACTGGATCCTCTTCTGGCAAGTTCGTCAGCCGCATCGTTTCCAAGTGATCCACTGTGACCTCTAATCCATTGTAGCGTTATCGTGTTGCGATTTAGTACCGTGATTCGTTCTAGGGCCTTGTGGCATTCTAGTGTTAGTCTCGACGTGATCTGATTACTCTTTAGGGATTGAAGAACTGAGGCACTGTCGGAGAGTATTCGGATATTGGTATCCGTAACCTCCCTGGCCTCTATAGCGTGTGCCGCTTGGATAATACCTACACACTCTGCTTGGTAAACGGAGTTGAGCATTCCAAGTGGTTTGGATATCTTAATGTTTAGGTCGTTGGAGAACACCCCGACGCCCGTCCCTTCGTCGGTCTTTGATCCATCAGTGTAAATTCTTAGCTCTGTTGTACCTGAGTAGTCACACAACTCCTCTATGAGCTCTATGTTGTAGTGTTTTTGGAAGCAGTGGGTCTTCAGGGTTCTGTCGATGGGTGATGTCATCATCGGTTGTTCTTTGATTGCATCTTCTCTGATGCGTGTGTGTTTGATTCTAGAATCATTGCTTAGGGAGCCGGATACTTCGAGTCTGAAAGTCGCTATGGCCGCCTCCTCTCTTACGACGAGGTGTAGGGGAGGTAGCCCCAGCATCACCTGTAAGGCAGCAGTGGGGGAAGTCCTCATGCTACCGGTGATTGCTACGCATGCAAATCTTTGTAGTTTCTCGAGATCTTTTTGGGTTGTACTTAGGTTGGTCCTGGGCCACCAAACTAAAGAACCGTATGTAATAATTGGTCGGATAACTGTGGTGTATAGCCAGTAGGTGATTTTGGGGTTTATGCCCCAATTTCTCCCGAGGAGTCTCTTACATTGCCATAGGGCTATACTGGCTTTTGTGATAATGTAATCAGTGTGTTTTGCCCAGTTCAACTGTTTGTCCAAAAAGATACCCAGGTATTTGGTTTCAGTCGATAGGTTTAGGGTTGTCCCAAAGAAGCTTGGCAATTGTAATGTTGTCAGCTTTCTTTTCTTTGTGAAGAGGACGAGTTCGGTTTTGGTGGGGTTTACTGCTAGTTTATATTCCTTGCACCAGTCTTCTACTATTCTTAGAGCTTGGCGCATAAGGTTGCATAGTGTGTTTTCGTGTGTGCCGTTTATTATTATGGTCAAATCATCAGCATAGCCCACCGTGTAGTAGCCTCTGCTATTTAGACGTTTGACGCTGAATACCAGTATTTTACGTGGAGCGACTGCCTATCTGACCTTCACAACCCAGTTACTCGGTAATACGATACCGCTGCGTTTCTTCAACTTTAAATAAATTCATTATTATTATTCATTTATTCAGATAACAGAGATCCTTTAACCAGCTTCTTAGCTGCTTGAAAGGAATGGGCACAATGGGTTCAGGTCCGTAGGGTCTTGTACTGGATCCTCTTCTGGCAAGTTCGTCAGCCGCATCGTTTCCAAGTGATCCACTGTGACCTCTAATCCATTGTAGCGTTATCGTGTTGCGATTTAGTACCGTGATTCGTTCTAGGGCCTTGTGGCATTCTAGTGTTAGTCTCGACGTGATCTGATTACTCTTTAGGGATTGAAGAACTGAGGCACTGTCGGAGAGTATTCGGATATTGGTATCCGTAACCTCCCTGGCCTCTATAGCGTGTGCCGCTTGGATAATACCTACACACTCTGCTTGGTAAACGGAGTTGAGCATTCCAAGTGGTTTGGATATCTTAATGTTTAGGTCGTTGGAGAACACCCCGACGCCCGTCCCTTCGTCGGTCTTTGATCCATCAGTGTAAATTCTTAGCTCTGTTGTACCTGAGTAGTCACACAACTCCTCTATGAGCTCTATGTTGTAGTGTTTTTGGAAGCAGTGGGTCTTCAGGGTTCTGTCGATGGGTGATGTCATCATCGGTTGTTCTTTGATTGCATCTTCTCTGATGCGTGTGTGTTTGATTCTAGAATCATTGCTTAGGGAGCCGGATACTTCGAGTCTGAAAGTCGCTATGGCCGCCTCCTCTCTTACGACGAGGTGTAGGGGAGGTAGCCCCAGCATCACCTGTAAGGCAGCAGTGGGGGAAGTCCTCATGCTACCGGTGATTGCTACGCATGCAAATCTTTGTAGTTTCTCGAGATCTTTTTGGGTTGTACTTAGGTTGGTCCTGGGCCACCAAACTAAAGAACCGTATGTAATAATTGGTCGGATAACTGTGGTGTATAGCCAGTAGGTGATTTTGGGGTTTATGCCCCAATTTCTCCCGAGGAGTCTCTTACATTGCCATAGGGCTATACTGGCTTTTGTGATAATGTAATCAGTGTGTTTTGCCCAGTTCAACTGTTTGTCCAAAAAGATACCCAGGTATTTGGTTTCAGTCGATAGGTTTAGGGTTGTCCCAAAGAAGCTTGGCAATTGTAATGTTGTCAGCTTTCTTTTCTTTGTGAAGAGGACGAGTTCGGTTTTGGTGGGGTTTACTGCTAGTTTATATTCCTTGCACCAGTCTTCTACTATTCTTAGAGCTTGGCGCATAAGGTTGCATAGTGTGTTTTCGTGTGTGCCGTTTATTATTATGGTCAAATCATCAGCATAGCCCACCGTGTAGTAGCCTCTGCTATTTAGACGTTTGACGCTGAATACCAGTATTTTACGTGGAGCGACTGCCTATCTGACCTTCACAACCCAGTTACTCGGTAATACGATACCGCTGCGTTTCTTCAACTTTAAATAAATTCATTATTATTATTCATTTATTCAGATAACAGAGATCCATTGGGTTAGTAATATACAGGTAACAAGTAACCTCACCAATGGGCTGTCATGTCTCCCGGCTATAGAGCGTAGAAAACTGCTGAGGCTACCACGGGGTCTGTTTAGCAGCGAGGCCGCTCTCTTACGCCGTAAAGTATTGATCAGTCGGTACGTGCCTCAGCGAACATAGATGACGCGCTACAGAACCGAGGCAGACGCAACAGCACTCTAAATGCGTTGTTATAGTGGATCCGCAGAGCATTGTAAGCCTTTTGGGTGTAGCTGAACCACAGGCTCCTCGAGTACAGTGACATTATATACAGGGTGTGGTCGACGCGAAACTGTTACCATGATTCTAGAGACCCTAGTGTAGACATTTTTAGTCGGTTATCAAAAATAAAATCAGCTGTTTCATAGAAAACTGCAATATCTACATGGTCAAAATGTACAGACGCCAGCACATCAAGCTACTCGAAACTGTCAAATTTTCTCAATCAATTTTGAATTTTTGAACCTTAAGCTTTGGCGATAAAGTTGAAAATCTATTAAAGAAATTTGACAGATTGTAGTAGCTTGATGTGCTGGCGTCTGTACTAAACAGAATTTTTTTTTAAGTGAAAACTTCTTTAGGCGCGTTGGGTATTTTTTGAGATGGTGAAAAAACCATTTAACTCACGATACTGTTACTGTAGCCGACATCGCGCGTGTTTTGTTTATAAGACGATTTAAAAAACACACGTAATTGTTCAAATTTTCACTTCTGTCTTGTCGGCGCTCCCGGAGTGCCACTGTTTTTTTTTTAATAACCGACGAAATTTCAACTCTGGGGGTTCAGAATCGTGTACTGAATCCACGGTAACAGTATGCGCGTCGATGTCCCTGCCAATCAGGTTATATTCATCCTAGAAGCGATATTATTAAACTCACAAGCATGCGCAGTAAGTATCTGCTTGTAGTCAGGTTCCTTAGAACCATCATCCGGTAGCAGCAGACCGTATCTGGTAGCGAACGTGTGCTTGCTGACCATCTGACAAAGGCGCGCCATCGCAGCATCGTGAGCACGCATCTATGGGAAAATTATACTGAATAAATTGTAAAGTACAAAGTGTGTTCTATTTACCTAAATATAGGTGTATTGAATTTCAATCTAACAAAACTAAAATAAGAATAAATAAGTGAAACTAAAATAACTACTAGAAATAAGAAACATTAACAAGAATCTTATTAATTAATTAAGAAATAACACAATAGTTTCTACATAAATCATTCATTCATCAATCAGTTTCCATTTCATAAATCTACTATATCTATAATAGATTTATGCAATGTTGAGATATAATATAAAGAAACTGTATAATCTACAAGAAATAAAAGGCATTTAAAAAAAAGACTCGCATTTATGTGATTCTTGCTTGTAATATTCTGGATTAAAATATAGATATTAACTTTATACTTAATTGACTTTGGAATAACGTCACTCTATTCTAAGTAAGACCAATGTGAAAATATTAGTAAATGTTCAAATTGTTATTCATGAAATATTATTTTTCACTTCTCATGCTCTGAAAGTGCTTCTTTGTGCAGGGTATAGGCTGCACAAAATCGAATTTTGTGCACAAGGGCATTAACGTATCTACTCATAAATGTATTATATTAAGGCAAAGAAAATGAGCCATACAGCCAAATTAGAAGAGAAGAGAGAGAGAGATTATTAGAAGTTCATAGATAGAATTTGTTATTATATAATATTTACACTAAATTTATTTGCCTTATGTGTTTTTTAAGATATAACAGATATTAAAATTTTATTTCAAGTACGATAGGTTAGTTGATTTAAGAAAATTATTATTACAAAATTAATTTAATAGTAGGCTGTATAGGTCTGCAGCCTAATATCAATGTCGTAAGATTTAAAAAAAAATAATTTCCTTCAGTATTCAAAACTGTTCTAATTTTACTTTGAATTTTAATTAAAGTTAATGTTATGTTATACTACTGTTTTATGTCCTCGCAATCGAAGTGAAAAGCAGAGTTTATAACTCGTCCACAAAACCATTTCTATCCTCGACATTACTATCAGCCCTCGCCTTCGGCTCGGGCTGCTAAAAGTCTCGGATAAAAATGGTTTGTTTTGTGCACTTGTTGTAAAATCTACTATTTACGAATACTTATTAACAAAAAATATACAAAAATAACAGTAATTATGCCTACCCCCATGGGATAAATGCAAGAATTTATGTTTGTTTGTATGTCATAATAATACTGTTGGAACAGAAATTATAATTTACCAGTTACACATTGAATAAACTTTATTGCATTTTAATGTAACAAAAAAATCCACATACCTGATCAATTGGCAATACAGCCGTCAACAGAAGGTCCGGTGTGACGGCGTAAGCTGGCAACACTAAACCGGGACAGTCCAGCACCTCGATATGTTCGTTTATGATCAGGGACTGTATGTGTCGTGTGTGGCCTGGCATTGAGCTTACACTGACCTGATGATGAAATGTTTGAAGTATTCATAAATCACATCTTGTACTTTGAAAATGCCTAGGGAAAAGAATTATAATGTGTCAAAGCCATGAACTGATGAAGTTTTACTGCTGCCCATAGACGCCTGCAATATACAGAGATTTGCCGTAAAGGTGCATCCACACCGAAGTTACGTTTTGTGGGGCAACATTTGCAAGTATTAGGCACTTTGTACACACGGCTACACATCAAGCTATGCATAACTAGTATAAGGTGACGTCTGATCGTAAGAAAAAAACTGGAAATGTATAGCTTTTTTTTTTCAGGGTGGGAAATCGTCAAATGACCCCTCCCGCTCTGGGTGGAACGGAAGGGAGTGTCAGACTCTTACTGACTAAAACCCACCCACCCGTGTTCCTTCCTTAGCCCTTTATGTTCCGGGCCAGCGGTAACCCTTTCGGACAATCCCGCTGACCCGGCAGGCTTCGGCCCTTACGGGCCCTTTCGGTTGATGCTGACGTCTCTTTGAGGCGCGCGTGGAACACGTACGCGCCGTCCGGCACGGGCCTGGTCCTGATCGGACGGTGATCTACCAATTACTCTCCGCCTGCAGGCCCGGAAATGTATAGCTTGATATGTTGCCGTGTGTACATTGCAGGGTTTCGTTACGGTACGGCATATAATAGCGCTGTAGAAAAAGCGTGTCTGTTAACAAGCCAACACTGACGACCGAGCCTACACACGGCGAATAAACTAGTTCTTCACGGCAAGAAAACATGTGTACAAAGGGCCTTAGTGGGCAACGACAAAATTTAAAAGGAGCAGGAGAGGATTAACATAAGACCTCATACACCCCAATTAGAGTATTGAGTTAAAAGCATAATACAATGATCATAACTTATTTTTTTTAAGATAAGTATTATTATTAAGTAAATTGTCTTGACCCTATCATTACATTACGCATTTAAAATTGAGTCTTATTACCTTGAAATAAGATTTAATTTTCTTTGGCTCAATCAGCGGTCAGTGTGGCAAAATACATAATTTTTGAAAAAAATACCTATAGTAAAAGTTACCGAAATCAATTCAGTAATCAATTATGAACAAACTACTTTCAGGACACGTTTATTCTGTTACACCTTGTACATGATGCTGCCAAGCCTTTCCCCAACTATGTTGGGGTCGGCTTCCAGTCTAACCGGATGCTGCTGAGTACCAGTATTTTATATGGAGCGACTGCCTATCTGACCTCCACAACCCAGTTACTGGGTAATACGATACCCCTTGGTAAGACTGGTTGTCAGACTTTTGGGCTTCTGAGGACCCGTAACGACTGTCAAAGATCCACGAATGACAGCCGGGACCAACAGCTTAACGTGCTTTCCGAGGCACGGAGGGGTCTTGGTATGTTAAGATGGTCACCCATCCACGGACCAACCGCGGCAAGCGTAGCTTAACCTGATCGATCGACGCAAGCGGCTGTTATAACTTAGCCACAAGCCCCCCATTAAAAAAGCATTTTATATCATTACATATTATAAAACAAAGTCCCCCCGTAGCATCTGTTTGTCTGTCTAAGCGTGCTAATCTCTAGAACTATCTGTCGGATTTAAATAAGTCTTTTTGCATTTGATAGCCCAATTCTTAAGGAGGGTGTTATGGGCTATATTAACGACGCGGTGGGTCGGTTGCCGAAATATCACGCAGACGAAGCTAGTCTATTAATAACTAGTTTGTCTTATGATCTGAATTATGTCATAAAAAGTATACACTCACCTTTTTGACCTGCATCAAAACATTGACAGTACTAGATTTTCCAACATTGGGATAACCAATCATGCCGACTGTAATCCTAGGAGGATTCTTAAGTCTATCTACTTGTTGTTTCTTCAGAACGTCCAGTAGTTTATCTCTGTTTAATATTTCATGTGAATTCTGTACTTTAGCCTCATTTTCTACTGAATCTTGTGAATTCTGTTCTTGATTCGCATTTTCTACTATTTCTTGGGAATTCTGTACTTGATTCTCATTTTTTTCTATTTCTGTTGTAGGTTTCTTATTTTCACTACTTTCTGGAGCAGAATAGTCTTCAATAGGCTTACCTAGTCTTAAACTTTCAACAACCTTATCCAGTACTTCTTGAATCCTATCAATTTTATCGGCAGTATTGCAGACAGCATTATCAAGATCTCCTAAATGCTTTTTAAATAATTCTATGTCTTCTTCCGCACATATTAAGGCATCTTTTTCATCTTCATCATAGTCTGATTCTTCGTGTTCATTATCATTGTCAGATATTGCCGAATCTGTTTCTGAGTCTATTTCGTCATTGATAGGTTCATTTTCGTCTTCTTCCGGTATTTTACTTTCATTTGTTTCTTTAGCTGCTGAGAAGAATATTATGGAAACATTCTGGAACAATGAGATTTTTTATTGACACAAGCGCTTTTGAACGTAGTACAGACGCCAGCACATCAAGCTATGCTGTCAAATTTATTTAATAGATTTTCAACTTTATCGCTAAAGCATAAGGTTCAAAGTTGATTACGAAAATTCGACAGTTTCGGGTAGTTTATGTGCTGGCTGGCGTTTGTACATGGAAAAGTGCGGCTCGCAACAAAAGTAGGCGTGATTTGTTACGTCGCGACTACAATCCGGCAATGAATAGATGTATGGATATAACAGGGGGCCTAAAAAGGCCACTTTGACAGAATCATAAAACATTATGAATAATAATGGACAATTCACTGTTAATAAGTTAATCATATCAAATCCCATTGGTGAAGGATTTTTCAGTAATTTTTTTTTTCTTGTCTGCGCTAAAATGCCAATAAATCCAATTCCAGTCTCTTTGATTATTAGGTATAATCAAAGAGACTGGAATTGGAACTAATCGTAGTGCAGCGAAAAAAAGAAAAACACGGACCGTCTTCGCCATACTATGATTCATAATGTTGGCCTTTTATGATTCTGCCAAAGTGGCCTTTTTAGGCTCCCAGGTCTAACAAGAAGCTAAACGACGCCGAGCATCCCTGCCATTCTGATTATTTTGTTGTACTTGATCATATCAGGATACATTCTGGTTACAAGGGGTAAATTTTATACTTTTTTTATGAAAACAAGTCTTAAATGTTATAACTTTAAATACTCCCACGACTCCTGTAGGTACTGTTGCATGCACATATAAACACAATGTTTTGCGTGCGTTATATTGCGCGCTGCCGTAAACAGCGATTGTTCACACTAAAAATAAGCAGTTTCCAGCAACAATTTTTGCTCAATGTCACTTAGTTTTTTTTACACCCAGTATTACGAGTTTTGATGGGGCACATTTATTTAATATGATTATAGATACAAAAGCATATAAGTACACATATCATGTGTACTTATATGCTTTTGTATCTGCCGAATACTGCGCTCCAAAACAAAGATAGCTGACGTGTCTCAAAAGGCTCAAAACTTAAATGAGACTGGGCAGGACATGTCTGCCGCATGCCGGACAAACTGTGGACCCAAATAGCGCAGAATTGGTGCCCTGAGACAGAGAGGCGGGGTCGCGGCAGACCACGTAGGAGATGGCGGGACGAGCTGGATAGGTTCCATCAAAACTGGAAGGAGGACGCGCGGGCTCGCGAAAGATGGAAGCAGTGGAGGGAGGCCTTTGCGCAGGAGTGGGACAGGCCGCTTTGTGATAAAGACAAGACAACTACTAATTCAAAACTTACCTCTTTAGTAAAATACTCAGCCCAACATTTCCTTTCATATTCATTTGTTAAATCTGCCTTGTTCAACAATAGTATACATTTGCAGTTCTGTTCCTGAGCATATTTCTCTAAGTCAGCACATCTGTAATTAGACATTACAATAGTGATTTTAAATATATTAAAAATTTTGGAGGGATACAAAAAATGTTTGGTCACTATAATAGTTAGATCTATAACCCTTAGAGCTATTGTATTATATTACACACTGTCGACTGGTCGCCACCGATTCGGTCCCTCGGCGACCAAAACATAGGCATCATCCGGCGACCACATACGTAAACACCTATTTAAACTATAGTAAGTCACAATCGCCGTCGTCCGAGTCGCCAGTGACCAGTCGACAGTTCGTAATAGCCCTTACTCTTCTTTGTTTTTGTGTAGCTGGCACAACTGTATTTCAGATATTCTTGGCCCACTTCCACATTGTCGTCGGCATGGCAGCGCAGAGGTCACTTGCAACACACTTGCAACACCTGCAAGTTTTGGGACATAGAGGGCAGGACAGGAGGATAGGAGGTGGAGCCTAGTTTACGACATAGCTCCACATCCACACCCTACTGCCGTTACGTCGAGGTAGTCCCACTTTGCCAGGTTGGAGTGAAATCTTCCCACTTGTGTCCAGAGACGGTTCAGGGACATTCAACCCTTATTATAAGAAGTCAACCCTACTTAATTTCAAATCATTTGTTTGTCAGACAAAGACAGAAAACTACACAAAACAAGTATAAAATGCTATCTTGCTTCCTACATGAGACCTAAATAGTAATGCTACAAGCTCAGAATGAACCAAATATATTACCTGAAGAGTAAAGGATTCCTAGCATCCAACAGGATCAGTACAATATCAGACTTCTCCAGGGTCCTCCACAACTGTTTCCAAAGCTCCAGGTTCCGTTCGTACGGAGTCACAGCAGCCCCAAGCTTGGCTTGTAGATCGTTCAAGTGACGTCGCCATTCTAGGAAAGCTTCACGTTCACGAGTTATCTGGTCTTCAGCTGATATACCAGGCTGCCATGCTGGTCTGGAATAAAGGTTGAATTTGTTAAAGAGATTAGTTAAACTTTTGACCGCCACAGTCATGTATAGATAACAAACCAAAATGTGCCCAGAACGCCATGGTTCGACTACATGATACTTTGACGCCGAGGGCACATTTTAGGTTTTTTGACGTGTGGCGGACAAAGGGTTAATTACAAATTCCTCTAAAATAGATTTGAATTCTCCCCCTGTCAACACAGCAATTTTTATAAGTGCAAACTGTTTGTTCCGACTAGTCTCCAAAAAGGCTGATTTTGATAGAATTTGGTATTTGGTTGGGAATAGTTTGAACCCTGGGGAAGGACATAGGCTACTTTTTATTGACATACCATGTGGGTGAAACCGCGGGCTGAGGTTAGTAAACAACAACTAAAACCAATCCAAAGCTTTAAAACTTTTAACTAAAAAGAACAACCCCTTTTGGTGCCTGGTTGGGGTTAAAAAGACTTACTACCTCTAAGCAGTTGCTACTTACTAAAACTAAACTAAATTCTGATATTTTATTTATTAGACCAAAATACCTTGACCTTTTTTTAAGTCAAGTTGACAAAAAAGGTTCATTGCAGATTGCAGCTGATATTTTGGTCTATACTCCATTTGAAATAAGATTAGACATTTAAATAAACCTTTTTTACAGTCCGTTCAACCGATTTTGAATTCTAATGCGTTGGTGGCATGACTTAAGGCAGCTGCAGTAAACAGTTGGTATTGTAACCATTTTTTTGCTATTAATACCATCCTTATGCCTACGGTATAGAAGTCCAAATCGGTTGAACGGACTGTAAAAAGATTTATTTAAATGTCTAATCTTATTTCAAATGGAGTATAGTAAATTAAAAATCAGAGTATAGTAAGAAACAATAACAATGACTCACCTCCTTGGTACTGTCAGTGGCTCATCAAAGTTAGGTTGTGATGTAACCATTTCCACTTCATAAGGCACAGACTTCACATACTGATAGTTCATTTTCTCTGCAGTAAACTCTCTCTGAGCCAACTCTGCAGTGGAGAGGAACTCTTGCAGGGACGACTCTGCAGTGACTGACTGCAGGTTGAGACGACCCCAGTCGTAACCATCATTGACTTCTGTTGTGTGTAACTAGAAAGAAAGGTTTTTAATTAAAGCTGGGCACAATGTAGTAAGAAGAAACGAGTGTGAATGATGAATATATTGATGGATTGTGTGAGGAATGATATGAATGAGAATGAAGTGAATGATAGTGTGACTGTTGACAACAGAGGATGGATGAAGAAAACATGTTGCGTTGACCCCATCGTCCCAAGAAACAGGCCAGGACAGAAGATGATGACAATGAAGAAGTAAATGTTCTAGTTTAAATTGGCAGTAATCCATTATGATTGAAGGATTGGCGATCTGTCTTGCTTGCAAATGCTTAGAAGATTGTCTGTACAATCTTTTAAGCATTAGAAAGCATTTGTACTTGATATTATTTTATTCTGGGAAACATGCACCAGGGCAATATAATACCCCCCTAAAGGGGGTTGAAATTGGCTGTTTTAATTGATGATTTGGAAAACAAGGCAAAACTACATGGATTTGAACTCAATGTAGTTTGCCTTGTTTTCCAATTCATCAATTAAAACATAATTATAATTTTGTGTAAACAGTGATGTGGGATTACTATTACTTTAGTTTATCACTATTATTTTAGATAGGAGAAAGTTCTTAGTACCGATTTTGAATATTATAACACGTTCTGCAACTTTATCAGTTTTATTATAATCACTAAAACGGATAATAATGGCCACTATTATCCGTTTTAGTGATTATAATAAAACTAAACAATGTAAAACTACCATTTATAATAATATTAACGTATAATCTTGTGGAGCACAACTTAACGTGCTTATTTTCTGCATTTTCATTCTAAAATAAAAGAAATAACCAAACAAACGATGAGGGCGCCAGCAGTTATCTAGATTTGAGATGTTTATTGTTGCTAATCAAGGTTATCTAAATTATTATTTTTTTATTTATTTGGGCAGTAAAATTAGACTTGCAGCACGTGCATTTATTTATGGAAAATGTGTAAATTTGTATTAAACAAATTACTGCGCCTAGACGTTTATTTGAAATAGAAACATTACAAAAACAAATACTAACCATGGTGTTGTCTTCGACATGTTTTCGGTGACGATTCTTCGCAAATCTGTCCTTGATGAGGGCCCGCCCTAAAGATTCTTTATTTTTCTTCCCCATTTTATTAAATTGTATGCAGTATTACGTTGAATATAAACAAATAATCGGTATTAGAATTTGGGAGAATAAACGTGCCGCACACGCAAGCACTAGCCGCATTCCGAATTATGATATGAGCGCTCGCAATAATTTGCGTTCCGATTTAGATATCACGATTATGACAGCTGAGAGCTGTCAACAATTGCACAGTGTAACTCCAAAGAATGATAATTTCATGAAACAGTTATTCTTTGGACTTACGTGGTCTTAGAGAGTTGTGTTGATGACTTTAATGATTATAATTCTGTAAATATATATTTGTTACGGCCGCGAATCATATAGTAAGGCAAAAGCGCCAGGGTAACCCGCAAAATTCAATTCTTTTTAGGTTTTTTGCAATTTGCTGGTGAGTATTAAGTTGTACGTTGATTAATAGTGATGTATAACTTAGTAGGTAGTGACGACATTTGTGTATTTGAAGCGTTATGGTAAAAATATCGACTTTCATTGATTTCAAACACTCTATTTAAAGTGATTTCAAATAACAGTAATACATCACATCATTATGAAAAATCGTTGAGCAATAACATTACAGAAGCCTACAATGGGCAGACACAGGCAAAGATAATCTAAGATGGCGCCACCATAGCTGGTCTCAATCTGACCAATGAGGTTATGATATTTTGAAATATAAAATGACATTACCACATTTTCAACCAATGACGATGTTGGGAACCAGCTATGCTAGCGCCATTAGTTCCACAGTGTGTCTCCCCATTTTATTCATTTCTATAATATTTGCTTCGAAAAAATAGAATTGAAAATTGTGAGGGTCACACTCAAAGGGCCACTATATTCTACTTGCGTTAGCAACCGAAATACTATCAAACAACGTCATGACTTCATGGGGATAGATAGCAGCGCTCCGTAGAAGAGTAAATAAATATAACCCATTGATTTCACAAGTTACTTCTTGTATTTGTAAAAGTTATAATCAAATTAATGTTAGTAGCAATATTTAGCAAGCTTGACAAGTATATTATATGAATGAGTATGCTTTAAATAGACTAACATAATTTATTTTGGAAAATTCTTCCTAAAATAATATGGAAACAGAAACGTAAAAGTCGATATTACAAAATTCAAACGAATGAATTATTTTAACGTTCCGCTTTACGCAAATGTTGTTGCAGAGTTCAAGAACTGGCTCTTTATGATAAGTATTGGTTCTTTCATGAGTTTTTGTTGAAACACTACGTATTGACAATTATTGTAATGGAACGTAAGCAAAAGCGAGCTTGGCGAGCGATACTTCGATTTTCTGGGAAGGTTACAAATAATAATTTGTTTTATTGGAAAATCGGCTTAAATAATGTAGATATCCATCGAAATTGACACATACATTCATTAAATAAGTAAAGCAGATAAGTGTGTGTTTATGAAAATGATGTCTGATTATTTTGAGCATTATCACAGATGTGAGACACTTGCTGAATTTAATTTTTACTTTGGTGACGATACTGAAGCGGAAATTGATGATGACGACAATTACATTTACTGTTACTGCAGCAGAGTCTTCATAAAGTATGTTTTCGTATAAGGTTTAATTGAACAATTTCATTTTTATAGGTTTTTATTATTTGTTATGAAAATGGAGGGAGATTACATGTAACAAAATATAGTAAATAACAAATCCTCCGAATTGAATCTTCCTATGCGAGGCCTTAGCTGGATCGCCTCCTAGGCTTTGGCCTAGATCTTGCTTATCAATTTAATGCATGCATCCTTCATGCATCATACGTTCTAATGAAATTTTATTGACATCTTTTTTTATACAGTAATGCATGCTTTGCTTTTTTGTCAAGAATATGAGACTGACCAAGTATCGTAAAAGGACACCATCCTGTAACAGTACTATTTTGAAACAGAGGCACCATCTTCATCATTTACTGACATAGAACAAGCATTTTAATCACAAAATAACCGCTCCATGCATACATACTACGTATTTTTTCCATGTTTGCTCACTGTTGGTGATTAGAGCCACACAAGTCCAGATTTCTTTGCAATATTAATCTTTATAGTACATAAGTAATGCCTAAGTTCAAAATTCAAGAAGAGTAACAATTATTTTATTATTTATTGTCAGGTTTTGAACCTCATAGTCTGTTCATTCTATTATGACATAGTGTTATTTAATTGCCCGTGGCATACCATAATGCAGTCATTTGTTACTTCCAACTCTATGGTATGCCACAGGCAAGAAAGTTGCATCACGTAAATTGGGCTTTAGTGTAATGTTTATTCTTGGTTTACTACAGGGATGGAGTCAAAACTTACTATGCGGACAAGGAGTATGCCAGTGAGAGTGATGTGGAAGTCCTCCGTGACTCTCAATCCCAGGATTTGGAAGACCACTCTCATGTTCACTTCTCTTTAGATACTTCTTATAAAAACAAATGTGAGGTTAGTAGAATTTTCTTTATGTCTTGTTATGATATTTTTGAAGATTGAGCAAAAGTAGTTTGAAATGGTGCTCACAAACAAGGGTTTATTCCATTACTTATATAAACTTATACTATACTACTAAAAGGCAGATGCTGGATGCGTCAAGCTGAAGACAGGGCGCTATGGCGCTCATTAGGGGAGGCCTATGTCCAGCAGTGGACTGCTATAGGCTGATGATACTACTAACTTACTATGATTCCATCTTCTAATAAAATAATGTTGTTAAGTCTAAATAAACACATTCTGTTGTTAAATACATGTATACCTACAGTATTTAATTTAATTCCCTAGAGAGATGAAGGTGCAAGCTGCTACTGCAGTGCATCTCACACTGACAACTGTTGCTCCACTGATGAGCATGATGCGGTCCACACCCATGGGACAGTCTCCCATGCCTTACAACCCAGTGACAGTGGGGCTGACCTCACATACCAAGACTACCACTCAGACACACATGATAAACTTGAACGCATGGACCAAGACTTCCCAGATGCAATCGAAAACTACATGACTGAAGAAACCTGGGACAAGTTTTGGGCTATACACGGAGAAAGGCTCATTTGGGCTTCCTGGATCAAAAAGTACAGTGACTACATCAATCCTGCCTACCTAGACGAAAGTAATGGCCTAACTATGGATGAAAACAACATACCGAAACAGCATTCCATAGATCAGATTTATAAGAAACATATAGATGCTAGTCCTAAGGCAGATGAGGAAATCAGGGAAAGGAAATTCTCATACGATTCCAAAGTAAATCCATATAAGAAACGCAACACTATTCAGAATCAAGTAGAAAAAGTTGATAGGAATAATGAGATAAATAGAGAAGAGGCTTGGTTACCAATAGCTAGAAGACGGTCTTGTTCAGAACATGATAGAATATTAAGTCCTAGAACTGTAGCTGGGACGGACTCTATGACTAATGTGACCAAACTCACACTATCTAGCTATGACATCAGTTCTAGTCATGTTACATCAGAATCAACGCCAACAGATACTGACTACAGTGTATCATCATCTTCATCAGATGACCCATCAAACGATCGGACAAGAATAGTTAATATAGACGATAAACTCGAAAATACAGAAATACCATCAGAAGAGTTGGATTCAGAACAATACTGGCAGTTTCTCTGGAAGAAACACTTTGGAGAACAGTATGCGTTACACTTCGCAAACTTCACTGACCACCATAACATACCAGAGAAAGAAGTAGTTGAAGTACAAATTGAAGTGGTCCCAATGCCAGTTGTAGTCACGGTGCCAATCAAAATAGAAGAAAAACCTTTGGACATTGAATGCGAAAACAGCGAAGGTAATTCTCAAGAAACACCAACTGTTATTGAAATCCAGAATCAGGTTGACCAGATCACATTAGAAGACAATGGTAAAGCCAAGAAGAAAAGGAATAATAAAAATACTTCGAAGTATATATGTTCTGTTGGAGTACTGTTGCAGAATTTGTTGAAAGAAGAACAGGCAAAAAAAGAGCATGAGCCTGTTGGTGCAGAAGATAAACACAGTACTAATAAAACAGAAAGTTCGCAAAAACCTGATATGGATGTGGTTGATAGTACAACCGATTCAAGCAGTACACAGCCTGTTAATAATAATAATTTAAATTCAAATAGCTGTGATGGTGATGATGAACCACCTGAAGAAACTCCTGTGATGTTGAAAAGAAGGTAATATTTTTTAGTCTTGAAGAAAATAGATGTCTATGGTTAGAGTATTAAAATTTGAAAGTAATTAGCCTTTTAAGTTGCTTTTATGATTGTTCCGGTACGCAGTGTCAGCCTTCTGCATTTAGCTTTTTTTAGGTTGTCAGTCCATTTAACTGGGGCAACTTCAGAAGGGCCTATGTCCAGCAGTGGCTTTAGAGTGCAATTTGAAATAGATTGATTAACATTTCACAGTCACTCAGGGCTTTAGATGAAGAGTATTTGTAACACAAATAACTTGATTGTTAAATTATGTTAGTTAGTGTATGTGTGTCGGAATGCTGCAAATTGCAAAAATCGTGAAAATTTGAATTTCGCGGCTACCATAGAGCATTCACTTTGAATCTACAAAGACCATTGTATAGTCTATTGTATATTGTCTATGCCAAGTATTTCCCGCATCCGTCATTGCGTAGACAGAGAATCAGTTCAGTCTACGCGTCATTGACATTTACAATACGACATAATTGAAAAGGGCTTTGCTATGCAGTTTAGTTCTATTGGTGCCTATATTCTCTGTCTACGTATTGGTGTATCATTTAATTTAGTAGGACTTTAGAGGCATTGCGCAACAAGTAAAAGGAAAGTTGCATTGTGCGTGTGCGACTGCGCGTAGTACTTTACAAAGATTTTCGTCAGTACTGTGTATTTGTTTCTCAAACTTTCGATTCTATTTCAAAATGCCTAAAACTAGAACCAAAAGACCCAGGACCGAACAGCCGCGCCCGCGCAATTGTAATCAAAACAAAGTAAACATAGCATCTTGGTATAAAAAGTGCAAAATATGTAGTGCAACTGTTGTAGGCCCAAATTCCACCGCTATGTGGTTACATTTCAATAAATTTCATCCTGAATTGAACAGGAGTCTTGTAGTACCTCAGCCACAGGTACTAATTCGAGATTCACATGCATCTACATCATCAGGAAATATACGTCTAAAGCCGCAACGGAAAAATGTCCCAAGAAAACCTCGGAAGAATTTACGGCAACTGAAGCGTATATTATAGTATGTTTTTTAGCATAAATTAGCCTATTTTATTAAAAACGAAACCAAAGGAAATAAACAACTGATAGATTACTTCGTTACTTTTTCTTCAAATCTTTGATAGATTTTTTATTAATATGGTTGATATAAATAATTGGCTTATTTTTAGAAAGTTGGTGGTGACATCAATAATATTTAAGCATTTAGCCCCAATATCAAGGTCTACAAGTATACAAATTTTTCTTATTTATTTAATGCATTATGTAACTTGTTGTGGAACCTAGATTTTTATTTCATCTATTTCGTAAGTTGTCCTACTGAAAGTAGCAGTAGAACAACAGCTTACAAAATGGTTGTTGTATGTTGTACCATATTGTTGTTTGGTATATTGTTGTATGAATGACATTTTAAAAACACTAATCTTAGAATAGTCTTAAGGCCCCTTACAGGACCTAAACACAAAAAACGCAAGTTTTAGAAACACTAAAAGTATATGATAAACTACAATAAAAAAAAAATATGATACTTGCTTCCGCCCGCGGCCTCGCCCGCGAGGTATGTCGATAAAAACTATGCTATGTCCTTCCCCGGGTTGCAATCTATCTCTCTGCCAAATTTTATTGAAATCCATTTAGTGATTTAGGTGTGAAATGGTAACATACAGACAGACAGACAGAGTTGCTTAGACGCAGAGCAAAGATTTAGTGTTAGTAGTTACACAGTTGTGAACAAGCAAAATTTTAGCCCTTTCATTGCAAACGTCGGTAATTACTAATTAGTTAACTACTCTCATTAGAGTTTTAAAAGATGTGCTAAGTAATGAAAATTTATAATCGTCAAAAACATTTCTTAGAACTCATAGCAATCATAATCAACAAATTAGCTTACTTATCAGAAAAGGGTGAATGTAGTCCATAATTGGCATTGTTGCGTGATATTGCAAATCATTTAATCACCTGTTTAGACTTATTAGACGACCATTGTAATTAACTTAATCACTTTTTTCAGACTCATTAGAAGACCAAACTAGTTATTTGGTATTTTGGTTTAAAAAATATTTTGTGTTGATAAATATCTAGCTCAAACATAGTTATCCAAGTGTGGGTGTACTATAAACCTCTGCCTACTCCTTCGGGGATATAGGGATGATGCTAAATTTATGTTACGTGTTGTTAAAACTCTGTGTTCCTCAACTTAAACCCTAAAAGGAACCGTTTCATATGTAAAAATAAATAAAAATATTTTGATGATTTTTAAAAAAAAATTAGCAGTGATATGTGGAATATGACAAAAAATCATAAATAATTATTACTATAACCACCTGTAAGGATATTACTGTTTTCCTTGGCGTTTAAGAGATAATTAGATTTTTCATACTAGCTTCATACAAATTTTTCGAAAAAGAAATATAATTCCTTCGTTTCTGTGCAGAATTAACTCGGGTGTCATTTTTGTATACAGTAATAATTAATACAAGCGATAACCGGCAAAAAATCCGGCACTAGCAAATTTAAATCCCTAAGTTTATGAAAGCCGATTTTCAGCCCACCGTGAGGCGCCTTAACCAGTTGAACGCCGTAATTACAGAAACAAATAAAAAGCCATTGAGTCTCGTGTGAATCCACTTTCCTACGATACGAAGGGTTAAACGACTAATCTTAGCAGCAACCTACAAAGCTATTGTTGTCTGAAACATTATTTTTATTTTGGTCCAAATAAACTTTCTTTCTTTCAACCTAAACAGATCCAACGCCAAACATCAAAACTCACAACAATTTTTCAACCTAGTCACCACTCCCAAATAATCCCTTGCAGCCACGAAATCGAAGAAGCAGACGAAGATATAGCATATAACAAGATCAAGAGCACATTCCAAATGATGGGCTTCTGCGTCCACCCAGAGAAGCTGCCGAAAGGAGAGCTGATTTACCGGAAGCGTCCAGCCAGGCTACGTCCGCCAAGGTTCAGGAAAAACTTGAGTAGCAGGAAGACTTACTTTGATGATGATGGGAACCCTTATACTTTGGATCAGGTGAGCTATAGTCATGTGTTTGATATCATCTGACCAAGATTATGTCATGCACTTTAAAAGAAACTGTGACCTCTGAGTTTCTTTCGGCGTTTCTTCTCAGATTAGTCGGATAGAAAACGCCTATCTCTACTAGTTTTTTTTTAATATTATGACGTGTATATGTGATTCCGATATTATCAATTTAAAGAATAAACAATTTAATTTTAACTTTTGTGTACTTTGTTGCAACAAATATACACTTAGCCATCTATTTTACCCAACCCAGTCTAATGATTCTCAAGACGAAAGAGAAATGCAGACAGACGATGATTGCACGGAAGTGAAGTCAGACACGGATCGGACTCAGTATACGCCCTCGGGAACTCCACGAACACATCACGTTATGTCACAAGACACGAGTTTGGAGGACGAGGGCAGTAAGTTGGCTGAAGCGGCGTCGATTCCTTTGCCTTGCGATGCGGAGGACTCCAATGATGATGAGAATAAGGAGGTGATAGTTGAGGAGTTGGGTGATACTGCAGGTATAGTTGTGTTAGCAAAAAACATTTTTTTTTTTCAGTTGAAATACCTAAGTGTTAAAAAGTTTTAAATTGATAATTTTACATCAGCAGACCATCCACCAGCTTGTAACAGAATAATTATCAGAATAAAACTACTAAAAACATTTGCTATTTTTCGTAATGTTAATCTTATTCAATTATCTAATTGTACCTAAGTACCGCCCTAATTAACTCGCCCTTTAAATAAATAGACCTTCAATATTCAATATCACTCATTTTACAAAATGCAAGCAGACTAGTCAATGCAAAGTTTCCTTTTCTATTATTTTGACGATAACATTACATCCAATTTAGTCGTACTTAAAAAAAAATACAAAACGATAGAATTACGAACCTCTTTGCCCAATTTGTTTCAAAATGGGCAAGAACGTTTTCTCAAATTTTTGGCCTGCAGTGACTCAACAAGTGGAATCGACGAAGCGTAGAAAGAGACCCAAAAGGTATTCTAAATTGGAAGACGACTTCGATATTTCAAGTATGCCGATTGAGCTCAGAGATGACCCCAAGATGTATAAATATTGGAAGAAGAGGCATTCACTGTTTCACAGGTCAGTTATTGTACTTTAGTTTTAACTTTTTGGGATGAAACTTTCAAATGAAAAGTTCTTTAACATAATCTTTCTATAGACACTTCATCATTTCGTTTTACTTAATGTTTTATCTGATACCCGCGACTTCGTCCGCGTGGAATTTAACAAAAAGTTATTGTTCAGTTTGCAGAATTTACGATAACATATTAATTCTTTATTCCGCGTAAAGAAATCCCTATGCTAATTTTAATGAAATTCTTCTATTTTCTAAATCGATATTTTGTTTTTGTACATATTTCTCCATTCAGTTCTTTTTTTTATTCGTTTTTGCATTTTTAGTTTAATTATTATTTGTTTTTAGTGTTTCGTATTAGCTTTAAAAAATTCTTTATCACACTAATATTATAAAGGCGAAAGTTTGTGTAGCTTATCACCAGATAGCGTATCTAAAATGCGCTGATTAAGCGTAATAACCTGGTCGTTTTGAGGACCTTGCAGCAAAAGGGAGGCAGATCCAAATTTTTAACGACATCGTAACCGTAAAAAAATCGTCGTCAAAAATTTATTTTTTTCCCTTAAAAACTTTAGCAAAATATGTAGGTAAATATGTTTATATTATACGTATATTATACCATATAACTCTTAGACATTAGAGTAACCAATCATTTTTAAAAACCTTTTTTCTTGATACTTACCTGACATTTCTTATACTTGGACTTGCCTCCCTTTTGCTGCAAGGTCCTCAATTGATCTTTCACACAACCACGAATCTTCTTTGATATTGAGATTGTGAATATCATCATAAATACTATATGTATTGTATTAAAATTTTTGTGTCCGCCACAACCTGACAAAGACCGGTAGGTAGTTCTATATCATGAGTACTATTCACTTCTGGACACTTTCCCTCACCAACATCTAGAAGAATTTTGCTAAATTCTGAATCGGCTGAATGTGCTCTCGTTACAAACAGACTCCAATTTTATTTATTTGTATAAAGATTTCATATAATTTCATTGGTTAAAATTTTTTTTCGTGGGACCCTATTTTTTTCTGAAATAAAAGTAGCCTATGCTACTCCTTGTACACCAGCTATCTGCTGGTGAAAGTCCCGTCAAAATCAGTCCAGCCGTTTCAGAGATTAGCCGGAACAAACAGAAAGACATACAAAACTTGTAATTTTGGTATATGTAGCGTGTTAATTTAATATTACAAACTGACACTCCCATTTTATTTATTTGTATAGATTTTGTCGTTTATCGCCAAATACCTCATGTTTCCGACTGACTGACTCCTTGACCGTTCAAAAGTGCCTGTAAATGATTTATTTGTAATAAATACATTGAGTTTACCCTACCTTCCATAACCTACATCATCAAATGTTCAATAGATTCGACGAGGGCATAAAGCTGGACCGCGAGAGTTGGTTCAGCGTGACGCCAGAGAACGTGGCGTGGCACATCGCCAACAAGTACGTGTATGACGTGGTGCTGGACGCCTTCTGCGGCGCCGGCGGGAACACTATACAGTTCGCACATACTAGCAAGAGAGGTGAGGTCCAATGCTAGAGAAAAAAAAATAGTATAATGTCCGTTTCTTTTGTAAACGTTCCATAATTAAAACGGTGTAATAGTCAACTGTCCTATTACTTAATTCATGTCAAAACTACAAGGATGCGTTTATAAAATGTAAAGTTTTGTAAATAAGGGCTTGTGCAGACTTGGCGAAGCACAGAGCGGTTTACACTGCCAACCAAATATCAATATTGTCAATGTTGAATATAAATAAATACCTGTTCTCGAGAGCATTAAAGCAGACAGAGGCTTAAGTTTAAGTAATTCTTTAATTTTACTTTATTTTAACAGACCTGCATAGCTATTCACAACCATTCGATACGCTTCCGTACCGTATCGAACATTAATCAATGTTATCGTATAAGCCCTCTAAACGCTGTTCACAAGTCCAAAACCTGAAAACTTTGTCAGTTTAAATCAAATAGACGACCTCTATTCTTCCGACAGCTATCTGCTGTCGGGAGCAAAGCAAATCAGAAGGCCAATTCTCGTAATTTAAAACGTTCAAAATCTAGTCGCAGTCTCATCTCAGCGACAAAGAAATGTCAAAAACTTGTCAAAATGTAGGGAAATTTGAAGTATTTTTTGACAGATTGAGACTGAGATCAGACTGTGAACGTTGTTAAAATTAGTAGAATTGCCCCTCTGGTTATCGAAATGTGTCACTTTCGAATTTCGATACGATAGCTTGTCGTATGGTTGTGAATAGCTATGCTACACGATTTTTAAATCTGCTTGGCCCTGTAGGGGCAAGAATTCGAAATTGTTTTTTTTTGTGACTAGTGGCTAATAAATATTACAATTTGTCCAACAGTAATAGCAATAGACATCGATCCTCAAAAAATATCGATGGCGAGACACAACGCAACTGTATACGGCGTCGCCGATCGCATCGAGTTCATTGTGGGAGACTTCTTCGAGTTAGCACCCACAATGAAGGCTGATATGGTGTTCCTTAGTCCACCATGGGGTGGACCTAATTATAGTGATGTGAGTGCGGACCACTGTAAAAGCCTATAATATAGACCTTTATTTTTATTTAATTAATACTTCAAGTAAATGTACGGGCAGACTTAGGCAATTATCACACTGCCACGCATCACGCAGCCGTGTGCGGGAAACGGAGCCAAATACCATGCGCGTGAGTGCGTTATCTGCGCCCCGTTGCGTGATGCTTGGCAGTGTGATAATCGCCTTTATGCCAGATGCATTTTCTACCGATCAAACTTTGGGTAATGCAAAACAGTGGTAGGTAGTGTTATTTATTCAAAACTTAAGGTTTTAAATAAATAATAGAAGAAGTGGAGGGAGGCCTTTGCCAAGGAGTGGGACAGCTTAGGCTAATTAAAAAAAAACTCAAAATGTTCATTTTGTATCATATACCACTTTAGTTTCAGGCTAGCCTATGTATTCCTTGTAAGATCGATTTTATCGACAAAGGTAAGCCTTTGTTGATAAAATCTCGAAATCGATCTTTATCGAGCTAAATCGTGTTTTCATATAGGTGCCAATGTTAGATCATAATAATTATTATTGTTGTTGTCGGAGACTGCGGGCCAAAAATTCAAATCGGTAAGAAAAACAATCGTGATTAAAAAACAGACCATTATTTGGTTTATTTTTCGCGATTAGATTTTGGTTCCATGAAGAAAGGTGGTTCGCTTTGGTGGTTTGTACCAGACTCTTAACTTTGAACACACCTTTCTGATACACGCTGTATAAGGAACTCTTGAACAAAATTTCATGCTTCTAGACCCAGTGGGGGTCCTTAGTAAAACTGCGCAGCGCTACACCCCCACATCAACTTTATTTCAATGACAATTAAATTGATTTCAGAGTGACTAGCACTGTTGAAAAAGTTATAAAAATGATTGAAGTTGTAGCGTAAACTGAACTTTATTGTGTACGAATTAAAGTTAATTTTCCATTAATTCATATTTGTTTACATTTTTGGCAAATAAATCGCGAACGCAGATTAGAAGCATGAAATTTCTGATGAGTTCCATTAACTGCGTGGCAGCACTGGCAGCGTGTGGCCTGTTAATTGAATGTCTGTAATTAGTCAAGTGAATTAATGAATTTAGATTCTTATGTTACTTATGTTTTCTTTACAGAATTACGAGTACGACTTAGAAACAATGTTGGAACCTAAGCCAGCCTCTGAACTGATGACAGTGGCGAGAACAATATCGCCGACCATAGCGTTCTATCTTCCGAGGAACTCAAGACCAGATCAGGTGAGAAACAGTTCTCCTTTACATCTGTAAAACCTGATTTTTCAAAGTCTGATGCAGTATTTTTATCTCACGAAGCAACGCGTGTTTGAACATGAACTATTGCGCTATCGTGAGAAGTGTACAAACACGCTGTGAATGTTTGTGTAAACGCAGGAGCTCTCGGTACCGTCCGAGACAATGGCGAAGTCGGAAGTGTGTGTGCTGACGCTACTTATCTTCACGCACGCATTCACAGCGTGTTTGTACACTGCATGCGATAGCGCAATAGTTGATGTTCAAAATCAAATTTCCGTGTTCGCCTGGTGAATATGAGAATAGTCCTGCTATTTTGATCACTATGATGTTGTACACACACATTTCAGTGTAAATTCCCTTGTAAAAATCTGCATGTTCGTCCTTAATAGTAAAGTTACCCTCTATACCTACTTTCTTAGTGTGGGTAGGTATGAGGGACAGGATGGAAGTTCCTTATCCTCCATAGAAAATGGAGGATCCTACCACCAGACGGGTGGGCCGACGGTTGTTGATGTCGGGATGTTGTATTTATGCATGTATAACTAACTCTGCTTGCGCCATGGAGGATTTGCGTGACGTCATGTTTTGAGACATAGTTCGCATGTGGCACAGATTTATCTAATAAGTTCAGTACAAGACATTCTTTTGATATTGTTTCAGATACTATCCCTAGCTAAAGAAGTCGGCGGTTCAGTGGAGATCGAACAAAGCTTTCTTGACAAAAGATTCGTAGCTATAACTGCATATTTCTACTGAGTATGTCGTTGATACATCTGATTGTGACAAATAGGTGTGTTATTCTAATAATATTCTGACTTTACAACTATGGTTACGGACCACGGATTAATTGATTAATGGAGATCAAACCCTCTCAATTTAATTGGTTCAAAATATTGATTTCTCCAGTTGAAGCATTTTTGGTTGGGGTTGGCCAATTCTGTTACAAAAAAATTGGTAATCTTCAGGCTACAATATGACCGATGAATCATGGCCACTCCGAACTTTGCGCAGAATTTGCGCAAAAACATTTTTTAGGAACCAAACGGTGACATGAGGCGAGTGTGAGTGAGACATACGCGAAAGTTCGGAGAGTCTATGTTCGACCGGCCAAGGTTTTTTCGATGTCCTGTCGCCACTTTAATATTCCATTTATTATCTTATCTGTGTATAAATACATTATGTATTATTATTACTTTCGCATACATATACAAACTAGTTCTACTTATACAATAACTAGAATATGTTCATCAATTTCATCTGTCTAGTTATATTCATATAAAATAATATTGGTACTAGATAATTGTTACGTATAAGCCAAAATACATATGTCTAGTTTAAGTGTAACCAGTGTAACTTCACTTGTCATTACTATATTATGAAGAATCCAACGTTCTAATTCACCAACAAATCCCTAACAATATCGGATACCTAATGTTTTTTTCAAACATCGCGAAGTACCTAATAAACAAATAGTTACTTTCATGAAGGACGATAAAGGACTTGTTGGTGAAAATGGCCTTAAAATGTCGTTGAATGTTTTAATGTAATTGTATGGTTCTTAAGATATAAGTAAATATACGATAATTTCATTTTACATATTTAATACACTTATTTAGCTCCATACAGTGAGTCAACGGAAGCCTTTAATAAATGAGAGTTACTCGCATCCCGAGTCACCATACTACAAGTCGGGACATTACATTCGACATTAAAATTAAAACGCAGTCAGGTCTGTGACATTTACATTTCGTAGATCTTTGACAGTCGATACAGCCGTCAAAAGCCCGAAAAAGTCTGACAACCAGTCTTACCAAGAGGTATCGTGTTACCCAAGAATTGGGTTGTGGAGGTCAGATAGGCAGTCACTCCATGTATACTACTATTTAGCTGCATCTGGAAGCCGACTACGACATAGTTGGGAAAAGGCTGGGCAAATTGATTGTTTCTAAGTAAGACAAGGAAGGAGTAACTTGGAAATGAACTACTGTATGGAGTAGGTAATATAACATATTACATAGAAAGTATCGAACACATTATAATAATCGTGTTATGTCTGTAATCACAGTAACTGATATTCTCCAGTAAGCAATTTCAACATTTAGCATAAGAGTAGAAAAACCTGTTAGTCTGTTTTTATTCAGAATCGAGTATTTTTATCATACTTTATGATAATATTGTGATCCTGTAAACTTTCTTGTTTACTATTCTACAGCAATAAATTAACTTCAATATAAGAAATGCGCTCAAAGTTATACTTTTAAGATAAAAGTTTTTATTTAGCCCAACATTTTGAATCAAACTCAAAGCACTTATTCACAGACACTTTTGAATTGTCAAGTCAGTTAGTAGTTATTAATACTAACAAAAACACCACCAGGAATTTCTGAGGCCATGCCCTGGCTCCATCATCACACCCTGGACTTTATTACACCAAACTAGGCTATAGTGCTTGTCATGACAAATCATACGTGTTCCTTTGGTGAACAAAAACTAGTACCCAACAAAAAAAATTAAATAACTCTTATCTACTACCTACATCATTCAGTTATTTTGTATTGAGATAACTTCCATAATAATATAGTGTTCACAAGCCTAAAAGAAAATTTTCAGATGATGTAGGTCTGTTTCAAAATTATTAAGTATGGTTCATATAAAAGTACTCTGTGGTATGGTTCTTCATGTACTGTATACTGCATCTTTGCACAACAATATAACCTTTTAATTAGTTTTTAATGTATGACGGTATAAATGTTGTGATCTCTGTAAATATAATTAGTTAAATAATAAAGAGTATATGATAAATTTGTTTTTTTAAGTGAAAAATTCTTTAGTCGCACTTTTTGGCTCTTTCTGAACAGTGAACGAAACTTAACCGTCACGCTCGTGTCGGTGACGCTGAATCGGGTATAATCGATTCCAGTCGGTCGGTGACGTTGAATCACGTTTGCTCGGCTCTAGTCGTAAGCTTTGGATTCTATCGTGTGGTCATATGCACAGGCACACACACTTCTTTTTATAGGTGCAATTTGTATGGTGCCCTGTAAGTTTTTCACAACCTAATTGCTTGGTAGAAAGTGAATGAGACGGAACATTACAGAGGGATATAGTATTTTTATATCACGAAGCGACGCGCGCTTTACTTGTGTTTACCAAGTGTACAAACACACTGTGAATGTGTATGTAAACAGAGGTGCTCTCGGTACCGTCCAAGATAACGGAAAAGTTGGAAGTGTGTGGGTGTTGTGCTGACGGACGCTACTCGTCTTTACGTACACATATTGGTCCCGTCACGTAAAAAGAACGCTGGCGTTTACCTGCGCACTGAGCGATTTAACAATCAAATTGGTGGGATAAAGGGAGCGCGACGCTAGTAAAGTAACTATTACGATTCTACAAATAAAACAATTACACTTATATACAATGTGTAACATACACCGCAAGACCTCATACATCCCAATTAGGGTATTGAGTTAAAAGCATTTTACAATGATCAAAACTAATTTAAAATAGTGTTGACCTTATTTATTACTTTATGCAGTTAAAATTGAATCTTATTACCTTGAAATAAGACTTAATTTTATTTGGCTCAATCGGCAGTCTTTACGCATCTTAAATGTTACCGAAATTGATTCAGTAATCAATTATGAACAAACTACTTTCAGGATTTGCGTTTATTCTGATACACCTCGTATATGTAAAACAATAGTACTTTAGGACAAGGCTGTACCCATGCGCAGACACACCTCCACTGTTAGCTCAGCGTTCTTTTTACGTGACGACAGCTGTACACAGCGTATTTGTACACTTAGTTACCACAAGTAAAGCGTGTGTCACTCCGTGAGTTAAAAATACTGTAAATATTGTAATATTTTGTATGAATGATCAATTGATAACACATAATATATAAAAACCTTCTTTATTAGGTTTTAAAATCAGACAAGTGGGAATGTAATATTAAGTATATTACAATTTTTGAATATCACACTTACTTATTGTAGAAGTACAGACTCCAGCACATCAAACTACTACAATCAGTCAAATTTCAACTTTATCACTAAGGTATAAGGTTCAAGGTTGATTGGGAAAATTTGACAGTATTGGATAGCTTGATGTGCTGGTGGTGACTGTACCTTATTTATTACCCATTTGAAAAGTTAAATTTTAGGGATGATAGAATCCTTGGTAAAAACAAGAGCAACTTGTTTTATCTCTAAAAATGTGATACAGAAACCTGTATGGCTGTTGCAGAACTTATAGTAAGTATGGAAAACTTAATCTAATCCTTATTACTAAATTAGAGATAACTTAATTATTCTTTCATTTCTCCCTCTTCATCTTCTTCCTCGGCTCCTCTTACATACAATACATTGTTACACCTGATGAGGACTTCACCGAGGTTACCTGAAAAAAGAAAATAGTGTCAAGTTACAATCAGTCCTTTGGCCTTTGCATGGAGACGGCAATAAAGCAATCCCACCAAAAATATTTCTGCGAAGTAGGTTGCCAGGACTCATTTATAAGGTTTTCACTGTTAAAAAGTTATCACATTGAATGTAGAGTGAAACCTCTAAGTTTTACAAGGATTAACTCTACAGAACTTACATCTTGTTTAAAATGTATGGCTCAGGGGCACTACTGTGCACCCAGATAATTGAGTTTAATACACCTCATATTGATTGATTTATAAAAGTACTCCTTAATAAAGTACACCAGAAAAAAGTGACATGGAACTGCCTACAGGCAATTCACAAGGGGTGACCCTTGTATAATAATCTTATAGGGTTTTCCTTGGCAAATAAAAAAATGGAAATTATTGAATCAACCACCAATCAGCTCAACTAGCTTGTGTGTCAGTCAACCACTTCAAGAGAGTAGCCTCCAACAATAAGATATCTACACAGTAGCTAGAACTCAGACATCATATTACTTTTCAGTGATTTTCTGTAGTCATTTCTTCTTAGAAGGTAGGCACCACATAGTAGCACCAACCACTGGCATATTTATGATTCTCATCTTCAATACAAACAACCTCGTTGCCTAGAGCAATGTTTTGTTACCATCACAAACTAACCTGTACATGAACCATCGACTATTTCTTCGGTATTAGCTAGTTGTAAGTTCATGTATCCATCTGCAGACACAAGTAAACCTTTGTATTCATGGCCCCACTTTAGTTTAACTAGCACGGATTTACCCGTTAGACTGTTGAGGAAAGGTTTAGGGTTTATTGGCATAGCCGCCGCCATTTTAGCAGGATTTTCTGCAAAAGAATATATATTTATGTAGTTTTGAACTAAACACGTACACGTTTATACTCAAAGACAACTTAATTTACGAAGAATTTATACCTCTTTACGTTGAAAAGTGAAAATATAACCTAAAAACGATGCCGCTAGCCGCCACAATATTTGACAATAAAAGTTAAGACTATAGACAATTTATGACATGTCGCGTCGCGTAGATCTGATGAACTCTATGATATGATTTTTATTTTTGCCCATCATCAAGGTAGATTTTATGGATTTAAGATTTTGGGATCTCAAAATCTGATTTTTTTCCATAATTCATCTTCTTTACAATTTTATCAAGCGCGTAAAAACCACTGATGCACTATAATTGCGTAACACACTGTCAGTCGGAATTTGAATTATTTTGAAGCAAATTGCTAATCCATTGCTTTATAAGTTCTAAAAATTTGCCTGCTCAACATGCAAATAACACAGTGAATTCAATTCAATTCATCTTTATTGTGTATCATAGGAAAGTGTTCATAATACAGCTGGTGTTAATTTAGTGTTTTGCGAACGGCGCCCTCACCTACCGCCTGACGCAGGTCCTCACCGACACGGATGTTTCGGGACGTTCCTGCACATCATCAGGCGGGAGGAAACGCCTGGGTGTCACCATTGCCAGGATCGCCCAGAGGACACGGTGGAACATAGCTTGGAGGTCTGCCCCGCTTGGGCGGAGCACCGCCGTGTCCTCATAGAGGCGATCGGCAGCGGCGGCGGCCTCTTGCGTCCGGCGGTCGGCCCTGGTTCAAGCCATGGTCCGGGGCGAGAGGGAGTGGGAGGCAGCACTTGAACAGTTCATGGAGATTCTTTTCAAATTATTTTATTTAAGTACGGACGCCAGCACATCAACCTACTACAATCTGTCAGATTTCTTTAATAGATTTTCAACTTTATCGCTAAAGCATAAGGTTCAAAGTTGATTGGGAAAATTTGACAGTTTCGGGTAGCTTGATGTGCTGGCGTCTGTACCTAATTGCTCTTGCTCCATCGCTCAGCACAATGCTAAGACCCTATACGAGACAGAGCCACAGCCCGTTAAATTACTTTACTCTATGGCCCCAGCACTGCTTTTCTGGTTTTTTTGCTAGTTTTGGTGTTCACTACGAGATATTTAGTACATTTTGATCATGAGAGTATGCGCAATTTGTAAAACTCACTATCAAAAATATTAGTTTCACGGACGCTCACGTTGCTGTCAGCGCTAAAATGGCAAAAATCAAAAATGTCTTCGTTTTGTTTGTCATCGATAGTATGAAGATGGTATGAAGCAGCATACAGTGATAAAAACACTACACTACGAACGAATCGTCAAAACATAACAACGTCAAAGGTACAACCGTACAAACGTCAAATCTGGTCAAATCAAAACTTGTGTCGTGTTCGGTTCGGTTAATCTGTATTGGGACCGCAGTTTTCTTGAAACGGTTAATTACAGTTTTTGTTTCATACACTGACAATTATAATTAATGAGAAAAGGTGATCCAGATACACTTGTACTATGTCGACTTTCTCGGGTTTTAGTGAAGAGGAATTGAAACGAATAAAATACGGTGAAACTGGCTCAAACAGCGGTAAATACATACATCCTATCCGTAACAAATTTTAGCGAATAGTTTATACCACGGCTTTATACCATGACTACGAATTCACAGTTAATTATTCAGGACTATAACGAAAATAGAACAAACTACCTAGCCTAAAATAAACTATTTAGTCTTATTGTTTTTTCTTCGATTGTTTACTCTAAAATGAGACTACATAACTATATGCTAGTAATATATAAGTCAATGACTTATATACAAAAATATTCACAAAGGAAAGGCACCAGGAAGTGTGGAATAACTACTCGATATTTGGATTCAAGATAAGAAAGATGTTATGACAAAGTTTGATAACACAAAACATTATAATAGTGTATTGTTATTATTGTAATTGTACTGTAACACTCCTAACTATGATGATCTCACATAATGATGCAATTAATGTATCTCATAAGTTTGGAACCAAATCAAAGCAAAAATTCATAGTAATCTGCACAATAGTTGCTGGAAGATAAGGTTTTATTCAAGGATATAAAAAAAGATTTTTTTTCTATTCAACCAGCATTTATTTTATTAAAATCAAAATACTGTGAATGTGAGTCAAATATCAAATGCATGATCTAATCATCAAGGTTAGAGAATCTATGTATTGTATAATTATAAATTGCACTTGTAAAGTGTGTTTTTTTAAACAGAATATGTTGAATTAGTATATAATTCTATTCTGAAATACTAGATTGTTGTGCTCTATTTTACCTCTTGTATACTGCAATCATTGACACTAAATAATTTGTATCTTGCATAAACGTACATCTATTTTGTCTTAAATCTTTTTATAAATCATTAACACTGTTTGTTTTATTTCATGTCTTACTGAGATGATGTGGTGTAAGTATTATTTGAACAAACCAGTAACACCAACCATAACCAAATATATAAAGGACTGACTGTGTGACCTAAACCTGCACTTAAGTCACGATTTTCTATGACTTAATTAGTCTAAGGCATTAACATGCTCACTGTGCTTGGACACTAATTTCGCCCTGTGCAATAATGGACTACTTAGGTTACACATATTGTAATGTACAGACGCCACGACATCAAGCTACTACAATCTGTCAAATTTCTTTAATAGATTTTCAACTTTACTGCTAAAGCCTAAAATTTAAAGTTATTGGGTAAATTTTACAGTTTCGAGTAGCTTGTTGCGCTGGCGTCTGTACTATTATTCCACACTATTAGCAAAATATTTACTAGCAAATTAAAACAAAAAATACATATTTTCTTTTGTTACAGCCCATCAAATAAACACAGTGAATATGAAGAAACTGGACAAAATTGGCTTCAAGCCGAAGAGAGCCACCAACCAATACAAACTGCCAATATTACAGAAACAGAACTCCGATGATGCTATAGACAACATAGCATTCGATAAATGTAAACTTAGCTTAAAATCACCAACAACACCAATACAAGACATGACTACAGAAAATAACAAAGAAAATCTTGATAATAACGATAATGTTAACGCAGAAGTTCATGAAGAAAACAGTATAGAAACTGAAAATATTAATAACAATAATATGGATACAGAAAATACATATGAAAGTTATAAAGAAGTAGACTCACCAGTTCTTGACAGGAAGAATAGTATAAATGAAGCTCCAGACATTGTAAGGGGTGTTGATAACTATTCCGAGGATGAGCTGGAGAATCATCGGGTGAAGTTACAAGAACTGCAGCTGCGGCAGAAACTGATGGAAGAACAGAATAAGAGGAGGAAGGAGATGCTTGCCAAGGCACTAGCAGACAGGTATGGTTTTAATCATTTCTCACCCTTATCTTGCCCATCCATTTTGAGATTTTTTTTATAAAGAGAATTTTTTATACTTACCATCTGTCGCGAATCTAAAACAGCTATTGCCACAATTATATTTAAACATGTAATATGTAAACATATAATTTTCTCTGGGTCTTCTACTGCCCCCCTGAAAGTCTAGTCAACCCATAACGGGTTGTTATCGCCCATGTTAAGAACCCATGCTTTAAATTAAATGATTAATTTGTGAGCATAGGAAGCGAAATAATATTTTTTATAGAAACGACACTGCATCATACGTGTTGAAAATAGCGCCATTAGCTTGTAGCTTCGGAATGTATGATACACGCAGTTTCGCTACTACATGAAGTTGTGATCATCTGCCTAGCCTTTTCCCAACTATGTTGGGGTCGGCTTCCAGTCTAACCAGATGCAGCTGAATACCTATATTTTACATGGAGCCACAAACTAGTTACTGGGTTATACATTATGATACCTCTAGTAAAACTGGTTGTCAGACTTCTGGGCTTCTGACTACATGAATTATTATTTCGTTTCTGAAGGCTACTAACTCGCTTTTTGATGTTTGAGAAGTACTGTTGAACAATTTTCAGGAAGCCTTTCACTATCAAAAATGAATGTACTTAATTATCCATTGTAAAACACCCATTATGACTGCTATAGTTTAGAAGAAGCGTAATTATTTATTTTTTTAAATAATTAGGCTTTTTTGTAAAAAAAATATTATAAAAAGAATGTTTCAATGTTTTACAGTGTGTATTATTAATAGACACTGTAAAACATTGATTGTACAGCACTTGCAGAAGAATTTACAACCGTGTGTTAGTTCCTAAAAATACACTCCTGGACTCCTAAATTTGAGCCTATATCTTTTCGTCGTCGTGAATTTAAAGTCGGAACAATGACGTCACCAAAATGATAGCCAGCATGTTGGCTTCAAAACATTTGGAAAATTTTTTCATTGACCCATTGGCATCATTATTTTGATGTTTGAGGCCTTTATACCTTGCATGGAATTCGCCCGAGTGCTTTTTCTGTTTCTGAAGGCTAATAACGCGCTTTTTGAGATAGTGGGAAGTACTGATGAACAATTTTGCCTCTCATTATCAAAAGAAGATGTTTTTATCCGTCGTAAAAGTGTAAAACACACATCATAACATACATTGCAAAAAAGAATAATACAACTGTGTCCACAGTTCCTAAAAATATTTTGGAACTTACATTGATGAAGTCACAGTCTTTTTTCCCATGAAAATATGAATTGGGAAAAGAATGAAAATATGAATTGGGAAAAGTTAACAATGAATAATATGGTACCTATAACTAGGTCAACAGTTGTTTGGTCGAGTTCTAAATATTCAAATTTAATTGCCAAGCTGGGGCTGGAATCTTTTGTATAAACAGCATTTTGTTTTTGTCATGCCAGCTGTGTTTATATTTTAATATGAATCATATCATCATCAGCCTCGTTTTGATTTAAATGAAATCTTAAGGTGCCACTCGTAGATATTTTTTCCATACAAATTTCGGGAGAGTATTACACCACTGTTTGACATTGTGCATCCAAAGTTAAACATGATATCGTTTTGTCTTATTACTAATGCTGTCTGTACGGAAACAGAATAGGTAGTCAAATAAAAAGCCATTAAAAAGTTATGAGCCAACAAAGATTCGTTTTTCTTGCTATTTTTAACGTAACTTTGGGTGTAAATAAGTAATGCCATCCAAAAAATAAACTGTCAAAAAAAGTTCTTCTACCGTAGAAAGTTGTGAGATCCATGTAATTCGGTTAATTTATTCAGTCCCTACTTAAGGAACCTTCATGATCTACACGGTCAAAAGGTGCACATGCACCCATTGCATTTTTTTTAGGACGAGAAGTCATCAAATAACCCCTCCCGCTCTGGGTGGAGCGGAAGGGAGTGTCAGACTCTTACTGACTAAAACCCACCCGTGTTCCTTCCTTAGCCCTTTATGTTCCAGGCCAGCGGTAACCCTTTCGGACAATCCCGCTGACGCAATACTGCATAAGGGTGTGAATATGATAAGTTAAACCTACAAGCCTAACACTCCCTACGACCCTAAGTCCTACAGCCCTAACCTATCATATACCTAGAATGTAATAAATAAATATATAAATAAGCCCAGGATGTCTGCAAACTCAAACAAAACTCAAAACATTTATTTCAATTAAACCTTGCACAGGCACTTTTGAATTGTCAAAATTAAATAGTCTGTAGTCGAGAAAGTTGAAGCTGTTGCCTATTCCAAAAACGTAGATCTCTATGGAGAAGAACGGGCAAGAAACTCCACGGACACTCTTTTAAATCAAGATATCACAAAATCCTGGGTACATTATTCTTGTTGCTGCACCATGCGACTTATGGTGACAGACGGATAGTAGACAGGATTTCCAGGTTCGGGAAGGTTACATTCACTGCCAGTCCCGCAGACTTACGAGACTGATCAGAGATGGCTAAAGGTGTCTTGGCCACAGTGAGGGGTAATGAGACAAAAATATAAAATTCAAATCTGATTTATTTACACAGTTTTAACACTACTTTTTCTTAATACACACTATTATACAAAATCTTTGTGTTCTATGCGTGTAAGATGCAACCAAATCATTATTTTAACTGGGCCGCGCGTGAGCCCGGCCGAGTGCTGAGTCAATGTCCAAAGGTAACATTGAACAAATGGTATTTAACAGCAGATTTTTGTTGTGCTGAATTCATGGTACACCTTGTATGCAAGTGAGTCAAAATTTCGCAGATAGAGAGATTGGCGCTTTAACTATTTTGCCTTGACCTCCTCTATAAACATTTTCATGTACGCAGCATAACATAAGCAGTATATTAAGCTGACTTCTGGGGGCCTAAAAAGGCCACTTTGGCAGAATCATAAAAGGATAATATTATGAATTATAATAAGGCGAAGACAGTCCGTGTTTTTATTTTTTTCGCTGCACTACGTAGGTATAATCAAAGAGATTGGGATTAGATTTGGGTTGGATTGATTGATATTTTAACAGATAAAAAAAAATAACTGAAAAATCCTTCGCCAATGGGATTTGATACGATTAACTTAACACTTAACTGTCCATTATGATTCATAATGTTATCCTTTTATGATTCTGCCAAAGTAGGTTTTTAGGCCCCCAGATTGTATGAAAAATCTATACAATGTGAGGTCAGCTAAAACTGGAAATGTATAGCTTAATGATTGTGTAGCCGTGTGTACTCTAGCTGAATGCAACAAAGATGTGCAAAATCCAAGCGAAATCGATATTCTATAGAATGAACTGGCGATTTCAGCCATCTATATCTCGCGTTATCAATACCCACTATCTATTCGAGTGTCTTTGAGTTTTATCACTCCATATGATTCAGTATACTTTATTCAGTTCAAATGTTCTGTAGTCATATTTATTTGTGGTTTACAAACAAATTTATTTATAAAAATGGTTAATATGAATAAGTTTTATAATCTCGTCGCTAAGACTATTTGGTTAGTGGTTTGTGTTTGATGCTAAGTGATGTTTATGTCATGAATTATTTCATAGATAATACATGTGGATGTTAGCAAGTTTATTACAGCATATCCTTTCATCTGTGGCTAAGAACTATTAATTATTCTGTATCTGTGGCCAGAATCCGTTGGCTCAGCCTTCTAAGCCAACTTTATATTCACAAATGATTACTTTTTTACTATTCATTGTTTAGTTTCCTAGTGCGTAAGGGGAGGAAGGGTCAATGTTTCCAAATCGCAGTTTCAGTTTTGATCAAATGATCATGATTTGAATGCCTTTTTCAACCCACTGCTGCTTTAAGCTCTTCTACGCTATTTTTCAGTTTCTAATTATGTTCTCAAGTATTCTTCTTGATCGCGAACTTCATTACTGAAGGTCGTGTCCCTGAAAGGCCTTCATGGCTTTATGTACGATGTTCCTCTACTGCGTTCGGTTCTCAGCTTCTCTCAGGGCGGTCGTAACAGAGAGTCCAGTGAGGGCGGTTACTTGGTCTAACAGCGGTTCTCAAGTAAACATCCTGAATTCTTTGCAAACAAAAATAATCAGATATAATTTGGTTCCAGGACCAGACAAACCACTGAAGAGGTTTTGAGGCTGGAGAAAATCAAGAAGGAGCTACAAGTATTGGACAGTCAGTTCTCACAAGATGTGTCTGTGTTGAGGCAGAAGATCGACCAGGCGTGCTTGAGTTATGCTGATGCTGAGTAAGTTATTAATACACTAGCAGCGCCTCGCGGTTTCACCCGCGTAAGTTTTGATCCCGTGGGAATGTCGGGATAAAAACTATCCCATGTCCTTTCCCGGGACTCAAACTATCTCTATACAAAATTTCATCTAAATTGGTTCAGCGGTTTTTTTGTGAAGAGGTAGAAGACAGACACGCTTTCGCATTCATAATATTACTAGCAGCGCCCCGCGGTTTCACCCGCATAAGTGTCTATCCCGTGGGAATATCGGGATGATAACACTCCTCTGTTTTTGTCGGGGGTTAAAAACTGTCCTACGTCCTTTCCCGGGACTCAAACTATCTCTACATACCAAATTTCATCTAAATCGGTTAAGCGGTTTAAGCGTGAAGAGGTAACAGACAGACCCGGTTTAGCCAGACCAGATTATCCCGGGGAGGACATAGGATAGTTTTTATCGACATACCTCGCGGGCGCAGCAGCAGGCGGAAGCTAGTACTAATATAAATACAATTTCTAATTCCAGAAAACACTACCTGAAAGTCGAAAAGGAATTCCTACAAGCGAAAATCCACTTACAAAAGGAGAAAGAGAAAAAGGAGTTGCTAACAGAACATTTATGTGCTCTCATCACTCACAACGAGACTAGAAAAGCTCAGAAATTAGAAACTTTAATGTTAGAACTAGCTACTGATAAGATACAAGAGAAATCAGAAGTACAAGTGAATGATGTGAAAACAGTCGAAGACGACAAACCAGTGATAGTGGACGGTGTTGATGAAAGAACTGGTAAGATTGTTGAGATGGCACCTGAAAGTTAGTTTTCAATAGCAGATTTCTTCTTGTGTAGTCGAGAATGTAAACAAGCCATAGACACGGTTCCTTCTTTATCTTTGGTAGTCTAACAAACCAAACATCAGCCGTTTCAAAAAGTGCGGGTACGATTATGTGAGTTATATTATGTGTTAATTGTTATTTTTTAACCATTATCATAATAGAAAACAAACATTGGAATTGATTGATCGGGAATCAAATGTTTACATTTTTGGCAATGATAATCAAAATCGTGTATAGTATTAAAAACTGGTGCATTTAAAATAATAATATCCTCATAGACTGTATTGCTGTCTTTAAACATAGTTTTCTCGTCATAATAACTTTTTAGTTATAAAAATATAGTTATAATTTATACTAACTTATTATAATTCGTCAGTAGGAGTGAATAACAAATATTTTTAGTTTTTCTTCTAGTTGTAGGTATAATGGCAACGAATTTTCAATGTAGGCAACTAAGTATTAAACTATTTTGTGGATTAAGATTGTATGTGCCTTATGTTTATGTACCTTGTATGTGTTTGGGCTGTATTTTGGTGCATAAAAAATTATGATAAATCGAAATATAGATACTGTTTAGGGTTTATCTTATTCCATGGCTGGACAAGGTTGCGCCGCGACCTTTTGTAGCTCAATATCAAGATAGCTTGAAAAATGTCTCATTTGTATGAATTGAGTTTTTGACTAGGCCTGGAATAACTAAAATACAGCTTAAACGTAAATTAGTTATAAATTATTTTATAAGTTATTTAATAAATTATTCATGTAGAACATGAACGTAACACTTAAACTAAAACAAACTATCTAATATCATAAGGTTGAATATTTTCGGCCAGTTGTACTAAAGCCAAAAAAAACAAAAGCAACTATTTTTATATTTGACATAATTATTAGTATATTACATATTTTTGTAAATTGTTACTTGAGATACTCTATCAAATTATATGTTGTATTTTTATTAAAACTATGATATTAATAAAACAAATTAGTTCTCAATTACTATGTAGTTTATTTTTAAAATATATAGTAGACATAACAAAACTATTATTAGTGTTTGTACTTTATGCATTACCAAATTCGAAGTATGTTCAAAATACTCTTTGAATGCATTTTCTCTATTTGTGCACCAAGTGCTATGCAGTTGAAAAAGGATTATTCCATCGACCATGACTTCAAAATGTTCATTCTAAAACATATCACATTTTCTCAGGAATTCTCACACAACACAGAACGTAGCGAAACTCATCAACATTTAGAATTACTAATAAAAATATATTTTCTCAAATCACGCATTCATTAAAAATAGGCCTATGGACAATGACTGTGACGGGAACATAAAACATTTAGTTTACCGACTCAAATTCCTTTTAGTTCTTCTAAGAAAATACTGTTCGTTCCGTTTTTTATAGAAGAATGTTCACCGTCGCTTGGTGAAGAACATCCTTCTACCGGTATGCTATCCCCAATTCCAGTACGAATACTTCTTCCCGTTTTCTTTCAATATTGCTTTGATGTTAGTATCGGCGTTTTGTAGCTCTTTGCGATTATCTCTTTCCATTTTGATGAGTTCTAGTCCACGTTTTGCTGCGCAATGGTATCGTTGACTGAGCGAAGCTTCAGATCCTTTGATTCGTGGAATGTGGCCGGTGTAGCCCGCTATCGGTGGAAACTCTGGCGATATTGTGTTTTCTGTAAAATAAAACATTAAATTAAAATTGAACCTAAGTTAAAGCCTTTTGGAACTCCTGATGATTATATTAAATTAAAAAGTGGACCTAAGTTAGAGCCTTTTGGACCTCCTGATGATGATAGTAAAAGTAAAGAGACAGCATATTTGATTTGCATTATTTTTGGAAAATATTGCTTGTCTAGTAACAATAAAGCTTCACGCCTCTACGATTGATTGATTTTCAGCTGTTACATATTTTTCTTTAACTTACCTAACAGTATCGAAGGCCATCGTAAATTCTATTACCTTACCTTTATACTTGTTGATCTCTTTGAATCTGTTCAATTCCCGTCGGATTTCATCTCTGGAGTGTACTGTTTCCATCTTGGGTGCACTTCTGGATCGAACGTAGCTTCTATTTAGGTCCGCTTTACGTCTTAGTTCTCTTTGTCTGTCGGTGAAACTCTCCATGCAGTCGTCCGCTGTTCGTCCATACGATTTTCCGTAACTGAAATATCGTAAACCATGAACATTGGTTATTTTATCTCGTTTTGATCTTAGATTTTAATCTGCCTATCTTCTATGAGTGGTAATTTAATTATTAATTTACTTATCAGATCTAATAAGTCGTGAAATGGATTAGAACACAGATATACCTAGATAACGCAAGTATCTGTATGAAAACCAAGCGTGCCATTTTTTGACTATCTACTATGACGTCACAAACACTATTTATTTATGGGAAAATCAAATCGCCTGCACCCGTCTCGCCCCACACCCGGGGCCTAGCGCCCGCGCTCACGCTCACCCAGCTAGCAGTACACAGGACTGAGCGCGAAAGTGGCGGCTTATGATTTTTGTACGTAAGCTGGGCACGCGAAGTAGTTGCTCTTGCGTTACCTAGGTGTATTTATATATCTGTGGATTAGAATGTCTAGGTGGAATTTACTAGTACCTACAGTTTTTGATTGATATCAATAAAATATATTGTCTTTGATTCCGTCTTTTTTCTATTCTGTTAAATATCTTCAACGCGAGTTTGCTCGCCTATCTATAGCCAATTTTTATTGCTTGAAGCCTCATACAAGTTTGTGCGACTGTCATGGCTGTCAATTCACCATTAAGTATACTTTCATTCAAAACTAAAGGAGAAAATCGTCTTTGAATAAAGCCAAGTGTATACATACTTATGCTCGTGACTGTACCCGCCGCACATAGTGACCAGTGGTCGAGTGGTATCGGCTCTGACTTACGAGTTATAGGTCGTGGGCTCGAACCCAGACAGGCGCTTTACTTTGTGTAATTTATTTCATCACCACTGCTCTCAAAACGCTGAAGGAAGACATCGTGAGGAAACCGGCACATCGTAGAACCGAAATTTCGAAGACGTGACATCCACCAACCCGAACTGGGCCCGCGTGGTGGATTACGGCCCACTCTCTCTTACAGAGAGGAGGCCTGTGTCCTAGTAATGGGAACATTGATTATGAATACCTCGTACAACGTACCTAAAGTTCATCCCGGGAACAAACCCGGTGTATCCAGTCATGTGCTCTGTGGGCTTGTTCGTGATGCCGTCGTATACGTCTCGCTGGGGCTTCTCCAAGCGTGGGAGGTTGTTCAGCTCATAATTGTCTCGTGGGCGGTATTCCAATGGCTTGCTGGAAAATACGAAATGCATAGTTTATATTCAACTGGCGGGAAAATCCTGGTTCTGCTTATTTTTAACCGATTTCAAAATCGAGGACTGCAGTAAAAGACATGCCCGTTTTCACTAACACTAGGTAACACCTAATGTTTATTTATTTTATAATTTATGTACACACAGTAAAATACATAGGGATATGACATTATTATATTTTGAGTACAAAGGTACCTACTGCTCATTTCTTAAGAAATAGGCTGTAATGTTATGCGTAAACTAAGGCGATTTTCAACGCTTGGCGCCGAGCGTTGAAAATCTAACGTGCAATAATATTTAGGCATTACATTTGGGTGTCTCTAGTTAGTAAAAACGGGCATTACAAAGAGGGTAGTTTGAAAAGTGGATCATTGCGAAATTAATGAAGAGTCGAGTAAAATGTAAGAGAGTAAAAACATTCTCTTATATTTATCCTTTTTTTATTGGTCAATGGGACCTCGATCGATGGCTGATGAAAAGCGATTAATGAGGTCTATGATGGAGCGAGCGTGCCCAGAAGATGCATGCAGCTGGCAGTATCATCACAACGCGTAACGGTAATATTTTCTCATTGTTTGTCTTATTTCTTTTTAGTATACTTATTCATGTATTTATGTCTATCTATTTGTATTTATATTTAATTAGGTATATGTTATATTTATAGTTTTAATAGGTTTCCACATCCTTTCCTCCAAATTGTCAAATATAAAATTCTGCCTCTCATAAAAATCTCAAAGTCAAAGCTTTATATCGCATAATTTGTTTACCAAAAAGTAACTGGCTTGTAATAAATATAGATCTACGCTGTAACTAACCGAACCTTTCTATTGATACTTTTCTAATCAATATAATCTCCTAGCAAGCGTATCGTATACAAATCTTACTTACTTGAATAGTCCTTTAGAGCGTATTTCTCTAAGTATTTGCCTTGTGTTTTCTCCGTAGCATTTTCCGAAGCGGAACTTTAGCATGGGACAGTGTCCAGTGTACCTGAAATGAACCGCAGTTATGTGAGTGAGCGTCTTTTTTATATAGGTACAGTTCGTAAGAGCGTTGTTAACACTGAGGATTTGTCATTGTATGTTTTGTATTAATAATCGTATTTTTTTTTGTTATGTATTTTCTGGTGTACAATAAATAAATAATAATATTTGCCAGCGTGTTTCCAGGGAGGGGATTTGTGTACGACTGTACGAAGGTACCTACTCTCCGCGGATGCGAAGCGAGCTAGTTCAGACATCGCAAGCGACGTGTTTTCCGCATTTTCAAAGTCAAAGTCAAAGCATTTACTTCAAATAGGGACATAAAAGGCACTTTTGAACATCAGAAATTACGACAAATAGAATTGATTCCAGTCGCCCATTCCAAAAGGTAGTTTTGAGAGAAGAATGGGCAAGAAACTCCATCGTTACTCTTTTAAAATGCTTACAATATTTTGCATATTTGTCTCGCTCGCTCTTGTACACTCATGGCAATCACTCTCGTTACGCAAACACGGCAAACATGCACACGCAGGCTTCGCTGGAATCACGCTCGCATAGTCCGGTTAAGTAGTCACGACCCCTCAAGGTCAACTACAAGAAGACCTAGTCAAAAAAAAAATCACGCTCGCCAATCGTCAGTGTGCGCCACAGGGAGCCCTTTAGCCTAATTTAATGATAACTAGGATTGAAAAATATTTCATCTTCAACGTAAGAGCGAGGACGTAGGTAAATATAGATTATAAATGGTTCACTTCAATAAATATGGGTGTATTCGAGTTTTTCATTCGTAAGATAGTTTGAGATTGACCGTATCAAAGGAGTGATCTGGGTTACATACTTATTAGGCCCTCGTTTCTCAATTATTAGAATTAGGTGAATCGGTTATCAATACAATTCTTTTATATATACTTAACATAATACAACAAACATAATCAGCCTATAATCCCCGCATAGGGGGTGATTATCTTGTTTTATTTTCACTAATGAGTATCCATCAAAAGCTGCATAATCTTTCCTTCGCTCTCTTCTTTTTTTCAGGATGGGAAATCATCAAATGACCTCTCCCGCTCTGGGTGGAGTGGAAGGGAGTGTCAGACTTACTGACTAAAACCCACCCGTGTTCCTTCTTTAGGCCTTTAGGTATGTTCCGGGCCAGCGGTAACCCTTTCGGACATTCCCGCTGACCCGGCAGGCTTCGGCCATAACGGGCTCAGAAAGGTTTTGGGACTGCCGCGTTTTTTTTAGTCCCTCTGGCACCACAGCACACACAGTTTATCTCGTTTTATTTTCTCGTTTATATCTTGTTTTATTTTCACTAAAGAGTATCCATTAAAAGCTGCATAATCTTTCCTTCTCTTTGATCCACCCAATCTGGTGATTAGGTAATTCTAGTCTCAGGGTTTTCAATTTCAAATCTCAGACAAGATTAAGATTTTTATTCGTCACCAATATTTACAAGGGTATATTTTTCCATATAACATCAAAGGGTAGGTAAATAAAAAATCAATCTGGTAAAAATCACGATTTATTTCTCATAACACATCATCAATTCCTAACTTTTAATTTTCCATTCCAATAACGAATGAAATTCCTTGATTTGATCACGGACAATCTTCGTACAAGAAGCAATATCCCGACGAAAGGTGTAGGACGAGGGGGAAGTCGCAATCGCACCGAGACCAGTCGCAGATAATGCCCATGGATACTGCGACTGGTTCGTCGCAAGTGCGCTGCGACGGAGTCGGTCGACACTCGCTGTTAACACGGTGCATGGAATCTGGACATTTGTCGACACCTGCATTGTATAAGAAAGGTATTAGTGAATGGGACACTGCTTTGATGGAACTCGACCGCAAATAAGACAGACCGAGCGTTAGAAAAAGACTGTCACAAGCATAAGTTTTTCTAAAGCTACTGTTTTCTAGAAAAGCGGTGGCCGCAGTGACGGCTTTCATGAAAATGACGGCAGCACGGTTTGACTTTAAGGTGTCATGAAAATGATGGCAGCACGGTTTGACTTTACGGTGTCATGAAAATGACGGCAGCACGGTTTGACTTTACGGTGTCAGGAAAATGTTGGCAGCACGGTTTGACTTTACAGTGTCAAAAAACGCTCTCTCGGAAAACACACCAACTTACTTTCATAAATAACGTTTCAGTGACGTCATTCATTAAAGTTATGGCGCAGTGGCTGAGCGATCGAGTCCTGCGCTGCGTGTCGCGGGTTCGATTCCCGCACGGAAAAAATATTTGTATTGCCTACAGGTAGTTGTTCCGGGTCTGGCTGTTTGTGTATGTGAATTTAAATGTTTTTAAACGCACCCACGATACAGGAGTAATTCCTAGAGTGGGGCAACGTTTTAAAAAAAAAATGATCTATCGTTGCTATTCACTGGCAATCATGGTAGGATTTTGCAAAATTGTCGATCATCTAGGCATAGTTGAAAGAAACATTTAGAAAACTATCTAGCAGTGCAGACTTGAGTTCCAACAAACTGTTCAACTAATAAGATTATCATCATTATTCTCCTGCTTTTTTCGCAATTTATTTGGGGTCGTCGCAACATGTGTTTTTATTTCTTTTCTCTATTTATCGTCATCTGGGTGGTCACCCCCTTTCTGGCCATATAATTTTTCACACCGTCCATCCATCGATTCTTTGGTCTGTACTCCACATTCATACCTACTCAAATCTTTCCTTACGACATTTCCCTCATTCATAGAATGCTATGCAGTTTTTTATGTCTACGCTAAGCTCTTAGGCTTCAGTCCCGCACGACGCACCCTAACTGTGTATTGTGTAACACACTTTCAATCACAATCTGAATAATTTTAGGGATATTGCTAATCCATTGCATCATAAATGTTCGAAAAATTAATCTGCTCAACAACGTAAATGACGCAACGAATGTTGTTGAAGTGTCAAAATGAAAGTTATTGCTACTATAATTAGTGTACAATGCGTGCCACGTAAGAAGAGACTTGACACACCACGTGGTTTGACATGCGCAGTACACGATTTTAGGTATCTTTAGCGGTATGAGGTCTGAGTGCGGGACGGGACCGGACGTCATAGGGGCGGCGGAAAGAGCGGGGGAGGCGGAGTCAAGTCTCTTCTTACGTGGCACGCATTGTACCCTGTCGGTTCACAGCAGGCTAAGTTCAAGTTAGTTGAGAAAAAAATTAAATGGTTCTACTTACAAGTCGTATTGAACGATAAGCAGCCACTTGACCCAACTTTGCCATAGTAAAGAGTCTCTATGACATGCAAGAAGCACAGAATGACCAGAATATGTTGCATTGCGTCTACACCACTGACAGTCTTCAAAGAAAATGAACACAGACTTGCAATTGTTTGTTTTGCCATCTTCCGCAAATTGAATGGTTGTTGATTGGTTTGTGTACAATGCAGAAATTATTTTTGTAAACTCCGGTGAATAATCTTGAAAAACTCACTGTAACTGGCGAAGTGAATAACGAGGCTGAAGTCCAACAGATCTTTCCATCACGTTTCAGGATGCTGGTGTTCGAAATAGTGACCCATGGGGACCACTTTTTGGCCGTAGTAAAGACAAGAATGAGTACCTATGAGTTACGGCTCCTCCTTATACCTATCGCGTGTCGCGCCTGCTTGTAGGAGCCTTTAAGGTGATAAGGTCTTTCTTTGGTTTCTGCGCCATAAATGTTTTAAATGTCGCGAAAGCCGCTCGTTCAGCCCTTCGAAGTGCGTTTACGCTGCTGTAAATGTTACAGATCAGCAAAGAACTGCCCATTCTAATGCTTCTCTTTGCAACTTCGATATTTATATTGCGCCACCAAACTCGATCGTGAAATAACAAGTCGTTTGGTCTGATCAAGGAATTTGAATGATTTTATTATTGCGGGTTGAGTTTCAATGTTCCTAGAGACGTGTAATATTACGTTACCACCTCATAAGTTTATGGTTACTCCATTCTCGCTATAATAGGAACGGATGTTGGGTTGGGGTGATAGATTAGAAAGCATTGATACAGCTGTTAGTAATATCTACCAAAAGTCGGGAGGTCCCTAGCCGGGCGGAGCAAATTTAAATGTCCTGTAACGGTCTGGTAACAATCAAAAGTTTGGTTTTTTGCAATTTTGAGCATCCAAATAAATGAAAAAAAATGCTCGTATTTCTTAATAAAAACTCATGGTATAATAATAAAGACCATCGATCTAACAGATTTAAAATTAACAAAAAATTAGCCTCGTGTTTCTGTTCTTATGTGCTCAAGCTCCGGATCTGGCCTCAAATCTGAAGCTTTAACTTTGTTCACACGGAATCCCTTCCTTCTCCTTTTTTGTTTTTTGGCCTTCTTAGGCAGTTCTGCGGGGCAATCGAAGATATCAACGCAATGACCAAGTTCTTCGTCCAGTGCCATATTGCCGTTGCAGTCGCAGCGAGACCAACCGCATGTGTAGCCTGTAAATATGTAATGTAGGTACTTAAACATGTATTTACACATGGCAACACAACAAGCTATACATTTCCAGTTTTATCTGACCTCGCATTGTTTTTTCGTACAGACGCCATCACATCAAGCTACTAAAATCTGTCAAATTTCTTTAATAGAATTATAACTTTATCGTAGAAGCATTTAAGGTTCAAAGTTGATGGGGAAAAATTGACAGTTTCGGGTAGCTTGATGTGCTGGCGTCTGTACAATCAGAAATTGAATTTTTCATTTGTTTTAACGGATCATTATTTTTCAGACAGGCCCGCGTATCTTCGTTATGGACTTAGTAAGTAGACCCCTTGGACTTGAAGTCGATCCTATTAGAGTTATTACGATTTAAAGAAAATAACTCAGTAATTATAAGTACCTAAAACGAACGTTTCAGGGCTGCTACAAGTTCGTTGAGACATCGTATCGCCATCGCACCGCGTGTGGTAGGCATGCATGTTACGCGGACAGTGGTTTACGCCTGAAATGACAAAAGATTGTTTAAGTTGTAGGACCAATCCAAACCTTGCTAGTTGTGGTACAATGCCTCTTCAAAATGACATTATCACCGAACTAAGTCTGCTGCTCTCTGATTGGTCGAATGCGGGTGTTGTCTGCCGCAATCATCTCACTTGAACGAAATGGTCTTCGAGTAGCACCTAGTAATACCGAACAGTATTAAACGTTTCAATACTTTATTCAACATAGGATTAGATCACAATATTGGCGGGCTGAAGATATTGCCCTGCGGGACGCCATATTCGCAGATGACTTTGATCATTTCCTATATACGTGTTTAAGCGTGCTGTAATATTAACAAGCTAAAGATCATCATTATTTGATATTTTCAATGCTCGAGCAATTTGTCACTGATAGATTGACATTCAAAACAACGTATGTTCGCGCATGCTCGCATATATTTTCATTCGCTCGAGCATTCTGCAGCTTTGTCTGCGCGATCTATGTTCTGAACTGACTCTAAAACAGATGAAAGGTTAACTTGGTTAACCATAACACCTTTAATGATGATTGCCCAATTTTAGACATATTAAAACATGACTAAGAAAAGAAAGAAAGAATACGTTTATTTGCGGTAAACATGACGCAGAAAAAGAACACAAACACAATAAAGAACAGGTCGGGGTAAATATGCGACTACTTACACCTTTTTCCGTACAAAAGACACCGCTCCGTGGCGAATGCATCCACAAAACCCACAAAACATACCAACGAAAGAAGAATAACTACGGAGACGTCCATTGTTTGGCGAACATTAAACCGATGAACGGAAAAATCACAAGCCGTTGGGCTTTCTCACGACATACTACGACCACTTTTATCGTCATCGCCGTTTACATTAACTCCGTGTTTTGGAAATATTACCTAGGTGTTAGGTGTTTCGACCACTGATTGTGACGCAACGGAACCATGCAACGTTATATTATCTCACGGTCAGCTTTGTTTATTTCTGTTTTCCGCATTCACATTATTCCGCGGTTGTGTTGTTCTACTTTGCAGTCTTCATGCCATTCTAATTGGTGTATCGTTAGAAGTCATCTTTCATTCAGTCCTTTAGCACTTTAACTCTATGAAGAAAATAAAGTCAGGGAAAAACTTTGTACAAGGTCCGTCGTCAAACACTATCAGCCTGCTGAAACTGCTGTTTAGCATAGAAGTCACTGCTGGGACTCGAGCCTCCTCTCTGTGAGTGCGGGCCGGGTAATCAACCTCGCGGGCCCATTGCAGGTTGGTAGAAGTCAAAAGTCTTCTTTAATGAATCCTCTACACAAAATTTTAGGTTTTGGGTCATGTCGGTTTCCTCACGATGTTTTTTTTCTGAGTATTATAGAAATCAAGACGATAGACGCAATTATAGCGAACTGGGTCAATTTCTCCGAATGCACAATGCATTCTTCGCTTACATAGCCCAGTTACTCTTACATTTGTCTAGATTTTCTAACCGGTACCTATCATTCTAGTCTAAGTACTGATAAAGGCAGTACCTACCAATAAAATTGATTTCACATATAAACCAGTGCCTGAGCAGAAACTTTGAAAGTGCCTATTAAAACTTCCCCAGTACCTAAGTGGTATCAAAGGAAAACAGCTGTTAGCGAAACCAAACAAATGAGCTTTGATCACGAAACTATGACCCGTTTAGCGTTATAAAATATAGGTGAGTAGGTGGTATATACCGCATACGTATATACCTCCGAGTAGTCAAGATATCAAAATGTGCCTGGTACGGAAGCGTGCGGCATGCGGCCTTCCTACGCCGAACAGATTCTGATATTACCGTAACTGGTACATTAAAGGTTTCTGTAAGCTGATATCGTGATAATTTCGCTAGGTATTGCCTTTAATTACTGTTAGATTGTTTCTTGAATAAAGAAGGACATTGATTTTCAGTTAGCAGTGGGAGTGGAGTTAGTTCCTTTGCTGAAACTTGCATGGCACTGTGCCATATAAATTGATTATTCGATGGGTACTTTTGTGGCTTCCGGGTTACTTATTAAGATTAACGTTTAGGAGATTCTAATGGATTATTTTTCCGGAAACTATGTCCAAGAGTGTCCTCAGATAAATTAGTTAAGTTGTTGTTGTTTTGCAGAAACACAGGCTTAACCTACCAATCTATCTATCTATACTAATATTATAAAGCTGAAGAGTTTGGTTGAACGCGCTAATCTCTGGAACTACCAGTCGGATTGGAAAAAATCTTTTTGAATTTGATAGCCCAATTCTTGACGAAGGCTATATTATCTCTATTAAGGCTAACATTATCACACTAGGGCCCTTAGGAGCCGAACAAAAAGGAATAAAGTCAAAAGTCCGCTAAGCGAAAACGAAAATTAGTAACGCGGGCAGGCGATGTGTTGCGAGTTGCAACGGAGATTCACGCGGACGAAGTCGCGGGCAGAAACTAGTACAGGATAAAGTGAAGCAATAGAGATGTGATTTCTTACGCAGCATTAATGTGTATCAAGTATCAACTATTAATTCTGCTGAAGAACTAGGTGGGATTTAGTTATGTTACACGATATTATCTAGGTCAACTAATATTCAGTTTCACAAACCTACCTATGTTAGATTAAAAATAGAAGTTATTCCGACAGCACTGTGAGTTTGAAAATATGGAAAATATAAGTATTTCATTTCACAGAGCGCCCCCGTTCGCCACAAACAAAATCAAAGAATTTTAACTTTTTTATTGGTCTGAGGAATTTTAGTTATGAGTTTTACAGTTTCGCGTGCTTTGAAATGGAAGTGAATGAACTTCATAATTCACATACATCGAATACCATGGTATAGGGCAGGGATGGCCAACCGGTCGATAGCGATCGACTGGTCGATCGCGACTATTAGTCCAGTCGCTCGTGGCAAGGAAAAAAATATAAATACGTAGAGGCTGCGCAAAGTACCTAACCACTAACTGCTGCACGCATCATCCTGTATCATTTTTCAATCGCCGTTCCGTCACGTTATTTATCCTCTCTTCTATGCAGTATAGCTCTCTTTTGTTTTCGGTGCGCGGGCGGTTGTCAATCCACCAGTCAGTTGACGACAGATACGAGTTATATTTTCCCTCTTAATAAAATAAAAAATAGGTACTACATAAATTGTGTAGTGAATGAACTATGCTGTTTCATATAAGATTTCAAGAAGTATGTAATTGGTAGATCGCACAGGGTGTCGTCAGTGAACAGTAGTTCTTAGGTCTAGCCAAGTTGGCCACCCCTGGTATAGGGTGTACAGTCGAAGGTTATAATCGTGAGAATCGATTTCTCGATTCGATTTATGGTTTTCAAGGATGAATCGATTAACTATCATTTGTTGATACCGTAATCGGAACATTTCCTTATTCCTTTAAAAAAAAAGCTTTTGTTATAAATGAGTTCTGTCATGCATGAGTAGTTGTCAGCTAGTCTATGGGGCAGGGTTGGTCAGGTCAGACCTAGGTCAAGTTAGTGACCATGACCCAAATGCCACCCTATGGTAGAAATGAAAGTATTGGGGTTTGTAGTCCGACCGTATTATTACATGTGTTCACGCTTTACCTTGATTTGCGACTTAAAAGATTAATATAGAAATTACTGGGCGTTCATGCTTAATCGATGAATGGAAGCACATATTTAAAATGACATCAGGGTCGTTGGAAATAATAGGTGCACTGAATCGATGACTTGCAAAAGTAGACAATGCATCGAGGCAAACACTACATACCAACACATTCTGTGAAACTGACATGACAACATCATCGATCACTAATAAAGGACGACAATATTGAAAAGAAGAAAGAATGAAAAATATGTGTAACTAGCTTCCACCCGCGGCATCACCCGCTTGGTATGTCGATAAAAAACTATCCTATGTCCCTCCCCAGGATGCAATCTACGAGTATCTCTATGCCAAATTTTATGAAAAGGTAACATGCATACAGACTAGATATGAGCGCCGATGGCCAATGCCACGGCGGCGGCGTGGCCTTAAAATTTCCACGGCGGCGGCGGCGTCGCGGCGGCGCGACGTGGCCGGCCGTGGGCCTTAGAATTTTTTTTATCAGGGAAAGATTTCTTAAAAAAAACTTAAAGAAAACCGTATTAAAAAGCTTTAACTATATTTTTTAATAATTGTTAATATAATTTTACAGTCTTTTAAATAAAATTGGAGATCACGTTTTGTTTTGGATTGTGTTGGTTCCCAGGGAAATAAAGCGACTCTTCCGGGTATAAAGTTATAATGTCTTTATAATCTTATTGTGCTAATTACAAGTTACAAATTGCTCTTAAGAAAATCGTTATAATTTAAAATACAAAGTTAAATAATGAATTTACAATTGTCCTCCGTTATATTAATGCGAACGAGCGACAAAAGGGAGCGAATTTAGAGTCTCTCTTCGAGTGAACCAGGGCGACGGCTTATATACTGTAGGATGCGTAGGAAACTGCGCCATCTCGTCCGTCGCTCCGGAACTATTTGATCTGGTTCGATGTGATGCACGTACACGCGTGCGCCGTTGCGTCGCTCAGTCGCTAGATGGCGGTAGGTGTCGTGAACATGCCGGCGGGCCTTGAGAGTTCCACCCTTGCTCTCAATGACCTTGACCTGGCTTTGTTGCTGCTGCGTCCTCTTCGTTTGTGGAGGCCGGTAAAGGGCAGATTTTGGGGAATGCCCTTTCGATGACCCCGTTAGCTGTTTGGATGCGGGCCACTCGGGGTACGCCGTCCTTCCCTGGGAACACAGATAAAATTCTTCCCAACCGCCACTTCAGCGGTGGGAGGTTATCTTCTTTTATTAGCACCAAAGTGTTAGGTGCTAAAGCTCCTTTGCTCTCCTTCCATTTTGTGCGGGTTTGCAGCTCTCCGATGTACTCTGCTGACCATCGCCTCCAGAAGTGTTGCCTCAGTTGCTCCAGTCGCTTGTAGCGGGATAATGCGTGTAGTGAAGTACTGGAGACATCTTCGCTTGCATGTGAGGTCAGTGGTCGACCGATCAGGAAGTGTGCAGGTGTGAGGGGGGTATAATCTGATGGATCTGCGGACAGAGGATACATAGGACGGGAATTCAGGACAGCTTCTACTTGTACCAAAACTGTACTGAACTCCTCGTAGGTTAAATGACTGTTGCCTAGCACCCGTGTAATGTGGTGCTTGCAGGATTTTACCCCTGCCTCCCATAAACCGCCAAAATGAGGTGCATAAGGTGGTATAAATTTGAATTCTATACCGTTAGACGATGCGTAATCGACAATAGGTTGAGACTCCTTAGATAAGAAAGTTGTAAGTTCCCTTTTTGCTCCTACAAAATTCCTACCGTGGTCAGAAAATATACAATGTGGTTTTCCTCTACGGGAAATAAATCTTTTTAAAGCTAAAATGTAATATTCTGATGTTAGATTAGTGACAAGTTCCAAGTGTAAAGCCTTAGTGGCAAAGCAAACAAATAAGCATAGATAACACTTCTCAAGTTTAGAGCCTCTTCCCTTCCTGTTTAGAATGTAAAGTGGGCCTGCATAGTCAACACCGCTGTTCATAAAAGGAAACTCATTGGTTAGCCGTTCCTGTGGTAGGTTGCCCATGATTGGTTGCACTGTCTCACCTTTCATGCGAGTACACACTTTACATTGTTGTATAATTTTCCTGGCTAAGTTCCTACCACCCAGGGGCCACCAGGTCTCTCTTAGGTGAGCTAACAGCTGTTGAGGCCCAGCGTGTAATAATCTCAAATGCCCTAGCTTGAAAATAAGTTGAGTGACATAATGCTTACCACATAATAACATGGGATGCTTCTTGTTATATGAGAAACCAGGCGAATTATACAATCTACCTCCCACTCGGATAATGCCTTTGTCATCTAAAAATAAAGTTAAACTTAATAAATTACGAGCTGATTTAATTGGCAGCTTGTTTACTAAGGAGTTATATTCATCTGGAAATGATTCCAATTGAATTCTTTTTACAATAAAGTTCAATGAGTTGTTTAACTCTTTCACTGATAAGGGACCTGTCAAACGGTTAAGTTTGTTTTTTAGGTTAATATTATGAATAAATCTTAAAACAAACGCATAAGTGCGTTGTAGTTTGCAAAATGAAGAAAACCTTTTAAAATCTACACAAGAATAATCATTATTGCAAGTCATGACGGTCGTTTGGTTTGTTCTTAACTCTGGCAAACTATCTTGAAAATTATGTGGTGGATCGAACGTTTGAAACTCCGTTATTCCTTTCCATAAAAAGGAGGGACCGTTCCACCACTTTTTATTTTGTGTTAATTCATTTAAGTAGGTACCTCGAGAAACTAAGTCGGCTGGATTATGCTTTCCATCGACGTGCAGCCATTTTGTATTGCTGCTATATTCACTAATTTGCACTACACGATTTTGAACAAAGGGCTTTACTGTTGAGGCGACATTCTTAACCAGCCCAGCACAATAGTCGAATCCGTCCAGCAAAATATTTTATCAAAGTTAAGCTTGAGTACTTTTGTTATTCGTTCTAGTAATGACGCGCCGACGTACGCGCCGCACAACTCTAAACGCGGTATTGTTACTCGTTTGACAGGAGCGACACGGCTCTTTGAACAAATTAGTCTCACTGTGACGTCACCGGTCTCGTTGAAGCTACGGGCGTATGCACACGCGCCATATGCGGATTCACTGGCGTCAGTAAATATATGTAACTCTGTTCGAATAGGATTAGTACATATCATGTGACGAGGGACTCGAATATTGCGTAATGCGGTCAGGGAAATAACGAACTTTTCCCACTTGTCTTTAATGTCAAGTGGTACTTCGTCGTCCCAATCTAGTTTGCATAACCACAATTTCTGTAGTAATATCTTGGCTTTAATGATAACAGGGCTAAGTAAACCTAATGGATCGTATACCTGCGACACAACCGATAATATTAAGCGTTTAGTTATCGGAGTTGAGGTTTCCTTTATTCTAGAAGTGAAATGGAATTCATCCTGGTTGTTCAACCAACCTAAACCCAGAGTTTTGTTAGAACAATTCTCATCTATTGTGAAATGTTTCGACTGACTGTCATCATTTTTAGCGATTTCTTTTGCAACTTCATTTGAGTTAAATACCCACTTTCGTAATGGTAGACAACCCGACTTACATACTTCAATAACACCTTTACAAATGCGTATTAATTCCGTTTTATCATCATGTCCGAAAATACAGTCGTCAACGTACATGTCATTTAGGAGTGTACGCGAAATTTCTGCGTTCGTGCATTCATGCCCTAACTGTCTGACGCATCGCATGCTAAGATAGGGAGCCGACGCAGTTCCGTATGTCACGGTGTTAAGTTTAAATACAGAAAGTTGTTCAGAAGGGGATTCACGCCATATTATCATCTGTAAATGTCTTTGATCCTCCTGTATTAATACCTGCCTGAACATCTTTTCTATGTCACCACACGCAACGTAGTTGTATTGACGGAAGCGTAAAAGGATCGCAAACAAATCATTTTGTAAAGGAGGGCCCGTCATCTGGATGTCGTTAAGCGACTTTCCCGATGACGTTGGTTGACTAGCATTAAACACTACCCGTAATTTTGTTGTGATACTATCTTCACGGAATACACCATGGTGAGGTAGAAAATAATTTGTTTTTGCTGTGCAATGTTCAACGCGAGTCATGTGTCCTAGCCTTAGGTATTCTTTCATGAAGTCGCTATACATTTGTTTGTATTGACTATTACGTTCAAGTTTTCTTTCTAGTGACAGAAACCGGCCTTTAGCGATTTCAAAACTATCACCGAGCTTATTTATCGAGTCTTTGAGCGGTATGCGCACAGAGAACCGACCATCGGCTAAACGTTTAGTTGTGTCTATAAATAATTTCTCACAGGCTTGTTCTTCCTGTGAATAGAAGTTATTATTTTGACATGACACTTCCTCTATCTCCCAAAATTTTCGTAACTGTTCCCCAATTTCTAAAGTTTGAGTAAAGTTACATTGAACCGGAATAATGCGCCTAGGTTCAACGTAAATGGGGCCAGCGACTATCCAACCTAGCTTGGTATTTTGGAGATGAGGTCCGTTACTTAAGCGAATTCTACCTTCGATTAATAAATCCCAAAAATGATCTACCCCTAACAATAAATCTATTTTGGACGGATTGCAGTAGGTAGGGTCTGCTAGACTTAATCCGTTAGGTATATTCAATGAGTTTGAATTAATTTTAAAAGTAGGTATCATATTAGTTATTGTGGGTAGGACTAAACATTTAACATTTATATGATAACTGTTGTCGTTTAAAGACCTGAGTTTAATTTCACATAATTGAGCAGAATGTGAGACCGACTGTCCCACTCCTACGATTTGATAAGCGGACTGTATCGACTTTAAATTTAATTTATTACGGAATGACTCAGAAATGATACTATGCTGACTGCCACTATCAAGCAAAGCGCGGGCCCTATGATATTTGTTATCACTATCCGCGACTTCGATAATTGCAGTTGACAATAAAGCGGTATCTAATAACTCCGACTTCACGATAGGATACTCGTTATTACGTTCCGAACATAAATAAGTTTGCGTATGTAGAACTGCAGATGAGTCGGAAGGTTCAGATATTAATGCGCTGTCCTTACTACCTTCATCGTGCAATAAATTGTTGTGTTTGAGATTACATTGCTTACAGGGCCCGAAATAACAATCGTTCGGGGTGTGTCCCTTACGTAAACAATTTGCACACAGACTATTCTTGTTCACAATATCCAACCGATCTTTCATCGATAATTTCAAAAACTGGTTACACGCATACAACGAGTGATTACCGTTACACACGACACATTCACGAGTGTGCTTATTCTTTGGTTTATTCTGATCGGAGTTATGAGTTGACGCAAAACTATTAGTTTTCCGCAAGTTTAACTTATTATCAGGAACTGACTTATTCCCTGGAGGGTGAAGAGAATGATTAGCTTGCACCATCTCCAACGTATTAGCTTTATTCGTTAAGAAATCTAATAAATGGGACAACTTTGATGATTTATCAGTACCTAGTATGCTTTTATGTTGTTCCCATTCCTTTTCCGTAGCTAAATCCAATTTAGAAACAACTATGAAAATAATGAGGGTATCCCACCACTCTGTGGGTTCCCCGAGCGTTTTTAACGCGCGTAAATTCTTGAGCACCGTATCAATTAATTTTCTAATAAGATGAGGTGATTCTTTTGACATCGATTGCGAAGAAAATAACGCTTTTACATGATTATGCACTAATAAGTTGCTGTTGTTAAATCTATGGTTCAGCAAATCCCATGCTATCATGTAGTTTTCAGATGAAAACTCTAAGGATTTTATTACCTGACTGGCATTTCCTGTTAGAGCAGATCTTAAATAATGAAATTTTTGAATATCATCGAGTTGTGTTGATTTATGGATCAAGGAAAGGTAGGTATCTCTAAACTCAAGCCACGCATTGTATGACCCATCAAATGAAGGCAACGTTATAGTGGGCAATTTAACTAACGGGTTTGAGTTGCACCTAGATTTATCACTAATAGCAGAACTAGGGTTACTGACGCTTTGCAATAAACAGTCAACTTCTGTGAAGACCGTATAGTAGGAATTTTCAAAGGATTCACGAATATCTAGTTGCTGAGATAATTCTTTTTCCGGTACTAATTCCTCTATAGAACTCTGAATAAAGTTAAAATCTTGCAATATTGATTTAGCACTTTCAGACCTTAACTTTAATTCCGTTAATTTTTTATCGTTTAACGGTTCATTGATTCGGGAAGTTACAAATTTCGTAAAAAGTGTCAATCTACCCTTTATTGTACCCCTTTTTTTATTTAAATCTTGAATCTTATCGTTAACGCTTTGTAACACTGGTATAGGAGATTTACTACGTACTGTAACTTTATCTAAATCTTCCGAACCTAGACTCATTTTGGCGATTTATGAAAATAAGGGTACTCACGATTTTCCTGCAAACACCTCGGTATAATTACGCGAACCAGAGGCGAGTTACCTGTAATCAGTCACAGTTTTAGCACAAATAAAAGGGGGAGAAGGAAAGGAACGATACGGATGACCAAACCTCTGCTGATTCTTCTTCTCTTCTTCGATGAAGACCCAATGTTCGGCTCGAAGGTCCAATGTTTTGGATTGTGTTGGTTCCCAGGGAAATAAAGCGACTCTTCCGGGTATAAAGTTATAATGTCTTTATAATCTTATTGTGCTAATTACAAGTTACAAATTGCTCTTAAGAAAATCGTTATAATTTAAAATACAAAGTTAAATAATGAATTTACAATTGTCCTCCGTTATATTAATGCGAACGAGCGACAAAAGGGAGCGAATTTAGAGTCTCTCTTCGAGTGAACCAGGGCGACGGCTTATATACTGTAGGATGCGTAGGAAACTGCGCCATCTCGTCCGTCGCTCCGGAACTATTTGATCTGGTTCGATGTGATGCACGTACACGCGTGCGCCGTTGCGTCGCTCAGTCGCTAGATGGCGGTAGGTGTCGTGAACACGTTTACTTACTGAATAATAAATAATCATTTCAATATTTTCTAGTGACCGACCGAAAGTTCGGTTTCGGATTCGGCCAGTTTCGGCCAAATCAACTAGTTTCGGCCTAAGTTTCGGTTTCGGCTAGGAAATGGCCGAAACTTTCGGCCGCGCCGAAACTTGAGTGTTCATGAATTATCGTCCATCGTTCGGCGAACTTCGCGGCTAGCTCGTGCTCGCTCGTCGCGTCGCCCGCGCCGGCCCAGTTCGCCGCCGTCCATCGTTAATCGCATGGAGTTGAGGTTGTGTTTTGCACATACGAGGGCGGTCCCATAATGAATTGGCCTAACTATGAACTAATGAAGGAAATGAAACGAAACCAATTTTATTTTTCAATATAATCACCATGAATACTACTAACACACTTCTGACATCTGTGAATCAACATCTCTTAACCTTTATAAAAATAATCACAATTTTTAGCCTCAAAATGACCGAAGACGGCCGCTTGCAACTCTTCATCGCTTGAAACTTTTCTTCCTCTTAAGTCTCGCTTTAAATTTGGAAATAAATAATAGTCAGACGGGGCCATGTCTGGACTGTGAGGTGGATGTTCAACTTCTGTGAACCCGCATTGACGAACTGCATCCTTCGAAACACCAGCGGTATGAACAGGGGCGTTGTCATGGAGCAACAGGACACCTTTAGACAGCTTGCCTCTTCGTTTTTCCTTTATCTTGTCTCGTAATTTATATATTAAAGAAGCATACTATTAGCCGTTCACGACTGTATTACGTTCTTTAAAATCCACCATCAATATGCCTTGAAAATCCCAAAAGATTGTGCACATCAGTTTTTTAGCCGATTGTTGCACCTTTGCCTTTCTAGGGGGCTTTTCACCCTTATAACGCCATCCCATTGATTCGCGCTTGCTTTGTGGGTCATAATACAAGATCATAGTTTCATCACCAGTCACTAGCCGCTCGATCACAGTCTTTGAATTTTCGCCACAAAGATCCAAAAACTCCGAAGCGCAGCGCAGTCTTTCCTGTCTCTGTACCGCTGAAAGAAGTTTCGGTACCCATCTTGCACTCACTTTTTTCATGTGAAGATGTTTATGGATCGCACGAATACGTACTTTTAGAGAGCCCAAGCCTAGCTGCAATTTCTCTAATCTTCAAACGGCGGTCACTCAGAACCTCCTCTTCGATAAGAGCAATCGTTTCGGGAGTGAGCACTTCCACAGGTCGACCGTCGTGGCAAATGTCTTCGACGGTTTCTCTTCCGAGGCGAAACTCTTTCACCCAATTTTTCACTGTGCTATAGGAGGGGGCAGACTCCTTATACACGTCATCCAATCGTTCTTTTATCTGGGCAGGGTATAAACCTTCTTTAAACAAAAACTTTATGACACTTCGATACTCAGTTGTCGACATTTTGAAAAAATACGCGACTCTCGTTATGCTAATGCCTGCTAAACTAAGACTAAGCATTTCATGTCGATGCGTGTTTCTTATATTAAGTGCACGATAAACGTACTATTTAATGCAACACAACATGTAGCGACATGTCGCGTAGAACTATATCAGGCCAGTTCATTATGGGACCGACCTCGTAAATGATTAGGTAAGTATTCAACTGTCTGTATGTATAATATACATTGTATATTCAAATAAATGTGTAAAAAACACCAGATTTCTGTATACGATAGAAATTTTAAATATGTTTAAGTAAGTTTCGGTTTCGGTTTCGGCCGAAACTAAGAGCAAGGCCGAAAGTTCGGTTTCGGTTTCGGTTTCGGCTGAAAAACCTGTTTCGGTCGGACACAATTTTTTTTATGAGAAACTGAGCCATTTTAAGTTAATACACGTTCACTCGGTGAAATATTCGACTCGACTGAGTGTGAGCGACGAGCGAGCGTAGCGTCGCGAGGCGACTAGGCGAACTAATACGGCCGGGCCGCGCGTGCGAGCGGGAGAGCAAGTTGCGACTCGTCGCGACGGCGCGCCGCGTGTTTCACTCGGCGACGACGCGTCGACATGAACTCACGGCGACGGCGGCGCGCCGGCGCGGCGCTCATATCTAATACAGACAAGAGTTACTTTCGAATTTATAATATTATAGTATGGATTGTCAGAAAAACACGTGCATACAAAAAGATTACCTATATTTTATATATATAACATTATAAGTACTGATTTATTCGATCTAGTCTGCATGTTAATTAGGTTTCCAGAGCCACGTTAGCCACGCCAGTAATTTCTCATTCATGTGTCCGCCCCCCCCCCCACGTGATGAGATAGTCAATCCGGACGTGTGGTTGTTTAGGGGGTAGTTGATTATTGGTGGTACGAACTTTAATGAGGATGACGGACGGGACGTTATATTACTGGTGTAATGTTATCAGTAACGTCACATTTTAACTTTTTTTTTAAACATTCGTGTTATATTGAAATTAACGTTACGTAACGGTTGTTATTTTCAATTTGGTAACATTAACAAGCCCTGTAGACGACCTCTGCCAATCCTTTAACCTAGAAAGACAAAATTTATAACTTTTATCGGTGTAATTTTGATTGTTCTTAATAACCAAACAATGCCAGCTCACTGCAGTTACAACTTACACCCGAAATTTTCAAGTCGAAATAAAATTCATTTGAATCGCATAACTGCTAAATTGACTCTTATTTGTATCGAAATCATGTCGATTTAACAATCATTTCAAGCAATTCATTTTCAATTTCAAGTAATTAAGTTGATTTCAAAGTGACTAGCACTATTGAAAAAGTTATAAAAATGTTTGAAGTTGTAGCGTAAACTGAACTTTAATGATTAAAACTCATATACATAATTAGATATTTGTTTAGGTACATTTTTGGAAAATAAATCGCGGATGCAGATTTGGTAAAATTCCTATATATACATATTACTTAGATGAAAATGTATTCGTGGGAAAAGGATTTGCTTTTCGAAAATCTTCTTCGTGAAAAATAGATTTAGTTTTCATATCAATCATATTGGATTGGGTAAATCTACTCTAAGCACGTAGAGCACACCGCGGGGATAGGAGAGTACTTGATGAAATATGTCTTTTGGAAAATTTAGCCCAGCCAAAGACGGCGCGGGCGTGAACTAATTGGTAGAAAAATAAAACCTTTATAAAGGTTACCTTTATAACTGCTAGTCTTAACTAAATTAATAGAAATTTATGGCGAAATGCTCTATTTTAAAATATAGACGACAAAAATTGTTTCTTTTTTTATTTTTAAACGACATTAATTATTATTTTCTTCTGTTGTTACGGATTCCATCGATAGAAAATTCGAAACGTGCAACTCAAACTCAAACTCAAAGCATTTATTTCAATTAAACCATTTACAGGCACTTTTGAATTGTCAAGAAGTCGGTCAGTCAGAAAATATGAAGCTAGTTGCCCAACCCAGTACGATCCTTCTTCACAAATGCGTCGGCTGTCCGATTTAGAATCAATTTAGTGTAGTGTGATCACAAGCTTCCGACTTCCTAGTTAGTGTTCCAAACTAGATTTCCTAAAAATTAGATAGTGTATTTTTTAGTTGCCATGGAGCGGTGGTGTGGAGTGCACCGCGGTTTTGCCATCGAGGCGTACATTTCAAGAGCATTTTCTCTTACTGAAACACGGCCTCGACTTTAAAAATCGTTACAATATTCGTCGATTACCTACGTGATGGACCATCGATCAACCTTATTTAGTCTTGGGTAGCAAAGTTCAGAGCTACAGGATCAACATTCAACAGCCCCAGGCCCTGTTCTGGACAAACATTTTCTTCCGGACGGAGTTTACGGACGAAAATGTTCGTGTTATGGCTTCTGTAACTGAAAATCCCTGTTTATCACTTCGTGCACGTTCATCGATATTAGGAATTACGAAATCAACCTTACAAGTTATACTTAATGCGAAAAAAACTCAAGTTCCATCCATATTATTTATAAAATTCAAATCGTTCAAGATTTACACGATTCACTCGCTCTGTAAACGCGTTTTTAAAAACATGCTTGCTAGACGTGACGAGTGTGCTAGGCTTGATGGTCAATATTTGCTTGATGGTCAATTTTAATCATTTTGAAGGGCTAACACATCTATACTAATATTATAAAGCTGAAGAGTTTGTTTATTTGTTTGTTTGTTTGGTTGAACGCGCTAATCTCTGGAACTACCAGTTGGATTTGAAAAATTCTTTTTGAATTTGATAGCACAATTCTTGAGGAAGGCTGTAGGCTATATAATATCACGCTATGACCTTTAGGAGCCGAGCAAAAGGAAAGAAGTCAGAAAGAACGCTACGCAAAAACGAAGTAATAGCGCGGGCAGGCGATGCGATGCGATGGGCCACCCCATCGCATCGCATCGCCTGCCCGCGCTATTACGTCGGAGTAACAAGAAATTTCACGCGGACAAAGTCGCGGGCAGAAGCTAGTAAGAAATAAAATAGTTAAGGCTCCTTCAAATAGGCGCGACACGCGATAAAATCGCGCGCGACACAAAGGCACCGCAAGTCGCGCAATGCCTTTATGTTGCGCGCGCGATTATATCGCGTGGCGCGCCTGTTTCTAGGAGCCTTTATTTGAAAAGCTGCGATTGGAATTCTTAATTTTCATAATCTAGGTAGGTAGATAGGTAATCAGAGTCACTTGATTTAGTTTAATACCTCGTCAAAAGGCTTCAATCACTGTAAGTAAACGTCAACAGTTAATTGGCTATCGTTTAATTATGCGATCCATTAATTACCACCATACTTCTAACCACCAGCCACTAATTTAACACTATACAAGCTTAATTAATCGCTATACCCATCTTTATAAGATTGATTATTGTTTGCATCGATTTGTGCTACATTCACGAAAGAGTCGTGTTAAAACAATCCGTGCGAATCAAGTCTCGAGAACAATAAGTTTTCACTATCATCGAAAAGTATCGAACAAGTAGACATTGTTTGAGATTTTGTCTTTTGTTGATACCGTTGTCGCTTCTTGGACATCACTTTCTCCAGCTGTAAAACTATCGATAGTCCACTTAACAAAGCAGTTGTAGAGTGCGTGAGCTGGGCCCTAAGCGATTTCTTCAGAAAGTTGTTCAGGGTGCTTAGGGAGTCAACATACTAAAAGTCCCCGCGTCTAGGAGGTGAGCCGGAGTGGGGGGAGAGGGGAAGCGTAGACAAAACTTGTAGATATTACTTTTCAGCTCCCTCCCACCAACTGAGATCGCAGCTATAAACAGCATTGTCCTATACACTTTTTCTAAATTCTAATCAGTTTTCGTGCATCACGCTCTGAAAAGCCCCGCTGGTGTCTGTCTGTCTGTTACCTCTTCACGCTTAAGAGCGTTACTCCAGAACGGCGCGCCTCGCGTTTAGGTAAATTTACTCACACAGCTATACAGTTAAACGCACACACAGCCGTCTGTGTTGGAGCGCGTATCATACACCGCTTAGAATCATCTTGATACTTAGCCAGTTTTTAGTTAGTAGGGAATGTTTTCGTTTTCCGTAAGCGGGGATTCAGTTTTTTGTTTATTGTAATAAATGAGCAATTAAATTATTATTAGTTAGGTTAAAGTAAATAAAAACAATTTCGTGTAAAATAAAATCTTAATATTTGTTGTCTCTAAGTTTCATGGACCTAGCTTTTCGGGGATCAACAATTTCGGGTAACAGGCATTTATTGTAAAAGCTGACTAGCCGATGTTCCATATTTTCGCTCCAAAATTTATCGTCCCTGATTATGTTTTCAGTCTTCAATTTAAAATCTTTGCCTGTCCACACAGCAAACAGACAGTAATTTCTGTTAGTTATATGCAGCTGCCCCTGTATCTGATAAAACCAGTCATGGCGTCGATTCACAGATCCATCTATTTTCCAGAATTTAATTTTTTTTTGGCTAATAGCAAAATCTGCCTCTAATCCAAATGCCGAACTAGGACATTTAATTTCGGTGATGCCATCATCGTCGATTAGTCCATCCGGCGAAGCACCTGTAATCATAATAATTTGAAACTCAATACTCTAATTACTTCTTTTTAATAGAATTTAAGAATACAAAAATAAATTGTTTGTTAGAAAAATCTAAACTTGTACCTGCAACTGTTCTATGGCCACTTTTTCGTTTACTTTCCCATGTTGAATACTAGGGATATGGTCCAAGGAATATGAGGAAAGAAATTGTTTAACCAAAGGGGCTGGGCTAATAGTCGATCGCCGTTTGCACACTTTACAGAATGAAGAGGCTGTCAATAAACAACGTCGTAGCTCTAGCCAAAGTGCACTCTCTGCCTGAAGTACAGTATCCCTTTCAACTTCTTGTCTATTATTTACCTATAACATAAAATTTGGAAATATATTTTTAAGTCTAATATTATCAGAAACAATGTACAACATGTATCTGAACTTATGAAAGTATACTGTAAATACGCACTTGTTCTTGAAGGTTCTTGTTTTATTTGTCCTAAAATATGTTTATAAAGACCAAGTCATTCTTACAAGATTCCCTGCGTCAGGATCTTGAATTGAAGCCGTTTCTAATGCCTGCAAGTTTTCCTGAATTTCCAGTGTTTTATCACTGTCTTTTTCATTTTCTTGAGTCTGAAAATAATATGTAGAGTATAATATAGTGACACAAACCGTATGCACCATGACAGGCGATCGATTGTCGGCTTAAGATAGCACATAACTAACAATGTTTTTTTTGTGCTAAAATATGTATAAAAATGACCAAGTAATTCTTACAAGATTCCCTGCGTCAGGATCTTGAATTGGAGCCGTTTCTAATGCCTGCAAGTTTTCCAGAATTTCCAGTGTTTTTTCACTGTCTTTTTCATTTTCTTGATTCTGAAAATAATATGTAGGGTATAATATAGTGACACAAAAAGTTAGGACAATGACAGGCGATCGATTGTCGGCTTGAGATAAATAAATAATGAATAAAGGTCTTATTTAGTTTTGGTTTAACAACTGCTCAATCAAAACCAAGGAAACACGTGTCTGCTGCAGCTAGTAAAATATAAAGTAAAAAAATAAAACTTACAACAGCATTTTTATTTAAGTCCTGGTTTTGAAGTATTTGAACTTCTCTTTTCTGCCTATAACAACGAATTGGATATTAACTTTATCTTATTACTACTGTGTTTCATAAAAATATCCAAACAAAAAGTAATAAAAAAAAATTACTTCAAAAAGTAGTAAGTATATTGTTTCTTATTACACCTAATAAAAATATATTTTTTATAAGTAGAGAACCTCGGTAACATACCTTTTAGCTTCATTAGCCTTGGCCAAATTTTCGTTTTTTTTTTGTTCCCATATAGCGCCTTTTGTTAGCTATATCTGAAAAAAAAAAGTAAATTGAAAACATACATAAAGAAGTCTAATTTAATTTTTCTTAAGTTAATAGAACACCATTACATTAAAATATGTACTCACCAAAGTTTTGTAATATAGGTAATAAAAATATATTATAATAAAAAGCATCAACATGTCCTAGACGCGCTAAAAACTCGCGAAAGTACGATAATATTTTACGCGACTCGCGGCTACGGGAGCGACACACGTCCTACCTCTGAAAGGCCTCAGCCGGCACTGAGCGCTGGCGTGATTCCGCGCCGATTATATAGCAGCACTAAATAATTCATAGTAAAATAAAAAAATAAGTTATTAAAAAAATATTTGTACCATGTTTTAGAACGTAAATGTCTTCGTTTACTAGGCCTAAAATAACATATAAATATTTCAGATTTCATCCTAAACTAACGCGTTTAAAATATCGAAAAGTGGCTAAAATTGACACTTTTGAATATACTTTTCTTGAATGAAAACTTACAGTAATCGTTTTTTTTTTTCAGCCATGCACTAATAAATGCTATTATTATTTATAAAGCAACGTTGTCATAAGTTTGTCGTATATGGTTTTACTAATACCTTGCATTTGCGTAGACTGTCGATCGCTAGTTTAAAAAAAGGCTTGCATAAAAACTGTTCTAATGAGAAAACTGTACGAATAAATGAAAATGTTTTTCAGCCATGCACTAGATTATGAAATTCCCATTAATATGACGTCAATATCTTATCTATAAATTAAACAGATTATGGTTTTATTGTCCGTCGCAAATCATCAATTTTGACTCCAGCGTGGCTCTAACGGATCAACCCTCTTAAGGGCCTAGTCTTCTATTGCACAATTTAAGAATCGCGTGCGGCGAGTCCACGCGCCGTGCGTCTGCACCCGGGCTCCCTGCAGTCCCCGCATTCATCCTACCTAGCGATATTTGACACGGTCGGAAAGTTGCTCTACTAAGTAATAATCATTATTTATTTATATTTGAATGGTACCTTGGCGGGGGTTGCTCTTCCTTCGCGCCTCCGGTTTTTATATAAATTCGTTCATGCTAGATAGTAATACCAAAAAACAAGTTACGACCGATGAAGATTTTCAGATGACAAAAAATAACTCCTTAAATAAACGGAACCTTCTGACCAAAAAAGAGATGAACTACAGAAACAGACGATAGACCAAAGTTTCTACTTTCGATCACATATTATGGTAGAGATAATGGACAAAAAGTATTATCTCTGCAGGAAAACGTCACAATTGCCAGTTGCGGTCTTTATATTAAACAAACAGTCCAATATTTAGGAGCCAGTCCCGATGGTATTTATAAACACAAAGATGGAAAAACAGGACTGGTAGAAGTAAAATGCCCACTTTCTGCAAAAAATATGCAATCTGAAGAAACGATAAAAGAAAAAAAAAATGGAAATGTAACATTAGGAGAAATACGTTTGCGATTGACAAAAACCACGTCTATTATTTCCATACTCAGAGCCAATTAAACATTACGGAGATGGATATGTGCTTATATGCCGTATGGGCTGGAGTGGACTACTCAATGAAAGTCGAATAATATAAAAAGAGACCCTACGTTCTGGCACTACAAAATGGTAGGCCCATTGACAAAATTTTATTTGCATTGTCTGCTCCCTGAGCTAATTGATTCCCGCCTTAAAAGACCCGCCATAAATATAATTCAACCTATTGAGAAAAAAGTAAAAAGAAATAAGAACCACGTCTTTTACAGCAGACTTTGTGAAATGACAACACCCACAAGACCACGAGAATTATCAGAAATCTACCCCAATATAACCGTCGAGAGATGGTTGTATTCAAAATTGAAAAATTCCCTCAACGGAAGAAAAAAAAATGCGCTAGTCCCAAAGAACGCCATGAAATCGCTCACACAGACACTACACATCACATCAGACACAACACAGACACCAACACATGCTCATCGCAGACTTATATTTTATCGCCTTCAAAGTATGCTCCTTCAGAAACGATACACTTACGCCAACGAATAATCCAATCATCAAAACATTTTTTTAAATTTGGAATTGGTTTGCTTTTGACTCTAGTCTAGCTCAGAGGTGACAGAGACAAAGTCGACGATGGAGTGAGCTTACCCAGAAGAAGCCTATTCACTCTCTCTTTGAAGAGATTCAGGTTGTATGCGCTCGGTAACACATTTTTAAACGCTTTTTCCGGAATTGAGTTTAGTTCTCGCCGCGAATATTCCTTTGTCTTACCGAATGAAAACGGTGCCACGAAGTGGTAATTTGAGCTTAGGAAAAAGAAAGAAGTCGGCTGGAGCCATATCTGGTGAATAAGGTGGTTGCTCGATAATCACGAATCATGTATTTGTTGAGCTTTTGGTCAAAAATTTGTTTACAAAGATGGCCTTGTGCGAAGGCGCATTATTGTGGTGCAAAATCCAACAATTTTCTTTCCACAAATCTGGCCTTTTTCTTCGAATTTGCTCTCTTAAATGCCGCATAACGCTCAAATAATATACTTTATTTTTTTCGATATACTTTATTTATTTCGAGCTTCTGACAAGTTGGTAACATCTGAAAAAGGTTGCCGAGAGCCAGCAGTGGACCTGTGAAAATAAAAAAGTCATAAATTATTAACAGAGTTTTCAGAAGTACCTATTAGTAAAAAATCATCGTACTAAAAGATATCCGACTTTGGTCTAAATAGCCCTAAAGTATAGTAGACTAGGGGTGCTAGGGCAGAAAACCTCCACGTGTGCCTGGGGGCTGGAGTTCCTTTCTGGATACGTCCGGGGGGAAGACCAGTTTTCGGGCCGGTGCATCCTGGGGTGCGGGCAGCGAGTTCCCATTGGGATTATTTCCCAGTGGGATCTCGCTGTCCGCATGCTAATATTCTGCCACGAGGACCGCTCCACACATGTCGCTCTGAGTAGCAGAGCGGCAATTGTGGTGGGGTCAGAGCGGGCCCGGTGTGCACTTACCCTGCCGCCGGGCAGGCAGGAGGGGTAACCCCCCTCCTGCCACCGCTAATCTCGTAGCCCCGGAGACAGTTAAGGTCATGTCTCTGGCTGTTGAAGGGGGTCGAGGGTCTTGGCTTAACCGCCCGGACCGCGAGGAAGATTAACCTCTATAAAAAATTCCCCAAACCTCCAAGCGGCGGCGCACCGTGACGGAGGTTGTAAGCTTGGCTGATGGGTAGCTTGATTCAGTCGCTAGTGCGAACCATAGTATTTTTGAGCAAGTAAAACAATATATGTACTCGTGGGAACAAATATGGGAAATAAAAACAAAACACAAAAAACAACAGACGAAGTGAGGAGTGATGCGGAGTCGGAGTCCGACGCCGCATCTGGACGAGCAAGCACGGGGGACTCAAAGAGCCCCTGCCGTGCCAAGGAGATGGCCGCTGCAACGAAGAGATTCTTCAGTAAGCGGCCAAGGTCAGGGGACGGCCAGGGGTCGTCCTCCGACGGGGAGCTGGCCTCGGCTCGAAAGATCCCCACCAGCAGGCGGGGTGGAGCTAGAGAGCGAGGCAAGGGGAGGGGGCTCACTGCCAGGGAGGCAGCGGAGAGAGCGGAGGAGCCCACAAGTGAGGGGGGGGACCGGTCGCGCGGTCGCTTCGGGGCCCTCAAGCGACGAGGCGGGTGCGGTTGGAGGCCCCGATGCTGACCGCAAGCTAAGGTTTGCGGCGGTCGTGGAGGCCGCGATCCGGGACGTGGCCCTGAAGAAGGTTCAAACCTCTAAAAACAGGGCCGTAGTCTCGGCGACGGCCTCCATCATGGCGGCAGCGGAGGCGGCCAACTACGCCGGCCCTTCGGCCGGCGATGTGGCCGAATTGCGGGCGGAGGTCACCCGCCTGACGGCCGCCATGGAGCTTCTCCAGAAGGAGAATGAGAGGCTCCGAGCAGACCTGGCCGGCCTGCGGGCCTCCGGGGGCGCGCAGGCGAACCAACCGGCCCAGCCTAGCCAGCCCGTCCCGGTGGAGAACCAGGTCCTGAACCTGGTTCGGCAGGAGCTGGCGGCCTTCCAGGAGCGGTTCTCCGTCCTGGAGGGTATAGTCCTGCGCCCCGCCCTGGCGGGCAGGTCAGCTCCGGGGCCAAAGGCGGCCTCGTACGCGGCCGCCGCGGCAGCTGCCGCCTCCGAACCCGGGCCAGCCAAGCCGACATCGGCTGGCGGAGCCCCAGCGCCGGCGAAACCGGCGTCGGCGAAACCGGCGCCGCCGAAATCGGTGCCGGCGAAACCGGCGTCGGCGAAACCGGCGCCGCCGAAATCGGTGCCGGCGAAACCGGCGTCGGCTAGTAAAGCCCCGGCGCCGACGAAACCGGTGTCCACCGGCAGCACCCCGGTGTCGGCAAGGAAGGGGGGCAGAACGGCACAGGAGGCGAAGGCCCCAGAGTCTGCGCCCCGCCCCCAAAATTCTAACACTGCTCCTACAACTGCCACCGAATGGCAGGTGGTTGGGGAGCAGAAGAAGGCGGCCAAGGCGGCCAGAAAAAAGGCGCAAAGGCGGCGCCGTAAGGAGCGAGCCGTCGCGGCTAAGCTTCGCGCCCCGAAGACCGCGGCTGTAGTGATAACGCTACAGCCGGACGCGGTAAAGAGGGGCGTAACATACCGCGACGTGCTCACGAAAGCGAGGGAGACGGTGGACCTCCGAGAGCTGGGGATCACCGGGGGACTCCGGCATAGGGTGACCGCCACTGGCGCCCGCATGCTTGAGATCCCCGGTGCGACAAGTGGCCCCACCGCTGATGCCCTAGCTGAGAAGCTAAGGGCATCTCTGAATGCGGAGGAGGCTCGAGTCTCCAGGCCCGTCAAGTGCGCGGACATGCGCATATTGGGCCTGGATGACTCCGTAACGGAGGGAGAGGTGGTGGCCGCCGTCGTCAGGACGGGCGGGTGTCTGGCCGAGCAGGTGAAGGCGGGCACCATACGTCCTGACTTCACGGGAATGCGAACCTTAACGGTAAGCTGCCCCGTGACGGCGGCCAGAATAATTGCGGAGGGCCGAAGGCTCCTGGTGGGCTGGGTTTCAGCGCAGGTCAAACTGCTGGAACCCAAGCCTTTGAGGTGCTTCCGATGCCATGTGGGGCACCACGTTGGCGTCCAGTGCACCTCGGAGGTGGACCGCAGCACACTGTGCTTCCGTTGTGGTCAGCCCGGACACAAGGCCGGCTCGTGCAACGCCGCGCCGCACTGCGTCGCATGTGCGGCTGCTGGCAAGCCGGCCGATCACCGGGCGGGGAGCAAGACCTGCGCTCCACCCGCCGGAACCAGGAGGAAAGACAGGCCCGCCGCCGCCGTAGCCACCCCCACCGTCGCCGCCGATGCCGCCACTACCGCCGCCGCCGCCGCCGCTGCCACTGCCAATGCCGGCGCCGCCGCGGCTGCCGCCATAAACACTGCCGAGGGGCCCCCGCAAGGGGCCCGGGAGAGGGCTGAAATGGAGGAGTAATGGCTCCATTACGCCTCCTCCAGGCGAACATCAACCACTGCGCCTGCGCTCAGGACCTGTTGCTCCAGAGCATGGCGCAGTGGTCGATTAACATCGCCGTGGTCGCTGAGCCGTACTTTGTCCCGCCCAGGGATGACTGGGTGGAGGACCTGAGCGGCTCAGTGGCCATCATTTTGTCGGCCGCCGCCGGCACCCCGTCCCTCGAAAGCGTCACGAAGGGACAGGGGTGCGTAGCAGCACGGTTCGGAGAGATTGTAGTAGTGGGAGTGTACTTCTCTCCGAGCCGAACTCTCGCCGAGTTCCACAACTCTCTAACAGAGTTGAGTGTCGTCGTCGCTGGAAACCATTCCTTCCCCGTGCTAGTGCTCGGGGACTTCAACGCCAAGAATTTGGCCTGGGGTTCCCGTTACACGGATGTGCGGGGCAGGATGGTGGAAGACTGGGCTCTGGAAACAGGCCTGGTCGTCCTAAATCGGGGTTCTGTTCCCACGTGTGTGCGGATGCGGGGTGAGTCAGTGGTGGACATCTCGTTCGCAAGCCCCGCTCTGGCACAGCGTGTTATTGACTGGCGCGTCATGGAGGAGGTGGAGACCTACTCCGATCATCGGTACATCCGGTTCGACGTCTCCACTCAGACCTCCAGCGCGCTGGTCCAACAGGCCCCGAGTGGTCCGCGGTGGGCGCTGAAGCAGCTGGACCGGGAGCTCCTCCTGGAAGCCTCGATCGTGCATGCCTGGGTGACATCACCGGACAGGCCTGCCGACATTGACGATGAGGCGGAGTGGTTCCGGGAGGCCATGTCCGAGATATGTGACGTGGCAATGCCCCGAGTCCGGCCAGGACGCGCCCGACGTCAGGTGTACTGGTGGTCGCAGGAGGTGGAGGCGTTACGCAAGGCGTGCGTCGACGCGCGGCACCTGTACACCAGGCACCGCAGGCTCCGCATCCGCCCTCCGGATGCGGAAGCCAGGGAGGCGGAGCTGTACGAGGGGTACAGAGCGGCGAAGACCGCCCTCCATGAGGCTGTCCAGCGGGCCAAGTACACAGCCCGCGAGGAGATGCTGGAGACTCTGGACAGAGATCCGTGGGGGCGCCCTTACAAATTGGTGCGGAATAAACTCCGCACCTGGGCCCCCCCGCTGACGCAGAGTCTCCGCCCCCAGCTTGTGGAGGAGGTGGTGAGCGCTCTGTTCCCTTCACGGGGGGAGCACACTCCCCCGCCTATGGCTCCGCCACTTGCGGTGCCCGAAGCGGACCACACAGACGACGACGACATCCCCGAAGTGACCGGGGAAGATCTGAGAGCGGCGGTAGGAAGGCTGAAGGCCAAAAATACCGCCCCAGGACCCGACGGCTTGCCAGGTAAAGCCTGGGTCCTGGCCTCGAAGGCTCTCGGGCCTCGACTGGAGGCGCTCTTAAGCGCATGTATGGAGAGAGGCCAGTTTCCACTCCGTTGGAAGACGGGGAAGCTGGTCCTCATTCAGAAACCAGGGCGCCCTGCGGACTCTCCGTCCGCATACCGGCCCATCGTGCTGCTCGACGAGGTGGGCAAGCTCTTTGAGAGAGTAATTGCGGGCCGCCTCGTCGGGCACCTGGTGAGGACGGGGCCGGATCTCGCGGACAGCCAGTTCGGCTTCCGCAAGGGGCGCTCGACGGTGGATGCCATCATGCGCGTAAGAGCCCTCACGACGGGGGACGCGGTGTCCCGGGGTGGGGTCGTCGTGGCGGTGTCACTCGACATCGCCAACGCGTTTAACACCCTGCCCTGGGGCTGCATTGGGGAGGCACTCCGGTATCACCGGGTGCCGACCTACCTCCGTCGAGTAGTCGGGGCGTATCTGACGGACAGAGCCGTCAGCTACCCCGGTCGCGATGGGGAGTGGAACCGGCGAGAGATGTCGTGCGGTGTTCCACAGGGTTCGGTTCTGGGGCCGCTCCTGTGGGACATCGGTTACGACTGGGTGCTGCGGGCCGACCTCCCTGATGGCGTCAGCGTGGTTTGCTACGCTGACGACACGCTAGTCCTGGCGCAGGGGAGGTCGCATCAGGCGGCGGTCGACGCGATGACACGCGGGGTTGCGATAGTCGTTGAGAGGATCCGGCAGTTGGGTCTCGAGGTGGCATTGCACAAGTCCGAGGCCATGTCGTTTCATGGGCCCCGGAACACGCCACCATCGGGATCCCAACTAACGGTAGGAGGGGTTCACATCGGCGTCGGGACGACGATGAAATACCTGGGTCTCGTCCTCGACAGCCGGTGGAACTTCGTTGAGCACTTCCGACGTTTGGCTCCCAAACTGGAACGGGCCGGGGCCGCCTTCAAGCGGCTCCTGCCCAACCTGAGGGGGCCAAACGCCTCCTGCCGGAGGCTTTACGCGGGGGTCGTGCGGTCCATGGCCCTATACGGTGCCCCGGTGTGGGCGCGTTCACTGCGGCGGCGAGCCGCCCATTATTTGAACGCGCCCCAGAAGGTGATAGCCACAAGGCTGATCCGGGGCTACCGCACGATCTCGGGCGAGGCGGCAAGCCTCCTTGCCGGACTGCCGCCATGGGATCTGGAGGCGATAGTCCTCGCGCGCCTGTATGAGTGGCGCGCGGAGGCACTACGCCGGGGGGAAACTCCGCTTCCGCAGCAAATCGCGGCGGAGCGGACGGACCTCCGGCGCGATCTCATGGCGGCATGGAAAGAGCGACTGTCGCAACCCAGCGCAGGGCACGCCACGATAGCGGCGGTAAGACCCCTCTTTGAGGAGTGGTTAGAGAGGCGTCACGGCGCCCTCACCTACCGCCTGACGCAGGTCCTCACCGGACACGGAAGTTTCGGGAGGTTCCTGCACATAATCAGGCGGGAGGAAACGCCCGGGTGTCACCATTGCCAGGATCGCCCAGAGGACACGGTGGAGCACACGGTGGAGGTCTGCCCCGCTTGGGCGGAGCACCGCCGTGTCCTCGTTGAGGCGATCGGCAGCGGCGGCGGCCTCTCGCGTCAGGGCCTGGTTCGAGCCATGGTCCGGGGCGAGAGGGAGTGGGGGGCAGTCGCCTCCTTCTGCGAAGCAGTCATGCTAGCGAAGGAGGCGGCGGGATGGATGAGGGAGAGAGCCTCCCGTCCCAGCCGCCGCGGGAGACGCTCCGGGCGTCGGGAGCCGCGCGACGACTCCCGGCCACCGTAGGCGCGGGCCTGCGGGCGGAGAGTAATGGGTAGCTCACCGTCCGATCAGGACCAGGCCCGTGCCGGACGGCGCGTACGTGTTCCACGCGCGCCTCAAAGAGATGTCAGCAACAATGGAAGGGGCCCGTCAGGGCCGAAGCCTGCCGGGTCAGCGGGATTGTCCGAAAGGGTTACCGCTGGCCCGGAACATAAAGGGCGAAGGAAGGAACACGGGTGGGTTTTAGTCAGTAAGAGTCTGACACTCCCTTCCGCTCCACCCAGAGCGGGAGGAGTCATTTGATGATTTCCCATCCTGAAAAAAAAAAAAAAAAAAAAAAAAGTATAGTAGACTAGCGATCTAATACATACATAAACACCAAAAACACAACCCACGCCATACATTCCCCTCACACACTCACCCCCCATACACACACCCCCACACACTCACTCCCACACACTCACTCCCCATACCTCATACAGATACATCTATCAACACATAATCACGCCCTCCCCACATACACTCACGCCCCCCACACACGTTTAGATATCGATACCCAACACTTTTGCGGAGTTTCGCTATCTAATTTAATTTGACCCTGTATACGATATTATCTAAACACGACGAAATACAAAAAATAAAGATTTGATGATTTTTTTGGGGCCAATGACCGCTGGTAGTATTGTTACTTGAAGTGTGAGTTGATAAAATCTGTTTCATCGTGTTGAGATATCAATATCCATCACGTTTGTGGAGTCTCGCTAGCTAATTTAATTTGACCTTGTAGTTAGGCCCTAAACATGAATACTGTAAACAGTTCTACTTACCTTTGGATTCTATTTCTCTTCATCAATTCTACGTTTGAGGCCAATTTTCTTTTTCTTGTACAGGCATATTTTTTTTTACGTTTGCGATCCATTTTGGAGTCAAATATTTACAAAACTATTACTGATACACAAATATTTACAAAACTATTACTGATATACAAATATTTACAAAAAACTCGAAAAATTATATACAAAAAATAATAAAGTAGAGCAACTTTAGATACACAACAATGCGCATCCTATGTTAGAGCAGGAGCAAAGTTAGAGCGAGAGGGAACAGTTAAAATCCGTCGTGGACCACACGTCTGAACGCTCCGACCGTGCAGTGGCCACTAAGAAATTTCTTTTTTTTTTTTTTTAGAATATGGCATCTCGTAGTTGACCTTGAGAGGTCGTGACTACTTAACCGGACAATGAAAAAAAAAAAAAAAAAAAAAAACAGTCAACGCAAAAAAAACAGTCAACGCTAAGAAATTTCTCTCTCAATTCTTGTTTATAAACCCCTTTTTTGTAGGTCTTTTGAAAATATTACTATTGTTAGGGTAAGGTGATTTAGGTGCTATTTTTTTTGTATTTGCTTATTGAACTCTTGGCATTAAAATAATCTAATTAATACATACATACGATGCATAGTTATTATGAAAAAAACCGTTTATTAAGAGATAAAAACAGAGAATTTTGATGAAATTGTGACGTCTAAATTAAGAAAATGGAATATAATTAGAAAAAACTAATCAGCACATTTTGAAGACGAGAATGTTGAGATAAATATGTGCTGAACAGATTTCCAAATTAATTCTTCATTGCCCTAAACTAAGCGCCCAAACAGAACTCGAAATGATGTTGGGCGCGAAAGAGCTGTATTTAACGCTTCATTTACCTAACTTATTACATCTAAATGAACTTAAAAAAAATAACTAGCTATTACTTATATTGTGGTTATTTATGTGCAATAATAAAATTTCATGTAATTTCATTGCTTTGTTTAAAAAAAAAAATACAAAGTTGCGCAAATAATTCGCCGCGAGTGAATTTTGCAAGACTGCAGCCTTAAACAGCTGAACCGATTTAGATGAAATTTGGTACTTATAGAGATAGTTTGAGTTTCGGGAAAGGACATAGGATAGTTTTTATCCCGATACTCCCACGGGAAACTTATGCGGGAGAAACCGCGGTGGCTTCTAGTACATAGATAAAAGTTTCGATAACTCAACGGCCAGTGAACGGATTTGAATGAAATTTGGTAGGTTAGGTTAGATTAGAACCTAGGCTTTTTTTTTTTTTCACGTGGAGAAATGCTCATGCATACTACACTACCACGGGGAGATAGTGCAGTAATTATGTGGGACTCTAACCCACTAAAACTCCACGGTGTCCTCCTCTGCCGCTTACGGCGGGAACACGGGCACGCGTTAGCACTCATCCGTGAACCCGCCGCGGCCGTCCGTTACCGGACCCTCCTCTGGGGAGTACTCCCCATCACCGGCGCACCAGAACACATAGCACGCCGTGACCATCCCAGGGACCAAACCAGCACATGGGCGCCAGACGACCCCGTGTCTGGGCACCCTTGGTCCCCCTGTGACGGGTCAGAACATTGGCCCCGCCGCCTGCCAATTTTCGGCTGCAGAGGATAGGGAGAGCGGCCAACGCAATACCGACACTCCTCTTCCCCTGCAGCCCCACCGCGTCCGCCATCTTACGGTGGCGACCCCGTCAAGGCCGCGGAAGGTAGGGAGAGCGGCGCACCGTAATACCGGCACTCCTCTCCCGCCGCGGCCTTCAACCCTCAGCCGCGACGCCCCCGTTACGACATCACGGCCCGCCTCAGTTGCGATGCCGCTCAAGCGGCACCGCAACCTACTTTTGACCGCTACGTCGTCGGCTTGGAAGCAAAGCCCTGACGAGCGGCCCCTCCTCGGGTTCCTCTTAGCTTCACCGTGGGGTTCTAAACCACGGCTACTGAGCCCCCCCGCCTCGACAATGCGGGAACCCACCGGGGGGAGGTTAGATTAGGACCTGGATTAACATATAGGCTAGTTTTTATCCCGAAATAACGCCGAAGTAGCAGCCAACAGCTAGTGTTTGATAAAAGTCGTTTATTCGAAAATTTTCACTTTTCCGGAACGTTTAGTTCGAAAATGGGTAGGAATTCGAAAAAAGTGTTTAAGCTAAAAGTTGTAGAAAATTTTATGAGCTTTCATTACGTAGAAGATATTTCTTGTCTGCGACGCATCGTTTTAAAGATATTAGCGAAAAACTCAAATGTGGGAACTTTTATCCCAAAGGCTCACCTCCTAGCCGCGGGGACTTTTAGTATGTTTACTCCCTAAGCACCCTGAAAAACTTTCTGAAGAAATCGCTTAGGGCCTCAACTCACGTACTCTACACCTCCTTTTGGGTCAATCGTTGAGTGGACTACGAGATCAATAAAAATATTATTAAATTCGTCTTTGACATTTCTCGGGACCCTGACTTGTGAGGTCGCGAACCTTCGGAAGGCGTAGAAACCGCATCGCACAATCAGCCTATACTGTTCCCACTGCTAAGACAGGACTCTTATCTTCGAGAGGGAGTGGGCTATAATCCACCACGCAGGTCCAGTGCGGATTGATGGATGTCAAGTCTTCGAATTCCTAGTTCTAAGGCATGCCGGTTTCCTCACGATGTTTTCCTTTGCCGTTTTGAGAAGTTTTTTTGGGCTTAAGTATATTGATGCATTGGCAAATATTTCAGAGGGTGAAAGTATACTCTTGAAGAATATGAACAACTTTTATTATCGGACCAACTTTGGAATAGCAAATATACATGCATTCATGCATTTTCATAAAAGTATTGAAGTTTTGCATGAAACAGCAAATATTGGTGTGGACTATTAATATGATACATTTATACGGGCTTATATTGATGCATTGGCAAATATTTCAAAGGGTGAAAGTATACTCTTGAAGAATATGAACAACTTTTATTATCGGACCAACTTTAGAATAGCAAACATACCCCGTTTCTTTCATGCACTTTCATAATAGTATTGAAGTTTTGTATAAAAGAACAAATAATATCTGCTGTTTCGGAATTCATATAGGTAACTAGGTACATCATAGTGAATGCATGCTTACCAGCTTATAAGTAAGTGGACCTACCTACTTATAAGTTGGATAACATCCATGATCCGATAAAAAGCCTTATCCACTAGATTTCCACAACGATATTATAGGTTCTGGGCCGCTTGCAACCAACGCGAACGGCTGGCTACCCGCCGCGTTGTCACGTGGCTATGGAGTTACAGACGCCAGTACATCAAGCTACCCGAAACTGTCAAATTTTCTCAATCAACTCTGAACCTTATGCTTTAGCGATAAAGTCGAAAATATTTTAAAGAAATTTGACAGAATGTAGTAGCTTGATGTGCTGGCGTCTATACAATCACGTGAAACAATATGTGGGTAGATAGATAAACTAGGCCTTTATTTATGTAGCTACTATAGGATATAGGAGGTGCCTAAGCATATAGTGAATTTTCAGAACCGATTTTCTTCAAATTACCTATCTAGGTAGGTACTACAAACAACGTTTGCAATTTCACGTCTTATATATATTTTGAATTCGGAAAGTTACTTCCTTAATAAAATGTTATTCCTGGAGCAAATCCCAGGTCCTATTCCTAGAAACTCCCAAATTCGAGATTACGTTTTAATAAAAGAATCGAAACTTGTAAAATATGTGCTGAATTTAAATATAGGTAAGTTAGTGCTTTAGGAACTATAAAAATGAAAGGGCAAGTAATGAAGGACAAAACTTTTTTTCTTGTTAGTAACGGCCATATTTGTTGGTAACACAATATTGCCAGCACAAAAATCGAGCAGATAACATATGAAGTACCACATACGAAAATTAAGTGGAAACGAGGCAAAAGCCGATAGCACTATCATATTTTCCCATCGGACATTTCCATTTTCCGCTTACTAAGCAACGATGCCGGAAATGAGCTGAGCGGAGCTGAGCGAGCCTATTAACTTAAATGCCTTGTTTTGCTGTTTGTAATAACTTATGTAAGTAAGTAAATTTGGTCGTCAATCATATCCAAGAAATTAATCTTTGATAGTTTGAGAATGTTGAAAGTGTCTCTTTTCATCGCCTATAAATATTAGTGAGATATTGTTCTAGGAAATGTTAATAGTTCTAGACTCTAGGACAAGTTTCTAAAGTGAATTTTCTGATTTCTTGCTATGTTAATGATTAGGGTTTATGAAACTTTGATCAAAGCATAAATAAGACTCATGAACGGCATCCTAATTGCATCACACTATCAATCACAATCTGAACTGTCTGTCTGTCACCAGGCTGTATCTCAGGAACCGTGATAGCTAGACAGTTGAAATTTTCACAGATGATCTATTTCTGTTGCCGTTATAACAACAAATACTAAAAACAGAATAAAATAAATATTTAAGGGGGCTCGGGCTCCCATACAACAAACGTATTTTTTTCGGCGTTTTTGCCTTGTGGTACGGAATACGGAACCCTTCGTGTGCGAGTCGGACTCGCACTTGGGCAGTTTTTTATTATGCTATAACATACTTGCTATCTATGATGCTTTCGTGGCATATATGTGTTTTTTCGGGTTAGCTCATTACTAATATGTTCGAGGTCGGAACTAGTCGGGCACACCTGAAATTTAAATGTGAGTAGGACAGGGTTATTGGAAAAACACCAACAACCTCTTAAGATGTCATTGTACTCATCATTATGAACAACTTTTACTATGGGACCAAACCAGAAATCGCAAAAAAAACATCAGCTGTTCCCTACATTTTGACGAGTTATACGAACATAAATGTATGGAACAGCTGATTTTTTATTTTTGTTATGCCCTTCCCCAAAGGTTTAAAGTATCTCCACACCTTATTTCATCAACATCAGTCCAACAGTTTAGGAGATTAGCCGGAACAAACAGACAGATAGACAATATTTTTTTTTTGTTGAGTACTTTCTGCATTTAGTAGAAAGCTGCTATTTGACATAACAAACAGCCACTTCAATTTTATTTATTTGTATACATTGGCTTCTTTTATGTAGCACATTGATAAAGTACTATGGAACACAAATTGTAGACAATCAAATGAATTTTGGTCGATGTATAATTAACTACATAAATAATTACATCATTTTGAGGCTGACTGTAATACACACTTTTTATTTAACAAATGAATCCCTAGTGGTACGTGTTAATTAGCAGTATTAGCACGGTAACCTTCCCAAAAAATAGGTTTAACTAGATTAGATAGTGGTTTACTAAAATCCGTTAGGTAAGTAGTTTTGGAGATTAGCCAGCTATTCCACCAGAACGTGGTGTAGAGATTGGACAACGTGCTTTCCACAAAGTAACCTAGGAAAATCGGGTTTGTATCTATAAACAAAATATATAACCGATTTCTGGGTTTTCGGGTAAAATTTTTACAAACTTGTTTTTTTAATACGAGGCTTTTGCGTATGTACTTTGTATTTGTATATTTTTGTAACGGTATCTACAACGCCACATGCAAACAACGCGTCATACTGATGTCACGCACAATCCTGCATCGCGCAAGCAGAGTTTACCGCGCAACTAGCATAGATACAATAGCCCGACATGAATCAACGGGCAGTTGCCCGCCAGACACAACACCCGTCTGGTCGGAGGATCCTCCCTTTTCTATAGAGTATGAGTGAACTTTACACCCTGTACCTCATACCTCTAAATTTTGTTAATGCTGAATAAACATAATTATTCTTTTCTTTCTATGGAGGTCACAAAACTAGCGCTCTGTCTGCATGTGTCAAATTTTTATCTTTTTGATATTTTTTAGGGTTCCGTACCACAAAAGGAAAAAAACGGAACCCATATAGGATCACTTTGTTGTCCGTCTGTCTGTCTGGCTGTCAAGACCCTTTATCTCGGGAACGCGTGGAGGTATCGAGGAAGTACACAGTCCCTTGAAGCACTCTCAAGAGAATCAAAATTTATAGAGTAGGTAGTAGGTACTTCCCGTTGACCTAGAATCTGCATGTAATTTGGCAAAAAGCAAGGTCATGTAGCACAAGTAAAGGAAAAAATCAGAAAACCGTAAATTTTTAGATATACATATAACAAAAAAAACCGTAATAAAATATTTACACAGGCACCTAGTTTGTACGGAGAACCCTCGAACCTTATATGTATAAAAAACTAAACTTTTCGTGTTCTCTGCTCAGTTAAATAGGGAGTGCCAACGATATACCAGCGAGACGGCCATGAATATTCGCATGTTAAATACTGCTGAAGCATTTAAATTAAGTTCAGAGATAGGTAATGTTTTAAATGGTATGTTCTGCTGTGAGGTGTTAATCCGTAGTGCAACCATCCTTAGTAGATTGTTTCAGAATTATGTATAAACATGAGTGGCGATTCCTTTGGACCAGCTAATAACAACGCAGATGTCCTGATGACGCCAAGAGACCAAGATGTTGGACAAAACCAATTTTTGCTATATATAACTGGCTAGTTATCCTAAAATCGACCTTTATGGAACACAATTTTATAGCTTTAATCAGTACAGTTTTCCCTGTCAAATAAAACATGTCAGACAGTAGAAGAATTCGAATTACCATGTTTAGCCAGCTCGGCTCATCAGTATGTCGCGTTGGTAAACACCGTGACGCCAATATACGAATACGTATCTACTTTCTCCATTGAGAAAACATTTCCTGATCAATGCAATGAGTTTAACGCAATTCTCTGATAGGCTGAGCCGAGCATTCGTGGTGTGAAAATTACACGATTACATTTTGGTTATGGATTGAACAGTAAGGTGTTCAAGTACCTATATACGAGTATATGTTTATGGGTGGATAGACCCTCAGGCATCTACCTTGCGGAATCGAGGCGGTTCGAACTTGCTTCCAAACGTTTTCCATACCTACACTTGTACCTAAGTACCTCCACAGTTTTCGCATTCTGGGTCGTATCTGGGCTGTCAGTGTTCCAAAGCATGCTTTCACATAAAAGGCTCTGATCCGGGAGTTCTGGAGATGGAAAGGCCCTGATCCGAATTTCCGAAACTGTGTGGAACTGTGAAAAGAGCATAAGTGTACCTATTCATTCACGTACAAAATAGATAGAGTCTAGATAAGTCTAGGGTTAAGGTCGAGAGGATGGACATCTGTATCCTCCTCCTACGCGCTAGTATGCTCTTGCCAATTTGCTTTTATTAACACTGATCGCCACACAGCAGGCACAATAGAAAATTATTGCTCTTGTCTCATTTGTGATGAGGCGACGCCGACGTTGTGATGCAAAAATAATTGGAATGCCCTAGTTTCGAAAAGGACAGAAGCCATTGCTTTTCGCCTTGTGGACGCTATCTAATGATTTATATCATGTCGGGGTACTTAGCAAGATGTCGGTGTGTCTTGTTCGTTTACTGTTATTTCGAGATCCAGAGCCCTGATCAGCTGACCTGTCTATTTCAGTTGAACTGTTTTGTTTATTATTTGTTTCGGTTTCTACCGGTAATAATAGAGGTCGACTATTTGATTTAGGGCTGATTTTTTCAAGGATAGATAATTTTATCCGAGGAATAATTTTGAATTTTCAACATTTCTTCCATACAAAATCTGTCAGACGTCAATATTATTCCACGAATAAAAATTATCTGTCGATCGAAAAAGTAGCCCTTAAACTGACAAAATTTTCGGGTTTTGGACTTGTGAACAGCGTTTAGAGGACTCCTACGATAGCATTGATCGATGTTCGATATGGTACGGAAGCGTATCGAGTGGTTGTGAATAGCTATGCTAGTCGATTTATCGCCCCGATGTAGCGATCATTACCAGGATGAAGATCTGTTACTCGGCCCCTAATCCACCGTCCAGCTGGAATTATATCCTCGTGCACTATCACTATAATATACTCTATTTTTAAGTTTTCCTGAGGTTTAGACCATGTTCTCATTGAAGATTTTAAGATGTAAATGAAGCCCTTGGTCAGTTGGTCTAGTTAGCTCATAGGCTTTTATAATCTTTACGTGTTGTCATAAAAGTGTCATTTATAACATATTTGCTCGTAAAGGGTCTCTTATTTCACCAATTTCAATATCGTAATGTATCTCATTATGCACTTGTGCGGTAATGTAAAGTAAATCGCACGGTTTATCAAGATGCTCCGTCAAAACGAACGGTACTTTTTTAAATCTTAGCAAAGAGTTTTTATTTCAGAAAAGATGTCAACATTTTATGAATAAAATTAACTTTGGGAGATAAAATATAATAAATAAACGTTTAATTCTTTAATTTAATTAATTTTGACAATAAATTACAACCATTAATATCTGTAACAAAAAAAAAATTATTTACTTTATTAATAATACTGGCTGTTTTGTGCCTATGCCTGAAAAAAAAAAGCGCGAACGCGCGCGCATCGCTTATCTGTTAAGAAGTAAAAATTATTCCGCGCGCTTTTTCTTTTCGCTGTAATTTTTTTATTTGAAAATGTCGTCAAGTAATGATGAATTTATTAATTCCACACCGCCAGAAGTCTCATAGGCAGCGAAAATGGCTACTCTAAGCCTCGCCCGAAAAATCGACCGATACTTACAAGCGTATCAAAATTTCATCATATGGTAAACAAGCAAATATGCAAGTTCAGTCCGAGTTTTATTTATTTCCTCGCAAATATGTTATAAAACGTCGTATGACATAAGTGCGCTTTGAAAATTACAGCCTCTGCTTTCTTTTAGCCCTCGCCTACGGCTCGGGCAAGCAATATCGCCTCGGCTGTAATTTTCAACTTACCGCACTTATATCATAATGTACTATTATCTCGCAATTATCTCCCACATTGTTCTTCACAGTTATTCGTAATAATTAGCTCTTGTTATGCAGATATAGCGTGACTAGAAATAGATGTCTCCTTTACTTAAGAAAATACACGTGCCAGCCATTGTTTAGTCGCAGAATAGTAAAAGATTACGTTTTTATTGGCGTTGCTGGCTCTGTTACATGTAGAAATATGTTGTAAGTGTCTTCGTTATGTTTTGATATAAGTAGCTAAGAATGGATGGATGAGAATTCATTCTTTTCTCTAACGGCAAGAATATTATTCCAAAAATGTTTGTCTATTTGTTACTTGTGCTTATCACTAACTCTCTGGGATTTCTTAAAGCTACGGAACTACCCTCAAGTTACAGTGCACGTCGTGTGTGTAATTTGCACGTACCTAGTACCTACAACTACCAATGGGGTCTTTAGAATCTTCCATTTTCGGCGCTAATCCTGATTTTCGCCAATCCCAAATTTCTATAAGTCAATCATGACTTCATGAGTTACCAACTGCACCGGGCTGAAACTGACTAAAACCATTATAAATTTTTGTCATCTAATAATACACTAACTGTCATGCTATCTGGCTTCCCGATCATGTGATACCAGATTATAAGGCAGACCTTGAAGTTCCGAAAGTCACCCTCATCGAACTGCCATGATACAGCTATTATATTTCATGACAAAACGCGAATCCTCCTAACGATAAGCATGACCTTTGAATTCCGACCGTAATCGGGTAATTTAAAGGCCCTCTCTATTTTAGTTAATTTCCGTAGGTATAACGAAACTTATTTAAACATTTACTTTAAGTATAAAAATTAAAAATAAATGGCCAGTGTTTATGGAAACAAGCCTTTTTAAAAATAATATAGCAATTTTAATAAGATCAAGGTTCACGGATATAGGCGAAACAGTTGCAGCACGGGTAGGAAGCTTGATGATACCCATACTAATTTTATGTATAAAAAACCGGTCAAGAGCGAGTCAGACTCGCGCACCGAGGATTCCGTAGGTACCATCATAATAATCTTAATATATATAAATTACGTGTCACGATGTTTGTCCGCGATGGACTCCTAAACTACTTAACCGATTTTAATCAAATTTGTACACCGTGTGCAGTTTGATCCAACTTGAAAGATAGGATAGCTCACATCTCTATTTATAATCGCAATATTATTTTATTGCACAAAAACGTTAACCACAGCAACGCGTGGCCGGGTCAGCTAGAAAATTTTAACACCGCGCACTGCTGCTGTGTAGAATATTGCAGTTTTAGTCAGCGCCATCTCTTGACCGATAGTGGAACTAATGTAGTTTTGTTGATACTTTCTGAAAGAGTGTTCTATTTAGAGACATTGTTTTATTTTTCCTGTAATCTTTACATAAACTTCTATCACATTTATAATTATTTCAGATTTTTCTCTATGCAAATTTTGGAGATAAGGGGGGAACGGTATTTTTTTTTTCATTTTTAATCAAAAGGCGAAAACTGTGTGGCCTAAAAAAAAAAGAAAAAATGTTTGAGAATATGCAAACTGCGCTCTTTCATATGATACCCCACATGCCCTAGTAGCCCCACTTCGAATTTTTCAGAACCACTTTTAGCCCCTGTTGAAAAAAAATATAATTGCATTAGTGGTTCTTGAGATATCCAGCTGTGACAGATGGACAGACAGACAAGACTAAGTCTCACTCAGTACCACTAACACTTTTCCATAAGAGATTGGTGGTTGGTGGTAGAAATCTAACTTAGAAATATACATATATTAATGATTCTAATGATTATAATTCCCTAAATATGTACCTTTTATTGTCGCGAATCATATTTTGATCAAGATACAATCTGACACTGACCTGCAAATTGCAATAAACGTAAGAAAATTTGAATTTCGCGGTCTACCACTATCCATTCACCTTATACAAGCAAATTTACAAGTAAGTAACTAACTAACAAGTCTAGTTTTCGGACGCGGAGCGCAAGAGATTCGCGAACAGTGGATACCCGGCTTGAGAAGAAAGGCCGAAACAAACTCAGAGGTCAGTCTCTTTTAAAGTCCAAACTTAACCTTGGTCAGATCATGTGAAGACTATCTAGATTGCTATAAGAAATGGCCTTTTAACGAAAGAACCACTGAACCACACAGATTGAGTGGACCTGTTCAGTCAGTGCATGCATTTGTCAGTATACTTACGCAGCTCAACTCAGAACATTAGGAGTTCAACGATTCGACGAACAATACCAATGAAAGGACAAGGTGAAATAGCTAACAGTTTACTTACAAAGTTGGTGATTGTGGGGAAATCTCTATGAACCTCATCCCGTAACCGTTAACCGTGACAAATCGGTTGATTGTCATTTATCGACAGCGGCAGCGATGCAGCAGGCTAGTCGCGTCATTATATTGTCTCCAGCAGAGAATCAAGTAAGTATATACCTACCTTAAAAATCAGCTAAGTTCATTTCAGTACCTACCTACTCGCTAAAGTGAAGAACTTTCCAGAAGGGGAAGTAAAAGGTACCCACAGGAAAATTCTCATCATCATCATTTCAGCCGAAAGACGTCCACTGCTGGACATAGGCCTCCCCCAAGCACTATAATCTAAGTTGCCTTTCTCGGAACTAGTAGGAATATCAATCAGAGTTTCGAATAATAAGACCTTATAAAATGTACCTAATTGATATCTAAGTACCTTTGTACTCAATTTATAATCATGTCATGTCCCTTTGTATTTTACTGTGTGTACATAAATTATAAAATAAATAAATAAATAAAGATATCTATTTATCTATACTAATATTATAAAGCTGAAGAGTTTGTTTGTTTGAACGTGCTAATCTCTGGAACGACCAGTAGGATTTAAACAATATCTGTTTGCATTCGATAGCCCAACTCATTAGGTAGGTTCTTCACGCTAACGGCTAAAACCCTTTGGAGCCGAGTAAAAAGAATGCTAAGCAAAAACGAAGAACGCGGGCAGACGATGCGATGCGACGGGGTGGTTCGGAGGTAGGTACAAGAAATTTCACGCGGAAGAAGTCACGGGCAGAGGCTAGTTACTTAAATAATTAACCGACTTCAAAAAAGAAGGAGGTTCTCAATTCGGATGTTTATTTTTTTTCCTTAAGGTATTTCTTATGGTAATTAACTGTAAGTATAATATAAATGAACATTACTTAGGTACCCATTTAGTATCCATACGTCTACGCTATTATATCGTTGTAGTAATTAAAGAAAATAATCGTAAACTATCTAGTTTACCAAGTTTATCTAGTGTGCCAAAAACTTATGGCGTGTATCTACACGCCATAAGTTTTTGGCACACAATATTGTTTCCAAGTATATCTACTAATAGTCAGGTATAATAATCTATTAGTCGAAAGCATTGAACAATACCCGAAGAAGCCCATAGAGCTCGCGAAAATAAGGCTAATTATGCAAAAGGAATGGTCACGCACTTGCACACTGAAATGCAGCTTGAACGCTCCCTTGAATGCGTTTCTTTAGTGGGCAACTTCGATATTTTAAAATGTTTCTTTTTTAATAGATTTTTAATTTTTTTTTTATTGAAGATACATAATGCAATAAGTAGTAGGTACCTATCTCTAAAAAAAATTGTAAATAATAAAGTGACCAACATTACATTTGTAGTCTCTCACGCTTCTGTAGTTTCCATCCTACTTTTAAGATGAGCGCCAAAACTCTTTCATGTTTCGTTTTTGGCTGTGTATTGTGTAACCTAGATACACTATGGAAAACATGCAAACCGTGATTTACCTACGATAAAGGCTCCAACAATAGAAAATGTTGACGTCAGAATTCATTTTTACTATAGGTACACGATATTTTTATGTGGCGTGCTTTAACATAGAACGCACTTTCCCTCCAATATTTTCCTTATCAAGTAAAACTGAAACTACAAACATTCACTTACCCAGGAATAAAAGATCCGTTTGTTTGTGTGGTGTAATTTTGTTTTTCGCGCGCACTCACATCTACCCACATTTTTAATTCAGTTTAATTATGCTTGACGAAAATAAGCCACCATGGTGAATTTATCGCGGCGTTTGTCCACCAAGCGATCTCTGTCGTGACTACCGAATGCCGCTTTGTTATGAATGAAAGTTTCTGCGATACCCACGGTGTTAAGGGCTTGCTTATAAAATAGAATGCGCGCGCAAGGGGAAATCCAAGATTGTTTAAGTACGTGGAAACGGCAGACAGTAATGGTTAATAAATCTTATACTTTAATAAAATATGAGAGAGGAACCTTGAGGATTCCTGTGAATAATATATGAGCAAGATGGATTGTTTCCGTATCAAAGTGGATCACATTTTTGTTAGGCGCTTTATTGATATGTTTTGCTTTTGAATTTATGAGTCCTTTGCTGTGTCCATTTTAGACGATATTTAATGCTGAGATAGAATAATTTACAAACTTAAAAAATAAAGTGTGCGGCGCTTATATGAAAATCGTTTATTTTTGGAATAGGTATTGCAAAATTTTATTTATTTAATATGGCAACCCTCTCTCTTGCTGTCACAGAGTTCAAAAACCTTTTCAGATATTTAATCTGTGGCAAAAATTGTTGTGAGTCAGGCGATTTATCGGCGTTTTATTTTGCTTTTTTCCTACAATTCGGCTTCTTTATTTCGCGTAGGAGTTAGTACAAATAATGTAAAATGGCCATAAATTTAGATAAACACAAGCAGGCGTTAGTCGCTGGGTGGAAGGATGTATTAGACGAGAAAACCGATACCAACTGGTGAGTCCAAATCTTCGTATCGTCGACCTACTTGCTAGGGAAATTAAATAAACAGCCGCCGTTGATTAAAATTATGAATTGAATTCATTAGCGTGGCGTTTACAGTGGTCCTTATAAGTGATGACAATAGATTGGAGTAATAAGCAGTGCATTCACTTGCGCTTGCATTCCATTTACCAAAAGCGGTTGTAATGAAACTACGGCTGTGAAAACGTTCAAGTCGAAATAGTTGTTAGTTTGGTTGTTGCCCTGATTTTTTCAATTAGCATGTAACCGTACCACAAGCAGGTACCACTCCTTTATTAGCAATCAAGTGTTGGGTGTAAATTATATGCAATCAAATTCATTTACAGATATTTGATACCAGCTAAAGCTTATAATTTGAGTTCGAATTTCCACAACTCTGCTAATATGACCATAAATATTGTGTTCATTAAAAATAATCAACCAAATTGCTGTACCATTCGCTCTACTGCATAAAAAACTAGTAATTTGTACTAGCGGTAGTATGAGAAAAATACTTAAATATCATTTCCTTCCTCAATCAACTACAAACTTTTGTATGGATAAACTGAGATAAATGGAATTATTATCCATATCTAAATCCGTAAAGTATGCAGAATGCAAAACAGACTATCTTAACCAAGATTATCTAATCATGACATAATACCTAAGTATATTAATCATTCAATTCTTGACTCACATTCAAAACATTCAATATTATGATGAGTGTAAACTGAGCTACTTACAAAACATAGGATATCTTACCGCCCTTGTATGTCAGGCTGTTTTTTATAAACATGAAATAAGAAGGAACTTGCCTTTTCCTATTAGGCTGTTGTGTTAGCATAAGCTTTGCAATAATAGTTTATGTTGTGGTAAAATGATCAGCTAAGCAATAGGGTTGGTAACAGGTTTAACTCCCAAGAATCCTTAGGACATACTTAAATCATCGTTTTATAGGCTAATTATGTTTATGCTATTCCTAGTCAAAAAAGTTACTTTTATTCCTCTTTCCAGGGCCTTATTTGGCTATGATGGCCAATCAAATGACTTAAAATTTATCGACAAAGGTGACGGAGGCATTGACGAACTTCTAAATGAGTTTAACAGCGGCAAAATACAGTATGCATTCCTTAAAGTGGACCAAAGAAATGGAAGCATAACTAAATATGTGCTTATCAACTGGCAAGTGAGTAGATGAGATAACAACTGATAATAGTGTTTTGTTTTCTTAAGATAAAGCATGTTATTTCAAAGTATTGTGTTATGTCTGAGTAACATGTTTTATTTGAATATCTTGGATAGAATAGGTGTGGCTGTTTTCTAATGAAATGCTTTATGTTATCTATCAAGGGTTTCATGACTAATGTAGATTGGAATTGTCTACTGATAATTAAATCTATATGTGTCTGTTTATGTTGTCGTCATCTGTCCAGCCTTCTCCCAACTATGTCGAGGGTGGCTTTTAGTCTTACCAGATGCAGCTGTATACAATTATTTTACATGGAGAAACTGCCTATCTGACCTCCTCAAATCAGTTACTAGGCAATATAATACACCTTGGTAAGACTGGATGTAAGACTTTCAATCTTCTGACAACCCGTAACGACTGCCAAATATCCATGAATGACAGCTGGGACCAACAGCTTAATGTGGTTTCCGAGGCACAGAGGTGTCTCGGTACTTATGAAGGTAAAGATGGTCACCCATCCATGGACCAATCGCGACAAGCTACACTTTACCTGATCGATCGAACCACATGGAGGCTATCACTTAGCCCCAAGCTCCTCAATCTATTTATGTTGTACAGGCTAGTTTCTACATAGCCATTAATTCTTAGATTTTCAGTGCTATACTGCCAACAATTTACCATTATTGTACATATTAATTCTAATGTTTTACAGTTTTAGATTTGAAAATCTAGACTAGACAATGCATGCATTTACTTTTACATTTACAAAAGTGAACGCTTTTTCAGTGCTTACCACTTTATGTAACACTTTATAATGTATTATGTATAGCATGGTTAACCTAATTTTGAGGTACCTATTATCTAAGTCTTTCGTTTACTAATAAATTAATTTTAATTATTACCTACAACATAATATCACAACAGATTTGTTAAGGAAAATAAATAAATCAAAATATTATTCTATCTTAGGATATAAATTATATAGGATAATAATATGTTTATATATTTTAGCATTATGTATTTATTTAAGTATATTTATGTTTATTTTTTTTGCGTTATGTGTAGGTTTATTTAATATTCTAGTTTTAGACTACATACATTCATATTTTTCTCTTCTTGTTCTCACACACTATTGTCTACATTTCTTTTTTTACTTCCCCTTTCGCAGGTCTGCTGGAAGAAAGAAATAAGCAGTACCTTTGTACTCAAATTATAATCATGTCATATCCCTATGTATTTTACTGTGTGTACATAAATTATAAAATAAATGAATACATATTACTGTCTAACAATAGACAGTAATATTATTATCCTATATAATTTATATCCTTAGTAACAATAATATAACAGCATACTTTATGTATGTAGGTGTTATTTACAAAAATAACACCTACATACATAAAGTATGTGCTGCAAAATATATGCTGTAAGACTTGACTCATGATTGTCAATATCATTAACAATCTTAATGGCAGATCAGAAGACATTCTTCTTCTCCTATGTTTTACACATAAATATTCTGATTAAGATTTTTTTGATTGAGAAAGTGGTGAAGGGCGGGCTAACTTGTGTAATTTTGACGTTCGAAAAGTGCTAATTCTCAGCTTAGTTTGAATAAATGACTGAATGAATGAAAACGTTTTGACCAAACATGTTGAAATATAAGCGTCCACGTATTTACATAGGCCCACCAATGACTGCAGTCAGTGGTTGTGATCAGAGGGGATTATGATGTGGAGTCATCAGCATCACGATGCTTGACAAATCAGTTGGAGATTGCTATTTACAGTACCCGGGCGATAAATATTGCACATCGACCTATTCGATCCTATCGATTTTATACAAAGAATAAAAATAATTATCAAAAGAAGCAAATCATAATTGTTTTAACAGCTCCTAGTAGATACCGGACTGTTTGTATTTCGTGCGACAGAGATAACGCTCTACGAAGCCGAAATTAGCCGATTGTCTCTTTCCAAAGGTCGATGTGCAATATTTATCGCCGGGTACTGTACTCTATTTTTCAATAACAAGACACTATTGCCCATACATCAACTCAGCCCATCGCAGTCCACTGCTGGAGATAGGCCTCTCCCAGGCTGCGCCACAACACTCTGCCCTCCGCCTTTCGCATCCAGTCTGTCCCAGCCACCTTTTTAAGGTCATCGGTCCATCTAGTTGGGGGGGCGTCCCACGCTTGCCGATACGATACGCGGTCTCCACTCCAGAAGACGCTGGCCATCGGTCCTTCGGCAAACATCCCACTGCCATTTCAGCTTGCATTCTCTGCAAGCTATGTCGGTAACTCCGGTTCTTTTCTGGATAATTTCATTTCAGATTTTATCCTTCATAGGAACTACGAGTATATTAATATAGGTAAATAACCTTACCTACATATACAACATTACTAAATATTGTAGTCACAAAAAGGGAAACCAAGTTAATTACGATAGTTACAGGAAATAGTAATGAAATACAGTTATTTTTACAATAGTTCGCTGGTGTGCCCTGCAATCTTGTGCGGTAATTACCTACGCCTGCCAGCTGATTTATGATACAAACCGTAGTCGAATTCCACAATCCACCAATGATTCCTATCGAAGCTGGTTTATACGGCGACTTTACTGGCGCCAGTTTTATAGCTGGCGCGTCTGACAGGTTTCGCTGAGCCGTGTCGTTGGAGTGGCACGAAAATGTGCAAAATACAGGCAAAAACCAGGCTAGCGCTGGCGTGACAGCGACACTGTCGACAGTTACATCTTCATCATGATTTGCCTACCCGTTGACCAACTATGTTGGGGTCAGCTTCCAGTCTAACCGGATGCATTTGAATACCAGTATTTTTCATTGAGCGACAGCTAGCTACAGTCACCGTATAACTAAACGTAGCGTACGTATGTTGTAGTTATTGATAAACAAGAATTATATTCTTGATTACTACAGTGATGATGAAGATCATCTTCCGTCCATTACTTGCCATGAGCCTCTCTACAGCCACCAGTTTTGCGCTTCATCGGTCAAAGCCTCTTTTTACCGTCAATTTATTGTCCTAAAAATATTAGTTTCTCTCCCAAGTCGTTGACTAACAAAATATTATAAGGGTAAGGTTGAGTTCACACATCACTGAGTTTACTACTGTATACCTAAGTATGATGACCCTACGTATACCTACAGAGGTGCCATTGCACCCACAGTTGATATCGCAAACAGTTCCGTCCATCATTAGGGATGAACGCATCGATAAATAAGGTAGTTGACATTCTGACGAAAGCGAGATAATACGTAATTATGAGATCGTTTTCATTTACATTAGCCGTATGCTTAATGGCTTAGTACACCCGATATTATCACTTACCTACGTCAATGGTGTAAGAGAAACATGTCCGTTGGATAGGAACTTTCCCTAGTGTGGGGGGGTCACCGTCCAATCTATTTTTGTACAATATAATTATTATTAATAATTAAAAAATAAATTTAAAGGAAATTTGAAAATTATCTCGCGTTCCCACGAGCTACAAACGTAATATCTGTCGTCGTGAATGAAGTCGTGAAAGTCAAAAGGGTGGTTGACTGGAACGACTACCAAAAGTGCGTTTAGCTGTTTATAAGTAGACTGTCCACCGTCTTAGATACATGATGTATCTAAGACGGTGGACAGTCTACTTATAAACAGCTTACATCTCGCGTTATATTGCCAGGAATGTTTAAAGTAATATGGGAGGGTAATGTGCCTCTGGCAATAAGGATCTGGTTAAAAATAACAATACCAGCTTATTATTGTCTCTTCTCATAAAGAAAAGACACGAGCATTCTAGCTGGTATCAATGTTTAAATTATTTTCGGCCAACTACTGTAGCACCTCCTCTTGATGGTACCATCAAGCCAACTCCTCATAATATATGTTGAGTAATTTAATAATTTAAAATGTGTAGACATCAAAAATATTGTCTGCATCTAAATATTATTGACAAAGGCGTTTTTATAATCTTTTAGTAGCTTAATACATCTATTGTACACATCTCAACTACATCCACTTACTTTCCAGGGAGAAGGCGCCCCGACAGTGCGTAAAGGCACGTGCGCGAATCACATAAAGCATGTAGCGAACTTCTTCACTGGGTTCCACCTGACCATGCATGCGAGGACTGAGGATGACCTGGACGAGAAGGTCATCCAGGACAAGTTGGCCAAGGCCGGTTCCGCTTTCAACTTTAAGACCAGTCGGCCAGAGGAACTGCCGCCGAGTGGACCTATTGGAACTGTCTACCATAAGGTTAATCCAGGTGAGGATTGTGGAGTAGTGATATGCCTTTCTATTGGCATTCGTTTAGCAGTGGTTCTCAATACAGTTAAATCTACACTTTCTGAGAACCAATTTGGGAGTTTTACATTTACATATTTATGACGTCGATGAGAGCATAGCATAATCGAAATGTCTTATTTAAAAAAGATAACTGGAAATCTCTGTTTCTATGGAAAATTTAAAATCGGTCTAATTTGGCTGTAACACTATTTTTCGAAAAATGTTCTCAAGTAGCTTTTCAGACCTTTTATCCTGCTTATGCGTATGAAGTTTAATTAAAATCGGTTCATTCATTTCGAAAAACAAGGGCTTGAAAGTTTGAATGAAATGCCGATGCCGTACGTCGTAAACGCTCTTAAAGATTGCGCTGTACTACATGAATTTTATGATCGGCCTATAATGTTCCAATTGCTGCGAGACAGGCCTGCTCTCGGTAAGAGGGAGTGAACTGTTATCCACCACGCGGGCCTAGTGCGGGTTGGTAGATGTCACACGTCTCCGATTGGTTCTAGGAAATGCCGGTTTCCTCATGATGTTTTCCTTTACCGATTATGCTTATTTAATGTTTTTTTTTGTCAACCTCAAGAAAACGATAATGAATCAGAAAATATCGATTCCAGTTTATTAAAATTGTCTTGACATAACATCATATTGGATTGGAACTCATGTTTACAATAACTTCAATAACACAAAAGAGCTATTTACCATTCTGCATCAGTTTTAAATTGTAAATATAAACAAGAACGCTTTGCATTTGTAACAGTGCATTGTGCGCGTACGCAAGATGCGTGGTTATTTAATACTATAGTGGTTTGTTAAGTGTTTTCTGAAAATGACTAGGAAGGGCGCGGAGGAAATTATAAAGCGGAAGAATAGTTTGCGAAGAGGTATTGTGTCATGGAGGTTTTTTTTTTAATTCTAGCTACACGCCCCTTCTTCACACAGTTTTTACATCTTGACAAAACATCGAAATTTGTTTGTTTTGTGGTGGATTACGGCCTACTCCCTCTCACAGGCCTTTGTGTCCCAGCAGTGGGTACATTATAAGCTGATTATAATGATGATACATAACTATAAACCTTCTGGAATACATTATCTAAATGATGGTGAAAAGTGTGAAAACCGCATCAAAATCCGTTGCGTAGTTTAGAATATCAAAACAGTCACACAGACAGATACGAAAAGCGATACACGCTGTATAAGGAACTCTTGTACAAAATTTCATGCTTCTAGACCCAGTGGACCCAGTCTATACACCTCCACATCAACTTTATTTCAATGACAATTAAGTTGATTTCAGAGTGACTAGCACTGTTGAAAAAGTTATAAAAATTATTGAAGTTGTAACGTAAACTGAACTTTATTGTGTAGGATTTAAAGTTATTTTTCCATCAATTCATATTTCTATACATTTTTGGCAAATAAATGGAGAATGCAGTTTAGATGCGTATCTATGTAAATTTTTCTTCCATTCAACTGTGTTTTTCGGTTCAACTGACATAAATGAACAAATCCTGTTAAGTCCTGCAGAAAAAGACTATTACTATATTAACTTAGAAAACCAGTTTGTTATTAGCGTACTAGGCCGTGCCGGTGTTAGTTATCAAGCCGTGGATTAATTATTTATCTACCCCTCTATTAAAAGCATTATAAGGGATCACGCAATCTAGTAGCGTGTCAGTGTAACAGCAACATGATCTACGCACCATAGACAGATAGCTCTTACTAACTACTTTCATAAAAGTGACAAAGGACTTGAAACGTCCAAACGTAACAAATCTCTCTCAACTAAATTATGCTCGTTTATGTAATAATGTAAAAAAAAAACCGGTCCAGTGCGAGTCAGGACTTGTGCACCGAGGGTTCCGTACAAATTTGTAGGTATGTAACTACCAATTTAAGGTTTTCGGACTTTTTCCGTTACTGTCTTGTGCTACATGACATTACTTCTTGCTAAATTTCATGATTCTAGGTCAACGGGAAATACCCTATAGGTTTTGATTCTCTTGAGAGTGTCGAAATATTCGTTTTTTGCGGCATAAACAGCCGTATCTTTTTTAAGTTAACTTAGAAGTTTGATTTTTCACAGCTTCAAGGGACTGTCTTGAGTATATGGTTTTAATTTCAACTCGATACCTATACGCGTTTCCGAGATAAAGGGTCTTGACAGACAGACGGACAACAAAGTGATCATAAAAGGGTTCCGTTTTTTCCTTTTGACAGAAAATCATCATCCATAATCCGTCTTCACCGATTGCTGGTCAAAGGCTTCTCTTTTCTTGTGCCAATCCCCACGCTCCTGTGCCAACCTCACCCAGTTCCCATCTGCGATGGCAACAATGTCGACCGCCTATGAGCACTTAGAAAAAAACACCATGCTTCAGTTTGTAAAGGAGGTTTTCACAGCGGGATTGTCCGAAAGGGTTACCGCGGACCCGGAACATAAAGGGCTAAGGAAGGAACACGGGTGGGTTTTAGTCAGTAAGAGTCTGACACTCCCTTCCGCTCCACCCAGAGCGGGAGGGGTCATTTGATGATTTCCCAGCCTGAAAAAAAAGGAGGTTTTCACTGTTTTTGATTTTGATATATTATGTTGTGTGGTTTCAGTGCAAGAAATAAATTCTAAAGAAAGGGATCAGTTTTGGTTGAAAGAGGAACAAGAAGAGAAGAAGCGAGTGGAAGCCGAAAGGAAACGAAGAGATGAGGTTAGATGTTATTCTAATTATGTCCCTCATTATTCTTGCTAAATGATTGCAGTAGTTAGGTATATTATTAAGTACAGACGCCAGCACATCAAGCTACCCGAAACTGTCAAATTTTCCCAATCAACCTTGAACCTTATGCTGTGGCAATAAAGTTGAAAATCTATCACAGAAATTTGACAGATTGTAATAACTTGATGTGCTGGCGTCTGTACCTACAATTCTTGTAGTGACACTTTATCGTATAACTAAAGTTCCTTTTTTTAATCCCAGATACTAAGCTGACATTAAAGTCTTTTGTGTTTGCGTTTTTTCAGTATAGAAGGGTAGGGTAGGGTTAAAAAACGAACTTTAGCAAACGATAATTTTGACAGCAATGACATAAAGCATTGTGGACACTTCTTACGCCTTCGTTTCGCAATTATGACATCTTAGCCATCTATTTGTGTATTAGTAATGTCATTTATATTTATTTAATTTCAGGAGAAGCGGAAAGCAGAAGAACTTGCCAGGAGAAGAGATGAACTCGAAGCAGAAAGGAGAGCTAAAGCTGAAAAAGAGAAGTGAGTGAAGTGTTTTCATTTCGTCTTTTGGAAATCTATGGTCGGCAAAGTTAAGAGTTAAAATTTTAACCAATTGTAGCTAACTTTGGTTTGTTTCGGAGATGATTAACGTTTCCTACTGTAAGGCTATGCTATTAGGGTAGCTCACCGTCCGATCAGGACCAGGCCCGTGCCGGACGGCGCGTACGTGTTCCACGCGCGCCTCAAAGAGATGTCAGCATCAGCAGAAGGGGCCCGTCAGGGCCGAAGCCTGCCGGGTCAGCGGGATTGTCTGAAAGGGTTACCGCTGGCCCGGAACATAAAGGGCTAAGGAAGGAACAACGGGTGCGTTTTAGTCAGTAAGAGTCTGACTCTCCCTTCCGCTCCACCCAGGAGCGGGAGGGGTCATTTGATGATTTCCCATCCTGAAAAAAAAAGGCTATGCTATTATATCTTCTATGTATCTCCCAGACCACTTAGCCCAGAGGCGCCTACCTCGGGTGGAGGTGTGAGTGCAAGCGAGGCGTTGCGACGACAACGGTCAGCCGAGGCGAGGCAACTCATAGGAGCTTCTACAGCTGCAGCCAGGGCACTGTTCCAGCAGAACTTGGCGCAAGGACAGCTGGGGGTTACCAGGTTAGAATAAGTTGCAGAAATATTGCAAAGACTAACTTTAGAAATTTCCTGGAACCTCAACACCACCTGGTGGTTCCAGAACTTGGCGCAAGGACAGCTGGGTGTTAGCTCTAAAGCTAATTGCTGCATGACATAAATAGAATGTAGGTTATAAAAATATAATGAGATGTGAGACGAGTCTGTCTGTCTAAACCTATGACAATGTGATTTTGAGCGATAAGGCACAGGTTAAGGCTTCAAAGATTCCAGATAAACTAAAAAAATCAACATAATTTGTATGAATTTTCTGCCAGGTAATAAATTAACCAAAGTTAAACTAAGAAGGGCGTTTTTAATGGTTTGCTTTGATGTTTGGACCAGTGAAAAGTATCATGATAACATTTCCACATTCATATAAAATTATTTTCTCCCCAGGTCAAACTCAAATACACCCGAGAAGCCAATACGCAGTTCAGTAATAGCACAACGAATCAACACATTCACTCAAGCTCAGTCCCCACAAGCCTCACCAATCAAGTCACCAACCAAACTAGAATCGAAACCAATACCGATACCAGAGCCCGAAGAACCCAAGACCAGCCCCCTGAAGAACATAGACAAGATAAAAATGAGTCTAGAAAGTCCGTCACAGATACAATATGAACCAATCATAGATCCAGCAGATTTGAGTCCTTCAACGGAGAATGAGGCTAGTTCATTCAGTGCAATTAATTACGCTGAGACGAAACAAGAAAATTCTTATAGAGACATCGAGCCTTTGAAGCAAAGTGAGCCCATGATCAAACAGAATATTCTAGAAAATGACATGTTTGACGCATCATATTCCAGTTCGAATGAGAATGATGATGATGACAGTGATAATAAGTTCAGTACTATTAAACGGTCGCCGTATAGTAAGAATAATATCGCCGATGAGAACGAACGGACGAATGAGTTGTCGAGACAGAATACAGTGATAGAAAATGTTAATTTTAAGAAGGAGACTAATGGGACTACACTTGATGGTGAGAATTTTTGCATGATGCTTTTTTAAGGGTTCCGTGCCAAAAGGGTAAGAACGGGATCCTTTTACTAAGACTCCACTGTCCGTCTGTATGTCTGTCTGTCACCAGGCTATATCTCATGAACCGTGATAGCTAGACAGTTGAAATTTTCACAGATGATGTATTTCCGTTGCCGCTATAACAACAAATAATAAAAATAAACTAAAGTTAAAATTTAAAGGGATATAAAAGAAACGTTTTTTTCGGCGTTTTATGCCTTGTAGTACGGAACCCTTCGTGTGCGTGTCCGACTCGCGCTTGGCCGGTTTTTTTTTTCATTGTATTTTTACACATTGCATAGTTGTAGCTTGGGACATATATTTTTATTATCCATAGTGCCGCAGTACTTCTGGTATCTTCTCAACTCAGGCCCTACGTAATGTGCCTAGAAACTCGCACGTAGCCGAGATAATTATAATTATAGAGGTCTATACATTTCCAATACATTGGGCGCCTTTTTACATCCAGTAACGCGCGTCAAACGCCTCATCTGGATGTGCAATTCGACTACGTTTACATGTTCATGTAATGCACGTATTTTTCAGTATAAGAGTTGGTTTTACATTGCGATATACTCGCCGCTGATTCGGTTAAAATTAAATACTGTAAAAAAGTGCAATGTAATGCCGTATATCAACCCAGCTTTTGTACTGCAAAAGAGTGCAATGAACGGCGCGTACTCTTTTACGAAATTCATCTATCATGATCCCTGAAACAATATTTTCTTCATTCCAGAAGTATCACCAGAAGCCTTGGAAGATGAAGGCGCGATTTACGAAGATCTAGATGACGACCCCGGTCTCACCGCGCGAGCATTATACGACTACCAAGCCGGTGAGTTTATATTGTTTATAATTATGGCAGTTTCATAATAGATTATTTTATAATTATCTTGCACAACAAATACGTACCCTGACTGAATACATTATGTAAATATTGACGCTAACAAATGACTACACTATATATTATTAACGTATGCTTACTGAATGGAATGCGATCGAGATGAAGCCATCCTAAATTGTAATTACAATACACATTTTTTAGATTTATTTAAAATTTTAAACCTACAATTTTTTTTTATAACTCTTATTTATGCGCAGCGCAGCGCCATAAGTGTCGATCCCGTTCGAAAGACACGTGGCGCCATCTCTTATCATAATAATGTTATTGTTGTTTTCCTCGGGAACAGCACTTATTTTCGAGATGCAAGGTACCTTAGGTCCGTTTCTGTACACATCAACGTATATGTGTGCAAAATTTCAGGATGATCGGTTCAGTAGTTTAGGCGTGAAAAGGTAACAAACAAACAAACAAACTTACTTTCGCATTCATAATATTAGTTAGGAAAGATTTTCTTTATGTGCTGTTTTGATATCCTACTTTGGTTTTTTATATAGGAAATTATGTATCATCACAACAGTACAGGCAGATCCAGCCAGTCCGCACAAATAATTTCATTTTTCGGTCACTAATCCAGTTACCAAGTATATTTATTTATTTGATACTTCAAGCACACAAATGTTAAAAGCGTCCAGAGTACAACAAATAGTACTTAACATACAACAATCCAAAAATAAAATAATTAAAAATAAGCCGAGGCAGCTAAGTGATGACCAGCCCCAACTGACGGCGCCCGTTCACGAAAGCCTTTAACTATACATGAACAATAAATTAAAATTCACTCTAATCTCTTCCAGCTGACGAATCAGAGATAACATTCGACCCCGGCGACATTATCACCCACATAGAACAGATCGACGCCGGCTGGTGGCAGGGCCTCGGGCCGCACGGCGTGTTCGGTCTGTTCCCGGCCAACTACGTGGAGCTACTGCCGTGCCAACCACGCTAGGGTGCTAGCGTGAGGTTTATGTTACTTGGTGGGGATATCTGTAGACCACTGATAGAAAAAAAAAATACCTTTGCCAGTTTATCGGATGAAAATTTTCGCAAAATTAACGTGACAAATTGTCAGGCGCCCGTAAACTGCTGTGATTCGCTGTTGCTAAATCATTCAACCAATCACAGCGTTGTGTACGAACCGCCATTGAATTTCAGTGCTGTGACATTCTGAGTTTGTAAATGGATGCTTTTGAGTAGCGTCGTGGACGATGGTGCTTAGTCTCTAGACACCATTTGTAAAAATATGTGTGGAGCTATAGATAATCAGGTTTACAGAAATTTCCTCTAAGTAGTATGAAATAGATTACTATGAACTTTTACTACCACCCAGTTTGATCCCAATTGAATACTGCTAATGCTCTGCAATATGACGTCGTTTTACGAAGAGTAAACATAGGATTATATCATAGTAAAAGTTAATGGTAAAAATTATGTGTATGTATATGTGGAATGTAACACATGTTTGGGTAAATTGGCTGTTACTATAGATATATTATTTGGTTATTATCCATTTGTTTTTATTATTATTAGATTTTTGACGAAAATTGGAAAATGAATGCACAAATTAATATTTAAATGAATATTATTTGCTAATCTGAGGGGCAATTCCTATATTTTTAAGAACGTTTGCATTCTAATCTGTCGCAATCTGTCAAAAATACAATCAAATGACAAGTACATTTTTGACAAGTTTATGACATTGATTGTCGCTAGATGAGATTGTGTTGAGATTCAGTTTGAACGTTTTTTAAGTACTTACGAGAATTAGCCTTCTGATTTTCGAACAAGTTTCATATTCATCAATCTGACGAAAAGTTACCATGCTCGTGTCTTTCAAAATAACATAGTTGAATTCTTGTTTCAAGACAAATAGTTGTAAAACCGACGTACTTGGGTACTATGTTTATGTCGTTAATTACTATTATGCCCGAATGAAAAGCCGAACTACCCACACATGTGCATAATACGATAATTCTAATAATAAGTGTAAAATGCGAGTTAAATGTGAGAGTGTTATTAATTTAACATTAACGAGGACTGATGCTATACGCACTTTATGAAGTATTTACGATTTAAAATGCGTAAGAGTGGTCCCGGATATAGAATGAAAATTCTTAGGGCCTGATCAAAAGTACCACAACGACAACACATGGTCGGGCGCTGATAATTTTATGAAAATGACTAGTGTATTCACCGCATTTTGTCGTCAAAATAAACCGTGTCGGCGATACCGACCTCGCCGCGATCACGCTCACAGCGATCTGTCTGCAAACACTATAGTCGGACTTTTAATTAGCTGCCTTAAAATGACAGCTTATGTGTTACCACTTTTTTAAGAAATTTAAATAGTGAAGTGACAAAATAATCGATTCATTCAAGTAATTCAAAATCGAGTTAAATTGATTTTTAACAAAATGACAGCAAGAAGTGAAGAAGTGTCATTTCATTTTACTGTAAGTACCTAATTAAAAGTCGGACCATAACCACGTCGCAACTACAAGCGACAACGCGACTATAGTAAGTCACAGCGATACTATTCACACGTAACCATTGCTTGCCCACAATTTGTTGCTGTGGTGTGATTGTGGTACGTTTGCCGACCTTTTACTCGTTAAAATATGAAAAAGTACTTTTATAAAACAGAACTAGCTTTGACTAATCGTCTATGTAGACTTCTGTCGTTGCTAAGAACTTCCCTGTCGCAATATCGTGCGCCGCCACGAGACGTATATATGCGTAAATATAGTAATGTTTCGATCTGGCCAGGCTTTTATCCTAACTATTCGAGATGCTAAAGATCCATGTATGAAACATCTTTATGTACGATCTCACTTTAATTTGTGGTTTTGTCTGGGACCGAGGAAAATGCATAAAAGTTAGTGTATTGTGTTTAGGCCGTATTAACTAGTCTGAATGGAATATTAAATGACGTTTTAAAAGAATAGTCAAGTCTAACATAGCATTCAATAGACTACGATAGATACCATTAACGTTTATTTCGATTCAAATTCAAAACAATTTTTAACATTATCAATAGCGTTTAAAATCAATTAAAAATAATAATGTTTATTAGTCATTTGAAATAATCCATTTTCTAACTTCGAATTCAAAAGTTTTTTATACTGGCAACACTAAGCAGTACGTTTGGAAGCAATTTAGACTGTGATGAGAAAGAATTTTTAGTCGACTTCGAGTTTTCAAAATTTTTGATCGGATGAATTTTATAGATTTAGATTTTTTTTATAAAAACTAAATTTTAGACTTAGCACATATAGTGCAGACTCATGAAATTATGAAAAAAAAAATACAGTAGTCGACTAACGGAAAAATACACACTTTTCATTATTGTAAAAATTAAATAGTTGTTGCCTTTCAATTAAAATTAGGAATGCATTTCCTTCTTGTTAAAATAAGGATAATAATTAATATTCAGAGAGAATTTCGATGTAAAAACAAACGAGGCCTAAAGGGCACTAAAATTATATCTATCGCTTTTGGAAAGAAAACATTCTTGGCCCAAAAATGCGAGTTCAAGATCAAAGAATTTCATTGGTTCAAGTATTTTAATGACGAAAAGAAACTTTCTAGTAAGAAAATGATATAGTTATGTAGGTTCGCTGTTTTATAAGATTCAGTGGAAACTGATTTATTTGGAAATATTGTTATTATCGCTTTATCGATCGTTTGTTTGAATATGAAGAAATAGTTTGAATTTATGTAGTTAAGTTATTCATTTTTAAAGAGCTTATTATGAACTGCGTTAGTAATTTTCTAGCTTAGTTTCTTAGTTCATTAATTAGACTTAATATGAGTCATTAGACTGCCATTTATTTATGAAAATTTATATTTTAGGCATTAATATTATTTGATGAAAGACTATTTCTGCATTTGTATTTTTAAAGCGTATTTTATTAATTGGCAACACAAAAATCGGAGTCGCCAACATTTCGGCCAAAGTGATAAAATAAGTAAATATTTTGATTTACTCCTTTTTACGTACTAGTGTTTAATGTAGGCTTCAAATTAATTTGACTGCTTTAATTATACCTTTGACTGCATTTTTATTAAAGCTTTTTAGCTGTACTTAGAAAATGTTATATGAGAAGAGCCGTGGTACAGACCGATTCAAACTTTATGACGGCTGTGAAGTGCGCTACTCACTGCGCAGTACCTCACCCCTCACCCCCGCTGTCACATGAATTTGTTACTGAGCAGCGACTCGCCTCATGTTCTGACCCGCCATGAAGTTTGAATCGGAGTGTTAGGGAATTAATCAATTATGTAATTTTAATTTATATGACATTTATTGATTGACTGTAAAGAAATGAAATTATGTATTTTGGAATCCTTTTGGTACAAATTGCCGAAGTAGTGCCAAACAGTTTTAACTAAAAAAAAATATTTTGAACACAAAGTTACTCTGTCACAACTAGATGCTCATTTCATAATGTACTTTAAACACTGCATTTTTTATTAATGAATTAAGTACTTATAGTTGCAGATGTTCCTTTTTTTAGGTATTAAATTCAAAATCTGTCACAAATTGCATTTGCAATGTTCTGGTTTAGCTAAAGTATTTTATTATGTAGAACTTAGGGCTCTTACAGACGAAGGTTGGTATACAGTTATTAGCGAGTCTGCGAGTCCTGTGAGTACCACTGACGGTTATAAAAACTCAACGGAATGCTCGTCTGTGTGTCTTATTATTTTTCACAAAAATGCTTCGTAAAATCACAATACTATCCAAATGTACAGATGCTTATTTTTAGACACGAACAAAATAACTTTTATTGTACAGAAAACTTATAGCAATGTTAATGTATATCACAAAGTCCACTGTTATTTAACTTTACTTACCTACCGAGTGGCGAAGAGAATGAGTTCATTAGTGAAGTTGATTTGAAAATGTGTGCAAAAAGTATAATATTTGTCCTTTAACCATTATTACCTAACCTACGCTTTATTTATCTTAAAAAAGTCGTTAACTTCCATTACAAAAAGTAACTTGACTTCCACTAAGTTTTAAATATAGTCCCAAAATCATTTTATTCATGTGCCTATGAATTGTTTTGATTCTATATAATACCCTGTATACATACCCCATACTTACTAATATACTCGGTTATATTTGTTTTTTTTTAATGAATATACAGCCTTGCAATATTATAATATACCTACCTATGTATCTTTAAGGAATGTTAGACCGTACGCAAAATACTTTGACGTGCAGTTTCACCAGAGGGGCAATTCTCGTATTTTTAAGAACGTTCGCATTCTAATCTGTTTCAATCTGTCAAAAATACAATCAATTTACCAAAATTTTTGACAAAATGACAGAACTGAGATAGCGACTTTAATTTGAACGTTTTTTAAGTACGAGAATCGGCCTCAAGGGCCATATAATATACCGCAAAACTACAATTGCATTTTACACAATGAGGGATTTCTGAAATGACGTTCGCTAGGTGGCAGCACTGATACGTCAGGTCCAGGCATCTGTCAAAGAGCCTATATTTTCTTTAGTCATGACGGAATGACGAACGAATGAATGAATCGAATGATGAACGTTATCATATATTTTATATTGGAAGACCTCTTGTCACAGTGGTGCCAACTGGTGTCGTAAATTTTCACGAAAACCCTCATTGCATCGGAAAACCCTTATAAATATGCAGCACATCAAGCTACCCGAAACTGTCAAATTTTCCCAATCAACTTTAAACCTTATGCTTTAGCGATAAAGTTGAAAATCTATTAAAGAAATTTGACAGATTGTAGTAGCTTGATGTGCTGCGGTGTCTGATGTTACATTGTAGTGACAAGTCTACAATTATACATATTTTTAATTTCTGTGTAACGAATTTTTTCAATCAATTTTGTAGAATTGTAGACTTTAAAGATTTGTGGTATATATAGGGCCCAGCCCGTATTACCTAGAGTGTTAAGAGTCAATGTGCCCCAATTAGGAGATTAACTAAAACTAAGCTTTGACTTCCTCCTTCTATACATAATAGTCATAAGTCATGTAAGTGAGATGTGTATTTTTTGTATTACGTTGAAACATGTTCTCTGTATGTATCTACCTATATTATTGCAATATTATTTTATGTGTATGGTGCTCCATTGTATTGTAACATAGGTTTACATTTGTATCCTAATATTTTCAAAATAAACATGTCCTAGATTCCGGAAGCTGAAGAGTTTGTTTGGTTGAACGCGCTAATCTCTGGAACTACCAGTCGGATTGGAAAAATTCTTGCATTTGATAGCCCAATTCTTGAGGAAGGCTATAGGCTTAAACTTAACATCACGCTATGACCTTTAGGAGCCGAGCAAAAAGAAAAAAAAGTCAGAAAGAACGCTTAGCAAAAACGAAGTAATAGCGCGGGCAGGCGATGCGATGCGACGGGGTGGGTCGGAGTAACAAGAAATTTCACGCGGACGAAGTCGCGGGCAGAAGTTAGTGGTCTTATAAATTAATAAATGGTCTCATCACATGCTGCCACGTGGGGCGCGCAAATATCAGGTAAGTACACAAATAAAATTTTACAAAGAGGGTTTTCTGAAATGACGTTCGCCAGGTGGCAGCACTGACACGTCAGGTCCAGACATCTGTCAAAGAGCCTATATTTTCTTTAGTCATGACTGAATGATGAACGAATGAATGAATCGAATGATGAACGTCATCATATGTTTTATATTGGAAGACCTCTTGTCACAGTGGTGCCAACTGGTGTCGTAAATTTTCACGAAAACCCTCAATACAAAAATGAGATATTAGATTAATAATGATACTATTGAAATAATTACGAATTAATATTACAATATGAGGCGTGTCAGTTAAATATTAGGTATCTAGGTTAATGTCCGAGTATTATTCAATGTCAAACTATTAAACTATCAAAGAGAGATTTCAAAATATAAAAGATTACAATTAAATATAGGATGGCAAAGTCGTATCGTTCAAAACTCGTTTAAGGTATAATGGCACTTTTTACATAGCATCTCTTTAAGTTCCTTATTAAATCCATTTAAATTTAACTGTTTGATTTGCTTTGGGATGGGATGGATAGGAAAGAGAGTAGGGAGGCCTTTGCCTTGCAGTGAGACATCCAGGGCCGAATTAACCATCTCAGGGCCCCTAGGCACAGCTGGTTTCGGGCCCCCCCTTTTTCATACCACAACAACGCAATTTGGCTTTTACCTTATAATGTGAAAAAAAAATACACTTTTACCGTGGTTTCATAAAACCACACAAACCCCTTTTTTTAATTTTTTAATCGGGAGTGCTGGGCCCCTGGTCATAGTGGGCCCCTAGGCACTGGCCTAAAGTGCCTTATGGATAATACGGCACTGGAGACAGCACAGGCTAATAATAATAATAATTTCTTCAAACCATTTATCTCGTATCTTCTTGTTTCACTTTTATACACACTTGGAGTAGCCATTGGCCATTGGTTAAAGCCAACAGAAGATCCATTAATGGTAAGGGTTTTGGTCTTAAATGTAGATAGGTACTCTATGCACAACATCAAAAGCAACATCTTTTGATGTTTGAATGATTTGAAGTTATCCATTTTAGAACGCAACGCAATTTCAATTTCTTCAGAACTTATTCGTAGGATACAAAGAAAACACAAGTGTTATCTTCAAACGTAATATTTAATTATTATATCTAATTAACTCATAATATTACAAAAAAATACTGTTATCCATGTACTGTGTTTCCTTCCAGGATATCAGAGAACACTCCGTGGCGGGGAAGAGCTATTTTGTTGACGATATCGGGAACAACCTGCAAGAAAATGTAATCACTACATAGTATAAAACAAAGTCGCTTTCTCTGTCCCTATGTCCCTATGTCCCTATGTCCCTTTGTATGCTTAAATCTTTGAAACTACGCAACGGATTTTGATGCGGTTTTTTTTAATAGATAGAGTGATTCAAGAGGAAGGTTTATATGTATAATAACATCCATTAAATAGTGGAGAAGTACTGTTATTTTTGAGGTTTCTAATGTGATGTCGTAAATAATTACATTTTTTCCGCTTACATTGCAAACGCAGGCTGAACCCTACGAGTTTTATCAAAATAATGTACTAAGTATTGTACACATTGAAAAGGTCTACAGAAAAGTCCGTGATGGTATATGTCTATCTCTTATGGATAACCCACAATAACTTTTTTTGTCATTTACTTTTTACGACAAATAATGGCTAATTTTCGAAGCGATTTTAACCAATACAGCATTAATCCTTAACCAATTAAATACCTTGAATACATTGTTCATTTAATATAGATCTATATGGCCCTTTACACCGTATGATTTAAGTGAATATTTTCGAAGATATTACAGATTTAAAAAATTCCGGGACGTAGCGTTTGCGGCGGTAACGTTCACAGTTTTCTGTAGTGTATTTAGTATCAGCATTGCAGCCGTGCGAAGCCGGGGCGGGTCGCTAGTAATTTCATAAACAGAGTAGAGCAATTGAAGTCACTAACGGCCGAATCCAATAACCTATTGACAGATCGCTACTGGTATAGATTATTGGGATTTTAAAACCAGAGATAGATAGGATAGGTTTTTCTACCTCCAGTATGGTGATAGACAGGGATTGGGTTCGGTCGTTAAAAATAATGACATAAGGACACACTTATTAGATCCAGTGCTAGAGACATAAAGATCCTGTATAACAAGACAGGGTCAAATTAAATTAGCAAACCGATATCTAAATAAGATAAAACAAAAATGAAATTAATTTGATGATTTTTGTGCATCACGGTTAGTGCAGTAACTTGAAATAACAGTTTAAAAAAAAGATTCTTTTTCTGTAAACTTATGTCTTATATCTCACATATCGTCACTTGCATGACTAAAAGTATTTTTGATCTCAAAATATAACCTTATTTTGAAAGGCAACAAAATGTAAAGAATCACGAATGGAAGAGTGTAGTTGTCCTGAGTCAAATCGGCTAAAAAATGAGATAGGACTTTTAGTCATGCGTGTGACGATATGCTCAACACGATAAAACAAAACAAATTAATTTTCTCAAGTCATACTTCATGTAACAAAAATACCAGCGGTCGTTGAACCCCCCCCCCCCCCCAAAAAAAAAACAATAAATCCTTTTAAATTTTTATTTTATCGATACCTATCACGTCTGCAGTTTTGCATGTAAGAGGAAATCGTCTATCCTAGAATATAATACCCTAGGGGCCGTCCATTAATCACGTTTTTTTTTGGCATTTTGTAACCCCTCCCCCTCCCTCTTGGTGATTCAAGGTGAGGTTTAAGACTACCCCTCTATATCACGTGTATTTTTTAATACACAAGGTCACACTACAAGCCGCTATCGATTTTGTACGCTTTTGAGGAAAAAATAAATACACGTAACGCCGCTTCTCGGTTCAGTACCGCGCGTTTGCCGAAAAAATAAAGTGAGTTCCTGAAAAAGTGGGAATTTATTGTTTTCGACCACTCTTATATATCAATGTTTTCGACCGATCGACTCAAGGTTTAAATTAAATAGGTAAGTAGGTACCTAATTTGTTTTGGGTTAACGCTAACAGTTAATAATTATAATTATTAATGGCGATACTACGCAGACTTGAGAGGTTGCTCGACGTTTAACGATGATTAAAAAAATGTAACCGTTCTTTTAAGTTATTATTTATGTAAGTAAGGTCATCGGCAACTGCCCAACGACACCCGTAACCCCGTGACCCCGTAATTACGACTGTAAAGTTTCACCAGCTAGTTTAATTTGACCTTGTATCTATCGGTACTTACCTAATCTGCATTCGCGATTTATTTGCCAAAAATGTAAACAAATATGTGTTTGTAGAAAAACAACTTTAAATCCTACACAATAAAGTTCATGGCAGTTGACGCTACAACTTCAAACATTTTTATAACTTTTTCAATACCTAGTGCTAGTCACTCTGAAATCAAATTAATTAGGTACTTAAAATAAAGTTAATATTTTGTTAAACTTGAAATAATATTAATTTGTAACATTAGTTTGAATTAGGGATGCATCCGATACCGATATATCGGCGATACTTCAGGTTTGCCGATATATCGGTATCGGCGATATTTTTATGGCCGATTCAACGATACATTTCAAAGGACATTGTAAAAAATGGCCTATGAATCGACACGCATGAAACATTTACTATAATTACTAGTTCTTTTAATAATATACATTACAAATATTTCATCTTTTTAATAGAACGGACACTTCTTAATTTCGAAAACATTTTAAAAAGTATTCACTTCCGTTATAATCATCGGTGTTATTATTTTTTGGTTCAATTTGAGGTTTTTAATAGGCAAAGGTATTATAGCTCATACAGCCAAGTTTGACACAGACAAGCGTCAGTATTCTCAACGCTTGATATACGATAATGGTTTTTTTTAGTTACACACGTCCGCTATGATGTGTGAGATTGATTGTCATGATTCTTGTGGATTACGGCCAACTGCCGCTCAAAGAGAGAGGAGGCCTTTGTCCCAGAAGTGGGAATATTATAAGCTGATTACGACTTTCACATTGCAAAGTACTTGCGAAAATACAAAGATGATGCCGGCTACGCCATGCTACGATAACGTAGCTATGTCGTAGCAAGCGTAGCAGACGTCTACGAAGCCGTAGCGGCAATAAGGCAAACAAGCTTTTTCTAAAGTTATAAAGTACCAGGACCCGCTCTTTCTTCGCACGGTTTTTATGACTTGACAAATATCGAGATTTCTTTATTATACAGGGTTAAATAACATTAGTTAGCAAAACTCCGCATTCGTGATGGTTATGAATATTTATACATGTTAACACAAAAAATAAATTAATTAAATTGTTTTTTTTTTGAGGTTATCGACCGCATTGATTCACTTAAATTATCCAGTTTAAAAAATCCGTTTTTTTCTGTAATGTAAACTTTACAGACGTGTTTGGTATCGATGTTTAAGGGCGTTCGCTACGTTAGCATGCGCACGCGGCGGGTGCCCGCCTCGCGTGTTTGCGTTAAAAGTAATGACCGACCGAAAGTTCGGTTTCGGTTTCGGCCAGTTTCGGCCAAGGAATCTAGTTTCGGCGTTAGTTTCGGTTTCGGCCAGAAAATGGCCGAAACTTTCGGCCGCGCCGAAACTCGAGAGTTCATGAATTATCGTGCATCGTTCGGCGAACTTCGCGGCTAGCTTGTGCTTGCTCGTCGCGTCGCTGGCCCAGTTCACCGCCGTCCATCGTTAATCGCATGGAGTTGAGGTTGTGTTTTGCACATAAATGATTAGGTAAGTATTCAACTGTCTGTATGTATAATATACATTGTATATTCAAATAAATGTGTAAAAAACACACCAGATTTCTGTATACGATAGAAATTTTAAATAATGTTTAAGTAAGTTTCGGTTTCGGTTTCGGCCGAAACTAAGAGCAAGGCCGAAAGTTCGGTTTCGGTTTCGGCTGAAAAACCTGTTTCGGTCGGACACTATAGTTAAAAGATAATATATGAGCAGCGCTCTCTGGCGCGGACGCGTGTGACGGATTTGTTGCACACGTAGTGGCGCCTGCTCCATGCCGTGTCGTTGGTTCTGTATATTCGTTTTTTGACACCGACGTTCGAAATTAGTTTGTTTTCACTTTGTAGTGTCATTTTTGGAAGTCGGTGGTTTTTTTTTTTTGTAAAAAAGTTTTTACTTTGTGTAATTACTAGTGGCCAGTTTGAAACAAATCGCAACTTTCTTTATACCCAGAATTGCTGCATTTCTATCTTTTTAGCCCATAATATCCCACTACGAGATGTATGGTGTGGATAAAGACTTTCCTTCTCCTTTTCCACACACGTCGGTCCACTGTCATTATATACCTTATAGAGGCATGAGGAACAGAGTGTGAAGTTCACTCGTCTTCCATACAAAAGGGTGGATCGTCCAACCAGACGGGTATTGCGTCTGGTGGGCAATTGCCCGACGATTGGAAACATACAAACAGTAACAATGATAGTTAAAAGAGTGCATACGTAGAAGTAGCCGTGGGCCCCAAACTAGGCACAGACTGTATCTTGGTGGCCACTGATGTCGAGACGTTGGTTATGTTTATGCTAGTTGCGCGGTAAACTTTGCTTGCGCGATGCAGGATTTCGCGTGACGTCAGAGTGATGCGTAGTTCGCATGTGGCGGTGTAGATGCTGCTACAACCAGCACCCTTATTGCGTATCCTATCAATATCAATCCGAATAATTTTGAAGGATTTTGCTAATCCATTGCTTCATTATGTTCGAAAAATGTGTCTGCTCAACAACGTAAATAACGCAATGAATCTTGTTGAACTGTCAAAATGAAACCCATTGCTACTGATAGTGTGGTTCGCAATTACCCTGCAGGCTTTTTGGTAGGAGTCATTTATCAGCATTTATCTTCCAAAATATGACTTATCATTTCGATTAACTCCAGCCAACATCGAGCCCGCAGCCATTGTTTCTAAATAATGAGTGTTACCACTAAAATATTGTGTTACACTCCACGGTAGCGTGAAAAATATTCAAGTCACGAATTGGAACGATGCTGAAATTATATCTCCTTTCATCTGAGCAATTTGTTGTGAGTACGGTAGAGGGTGACGACTGAAATATCGACTGTCTTTCGGCTCAGCGATGAGCGGAAGACAGTTGTTTGTCAACGACAATTTCTTAGGGAATGGTGTACACGATCGACTGTTTTTTTTTGCGTAGGCAACTCTGCATCGCTCCGCCACCACTGCATTCATCTGCATTATGCTCAGCAGAAGCGCTTCATTGAGGTCCTGAGTTTAATCTAAGATCGGGTAAAGTGGTATTGAGTTTTTCCATTTGTAATTTCTCAGTATCAGGCCGGAGTCTGGATCTGTGTCCGTTTCATGGTAGTCCCCTATTATAGGTATATGGACTTAAAAATAACTGGTGAAATGAGAGTATATTATAGGTATACCTCTGCCTCACTAACCCTTCGGGTCTGATGGCGTGAAGTTATGATGCAGGGTTTTTTGGAGGTAAGACGTTGCTATAGGTATAGGTTGTCAAATAATAGAGAGAGCAGCATAGCTATTCACAATCTACCGGCAGGCTATCGTATCGAAAATGACAAGTTTCGATAACCTGATTTGCCTTAAAGAATAGCGGTCGTCTATTTGATTGAAACTGACAAAATTTTCGGGTTCTGGACTTGTGAACAGCGTTTAGAGGACTCCTACGATAACATTGATTAATGTTCGTTAAGGTACGGAAGCATATCGAGTGGTTGTGAATAGCTATGATGGTCTCTAAGGCTTACTATGGAACTGTGCTTGGAAGCTCGGAAAAGTCTACTTAAATCTGAGTTAGTCTTTCCTTTAAAGATCATCTTAGACAGTAATCCGCATGGGCCTCATTTTGGCCTGACCAAGCTTTTGTCTGGACTTTAAAAGAGACTGTGGTCTCAGAGTTTGTCTAGGTCTTTCTTCTTAGAGTAGTCGAATAAGAAAAACCGAAATCAATTATAGATTAAAAAAAAAATCGTGTAAAAGTGTTGAACCAATTTACAAAAACAAAATGTCATTTATCAAAGCAAAGCTTTATCAGTTATCCCGGTTGTTGTCAAAATGCCGTGTTCAATCATCCCTGTTTTTAATCCGCAGTCGACTTAATTAGTAAACTTCCGAAGAGGCCATTTTATGGTAATTACAAGAACAATTTCGTATTATAGTCATTGCTAATGCTACTGCTGCTTTAATTACCAGTGTACAGACGCCAGCCAAACATCAAGTGACTAGTTTATTATAATCTGTCAAACTTCTTTATAGATTTTCAACTTTATCGCTAATTAGCTGAACCAGTGAACCTCATACCGCCCCGCCAGCCGCTCTGCCCCCGCTTTTTAAATCTCTGATATCTTCTAAGATATTCATTTTAATGATATGCTGTAAAGGGCAATTTTGATCTCGATAAAATTCACAACGTATTTAATGTATTTAATTGGGTAAGGAATAATACTGTATTGTTTAAAATAGCTTGGTAAATAACGCATAACTTTTTGTAATATGTAAAAGATAAAAACGGTTACTGTGGGTTATCCTTAGGAGATAAACATATAGATACCATAGCGGACTTTTTTATCGATATTTTTAAGATATACAATTCCGTAGTACATTAATTTGATCTATCTCGTAAGGTTTACCCAGCGTTTGCAATGTAAGCGCAGAAAAATATGTTTGTTACGACATCATATTACAAATCTTTGAATTTTTCGGCTTTTGTCAACTATAATATGATGCATTTATTATATATACATATAAACCTTCCTCTTGATTCACTCTATCTATAGTAGTTTAAAAGATCTAAGTTAACAGGGAGCGGGAACGATTTTGTTTTGTATTATGTAAAGATAAAGAAGAAGCTTAAGGTTCAAAGTTGATTGGGAAAATTTGACAGTTTCGGGTAGCTTAATATGCTGGCGTCTGTACCTACTTTAACTAAAACGAAACGGCTTCAGCTAAAACCGGACCCTAATACTAATTAAAACTATTCTAGCATTGCAGGGCGAATAGTCGCAATAATGTTTAATTACAGTTTCAATGGTGCTAAACAATAATCAGCATTCAAGTAAGAAAATCCTCTTAAGTTTTAAAGTTACGTAAAAGTCTCAAAACGCGATAAAAATCGCACGCACGTACGGTCCATTACAATTGTCGTGCTGAACTCTTAACTTAAAAATAGAATTAATTTTCTTCTAGATAAAGTTGAGATTCGTTTACTACAGACGTGAAATGACTCCATAAGAGGGAAAAAGATTTTCTCTAATGGATTTCTTTGGATTCAGCTGTGATGTGGACATTTATTTTAACTCGTCTTTCTTTAGGAGATTACCTGGTTTTAGATTAGGTACCGATCCTTCTTACTTAAAATGATAGACATTCGTCTATCTTCACCATAATCTATATACATAAAACAAAGACGGGTTAGTTTACACCATTTATAACTAAAGAACAGCTGGACTAATTTATTGGGTGTTCGATTTGTTGGATTTGTCTCCGCCCCGAATAGCAGAATAACTATTAAAACGTGAGAAATTATACGTTCGCTAGAAACCACCTTCGCTTTTTTATAAGAGTCAGTGGAAAATGATTTATTTGGAAATATTGTTATTATCGCTTTATCGATCGTTTGTTTGAATATGAAGAAATAGTTTGAATTTATGTAGTTAAGTTATTCATTTTTAAAGAGCTTATTATGAACTGCGTTAGTAATTTTCTAGCTTAGTTTCTTAGTTCATTAATTAGACTTAATATGAGTCATTAGACTGCCATTTATTTATGAAAAGTTTTATTTTAGGCATTAATATTATTTGATGAAAGACTATTTCTGCATTTGTATTTTTAAAGCGTATTTTATTAATTGGCAACACAAAAATCGGAGTCGCCAACATTTCGGCCAAAGTGATAAAATAAGTAAATATTTTGATTTACTCCTTTTTATGTACTAGTGTTTAATGTAGGCTTCAAATTAATTTGACTGCTTTAATTATACCTTTGACTGCATTTTTATTAAAGCTTTTTAGCTGTACTTAGAAAATGTTATATAAAAAGTATTCGACTTTCGATCTGCCATAGAGAGATTTGATCCTTATGATTGACCCTATCGATTGATGCCATAAAAGTATAGGGTATTATTTATTCGGATTTTAGCCGGTTCGATTCCCGAGAGCGGCAAGCGAATTTTCGAAAATCTTTGAATGCAGATTTGTTTTTTTTTTAATGAAGGGATTTTCCTTTGAGTAAAATTTGCTATCTCCAGTGTTTAGAGTACCTACTTGCCCTCTAGGTGAGGTGAAAAAAATCCACCCTGTGTATACATATATACTATTGAACTACTACTTTTTCCTATTGTATGACATTATTATTTTTAATTCCTTATTTTGTTGACTGATCTGTATTTACGATAATTTTATTTTCAATGACATTGTACAGACGCCAGCACATCATGTTACTACAATCTGTCAATTTCTTTAATAGATTTTCAACTTTATCACTAAAGCATAAGGTTCAAAGTTGATTGCGAAAATTTGACAGTTTCGGGTAAGTTGATGTGCTGGCGTCCGTACTTTATTGAATAGTGAAATTAACAGTTGACATTCTTGTTTTATATTTGCACACCTTATATGGTTATTAACAGTGTACCATTTGACCTTTTTTAACATCCACTGAACCTGTTTTATGCAAATAAATGATTTGATTTTTTTATTTGAAAATAATTACGCCGGTAATCAATAAATTGACAAATTATTAGCAAGTACCTAACCTATAATCATAATTAATACCTACTTTAGGAGCATTTTCAGTTTTGTATCACAATATGTCACAAATAATCGCAACGCATCAGAATAATAGACTTAACTTAGGCACCGAAAAGTAAAATTTATAATAATTATTGGCTGAATCATTTCGTGGACGTGGACTTTCTGTGATCATTCACTACTAGTACTTACGACTTTCGTTTGAATGAGGTAGGTATTTTATAAACAGTACCTATGTACACAGAGTAAATGGACAGAGCATAAGTTTCATAAGACCCCGCTATGATAGGTACACTTTTTGTTTTTGCAGTAATATTTTACGATTTTATTTCGTAGTGCTGAGTTCTCGCAACGCGACATACCTACGTCCACCTAGTAACACGATGTGCCCCGCACTAAATTAATGGAAGAGTGCGGGGTTGATGTAGACGCAGTCCTTTATCAGAGGCCTTTTTAATTTATTATCTTAAAAATAATACATATTTTAAAAAAGTAACAAACCCAAATTATTTTTCTTTGTATTGCAAAGATGTAGATATATTATTTTACACTGTTTTGATAAAAAATGAAGGAGTAAAACGTTTTCATCTCAATGATTTGGAGGTGATTTGGTGATTTTTTTTTAAATTATGTGTGGTGTATGTATTAAGGTTGCAAATTGCTTGACTGGATTTTTGTGAATAAAATGCGTGTATGCTTGACAACGACTTTAATGCGACTAAAAAAATTAACGCTGGTTTGCGTGTATATAGTTACAACATACCGGCCCCCAAAGGACTATCGAGTCCTTTCAACAAAAATTACATAACAAGCAAAATTGTATTATTAACAAGGCTGGTACTGTGATTTCTAAAGCGAGTAAGTATATAAAGGTAAGTATGTACAACATTATCGATTATTAATTTTTAAGTTGTATTTAGATTCGTTAACAATTCAACATTCCAGATAGGTTTAAATATGCTTTGATTAAGTTTCCTTATAAATACGTATACAAAATGTTTTAATTAAGTTTTTTACAGTTGCGAATGTGATACAATGCCAGTGCAAAGTAAGTAAGAAAAGTTAAGAATCATCATTACAGTTTATAGGTAAGTGACACAATTTAGTAATGCATCGTTTAATGACACTATCTCCACTCTTTACACTATAGACCCTAGTCAGACCATCTGGTCCAGGGTGTTTTTCAATTATTCTTCCTAATTGCCATTTTCCAGGTGGTAAGTTGTCTGTTTTTATAAGTACTATTTGTCCCTTTTCTAATTCTCTTTCTTGTTTCATCCATTTAGGTCTTTGCTGCAGACGTGTTAAATATTCTGTTTGCCATTTTTTCCAGAAATCTCCAAGAAGCCTCTGCATGTGTTGCCAGCGTGAAAGGTAAGTGGTTTTTATATTTTCTAGGTTTGGGTGTGGCACAACAATTAGAGACTCTCCAATGAGAAAATGACCTGGGGTTAGCATTTCTATTGCGTCTATATCAGATTCATCTGCAGGGGTGAGAGGGCGGGAATTCAAACAGGCTTCAATCTGACACAGTAAGGTTGTCAGCTCTTCAAACGTTAGGTTTGTTGTGAGAACCCTCTTCAAGTGGTGTTTAATTGATTTCACACCTGCCTCCCAGAGACCGCCGAAGTTTGGGCTGTATGCGGGTATGAAATGCCATTGGGTTCCGTCCTTCGCTAATGTGTCTGCTATGTCTCTTGGGAGCTGACATTGCGCGGTTTGTAATGCAGCTATGAGTTCTTTATTACTGCCGACAAAGTTCCTGCCTTGATCGCTCCATAAGTGGGCGCATTTGCCTCGTCTAGATGTAAATCTTCTAAATGCACCAATAAATGCTTCTGCTGTTAAATTGCTGACCAATTCAAGATGTACTGCTTTGACTGCCATACAGATAAAAATGGCTATATATGCTTTATTGGTTCTAGCGCCTCTCCCTTTTGATATCAATATCTGTAATGGCCCTGCAAAATCGACTCCACTGTGAAGGAATGGTCTGGCTGGAGTAACGCGCTCTTTCGGTAGATCACCCATTAGTTGTTGCTTTGATGTGGCACTATGTTTAGCACATACCAGACATTGTCGGATGCATGCCTTCACGACGTCTTTAGCTCGTAGTATCCAGTATCTGGATCTGATGTAGGCCAACATCAATTGCACTCCTCCATGAAGTGTTTCTGCGTGTGCATTCTTCACGATCAATCGAGTCAATTCATTTTTATTTGCAAGTATGATTGGGTGTTTACTTTCTAATGCAATTTCTGCATTTCTTAGTCTTCCTCCTACTCTTAAGACTCCCTTGGTATCTATATAGGGGTTTAAAGATTTTAAAGGGCTTCTTTTCTTTACTTCATTTCTGTTTGTTAGTGCTTGAATTTCCTCTTCAAAATCGTTTTGTTGTGCTATCTCTATACATCTATGTAGTGACTCTTCAAGCTCCTCTGTCGTGACATATTTCTGGTCTTCAGACATAACTATGTTGCGTTTATAATGTAGAAATCGTCGGCAGTAGCATATGGCTGTAAGTAGTTCCTTTAAATTATTAAATTGTTTAAATTGATCTATCAATCTTGTGTTATCATTCTCAGTGTTATTAATTTTTAAATTTGTTTGTAACTCTTTAATTGTTTTCTTTTCTTCATCAGTTTGTGTGTTTTCCAGCCGACTGAATTTGATTTCTCCCGTGCTCAGCCAGCTTGGCCCTTTCCACCACAAATGACATTCTTTCAATTCTTCTACAGGTAAGCCTCGAGAAGCAATATCGGCAGGATTTTCATTAGATAGTACATGATACCATTGATTGCAGCTGACGTTGTCCAGTATCTCCACCACCCGGTTTGCCACAAACGTCTTCCACTTGAAGGGCTCGCCAGACAACCATGCCAGGACAATTGAAGAATCTGTCCAAGCAAATGTTTGTGATTTTTGTATTTTCATCGCCCCACCAACATGCGTTAGTAATTGTGACAACAACAGTGCTCCACACAATTCGAGTCGAGGAATGGAAATAGTTTTTAAAGGAGCAACTCGTGTTCTTGCTGCCATCAGATTGGTATAAATTTCACCGCTAGGGCATGTTACTCTCGCGTAAACAACTGCTGCATACGCGCGTGATGATGCGTCGCTGAATCCATGCAACTGAATACATTCTTTGTTTTTGGCTGTTGTATGTATCCATCTGTCTACGCTTATGTTGTTTATATGTTCCAAATCAGATCTTATGTGTCTCCATTCATTTTCTAAGTCTTGACTAATCCGCTCATCCCAGCTCACTTGTTCTAGCCAGAGTTTTTGCATTAACAACTTAGCTGTAATTACACTTGGCGACAACCATCCCAAAGGATCATACAATTTTTGAACATTTGAGAAAATATTTCGCTTGGTTACAGCGCCTTCTGTAGGTTCCAAGGTAAATTTATATTCAAACTAGATTTTGGGCGTTGCGCGAGCTGCAAGCAGCTCGCGGGGTCGTGTTTTTGAGGAGTATTTCTTACCCTTGTAAAATTTTGAGAATTGGACAGTAATCCTTAGCACTTATAGGATTTTGTAATAATAGCTATTTATTCACCAAGGGGAGTAATCTGTACTTACCCTCGAGTGATATATACTGCTTTATACTACACTTGTGGAGTTGTTGTTAATAAATTGCTATAATTGTCACTGGAATCACTTATTTTAACTTGTGATTTACACCGCCAAACTTTAAACTTTACCAAGAAAATTGTTTCTACAAAATACGTCAACCAACAAAATAAGTCTTTTTTTTTCTTATTTTAGCGCGTCAAACAGTTTTCGCGCCAAAAGACGTTAAGCCGCATGGCTCTAGTGGGGACGCGGCTTAACGTCTTTTGTGATTTGTTGTGATCAACAATACTCAACAACACCCAAAACACTCAACAACATTCAACAACACTCAACAACACTCAACAACACTTGACAACACTCAACAACACTCAACAACATTGAACAACACTCAACAACATTGAACAACACTCAACGACACTCAACAACACTCAACAACACTCGACAACACTCGACAACACTCGACAACACTCGACAACACTCAACAACACTCAACAACACTCAACAACATTCAACAACACTCGACAACAATCAACAAGATTCAACAACACTCAACAACACTCAACAACACTCGGTAACACTCAACAACACTCAACAACACTCGACAACACTCAACAACACCCAAAACACTCAACAAACTTCAACAACACTCAACCACACTCAAAACACTCAACAACACTCAACAACACTCAACAACACTTAACAACACTCATCAATACTCAACAACACAATAACACCCAAAACACTCAAAACACTCAACAACAATCAATAACACTCAACAACACTCAACAACACTCAACCACACTCAACAACACTCAACAACACTTAACAACTTTCAACAACACTCAACAACACTCAACAACACTCATCAGCACTTAACAACACTCAACAACACTCAACAACACTCAACAACACAACAACACCCAAAACACTCAAAACACTCAACAACACAACAACACCCAAAACACTCAAAACACTCAACAACACTCATCAACACTCAACAACACTCAACAACACTCAACAACACTCATCAACACTTAACAACACTCAACAACACTCAACAACCCTCAACAACACTCAACAACACTCAACAACACTCAACAACACTCAACCACACTCAAAACACTCAACAACACTTAACAACACTCAACAACACTCAACCACACTCAAAACACTCAACAACACTGAAGAACACTCAACCACATTCAACAACACTCAACAACACTCAACCACACTCAAAACACTCAACAAAACTCAACAACACTCAATAACACTCAACAACACTCAACAACACTCAACCACACTCAACAACACTCAACAACACTCAACAACCCTCAACAACACTCAACAACACTCGACAACACTCAACAACACTCAACAACATTCAACAACACTCAACAACACTCAACAACACTCGACAACACTCGACAACACTCGGCAATACTCAACAACACTCAACAACACTCAACAACACTCAACAAGATTCAACAACATTCAACAACACTCAACAACACTGAACAACATTCAACAACACTCAACAACACTCAAAACACTCAACAACACTCAACAAGATTCAACAACATTCAACAACACTCAACAACACTCAACAATTTTCAACAACACTCAACGACACTCAACAACACTCGACAACACTCGACAACACTCGACAACACTCGACAACACTCAACAACACTCAACAACATTCAACAACACTCAACAACACTGAACAACATTCAACAACACTCAACAACACTCAAAACACTCAACAACACTCAACAAGATTCAACAACATTCAACAACACTCAACAATTTTCAACAACACTCAACGACACTCAACAACACTCGACAACACTCGACAACACTCGACAACACTCAACAACACTCAACAACATTCAACAACACTCAACAACACCCAAAACACACAACAACACTTATCAACACTCAACAACACTCAACAACACTCAATCACAATCAACAACACTCAACAACACTCAACAACCCTCAACAACACTCAACAACACTCAACAACACTCATCAACACTCAACAACACTCAACAACACCCAAAACACTCAACAACACTCAATAACACTCAACAACACTCAACAACACTCAACCACACTCAACAACACTCAACAACACTCAACAACTCTCAACAACACTCAACAACACTCAACAACACTCAACCACACTCAACAACACTCAACAACACTGAACAACACTCAACAACACTCAACCACACTCAACATCACTCAACAACACTCAACAACCCTCAACAACACTCAACAACACTCAACAACACTCAACAACACTCAACAACACTCAACAACACTCAACAACACTCAACAACCCTCAACAACACTCAACAACACTCAACAACACTCATCAACACTTAACAACACTCAACAACACTCAACAACACTCAACCACACTCAAAACACTCAACAACACTCAACAACACTCAACAACCCTCAACAACACTCAACAACACTCAACAACACTCAACAACCCTCAACAACACTCAACAACACAACAACACTCAATAACACTCAAAAACACAAAAACACTGTATAATGCTTTCTGTCTCATTTGCTCCCACGTTAAATCTTATGTCTATTACATTGACAGTGACAGCGCTGTGAAGTTATTACCCATCCAAATTAGACACTACAGGCTAGCATAATGATCCCAATGCGTTTTCGAACTTCTCAAGTTGAAAGCGTTTTATTTTATGCTACTAAATATAGATGTCACCAAAACTCGTGTTGACTAAATCTAACGACGTGACTTCGCAAATGAGTACACTTATAGCATTCGTTCATAGTCTCTGAGCGAATGCTGATTGCCCGATAATATAATAACTCGGTCTCGCAGGTTCGCTCCACGCAGGACCTACCTACCACCGGAAAGCTATCGTGACCTCATCCCTACGCTACGCTACGCTTCGCTTTACCGCTACCTAGTTTCCGAGATACGATGGGGGGAGGGGTGAAGGGGGGGAGAGGGGGGGAGTTTTGAAAAATGATTTTGACCTACTCTGGACCCACGGACATGAATCTGAAAAAGAAAATGTTCCAAGTCTTAACTTCCGAGATCCGCCTAAAGGGGGGTGAAGGGGGAGAGAATGGGGGGAATTTTGAAAAATGGTTTTTACTTTTCCGAGCCTCCTCTATACGAATCCGTAAAAAAACAAAACCCAGGTTTCTTAATTTCCGAGATACGATGGGGGGAGGGGTGAAGGGGGAGAGAGGGGGGAGTTATGAAAAATGATTTTGACCAACTCGGGGCCCCTTGATATGAATCTGAAAAAAAAATGTTCCAAGTCTCTTAACTTCCGAGATCTACCTCTAGAGGGGGGAGAAGGGGGGCAAGGGGGGCAACTTTGAAAAATGGATTTTACTTTTCCGAGCCTCCTCTATACGAATCCGTAAAAAAACAAAACCCAGGTTTCTTAATTTCCGAGATACGATGGGGGAGGGGTGAAGGGGGGAGAGGGGGGGAGTTTTGAAAAATGATTTTGACCAACTCTGGGCCCCTAGATATGAATCTGAAAAAAAAAATGTTCCAAGTCTCTTAACTTCCGAGATCTACCTAGAGGGGGGGGGAGAAGGGGGGCAAGGGGGCAACTTTGAAAAATGGATTTTACTTTTCCGAGCCTCCTCTATACGAATCCGTAAAACAACAAAACACGGGACTCTTAGTTTCCGAGATACGATAGGGAGGGGGGAGAGTGGGGTGGAAAAGGGGAGGTTTGGGATTTTTCCCATACTCGTGAGAGTTACTTCTATACGAATCTGTAAAAATATACCCACCTCCCCCTTCACCATCTGGGAGAACAATTATGTCAGTGAGTCAGTCAGTCAGTGAGTGGTAATCGAGCTTTATATAGTATAATAATAATAATAAAAAGAATAATAATAACTCGGTCTCGCAGGTTCGCTCCACTCAGGACCTACCTACTACCGGAAAGCTATCGTGACCTTATCCCTACGCTACGCTACGCTTCGCTTTACCGCTACCTAGTTTCCGAGATACGAGGGGGGGAGGGGTGAAGGGGGCGAGAGGGGGGAGTTTTGAAAAATGATTTTGACCAACTCTGGGCCCCTTCATATGAATCTGAAAAAAAATGTTCCAAGTCTCCTAACTTCCGAGATCTACCTAGAGGGGGGGGGGAGAAGGGGGGCAAGGGGGCAACTTTGAAAAATGGATTTTACTTTTCCGAGCCTCCTCTATACGAATCCGTAAAACAAAAAAACACGGGACTCTTAGTTTCCGAGATACGATAGGCAGGGGGGAGAGTGGGGTGGAATGGAAAAGGGGAGGTTTGAATTTTGAAAAATGGATTTTACTTTTCCGAGCCTCCTCTATACGAATCCGTAAAACAAAAAAACACGGGACTCTTAGTTTCCGAGATACGATAGGCAGGGGGGAGAGTGGGGTGGAATGGAAAAGGGGAGGTTTGAATTTTGAAAAATGGTTTTTACTTTTCCGAGCCTCCTCTATACGAATCCGTAAAAAAACAAAACTCAGGTTTCTTAATTTCCGAGATACGATGGGGGGAGGGGTGAAGGGGGGGAGAGGGGGGAGTTTTGAAAAATGATTTTGACCAACTCTGGGCCCCTTGATATGAATCTGAAAAAAAAAATGTTCCAAGTCTCTTAACTTCCGAGATCTACCTAGAGGGGGGGGGAGAAGGGGGGCAAGGGGGCAACTTTGAAAAATGGATTTTACTTTTCCGAGCCTCCTCTATACGAATCCGTAAAACAACAAAACACGGGACTCTTAGTTTCCGAGATACGATAGGGAGGGGGGAGAGTGGGGTGGAAAAGGGGAGGTTTGGGATTTTTCCCATACTCGTGAGAGTTACTTCTATACGAATCTGTAAAAATATACCCACCTCCCCCTTCACCATCAGGGAGAACAATTATGTCAGTGAGTGAGTGAGTCAGTGAGTGGTAATCGAGCTTTATATAGTATAAATAATATAAATAATGTTCCAAGTCCTAACTTCCGAGATCCGCCTAAAGGGGGGAGAAGGGGGAGAGAATGGGAGGAATTTTGAAAAATGGTTTTTACTTTTCCGAGCCTGCTCTATACGATTCCGTAAAAAAACAAAACCCAGGTTTCTTAATTTCCGAGATACGATGGGGGGAGGGGTGAAGGGGGGGAGAGGGGGGAGTTTTGAAAAATGATTTTGACCAACTCTGGGCCCCTTGATATGAATCTGAAAAAAAAAATGTTCCAAGTCTCTTAACTTCCGAGATCTACCTAGAGGGGAGGGGAGAAGGGAGGCAAGGGGGCAACTTTGAAAAATGAATTTTACTTTTCCGAGCCTCCTCTATACGAATCCGTAAAACAACAAAACACGGGACTCTTAGTTTCCGAGATACGATAGGGAGGGGGGAGAGTGGGGTGGAAAAGGGGAGGTTTGGGATTTTTCCCATACTCGTGAGAGTTACTTGTATACGAATCTGTAAAAATATACCCACCTCCCCCTTCAACATCTGGGAGAACAATTATGTCAGTCAGTCAGTGAGTGAGTGGTAATCGAGCTTTATATAGTATAACTAGATTTTGGGCGTTGCGCGAGCTGCAAGCAGCTCGCGGGGTCGTGTTTTTGAGGAGTATTTCTTACCCTTGTAAAATTTTGAGAATTGGACAGTAATCCTTAGCACTTATAGGATTTTGTAATAATAGCTATTTATTCACCAAGGGGAGTAATCTGTACTTACCCTCGAGTGATATATACTGCTTTATACTACACTTGTGGAGTTGTTGTTAATAAATTGCTATAATTGTAACTGGAATCACTTATTTTAACTTGTGATTTACACCGCCAAACTTTAAACTTTACCAAGAAAATTGTTTCTACAAAATACGTCAACCAACAAAATAAGTATTTTTTTTTCTTATTTTAGCGCGTCAAACAGTTTTCGCGCCAAAAGACGTTAAGCCGCATGGCTCTAGTGGGGACGCGGCTTAACGTCTTTTGTGATTTGTTGTGATCAACAACACTCAACAACACCCAAAACACTCAACAACATTCAACAACACTCTACAACACTCAACAACACTCAAAAACACTCGACAACACTCAACAACATTGAACAACACTCAACGACACTCAACAACACTCAACAACACTCGACAACACTCGACAACACTCGACAACACTCGACAACACTCAACAACACTCAACAACATTCAATAACACTCAACAAGATTCAATAACACTCAACAACACTCAACAACACTCGACAACACTCGGCAACACTCGGCAACACTCAACAACACTCAACAACACTCGACAACACTCGACAACACTCAAAAACACTCAACAACACTCAACAACACTCAACAACACTCAACAACATTCAACAACACTCGACAACACTCGACAACACTCAACAACACTCAACAACTCTCGACAACCCTCGGCAACACTCAACAACACTCAACAACACTCGACAACACTCGGCAACACTCGGCAACACTCAGCAACACTCGGCAACACTCGGCAACACTCAACAACACTCAAGATTTGCATATTGATGAACATAATTCTCGCATGGTAATTAAAACAAACAAACACGTCATAGGTAGTACATACATCGCTTTGAAAATGTTCCAAGTCTTAACTTCCGAGATCCGCCTAAAGGGGGGAGAAGGGGGAGAGAATGGGGGGAATTTTGAAACAAAGTTTTTACTTTTCCGAGCCTCCTCTATACGAATCTGTAAGAAAACAAAACCCAGGTTCCTTAATTTCCGAGATACGATGGGGGGAGGGGTGAAGGGGGGAGAGGGGGAAGTTTTTAAAAATGATTTTGACCAACTCTGGGCCCCTTGATATGAATCTGAAAAAAAAAATGTTCCAAGTCTCTTAACTTCCGAGATCTACCTCTAGAGGGGGGGAGAAGGGGGGCAAGGGGGGCAACTTTGAAAAATGGATTTTACTTTTCCGAGCCTCCTCTATACGAATCCGTAAATCAACAAAACACGGGACTCTTAGTTTCCGAGATACGATAGGGATGGGGGAGAGTGGGGTGGAATGGAAAAGGGGAGGTTTGAATTTTGAAAAATGGTTTTTACTTTTCCGAGCCTACTCTATACGATTCCGTAAAACAACAAAACACGGGACTCTTAGTTTCCGAGATACGATAGGGATGGGGTAGAGTGGGGTGGAATGTAAAAGGGGAGGTTTGAATTTTGAAAAATGGTTTTTACTTTTCCGAGCCTCCTCTATACGAATCCGTAAAAAAACAAAACCCAGGTTTCGTAATTTCCAAGATACAATGGGGGGAGGGGTGAAGGGGGGGAGAGGGGAGAGTTTTGAAAAATGATTTTGGCCAACTCTAGGCCCCTTGATATGAACCTGAAAAAAAAAATGTTCCAAGTCTCTTAACTACCGAGATCTACCTAGAGGGGGGGAGAAGGGGGGCAAGAGGGGCAACTTTAAAAAATGGATTTTACTTTTCCGAGCCTCCTCTATACTAATCCGTAAAACAACAAAACACGGGACTCTTAGTTTCCGCGATACGATAGGGAGAGAGGGGTGGAATGTAAAAGGGGAGGTTTGAATTTTGAAAAATGGTTTTTACTTTTCCGAGCCTCCTCTATACGAATCCGTAAAAAAACAAAACCCAGGTTTCGTAATTTCCGAGATACAATGGGGGGAGGGGTGAAGCGGGGGAGAGGGGGGAGTTTTGAAAAATGATTTTGGCCAACTCTAGGCCCCTTGATATGAACCTGAAAAAAAAAAATGTTCCAAGTCTCTTAACTTCCGAGATCTACCTCTAGAGGGGGGGAGAAGGGGGGCAAGAGAGCAACTTTGAAAAATGGATTTTACTTTTCCGAGCCTCCTCTATACGAATCCGTAAAACAACAAAACACGGGACTCTTAGTTTCCGAGATACGATAGGGATGGGGGAGAGTGGGGTGGAATGGAAAAGGGGAGGTTTGAATTTTGAAAAATGGTTTTTACTTTTCCGAGCCTTCTCTATACGAATCCGTAATAAAACAAAACCCAGGTTTCTTAATTTCCGAGATACGATGGGGGGAGGGGTGAAGGGGGGGAGGGGGGGAGTTTTGAAAAATGATTTTGACCAACTCTGGGCCCCTTGATATGAATCTGAAAAAAAAAATGTTCCAAGTCTCTTAACTTCCGAGATCTACCTAGAGGGGGGGGGAGAAGGGGGGCAAGGGGGCAACTTTGAAAAATGGATTTTACTTTTCCGAGCCTCCTCTATACGAATCCGTAAAACAACAAAACACGGGACTCTTAGTTTCCGAGATACGATAGGGATGGGGGAGAGTGGGGTGGAATGGAAAAGGGGAGGTTTGAATTTTGAAAAATGGTTTTTACTTTTTCGAGCCTTCTCTATACGAATCCGTAATAAAACAAAACCCAGGTTTCTTAATTTCCGAGATACGATGGGGGGAGGGGTGAAGGGGGGGAGAGGGGGGAGTTTTGAAAAATGATTTTGACCAACTCTGGGCCCCTTGATATGAATCTGAAAAAAAAAATGTTCCAAGTCTCTTAACTTCCGAGATCTACCTAGAGGGGGGGGAGAAGGGGGGCAAGGGGGCAACTTTGAAAAATGGATTTTACTTTTCCGAGCCTCCTCTATACGAATCCGTAAAACAACAAAACACGGGACTCTTAGTTTCCGAGATACGATAGGGAGGGGGGAGAGTGGGGTGGAAAAGGGGAGGTTTGGGATTTTTCCCATACTCGTGAGAGTTACTTGTATACGAATCTGTAAAAATATACCCACCTCCCCCTTCACCATCTGGGAGAACAATTATGTCAATCAGTGAGTCAGTGAGTCAGTGAGTGGTAATCGAGCTTTATATAGTATAATAATAATAATAATGTTCCAAGTCTTAACTTCCGAGATCCGCCTAAAGGGTGGAGAAGTGGGAGAGAATGGGGGGAATTTTGAAAAATGGTTTTTACTTTTCCGAGCCTCCTCTATACGAATCCGTAAAAAAACAAAACCCAGGTTTCTTAATTTCCGAGATACGATGGGGGGAGGGGTGAAGGGGGGGGAGAGGGGGAGTTTTGAAAAATGATTTGACCAACTCTGGGCCCCTTGATATGAATCTGAAAAAAAAAATGTTCCAAGTCTCTTAAATTCCGAGATCTACCTAGAAGGGGGGGGAGAAGGGGGGCAAGGGGGGCAACTTTAAAAAATGGATTTTACTTTTCCAAGCCTCCTCTATACGAATCCGTAAAAAAACAAAACCCAGGTCTCTTAATTTCCGAGATACGATGGGGGGAGGGGTGAAGGGGGGAGAGGGGGGGAGTTTTGAAAAATGATTTTGACCAACTCTGGGCCCCTTGATATGAATCTGAAAAAAAAATGTTCCAAGTCTCTTAACATCCGAGATCTACCTAGAGGGGGGGGAGAAGGGGGGCAAGGGGGCAACTTTGAAAAATGGATTTTACTTTTCCGAGCCTCCTCTATACGAATCCGTAAAACAACAAAACACGGGACTCTTAGTTTCTGAGATACGATAGGGAGGGGGGAGAGTGGGGTGGAAAAGGGGAGGTTTGGGATTTTTCCCATACTCGTGAGAGTTACTTCTATACGTGTCTGTAAAAATATACCCACCTCCCCCTTCACCATCTGGGAGAACAATTATGTCAATCAGTGAGTCAGTGAGTCAGTGAGTGGTAATCGAGCTTTATATAGTATAATAATTATATAGTATAATAATGGTAATCGAGCTTTATATAGTATAATTTGTCTGTACTCAGGTTCCACAGGATTCCCAGCGTCTTCACCTTTCCAGCGATATTCAAATCAAGAAGTGCATTTTGAGATCTTTCATCTGGTGGTATGGATTTCAAAAAGTCTACGTTGTTTGATGACCATTTCTTTAAAACGAAACCGCCCCTTTTCATCATCTCCTTCATCTGGTATCTGGCTTCAATAGCCGTGTCTACAGTGTCCGTTCCAGACAGGAGATCGTCGACGTAAAAATCTGACATCATCTGTGTAGCCACAGGATAATTTTGACCCTCATCATCAGCCAGCTGAAGTAAGGTTCTGCATGCCAAGTAAGGTGCTGGAGCTGTGCCAAACGTCACAGTAAGTAGACGGTAATCTTTAACAGGTTCAGATGGGTCTTTTCTCCACAGGATACGTTGGAAATCTGTATGGGCTCTGGACAGTCGTACCATTCTATACATTTTTTCAATGTCGGCAACAAAGCAAACCGCATGCATCCTCCATCTCATTATGATGCTGCGAAGGTCGTCTTGTACTAAAGGTCCAACTAGCAATTCGTCATTAAGTGAGACGTTGTTGGAACCCTTACAGGAAGCATCGTAAACCACTCTTGTTTTGGTGGTCTCTTTATCATATCGGACAACTGCGTGGTGAGGTAAGTAGACAGCTTTCTTTGTGTTCATTTCTTTTGCAGGTACTTCTTCCAGGTGATTTAGCATTGCGTAATCTTCTATCACTTTTACATATTCTTCCTTTAAGTCAGGTTGTTTTGCAAATTTTCTTTCTAATTGTAATAATCGACGCATTGCTATTTCACGTGTATTACCGTCTGGTGATTTAGGGTTTTGTGTTTTGAAAGGTAAGGTAACGACGTATCTACCATCTTCATTTCTTGTATATGTTTTTTTGTAAATGTCTTCACATAACTGCTCTTCTTGTGTGTATTTTCTTTTCGTATCAGTGTCTATTTCCCACAGTGCTTTTAACATATTATCCATATCTACGTTATGGTGCATGACAAGAAAAGAGTTGTCTTCGTCTTTGTTTTGTATCTCTCCAAATAAAATCCAACCCAGGCTGGTTCGTTGTGCGCATGGTGTGCCTGGTGGACCTTTGATTAGCTCCGATTGTAAAATGTCTGCATATTCTCTCACTCCAAGCAGAAGGTCGACCGACCCTGGTAAATGGTAAGTCGGATCTGCCAGTTTTAGACATTTTAGGTGCTCAACATCAGTGTATACAGTGATTTTTGGTAACTTAGTGGTCAACTGTCTATTCATCACATAGGCTTGTATGTTAAGACAGAAATTGTCTTCTACTCTTGATATAACCTGTAGCTGAACCACTTGCTTGACATCTGTTTTAGTAGATCCCACTCCGATAACACTGCCTCTCGCTGACTGCCTTTTGAGTTTCAGAAGCTGAGCCGCCTTCTCACTAATGAAACATGCTTGCGATCCTTGGTCGATAAGCGCTCTTAGTACAATGGTGTGTCCTTCTTCATTCTTACATTTCACCATTGCAGTTGCTAGCAGCGCCGTCATCTTTGTATTGCTGTGTTGTGCCGTCATTGTTGTTGTTGTATTGTCTTCCATGGTGTGATTCACAGACACATCTGTAGTTGCAGTGGATGTGGTAGCTGCCTCATTCTCTGTCTTTGAAACGTCTTCCCTTTTCTCGTGGAGGAGAGAATGATGTCGTTTGTTGCAGATACGGCAGTTCGTAGGAACTCGACATCTGAACACTGCGTGCCCCGGTAACAAGCAATTATAGCACAATCTATTTTTCTTCACATACTCGTTCCTGTCTTTGATGTTCATGTCCGTAAACTGTTTGCAATGACACAATGTATGTTGCTCTTCGCACTTAATACACGATTTTTCAGTTGACGTAGTAGCCGTGGCAGCAAATGATTTGTCTTTAGATTTTTCTCTTACAGGTGCAGCTGGTGACACAAGCTCAAGTGTGCGGAACTTCGACTCTAAGAACTTCTTCAAGCTGTCCCATTTAGGTAAGTCCTCTAAATCTTCTTGATAGGAATATTCCTCCCAGTCTTTGTGAGTTTCTTGGTCCAATTTCTGTACAACAAGAAATATTATCATAGGACTCCAAGACTCCGTGGAAACTGACATATTATTGAGGTTATTAATGCACTCGTGAGTTGTGTCTAACAACGATTTAATTTGACTGGCACTCTGTGTATTTATTTTTCTTTGATTAAACAATCGTTTAATAATTGCGTTCACTATGATTCGTTTGTTTCCATACCTTTGTTTCAGTGCGGTCCAGGCTTGCGAATAATTACTTTCCGTTATCTGAATATGTCTCAGTAGCACCTCTGCTTCACCACCAATGCTAGCTTTTAAGTAGTGTAGTTTTTGTACGTCACTAATCGAAGTATTTTTGTGAACTAATGATATAAATAAATCGTGAAAAGATGACCATTCTTCGTATCGTCCCGTAAATTTCGGTAGTTCAATTTTCGGCAACCTAAGTTGTGATGTAAACGTCCCTGACGATTCATGTGCACCTGAACTGCATGACGGTCTGGCGTACGAAAGTTGTAAACATAAGTCTTTAAGGTCCGCTTGCATAGATAAATAAAGATCTTCGCATACATAATAGTCTTCGTTCGCAAAATACCTTATTGTATTTCGATTTTCCTTAGTCGTATTTTTTATTAATTCTTGGTGGGTGGTTGTAAATTTGTTCCAATATTCTTCTAAACATTTTAATCGTGTCTCAATATATCCTTGTGTCAATCTCTGCTTAGGACATTTCTTTAAGTTTATTTGTGTTTTTTGTAAAATGTTGGCTATTTCTTCTAATACTCCCAGTAATTGTTCTGTCGTAGACATCTTTGATAAACACAAATAACTCAATAATCTTCAAAAACAATGTGATGTTATGAACGATGCGATGCACAGATTTCTTCGTTACTATAATATTGTCAATAACTTGCACAAAATTCTTAACTCGTTAGCTAACGATCACTCGGGCTCACTTCTTATCTAAGGAATGCGGCAGTCCTTTGTTCTCGACACCCGAACACGATCACTACTTTGCACTACAATCCGGCTCGATTTCGACCATATGGTGTATGTATTAAGGTTGCAAATTGCTTGACTGGATTTTTGTGAATAAAATGCGTGTATGCTTGACAACGACTTTAATGCGACTAAAAAAATTAACGCTGGTTTGCGTGTATATAGTTACAACAATGTGATACCGGTAGAAAAATTATGGCTTAACCAAATTACGTATTAGATCATGAAGATTACTAAGGATTTTTTTCAGATGTAATTTCTCCTTAAATACCGACAAAAACTTGCTTCATCTGCATGCTTTTTTCGAGAGAGCAGCCTTAATGGCAAGCGACATCGCGGCAGGCCTAGACAGAGATGACGGGGTGAGCTGGACTCCTTCAACAAGTACTGGTCCTTAGCAGCGTTCAACAGAGAGAAGTGGAAATTCAAATTCATTTATTTGTCCGAACTTGGCACATTACATCTATACTAATATTATAAAGCTGAAGAGTTTGTTTGGTTGAACGCGCTAATCTCTGGAACTACCAGTCGGATTTGAAAAATTCTTGCCCAATTCTTTAGGAAGGCTATAGGCTATTTAACATCACGCTATGACCTTTAGGAGCCGAGCAAAAAGAAAAAAAAGTCGGAAAGAACGCTTAGCAAAAACGAAGTAATAGCGCGGGCAGGCGATGCGATGCGACGGGGTGGGTCGGAGTAACAAGAAATTTCACGCGGACGAAGTCGCGGGCAGAAGGTAGTGGTCTTATAAATTAATAAATGGTCTCATCCACATACTGCCACGTGGGGCGCGCAAATATCAGGTAGGTACGGTCAGCATCAAAAGTCGATTAACACTTCAGTTTTTTTAATCTTAGTTATCGTATCGTTCAAAACTCGTTTAAGGTATAATGGCACTTTTTACATAGCATCTCTTTAAGTTCCTTATTAAATCCATTTAAATTTAATTGTTTGATTTGCTTTGGGATGGGATGGATAGGAAAGAGAGTAGGGAGGCCTTTGCCTTGCAGTGAGACATCCAGGGCCGAATTAACCATCTCAGGGCCCCTAGGCACAGCTGGTTTCGGGCCCCCCCTTTTTCATACCACAACAACGCAATTTGGCTTTTACCTTATAATGTGAAAAAAAAATACACTTTTACCGTGGTTTCATAAAACCACACAAACCCCTATTTTAATTTTTTAATCGGGAGTGCTGGGCCCCTGGTCATAGTGGGCCCCTAGGCACTGGCCTAAAGTGCCTTATGGATAATACGGCACTGGAGACAGCACAGGCTAATAATAATAGTAATTTCTTCAAACCATTTATCTCATAGTCTTGTTTCACTTTTATACATACACTTTTATACATGTACTTGGAGTAGCCATTGGCCATTGGTTACAGCCAACAGAAGATCCATTAATGGTAAGGGTTTTGGTCTTAAATGTAGATAGGTACTCTATGCACAACATCAAAAGCAACATCTTTTGATGTTTGAATGATTTGAAGTTATCCATTTTAGAACGCAATGCAATTTCAATTTCTTCAGAACTTATTCGTAGGATACAAAGAAAACACAAGTGTTATCTTCAAACGTAATATTTAATTATTATATCTAATTAACTCATAATATTACAAAAAAATACTGTTATCCATGTACTGTGTTTCCTTCCAGGATATCAGAGAACACTCCGTGGCGGGGAAGAGCTATTTTGTTGACGATATCGGGAACAACCTGCAAGAAAATGTAATAATTTCATAAACAGAGTAGAGCAATTGAAGTCACTAAACGGCCGAATCCAATAACCTATTGACAGATCGCTACTGGTATAGATTATTGGGATTTTAAAACCAGAGATAGATAGGATAGGTTTTTCTACCTCCAGTATGGTGATAGATAGGGATTGGGTTCGGTCGTTAATAATAATGACTCAAGGACACACTTATTAGATCCAGTGCTAGAGACATAAAGATCCTGTATAACAAGACAGGGTCAAATTAAATTAGCAAACCGATATCTAAATAAGATAAAACAAAAATGAAACTAATTTGATGATTTTTGTGCATCAACCACGGTTAGTGCAGTAACTTGAAACAACAGTTTAAAAAAAGATTTTTTTTCTGTAAACTTATGTCTTATATCTCACATATCGTCACTCGCATGACTAAGTCTTTTTTTGATCTCAAAATATAACCTTATTTTGAAAGGCAACAAAATGTAAAGAATCACGAATGGAAGAGTGTAGTTGTCCTGACTCAAATCGGCTAAAAAATGAGATAGGACTTTTAGTTATGCGTGTGACGATATGCTCGACACGATAAAACGAAAGAAATTAATTTTCTCAAGTCATACAAGTTCATGTAACAACAATACCAGCGGTCGTTGAACCCCCCCAAAAAAAAAAAACAATAAATCCTTTTAAATTTTTATTTTATCGATACCTATCACGTCTGCAGTTTTGCTAGATAATTTAATTTGACCCTATCTCCTTCGTGTATGCAAACATTCTGTATGGCCCCAGTTGTCAGCCTACAACTTAGTAGCATTCGTGAAGTGCAACATCTGTATCAGCATGCAAGAGGAAATCGTCTATCCCAGAATACAATCCCTTAGTGGGGGCCGTCCATTAATCCCATGATGTTTTTTTTTCTTTTTTAATCTCCTCCCCTCCCCCTTGGTAATTCATGGTGAGGTTTAAGACTACCCCCCCTATATCACGTGTATTTTTTAATACACAAGGTCACACTACAAGCCGCTATCGATTTTGTACGCGTTTGCCGAAAAAATAAATACACGTGATATATTACTATACCCCCTTCCCCTCTTGTGATATTTCGACCGGACCCCTCCCCCCCTTTCGAGCCTCACGTGATTAATGGACAGCCCCTACAGTATTGAAATACAATGTTTGGAGGTGACCATGACCTCTTGAGTTTGTTTCGGCATTTCTTCTCAGGGATTATTTAGCTAGAACAAGCCGGCGGCGGCGCCAGAGTTTTAAAATATTGATAACAATACTGGGATAGAAGATCTATTTGAAGACAGAAATAGACATTCAATGCCATATATAAAACCCTCTCACCTTAATACGAACTTCTCTGGGCATAAACTCGTGAAAGAATTCGTAGAACTCAAAGTGCGTGTGCACAACCTCTAGCCGGGCGAGTTCGTGCTTCAGAACATCGACGGCGTCTGTTGGCGCTACGTCGTGACGACGCAGGTCTTTCGCGAAGAAGTAGATCTTTTCTACTAGCTTCTCGGCTCGAATGCGCGCTTTGTAATCATATCTGTAAGTATTGAAAATAATATTATCAGTAAAATAAACCTTTATTCAGTGCAACAAAATATAAAAACACAAGTAATCAATTAGGCACAATTTAAAACTACAAGAAGAGTGACTCGCCGAAAGCGACGGGGAGCTTCACAGTAAAGACTGGGTAACTTTAGAGTAAAATTGTACACTTTTGGAATCAAAGACAAGACTTGATTCCAAAAGTGTGCATTTGTTGGCAAGCAAGTAGGATGTTACAGGCTACATTAGAATAGATTCCGCTAGCAGATTTTTCATAGGTAAGGTTGAAAGGAGGCAATTAAGTAGACGACATTCGGATTGATGACATTGTGATTTTCAATTACCGACGTTCTTCAGACTACCATTTGGTGGATAAACATCTCATTTTGTGCACATGGGCTGCATTTGTGCAAAATAGTACTAAGATGTTTGTTCAGGTACTTACAGTACATGTGGATGTACATGTACATTGTCAGCTCCCATAACTACTGACAGTGTAAGTTGAATTTGAGTATTATAAAAGCCCATTATTTTTAAAAGAGTCACCATGGAGTTTCCTTCTGGCTCTTCTCCATAGGAAACAACCAATGGGGGTTTTCTCGAAAATTTACGACACCAGTTGGCACCACTTGACAAGAGGTATTTCGACAATGAATATAAAACATAATTATGATGACGTTCATCATTCGATTCAATCATTCGTTCATCATTCAGTCATGATAGGTGATACTCTTTGACAGATGCCTGGGCCTGACGTGTCAGTGCTGCCACCTAGCGAACGTCATTTCAGAAAACCCTCACTGGAATCGTGCCCCTAGCTTCTGCCATTTCATGGCCACCTCCCTCCCTCTGCCCATATAGGTTTTGAAATATAATATTATGTGTTTTCTAAAACACACAGTGTTGCTTGATGAAGAAGCTGATGTAAATATGCCTTTATATTGATATCTATGGTTAAAACTTACCGAATTATCCATGGTTTTATACCTGTCTCTCTCTCACACCAGCATGCGTCCTTTTCTAATCAAGAAGGACGCTTGGCGCGAAGCTGTCAATGTCATAGCGTTTGTAAATTTTGCCGCTAAAACATCGAAAAATTTTCATATTTAAAAATTATGTGTTAAATACAATAATTTATCGTATCAAATAAACACACAGTGTCAATACAGTATACGTGTCGGGTTTTTCCATTGTGAATAAGTGTACAACATAGAAAACTCCGTCAGGAGTATTATTGTTCTGTGATTAGTGTTTCACGATGTATCCGAAGTGTTGGAAGTCAGCAAAGTTCGAATGTTGAAGTTTCGGATGGAGTTCAGCACTCGAATAATACGAGATCTAATGACTCATTGTCATCATCTTCTTCATCCTCGGAGGATGAGGGAGGAGGGCATAGCATTAGGTACCTCCGCCCAACAAAACACGAAAACTTTCATGTAAGTACTTACTGATGTGTCCGGACCCGCGTGTAGACGCTCATGCAGCAAGTGGGGTTTACATCTAGTTACTTAAATAACTTGCCGTTACTAACGAATAATCTTAGTACATCAATGCAGGAACAACAAGAGAGTGCCGAATCCAACCCCATCTACATCTCATTTTTTGAGAAATCCGACACTTAACTTTTTTTTAGGTGTACTTGTACAGAGTTTTATGAAAAAACCATTATTACACAAGCTGACAAAGAACAATTAAAATAATTAGTTACCCGAGTAAAAGAAAAGCTCTACAATCTTGCTTTGCTAGTCCCGGTTTTGTAGGTCTTAAACTTAATGAAGAGTTGTGCCATTTTAGTAAGAGCAAAGATTACTTAGCTTCCACGTTACAATAAATTTATTAGCAGTCTTATCCAACAATATTTTGGAACAAAGACAACTTGTTAAGTCAGGGTTACAAGAATTGCTCGACTGGACATCAGCAAACTGTAATAGTTTAAATATCAGCACATTGTCTGAAATAATTACTGTTACTTTTGGTTCAGGGTCCCCGTCAAAAAAAAAATTCGGAGTAGTTCAGTATAAAAATTCGGAAATTTCAATGCAGATTGTGTGGTAAGAGGGCGAAATGCATTGAAATTAGACGGGGTCGTAATTTAAAAGAAATTTGAAATCCAAATTTAAAATATACTGTCATACTGTACATGATGTTTCTCCTAGCCAAGCATATGCTTATAGCCGAGATGCTGTGCAGCCTATCATAGCTTATTTAGGTGGATCTCCAGGAAAGAAAAAAAAAAAAAAAAAAAACAAAAAAAAAAAAAAACTGAAGATTCCACCTTATGTTACAGAGAGAAAAACCTTAAATACATCTGATTTGCAACACAAGAAACATCAGGAATTATGGAATTATTATGGAATTATCCCCTTATGAAAGACTCGAGATTCCAAGTAACAAAAAAAAAAAAAACCCCTCTAACACTAATAATAAACATGATTAACAACTGACTATCAAACCAAAACTTTCAGAAAGGGTTGTCAGCAGGACCATGGCAATTTATGGCAACAACATGTACCTGTTGTTCCTCCCGGAGACAATTATGTAATGAAATTATTAACAGGTGGCCGCATCCCATTCTGAAAGACTTCAGTATCCATACAACCATGTGTTCAAAATATTTGCAACCAACATAACAAAGGACATGACGGACATGATCCTCTTTATAAAACAAGAGAAATTATTAGAGACGCCGCCAATCCTCAATCCAGGTTTTCTATGGCGAATGTTTCTAAAAATAAAAAAAAAAATAAAAACTGATGGAGGACTACGTCCCATCACCTCAGGGCCTCAGGCCCTCAGTATGACCAGTATGACCTCGGGGGGTCTCAACTCGTATGTGTCAGTTAAACATTTCTATTTCGCAAACAGATGTAGCCATCTTCCTACAGACAATCGATTGCTTAGGAAAAATAGACATTCACCAGGCCTACAGGAGGTTCCTCTGAATGATTTGCAGCAACGAAGTGCTACAATTGGCCGCCTTGCCATTTGGCCTGTCATGGGCCCCAAAGATGTTTGCCTGGATTGCGGAGATCCTACGAGCATTTGTTTTCCGCATAATTGTGTATTTGGACGATTTTATACTGGTCAATCAGGATCGGGCCATACTGGTTTCTCAGGTTTCGGAAACACTGAGAACGTTGAAAACAGCTGTCCTAAAGTTATTACAAATCTGTTCTGGAGCCCTCTCAGGAGGTAAAATATCTTGGCTTGGCTTGGAACACTCAGCAAAACTGAGTAAAACTTCCTCCCAAGATATAATAATAAAAAAAAAAAGATAAAAATAATTATTTCCAAATTGTTGAGCAATGGAAACAGTTCTCTGGGACAAGCTCAGAGTACTTATAAGTATTAGGTTTGCTGAACTTGGCAAATTACGCAGTATCAGCGGATCGACTGCGCTGCTGTCGCAGAGCCTAACTTTTTCTAAAATTATTAGATCAAAATAGATTAAGATAAAGAAAAGATATTCCTCTACCCATTCAGCAACCCTAAAATGGTTGTGGTTAAAAGCTGTAGATACAACTAGACACCAGTAGTCAAGAAAAGTGTGATTCACTTCTTGACCAAGAATGCTGCAGACTTAGGGTAGGGAGTTCAATTAAACATCACTTACCTATCAGGAAAGTGGGCCTCATATCAAAAGCACTATCAACAGTCAGCGGATGACTCTGAAAGGTGCGCACATTCATATTCAGTCTGAAAACTGGACCCTGGTCACATACCTTAAGAACGAGGGGGGACACATTCCGGCACTGCTAGAGTCCTAAAACTTGCAGAATAGTTACATTTAACTCTCTCAGCCACAACCTCCCGGGGAGTTTAAACGGAATTGCGTATCGCCTATCAAGGGGTCGCAAAGTACTAAAAGTGGTATCTTCTGCCCCAAGCCACGGAGGCTATATTCAAATTGTGGGGTGTCCCAGACGTAGATCTGTTCGCGTCAACAGACACGGCTATCGTACCAAAGTACGTAACATTGGATACCAGAGATTGTTCAGCAGTCTTCTGTAACGTATTCAGCCGAAAAAGGGACTATCATCTAGGGTGGGCATTTCCCTCACCCAGTTTATTACCAAGAGTACCGGCTCTTTTGAAAAGTGCAAAAGGAATTTACATCCTACTACTAGCACCGGAGTGGATCAAATGTTTTTGGCTATTCGACCTGCGAGCGAGAGTCATAGTAGAGCCACTTCCGACAAAAAACCTGCGGAAGGTCCTAAGAGATCTAATAGATCGGACGACAGGCAAATGCCCTGCACAATGGGACAAGTTGACTCTTTTTGCCTGGAAAATTTGGGGTGGGCCGATCTTGTTGCTCACTGGTCCATAGAGGAACAGAACTTCTTGTTAAAAAGTAGCTGGCGGACATCTACTTTAACAACATAATTATAGTACCCCTATTAGAAGATTGTTATTGTGGTATGATACCAATAAAATTAACCCAAAAACACCTGAGGGCCAGCAGGTAGCTAGATTTTTGGCAAAGTTATTTTTTTTTTTTTTTAGAATATAAGTTAGCTTATGAAACTATTCTTCTTCATAAACCAACTATTTCTACTCACTGTGCAACAAAAAAGTAGATATCTCAAAACATTTTTTCGTTCATCAAGTTCTAAAAGCCATTTCACTTGCTAAACCTGCAATACAAAAACTACCAGTTTGAGACACTGCAATTTTGTTTAACTGGCTAAAGACTACAAAAAATTCGGATTCTTTATTTGAAATCGCTAGACGCACAGCTTTAATACTCTTGCTGTCCTCAGGTCGTGGGATTCATGATCTCACATTTTTAGAAAATAACCCTGAGAATCTAATTACTACGGAAGATGAGATTACTCTGTGGTCAAGGTTTGGCTCAAAAACAGTTTCGAATACACACTGACAGTCAGGTTGGTTGTTGCGGAAACACCCAGACCATCGTGTCTGCCCTGTCAAACACATTTACAACTTTGTAGAAAGTTCTGAAATTAAAAGAAGCGCAGACGGGACTGTCTCAAGCCTTTTATTTTATTTTTTTTCTCTGTCAGGGAAATTAATGCACATTGAATTCATAGCATTTTTAAAGATGCTAATATTGATGCCCTACCAGGCAGTATCAGGTCAGCAGTAGCCTCTACAAATTGATTGGAAAATATACCTGTTAAAAAATACCAAAGGAAACTAGTAATAAAACTTTTCAAAAAATTTACTGTTGTCCAGTAAACAGAGTTGATAATACAACTCTAACAACTCTAATGTTGATTAATTGTATTTTCTTTTTCCAGCGTTGGTTAAATTTAAATACCTACATAGCTTTTATAAAGAGATTTAAGTAGGTACTTAAGTAATTTTTTCCTTGATTAAGGATTATTTAAGAATTAATGTTTTGTTTTCTGTTTGATTTTAAAGAAATTTATATAGTTTTGTTACATTTGGACATACTTACACAGATGTTATTATAAAAATTGCAATAAAACTGATCTATTTTCTAGAACAGTTGTATAATCTATTCATCATAGCGTTTGTATTTACCACCAGCAGATACCAAACAGGTCTTCATCAAGCAACACTGTGTGTTTTAGAAAACACATAATATGACTGTTTTGCATTCCAACAAAACAGGTATTATGTGTGAATAAAACACACAGTGTTGCAGCTATTCTCTAGCTGGTGAGCTGAAGACTCTATGACATTGACAGCTTCGCGCCAAGCGTCCTTCTTGATTAGAAAAGGACGCATGCTGGTGTGAGAGAGAGACAGGTATAAAACCATGGATAATTCGGTAAGTTTTAACCATAGATATCAATATAAAGGCATATTTACATCAGCTTCTTCATCAAGCAACACTGTGTGTTTTATTCACACATAATACCTGTTTTGTTGGAATGCAAAACAGTCATATTTTTAATTTACTTACTTGCCCTCCAATTTATTCTCCAAGAACTTATACAATCTCTTAGTGATCCATGACGCGTTGGTCGGTTGGAACCTCTTCGGAGGCTTATACTTCATATCTCCAATTATCTCTGAAGGTAACTCGTCGAAAGGAATGATAGACTTCAACTGCTTCTTGGTCTGTGTAGGCTTGGGACGGCGTGGGGCTGGTTTATTAGGTACTTTGAAAAGACTTAATGAGTTTGTAACGGAGCTTTTCAAGGAGTTTCTTACTGCTTGTTCCTGTAATGTGAAATGTGGATATAGTTATGTATTTATATGTCAGGCCACATTCTGGTCGGACAAAAATTGAGTCAAATCAATATGTAAAGAAGTAATTGCCGATAGTAATATTCTACAAATCTACATCACCATCATCTGCGTAGTCTTTTCCCAACTATGTTGGGGTCAGCTTCCAGTCTAACCGGATGAAGCTGAATACCAGTATTTTACATGGAGCGACTGCCTCTCTGACCTCCACAACCCAGTTACAGGGTAATACGATACCCTTTGGTAAGACTGGTTGTCAGACTTTCGGGCTTCTGACTACCCCTAAGGACTGTCAAAAATCCACGAATGACTGCCGGGACTAACGGCTTAACGTACTTTGCTTTTGAATTCAGCATATGATTCTAGAAATTTTTCGTCAATTATAAAAAAATACAGCTGTGAAAAGTGCAATACCTACGCAGTCAAAATGTATGGAACAATTAATATATTTTTTTATAACCGACGAAAAATTTCTACACTAGTTATAGTAAGGTACGTGCGGGTCTGGAATCACATGTTGAATTCATGGTTAGAGATTGAGCACTGGTGAAAAAAATCCTGGATAGTTCGTGCCAATATGAGATAAGACAAATTATAATATAGGGAAGGTAATATTTTAACTTACCATTTTAAGTTTCTTTTCAATATTCTGTTCCTTCATTTTCTGCAAATACATTTCCAACGTTGTCTGTCGCATTCGCCTCGACACTTCATGATCCGACTCCACAATATCTTCGACATGATGATTAGAATCTTCCGGCATCTCCGTAGAATTTGCTAGAGGAAACTTCACAGTTTCCGATTGCATTTCCAAAAGTTCCGCCTGTCTTTTCGCTGATTTCTCCATAACTAAGGTACGTAAAGACTTTCTAGGAGTGAAATCTTTGCCGAAAGTTTGTCGTAACGTTTTGCGCGTAGTTCTATGTGAATCCCAACCGGATCCTTCCGCGCTAGAGTTCCGAGTTCCATCAGAAAAGCCTGCACTATCTCTAGATGTTGCTAAACTTGGTTTAATATTGAGATTCTTGATCATACTTTTAGTTTTTCTGACACTGGTATTTTGGCCTTTGGCTGAGAAAGAGTCATATTGGTTGGTCTTATTGTGTAGGATCACTTCTGGGGACTTGTTTAGGTGCTTCTTTCTGTGTCTGCCTGTAGTATCATGTGTTACGTTTGGCGATTCTTCGATTTCTTCAGTTGGTTCTATTTCGCTCTGTTCTTCAATCTGTCTTTCTTCATAACTTTCATGTTCTTTTTGTTCACTTTCATTGTCTAATTCTTGTTTACTTTCATTGTCCGATTCTTGTTCACTTTCGGCAGCATCAACATCCATTTCGCCGGCTTGATTGTCATCAGAAATTTCTGGATCACTGGCGATTGCTTTTTTAGCCTCATCACTGTCGTCCATCTGTTGATCATCTTCGACTTCCTCGCTTTCGGCTTCACTTGCAACTTCATTACTTTCTCCTTCGTCATTTTCAACTTCTTGGCTTTCGTTTGCAGAAACGTCATTGACTTGACTCTCATTGGCTGCTTCTTCCTCCTCTTCATTCATTTCTTCGTTGTTCTCCTCGTCAGAAGCATCAGCATCTTCAACTTCTGTGCTTTCATGAGCCTCCTCGTCAATTTCTTGGCTTTCATTATCTTCCTCTTCTGCTTCTTGGCTTTCATTAGCTTCCTCTTCTGCTTCTTGGCTTTCGTTTGCTTCTTCTTCGTCTTCTTGGCTTTCATTTGCTTCTGCTTCTATTTCTTGGCTTTCATTTGCTTCTTCTTCATTTTCTTGACTTACATTCACTTCAACTTCGTGTTCTATTTCTTCATTAACTCTTAATTCTTCTCGACTATTATTGACGTCTTCGCCAATTTCTTGATTGACGATTTCTTCATCTTTATTTTGTATAGTCTCTGTTTCCTGTTCTTGATTACCGTCCACGTTATCATCCGCAGAATATTGTACAATTTGGGATTCTACCGATTCTTCAACTATTTTTGCTGGTTTTTGTTGCAATGATTTGTTACTGTTCGATTTATTGATTTCAGTTTCTTGGATATCTTTTTCTAAGACAACAGTATTATGTTTCTTAGTATTATCTTTCTGGTCATTCAGGTCATTGTGGACCACGGCTTCTTCTACGACTTCATCATCATTTTGAAATTCTAATGTGAAGTTATTTTCATCTTCTTCCTGATCATTTTGTTCAACATCATTTGAACCAGTCTTGTTTACTTTATCATGTGCTTTAAGAGTAACTGTACGTTCTTTTTCATTTACACTTGTATTTGTAGCTGTGGTATTTGGAAGACTCTTGTTTGTCGATTTGTTAATGTCCCGTGTTACGTTGTTTAAAGCATTTACGACGATTTCTTCAGATTCTATTTCTACTGTTTTTGAACTATTCCTTGTCCTACTTTTATTTTTTTTCTGAGATTTAGTAAGTGTTCTGTTTTGTTTATCTGTATCTGACTTAGATGGACTTAAATCTAACTCAGTACCTTTAGAAGAAAGTTTACTTTGAGACTTATTACTCTTGGCATCCTGTTTAACAGAAGTATTAACGTTTTCATCACATTTCGAGGCATTCTTTAACATACTTCTTGTAGTCCTAGAACTGTTTAATGATTTCTCTTTAATATCTGGTGAAGTTTTAGACTTATTCTTAGAAGCAACAGATTTATTGGATTGCTTTGTTTTATCAGAAGTTGTATTTGTTTGTAGAGTTCCAGCTTCAGATTCCTTTGCTTCCAATAGTTTACTGAGTCTAGCTCGTTTAATCGGTGTATTGTCTGCCAACATATTATCTTCCAGTTGATTCTCAACCATCGTCGAGGATGGTAGGAGCATCCTAAAGTCCATTTCTATGTCAGTAGTAATACTTGAGGCAGGGGATGCATCCCTACCTTTAGATATCGAACTAATTCGTCTCTGTTCAAGTCTCTTTTGAAAACCAAATACCTTAGGTTGGATTTCGGGTATTTCATCCTCACTTTCAGATACAATGAAGTCAGCAAACATATTCTTTCTTTTTTTTGCTGGCCGGTTACCAAAGATGTTTCTAACTTGAGGTTTAGGATCTGCAAGTACATTTTCCCTAGTTTTATCAGCAGCTGTTTTATTTGGGGATATGTTCAGTAAGGCAGTTGGAAAAATTGGTTTAGACCTCTTTGTGTTTTGAAAGAGTTCTCTTGTTCCAACATTTACTGCTTTATCAATGTTTGTGGTGTTGGTCTTGTGGAGTTTGGCCAATGATTCTCTGTTGTCCATTAGGTGGCCATACTTCTTCTGAGGTTGGTTCTCTTTTTGTGTGAAGAGCTTTCTTTGTGGGAGAACTATGCTGCTGATTGATTCATTGTCACTGCTCTCTGGTAGATCAAGGGTGAAGTTCTTTTTTTCTTGGCTGAAAAAAGAAAAATTTACATTTAAAACCTTAAAGTTATTATCATAGCGATATTGTAGAACAAAATAGTTGTGCTAAGTTAGAAAGATTTACCTAGTTGTCATTGAGAGGCCCATATTTTACAGTGAACCTTGCACGGTTAATAATATAGCCCTTTACTAATGGTCCAAGCAGTAAGCATGAGTAACTATCATGAGCATGAGTTATTCATTATAAGAGATATGTACGCAAAATACGCGCATTGACGTGGAGTTGCGGACATCAGCCCGTATTACCTATTACCTATAAAAGATATGGTTAAAGTTTCATAACAGGGCAGAATTGCTCATACTTTTAAAATTTGCAAGTTCAGCTGCAATGGTCAGGCCATGTTGTATGCTAAATTGACAAGCTGAAACGATTCTGACTAACGGTGAAACAAACTGAAAATAATAGACAGCCCTGTACCATGATAAATGATATTTTATTTTTGTAAATTGGTTGTAAAAGCAAGTTTTTAAAATAATATTATTTAAAGGTTTAATATTTAATAAGTAATAATATTTGAAAAAAAAAAACTAGATGGAGTTGGCGTTTACTGCATGATAATGGACCGCCTCAACTAACTACAGAAAATCTGGTACTTAAAAGTGTTAGTAGTCTTTGGATGCATGCTATCCAGAATGGAATATGGTTAGTGGCAGAAATTCATAGAAGAGGCTTTTGTTCTGGAGTGACATACTCAACCTGATGATGGTAGTAATAGTATGTATTATAAGCAAATATACCTCAAAACTTCAATATCAATGAACTCCTCAATGGTTTTGTTGGCTGTCAATCTATTATCTTCTAATACCTCCATCACATGTTGGGAGTTCTCGTCCAGTTTCTTCCACCAACTTTTACCTGAAAATTCATTCATGTTGCATTATAATCATTTTTATATCAAAGCAATCCAAATTCATACAAATGTGGGCTTAAATCTATATAAATAAAACAAAATCCAGTTAATTACACCATTTGTGCAGGCCAGTAGTTATTAAGCTTGTTTAAGCTTGAGTAAAATAGTTAGACATACACGTGTCTATAATATGGTAGGTACTACTAGTGAACAAAGAATATTGTCTGTGCCCATTCATAGAAATAATATGCATTTCTAGTAACCTTTTTAATAGATTGAATTTTGGACACACCAAATGTGTTTACAATATCTTTTAATAAACAATAGCTTTGTAGTTTTGTGCCCACCAAATGTGTGCACAATATCTTTTAATAAAAAATAGCACAGGGATTCCCATTGAGGCCCAAAGCATTGGAAATACATGCTGAGTACTAGCTGCCTTTCGACAGTGGAAAATTGTATTTTTATTTAAGGCGAAAGCGCCAGGGTAGTCCGCGAAAGTCAATTTTTTTTAAGTTTTTTGGAATTTGCTGGTCAGTATTAAGTTGTATGTTGATTAATATATGAATCGCGGCCGTAAGAAATATGTGTTTACAGAATTATAATCATTAAAGTCATCAACACAACTCTCTAAGACCACGTAAGTCCCAAGAATAACTGTTTCATGAAATCATCATTCTTTGCGCACAGCGCACTGTGCTTCTCATCGCACAAACCATTTATAACTCAAGAATGGCTGGACCAGTTTTTATGATGTTTGATTTGTCCAGGGGCCCCGAATAGCAGAACGAGTTTTCTAAACATTTTGTATGGAACGGCTTTTCTGATGATATCTCATGGCGGTACACAGTTAGCCGGGTAAGCTAGTATTAAATAAAAACCACATCAAAAAAGAACAAGCACAGCTTCTTTGCTGTTGAAATAAATGAAGCTTTATATTAACTAAGATGCAGACTTTTTTTAAGGGCTTTTAACTTTCAGTTGTTGCATTATCTGGGTTAAAAGTTTAAAACATCACTGGCATAGGGCACCAACATACATAATAACTAAAAATACATTATACCTAGGGCTGATTTTTCAATTGACAGATAATTTTCATTTGTGGAATAAAATTGACGTCTGACAGATTTTGTATGGAAGAACTGTCAAAAGTTCAAAATTATTCCTCGGATAAAATTATCTGGCATTGTTAAAATCAGCCCATAAGGGGGAAGCGCTAGGGTAGCCCGCGAAATACAAATTTTCTTATGTTTTCTGCAATTTGCTGGTCAGTACTAAGTTGTATGTTGATTAAAATATTATTCGCGACCAAACAAATATGTATTTACAGAATTATAAACATTAGAATCAGTAATTTAAGGTCATGACCGCAGGCGGTAACTAAGATTTTATGATAAAAGTACCTAATCCTTAACCCTGATAGAGAACAATTATTGAGTACCTACTGTTATGTTTATACTGACAACAAACACTTAGACTTAGTAATGTTACAGTAAAGATTAAAGAACAACGACAGTAATGACAAAAGATGATGTTAGATAAAAGTAAACTCACGTCTAGGTTCCTCAATTTCAGTATTATCATTCAACACAGATCTGCCGTTCAACGGGGATAGTGCAAATGACTCCTTGTTCTTGTCTTTGAACTGATCTATGGGAGATGTGAGCCTGCCTGACGCTGTGGATAGGGCAGGGGAGCATAAACTACGGCTGCCACGAGTTGTCTTGCGTTTCGGAGTGGTAGCACCGCCCTGAGATCGCGCAGGGGACGCAGTTTTCGTTTTTGGCATTTTTAATGTTTTTATCACCTGAAATTGTTATTTGTAGCTATATTAGGGAGTTTGATATGTTATTATGTATAATAAAGTGGATCTATGGCAAGTAGTAGGCTTGAGTTCGTACACAAGCGATGTAGTTATATCGTAAATATGATACACTATTTTCAAGTTGCAATTCCTCAAAACTTGGTGAATCGTAAATGTGTAAAAGTAAATGAGGATTTATGACTTTTTTAATGGGTGTAAGCGATGTAAGCGATTAACATTTGAAACGGAAATCTTTTAGAAAAACTGACAGATGCAAACTACATTTACGGACATTTCAAAAAATAATTATTAGATCACCTTTTAAAGAAAAGTAGCACACAAACAGTAATAACTATACTACACAATACACGGAAGTGAGTCAATATTCGTCATAATTTTCAAATAATCACAACAAAATAAAACAAACTTCTTCTTCTTCTTCTCTTCGTTTAATGGCTTTTGCGGAAAAACCACCACAATTTAGCCAATGTCAAGTGTACTCGGATTAGCCACCAAACACAGCATCAAACAAACCAAACCGTTCTGAACTTTTTAAAAATGTCGCGTTCCGTTACACGTAGTATTTTCATACCAATTACCAATCAATGTGACAGTCAAAAATAATTTAATAAGTGTTGTACTTATTGTATATTATTTTGATAGTAAATTTTCTTCCGCATGTTTATTCTAAAATTTATTTTTGTTTTGTTTAATGAGTGATGAATAAGGAATAAAAGGTGAACAGTATCTTGGAATGTAACGGACGGAACGTGTTATTACGTTCCAAATCAGCAAACCGAATACCTAAAATAGACCGCGAAATTCAAATTTTTTCGTTTTTTGAATTTTGCGGTCTACCACTGCGCATACACCTTAAAGCTTTTTTTTTGCAAAGTGCAATACGTTATACGATTGACAACCTTACTATAATTATTTTTGAAATCATGTTTGGGAATGAGACGTTCAAAAGTAATTCCTTCAGGACCTAAACACAAAAAACGCAAATTTTAGAAACAATATAAGTAGATCTACTACAGTAAACAAAATTAGAAAAAATATATGATATTCTTCAGGATTTATGCTAGGTAGATAATGTTTTGAAAACATAATATGATTAATTTTATACGATAGAAAAAAAACATGAAGATACCTCTAAAAACTTTCTTTTTACAATAAAAACCATACTAATATAAATACAATCATTCTGTTTTTTGTCAGATTATTCTACAAGTAATATCCAAAACTAACAGTGTTTTAGGTTTTTAGTTCAAACAATAGATTTTTTGTAATTAAATAATTGCTTCATATTTTGCAATAAATTACAAGCGTTGTGTCATCACGCTTCTCTTTCTTTTCTATGCAGTCCGACAGTGACCGCGCTTTAGGTCATGTAAGTCCCTTAAATTACCTAATCAAACGTGATCAAACCCCGCGTCTGTGTGACTGCTCTGTCTGTACTTTTTTCGATACTTAGGGCATAAACGTATCAAAAAGGTATGAATAAATTCATTCGGAATCTATTATTTAAACCGTCCTCGGCTTTACACGCGAGTTGTCTATGAAAAATACCGTGGTCTGGGATAGCTCATAAAATAGATCTAGGAAGAAGGTGGCTTAGTTCAAAGCTCGGGGCTTATCTCACTACCTACCTACGGAAAACCTATCGACTTTCACTTTTTCTGAATAATAGATGATATAAATAAAGGCGTAAGTCGCTTAACCTGTTCTGTGTAAGTACCTACTTTTAGCCGTGTGAGTTCCTGAAAAAGTGGGAATTTATTGTTTTCGACCACTCTTATATAATATATCAATGTTTTCGACCGATGGACTCAAGGTTTAAATTAAATAGGTAAGTACCTAATTTGTTTTGGGTTAACGCTAACAGTTAGATAATAATTATAATTATCTAATGGCGATACTACGCAGACTTGAGAGGTTGCTCGACGTTTAACGATGATTAAAAAAATGTAACCGTTCTTTTAAGTTATTATTTATGTAAGTAAGGTCATCGGCAACTGCCCAACGACACCCGTAACCCCGTGACCCCGTAATTACGACTGTGAAGTTTCACCAGCTATTTTAATTTGACCTTGTATCTATCGGTACTTACCTAATCTGCATTCGCGATTTATTTGCCAAAAATGTAAACAAATATGAGTTTGTAGAAAAACAACTTTAATTCCTACACAATAAAGTTCAGTTTACGCTACAACTTCAAACATATTTATAACTTTTTCAATAGCGCTAGTCACTCTGAAATCAAATTAATTACTTAAAATAAAGTTAATATTTTATTAAACTTGAAATAATACTTATTTGAAACATATAAGTTTGAATAGACGATAGATACCTTGTTAGGGGAAGGTGTGGCGTAATGGGGACTCGGGACATGACGGGGCCATCTAAATATGCAACTACTTACATAATATTCTAATGATGTCCCGTATTCAATAATAAACAGCCATTTTGTATCAACGGTCAATGCAGTAGCGAGTGTAGCGACTGGGCTCAAAGAGTGCATCCGTCCATTTATTACAAAGAAAAAAATTTTTTTTCACGGTTCTATTTTTTGTGTAAGGTACTTCGAAGCTTCTATAAAGGTATAAGGTAAGGGAGGGGGATAAGGGGGGTGAGGTAGGTAGGGATGTAAGGTATTGATTGATTTGTTTTGCTATTTTTTATACCACTCTTCAGTCATTAATGTTTGATTCACTCTGTTTGAAAGTCGTGTTTCACATTTTTTGTTATAATCTGTATAAACTAAAACCTCGGGGCGCAACGGGGCACAATGGGGAACGATTGTGTCCTGAAATTCAGTTCATCAACCCGTACATTGCCGTTCATTTTTTTAATCAGAAAGGCAGTGCAACAATATGGCGTCCCACAGACGGAAAGTCGCGAGAATACGGGTCCTTGATTCATTCCAAGGACCTTTTGACCTTGTTTTTGGTCCCTACCTCATGTTGCCCATACCTCGGGCATAATTGGGTTTTCTTAGTCTGGTTTAAAATGTTATCTTACCAAAAATTTTACGTAATTATTAATAAAAGTGTAATGATAAATAATCACGTTTGAATCTACATTTAATATTATTATGTGGTTTTATTGATAGATGCCCTTTACGTCCCCGTTATGCTCCGCTTTCTTCTATATTACTTCCCTACTACATCAATTAATCAGCAGGAAATCAGTATCTGCATGACGTACGTGCAGTACCAAAGTATTTTTTTTAACATTGAAAATAATATCTAAAAAGCACTGTAGTTCAAATACTTCAGGTATTATCATATGTACCTACAACTCCCACTGTCGTTCAATCCATTTACCATTCCGCTCGCAGTCTCTTTAGGTCCCTCTGTTCTTTTAAGAGTACATTTGAGAACGCAATTACGTTACAAGTAGGACGGTCGCCTGAGCAGGCGTAGTAATATGCGTTGCGTGCCTGTTGTGTTATTATGTCATGTTATTCCAAGAATTCAAGCCCCAAAAATACAAACAAAGAAACCAAATCTCCCCGTAAGCGTACCTACGAAACTATTCGCACTGTGTAGTGGAAAACATTCTCGCAAGTCTTATTGCGGAAGACATTTTCTTTTAAAATATAATTGCACAAAGGGGAATTGCCTAGAATACAATCTAAGTTAACTGTTCAGACCACCGATAACCGCAACATAAAATACAAAAGCAGTTTTGTAAAGTCCCTTTGTGGCTATTGCTGCAGTGCGGTTTCAATTTTTAATCATACTATAGAATTCTTTGGGAATACCCAAAGAATTCTATAGTATGATTAAAAATTGAAATCGAAATCGAATCCAATCGATCGATTGGAATCGAAATTGAAGTCTGTTTATAATATGTATATTCAATAGAATATACATATTATAAACAGACTTAAAAAAAAAACAATGGTTCAGCACTTTTTGTTTGCGGTTTATTAAGTGTGTTAAGTGTGTTTACAGCCGAAATTGACCAATGTCGGCTGTAAAATTTTGTACCGATTTTGCATCACTGCCAAAATCACAGTGATCATTATTCTCTTCATGGTAAGGTTGCTGTTGAGTAGCTGCTAAATTTTGACAGTTCTCCCACTTTCATTGCGATATTTAGGTACGTTGTAGACGAATTTTTCAAACCTATGAAATGGATTAGTAGGATTAGCAATATCCTTCAGACACACATGTGGGACTGACACAGGACTGACAAACACGACGCTTTACAAAGCAGTTTTTTTCCCAAATTCAAAATTGCAGTGCATAGCCCATATTGTGTTCGATGTGTCCTAAACCTACCGTATTACATCGTATTAAAGAAAGAAAAGGCACACAACACCACATATTGAACTACACTACAAGTAAAAAAAGGAAGTAAGTAGGTAGTAGGTACTTATACAAATAGAAAGTGTAAAGTACAACACATTATTATTATCTGCTGCATTTGTCACTGCGGGTGACAAATGCAGCAGATAATCACTGCGGGTGTCAATAATTGGCCCTTTACTTTTAGGTGCATCCAGTCAGAGCGAGGCATGCGTCGCAAATTATTTTTTATTATGTTAGATGTCTCAGCCTGAGGCAGCCGTTATAGGCCGGCATTCAGGGTCTCCGAATTTGAATTCCGAATAAGGAAACCGGACGTATGCGGCCAGCCATATGCGTGGCTTACCATTCGAAGCACACGCCTCGTAATGTCTGGACGCACCTTTTCATGTTGAATAACCATGGAACAGGATAATGTAGTAGGGCTGTTTCTTGTACTCAATACACTATCCTTTCGCATTCTGTTGCTCCATTATAAAAGATGTTATTTGCTAGCCCAATTCTTGAGCAAGGTTTAAGCTAACTAATAGGTTTAAAATCACGCTACGATCCTCCGGAGCCGAGCATTAAAGAAGAATAGTCAGTAATTACGCTAAGCGCAAAACGAAGTAACAGCGTGGGTGGGCGACGCGATGCGCAACGGTGGGTCGGAGGAAAAATAAATGTCACGCGGGCAAAGCCGCTCGCTAAAGCGAGTATCTATAATTATAATCTGTACAAATTTCGAAACGCCGTAAAGAACATTCTCAAACACATATCCTCACCCTAATACGTAAAACTTTTATCTCCATTTTGACCAACTTTACAGGAGCAATAAAATTGATTTAATAAAAAATAATGTTAATAATTTAATACATTTCCATAGTAAAAGACGTTACCAAAGACGTTCCTACATGGTTTGCTTTTGAAAAAAAATTGATGGTGCATTTACGAGGTGTGTTTGACTTCCATTTTTAATGTTACCAAAGCACAAAAAGTAACGATGTTTACAATGAAAAGTTTAAAATTTTTGTACGCAGCAATTTGCCATCAAAACGTCATTTTAGACCTTTGGTGGAGTTACGAGGTTTAATGATAATTATACGTTTTCATCAAAAACAGTTTATTCACAGTAAACACCACACAGACTTTATTCCACCTAATAACCGCCGCGGACTGCTAATATTCTACGCAATCGCTTTATGCTCGCCGCATCACCGCTACTAATTTTTCATATCTTTTTGAAGTTTTATCAAAAGCTGCTTAAACCTGCTTTAAGATTAAAGTACGCTATTAAGCTTCGGGATCCGCAATATACTTAATTTTATTTAGGAAGATTAGTGGCTAGTACTAAATATTGACGGTCTTTGAGAGGTATTGTTCATTTTTGTTAAAAGGGGATTTTGGGCTCTCGGCTTTTGGGATTAGTTTCGCTTCAATTAGTTGCTGAAATACAGACGCCAGCACATTAAGCTACCCGAAACTTTCAAATTTTCCCAATCAACTTTGAACCTTACTATGCTTTAACGATAAAGTTGAAAATCTATTAAAGAAATTTGACATCGTGGCAGGCCCAGACGGAGATGGTGGGATGAGCTGGACTCCTTTAACAAGAACTGCTCCTTAGCAGCTTTGAACAGAGAGAAGTGGAAAGAGAGTAGGGAGGCCTTTGACCTGGAGTGGGACATCACAGGCTAATAATAATAAAGGGCTAATGGGTTCGAACTTACGACCACGGTCGGTCGGGCGGTCGTTACCACTGTGCACCACTGCTTCTATCAGAATAACGATAACCGGTAATTCTCTGAAAGCAAGTCTGAAGCCGGGGGAATATGTAAGGCATACACTATCGTATGTTACGATTAAATTAACCCTTGGGAATAACCAAACACTGTTTCGAAGATCAAGCTTCTAAGATATTGAATAATATTATGTGTACTATGATGTTTTAGATCTATATTAGTTCATTTTAGGACCAAGAAAAATTCAGACATTTTTAAAAAATAGTGAAATATGGCTCGCGAATTCCTTTTGACATGAAGTCTCTTTGATGAGATTAAAAAAGCGCACATCTCCGTTTAATAAATAGTGAACTGTGGCGTTACCGCACTAGTGTGGTAACATAAAGTAAAAAGCACGCGTGTTTAAGAGTCTATATTATGCTGTTTTGGTGATATTGGGCGATCTGGATATCGGTATCTGTAAGACTTGAGAGTTTGCTATTTGGACACATTAAACTTGGACTTATAATCTTTAAATTTGTAGAAGCGAAAACACGATTGGATAAAAAAATCTCGATAAAAAAAAATAACGAAAAAACCTCGTTTTGCACTTATTTTGAGTTAGATCTCTGAAACCCTATGGAATTTAATGATGATTTTTAAACTAATAGATAGGTAATAATATTATCTCAAATCGTGCAGAATTATTTTTTTATTTTTCTCTTCGTTCTCCTCGTAATTAGCAATTCGGTGATTTGGCGCTTGCGTCATTTTATTCTAAGCGAGCATACTCTCTTTCTGTCTCTTGTTTTGCACGCGGTAGTAATAGCGCTATCCTTTTCAATTTATTCAATCAGTCTGCTACGGCATGTGATGGAGGACGAACCTATGTTTGGCAACATTACAGAGAGAGGACTATTTTCGACATTTTTATTTTGTTTAGTGGTAAGTATTACCTACTGTAAAAAGGAGTTAAACCCGTTTGGTGTAAACATAATAAATTATTATCATTATTTAGTGTAAATAAAGATGGGCAAAAAGAAAACTCTCGGAAAACACGACACATGGTTGGCGCCACGGAACAGAAAAAACAGTTTGTTCCGTGGTTGGCGCAGTGGCTGAGCGATCGACTGCTGCGCTGCGTGTCGCGGGTTCGATTCCCGACCGGACAAATATTTGTATTGCCTACAGGTAGTTGTTCCGGGTCTGGATGTTTATGTATGTGAATTTAAATGTTTGTAAACGCACCCACGATACAGGAGTAATTCCTAGTGCGGGACAACGTTTTTTAAAAAAAACAAAAACAAAACAAAACGTTTGAGGGAACAACTCCGTATTCTGAACGAAAGAAAGAAAAAAGTAAGTACAGACGCCAGCATGTCAAGCTACTACAATCTGTCAAATTTCTTTAATAGATTTTCAACTTTATCACTGAAGCATAAGGTTCAAAGTTGAATGGGAAAATTTGACAGTTTCGGGTAGCTTGGTGTGCTGGCGTCTGTACCTAACTACCGATTTATATAACGGTATCAATTCTTTTATTTCCTTAGCTATTTAGGTATTTCGAATGTCTATTGCCTAGGCAAAAAAAAGTAAGTAAATTTTTAATCCCCGTTAATATTTTTTTTACCTGGCTCGTTGGTCTAGCGGTCGCAAGCGCTACTGCTGAGCTGTGAGGTCCTGGGTTCGATTCCCGCACCTCTGCCCACCTCATCCGGCAATACAGGCGTGATGCTTTGTATTTATGTATGTAAATTTTAAATCGCATAATGTAACATAATTGAATCTTTCCCGTACAATGAGAGGTCAGCTTATATACTGGAAATGTATAGCTTGATACGTAGCCGTGTGTACCTACCTATCTACCTATATAATGCGGGTAAAAATACAATAAGTATCAAAATAATATCATCCTAGTTCAATCACTGATATTTTTACTAATCAATATTACTTATTCAAACTGATGAATTTTATTCAATGAAAAAAAAAATTGCCATGATGGCTTTCTCTTTTTTAGGGTTCCGTAGTCAAAAAGGAACCCTTATAGTTTCGCCATGTCCGTCCGCAGTTTAGCTCAGAGGCTCTTAGTACTATTAGAAAACTATAATTTGGCATGGATATAATATGTACAGACGCCAGCACATCAAGTTACTACAATCTGTCAGATTTCTTTAATAGATTTTCAACTTTATCACTAAAGCATAAGGTTCAAAGTTGATTGCGAAAATTTGACAGTTTCGGGTAGGTTGATGTGCTGGCGTCCGTACATTAATCACGCCGACAAAGTGGTAAAATAAAATCTTGAAAAAAAATTTTTTTACGCTATCGGTTTTTTTAGGTACACGTAAATTGGGGATTTTTTTGAAGTGAAAACTTCTTTAGCATCGTTGTGATTTGAAATTTTATGTGTTTTTGTGGATCGATGGATGGATGGATCGATGGATCGATGGATCGCCGGATCGCGATGGATCGATGGATTGATGGATCGATGGATTGATGGATGGATGGATGGATGTATCGATGGATCGAAGGATCGAAGCATCGATGGATCGAAAGGCATCGATGTATCGACGGATCGAAGCATCGATGTATCGACTGATCGACGGATCGATGGACCGATGGATCGATAGATGGATGGATCGATGGATGGATGGATCGATGGATCGACGGATCGATGGATTGATGGATCGATGGATTGACGGATCGATGGATCGACGGATCAATGGATCGACAGATCGATGGATCGACGGATCGACGGATCGACGGATCGATGGATCGATGGATCGACAGGTCTATGGATCGACGGATGGATGGATCGACGGATCGATGGATCGATGGATGGATGGATGGATCGATGGATCGATGGATCGACGGATCGGTGGATCGACGGATCGACGGTTCGACGGATCGATGGATTGACAGGTCGATGGATCGATGGATCCATGGATCAACGGATGGATGGATGGATGGATGGATCGACGGATCGATGGATCGATGGATGGATGGATGGATCGATGGATCGACGGATCGACGGGTCGATAGATCGACGGATCGGTGGATCGACGGATCGACGGACCGGTGGATCGAAGGATCGATGGATCGATGGATCGATGGATCGACGGATCGATGGAACGACGGATCGATGGATCGACGAATCGATGGATCGACGGATCGATAGATCGATGGATGGATGGATGGATGGATCGATGGATGTTCTTTAGCATCGTTGTAATTTGAATGTTTATGAAACGAAAAAGCGACAGTAAAAAGAGATATAAATTCATAAGATTTAACGTGGGAGAAAATAAGACAGGAAGCATTATACAGTGTTTTTGAAGGTTTCACCTTCTACCACGTGTAAATTGCACACATGCTGATTTTTTTTTCTCGTCTACCCATGTTACCGTTGGATGGTCCTTTAAAAAATCTTGCGGGTTTGTGAAAACCATTTTTCGATTTAGGGATCAGTTTGTGAAATATACTGGCCTGCAAAACTAAGTAATACACTTTTAAAATTTATATTTTTCTAAACTATAGAATTTAGAGATTTAAAATAAAAAAACGTTTTGTAGCAAATTTTATCGGCTTTCTTTGAAACTAGTAAACTATACATTAGTAATATTTTTAACTTAAAAAATATCTAAAACAATAAAAATAGCCATTTTTAGCTTAGTGTCAAAAATACAGTACAGTGCAGTTACATTTAATTAAATTTTTAATAACTGGTATTGCCTCCTCGGGCTCTGACTACAGCTTCGAGCCGGTTTGGCATACTGAACACGAGGTTTCAGAGCTGATGTTGGGGAATATTCTCCCATTCTTCAATCAGGGCCTGTTTTAGTGCCCTGAGGGTGGTAGCTGGTGGTCTACAGCTTCTGACTAGCCTCCCTAGCTCATCCCAGGCATGCTCAATCGGGTTTAAATCAGGACTTCTTGATGGCGAAGCCATCACGCTGATACCTACCTCCTGAATATACTCTTGCACAACCTGAGTCGTGTGAAGCCAGGCATTATCATGCATCAGCATCGATCCGTCACCCACATTTGCTAAATACGGCCCTGCATACGCGTTGAGAATCTCTTGGGGATAACTTTCCCCAGTCAGAGTGCCATTTTCTATGTCCACTAACTCTGTGCGACCTTCTGAAGATATGCCAACCCATACATGTACACTGCCTCCACCGTACTGGACTCTTCCTGAGAAGCAGTCTTGAAGGTATCGCTCACCAGGCTGCCTGTAGACACTTCGCCTTCCATCGAAAGTGTAAAGTGACAATCGAGACACATCTGTGAACAAAATTCTTGACCACTCTTCTTCATCCCACTGTATGTGTTCACGGGCGTATCGCAGTCTCGCTACTCGATGCTCTCTCTCGAGTTTGGGGCCACTCGCTGGTCTTCGGGGTTTCAGATTTGCTTCAGCAAGTCGTCTTCTCACTGTACTGTCACTAATGTAGTCCCTTCGGGTCTGAAGAAGCTGTTGCTGGACTTCAACTGCATTAAGGTGGCGATTTCTCAACACAGTGGAAACAATATAACGGTCTTCTTGGGCACTAGTACACCTGGGTCGGTCATTACAAGGTCTCCTCAGATGGTTTCCAATCTCTTCGTACCTTCGTTTCACCTTCTGGACCGTTCGTAACGTCACACCCACCATTCTTGCAGTACAACGCATACTGATGCCTAGTTCCAGAAAAGTCATGATCCTAGCACATTCTTCAGGTGAAAGAAGCACGATAAATAAAATGTATGTGCTGTTGTCTAACTTAGCTTTTGTAACAAGACTCATCGATCAAGGAAAAGTTTGAAACCAAAAACAGAAACAAAAAATTATTGGTAAAATTGTAATTCGAAAAGGATTATTTTTCTTTTTAAAGCTCTTTTCAGCCATTTCTTAAAAGACTTAACTCTTTTTCGATTCGATTCGATTTTATTTCGAAAGTTCTTCTTTCGAAAATCTTCTGCACTTAAAAAGTTATTCCAATTTCAAAAGTGTGATACTTAGTTTTGCAGGCCAGCTTTAAAGTGCTGATTTTTGTTAAAATCAAGTCCTTCTAAGGCTAAATGATTGTTTTTCGATATGTGAAAAAATTCACGCTAGTAGTATAACGATGTTAAAAGGAAAACTATCACAGCTACGTAGGCTTTACAAGTTTACGAGTGAGAACATGATTTTCAACTACAATGTTAAGTTTGTTCTTGGCATAAATTCATTCCAACTACGGAATCATTCATTGTGCGTATCTATTCCATTTCATTCTGTATAAGTCTCGATATTCCCGGGAATTTCCGAGACAGTGTGTGAGTCTTGAAAATCTAGTCTCAGAGCTTGGGACTGGAAGCGCAATACTAAGGTTACTTTTTATTCAGGTACCACGTGAGCAAAGCCGGGCCCAAATGCTACTATTCAAAAAGTCCAAAAAGTTAAAAATCTTATTGTTTCAACAAATCCAAAACGACGACGTGGACGAAGTGAACGACGATGATGAGCTCGAAGACTTGGTTTATGAGAATCAAAGATAGGTAATAGAAATGAATGCATCGATAATATTGCAGTTCTCGCATTTTTACTGACTTCAAAAAGGAGAATATTCTTTATTTGACGGTTTTTAGGGTTCCGTACAAGTTCTGTCAAGTGGTATATTATATGAAAGGGCTTTGGCCATGGGAAAGTATCGGAGCTATTCAAAAATATACTACTATTTCAGAACATTCATGCATTGCTATTATTGTCTGCTTTATATTTATGTAATAAAATGCATTAATCTTGTAGGTTTCCAGACGAAGAGGACAGGTCAGATAGAAATCAATGAAGAATCAGACGAAAGAAGAATGATAGACTTAATTTTTTTTTAAATAATTAAAAACCTTTTCTATTCCCTCAACAGCCTTTGGTTGCGGTATAAATAATTTGGAGTTGATAGGGGAGAAAAGGTTAGGCTTCTTGGGATAAACTCATTCCCAACTACGGAACCCTTCATTGTGCGTGGTTCGACACGCACTTGGGCGGTTTTTTTTACAAGCCTAAAGATACAAATGGGGAGGAATTATATTTTTCAATGCACCCCCTCTTGATGGGTATAATTGAATAGGTCTATTTAAACGAAGGTAATATAAATTAATACATCACTTTTTTCAGTTATACCGTTTGCGAAATATGGCCCGCCAAATTGCCTGCCTTGCAATGCCAGGGGGCGTTGCAAGGCACTGCAGTGCCCCCCACCCTCCCTGCCATTTCTAACCTAGAACCTTCCACGTTGCTAAAACTTAGTAAAAACTGTTTTAAAATAATTTCGCGAACAATGTAATTATAACTTTTCGAATAATAAAGATAAAACTGTAAAATAGACAATAGACGTCCTAGTTCAAAGGTTTGCCTTTAGAAAAAAAAATACCATAGCAAACAATACTCTTTTAATAGCCTTCTATTTATCTTTACATCATAAAAAGTATGTTACAGTCGTTTGTAATTACAGCTACGGAACCCTATACATTATGCATGGCCCGACTTGCTTGGTCGATATTTTTATTTATAAGGAAACATTATTTTGTTCTAGGTACATGTACCTAGAACAAAAAAAACTAGAACTCTCTCATAACATAACCATGCATGTATGCATGGTTATGTTATGAGAGAGTTTATTTTTGTTTAGGGAACATTACTTTTTGTTATTACGGTAATACTATATTTGTAATAAGTACATACCTTCAAACGTTGCACGTCGCGTAATTTTTTGAAACTTCTTTGTCTTTTATTTTTTATGGGATTTTTATTGTTGTTGTAATGGTATTATATATTCTGAATATACATATTAAATTGTTTAATAAATAAACATTGATGAATATTTACATAACATTTTATTTCATACTAACCTTTTAGGTACCTAAGTATATAGATTGAGTACCTACGCGAGGGTAGAATAACGGATCAGTCTATATAGTCTCGAGTCCACAAAAAAAAACACGAGCCTCTAAATTTCGAAACTCGCGTCTCGGGATGGAAGCCCTAGTACCTATTTACCTACTATGTTGGTGGTAGGTATGTCAGTTTGTAGGTCTATGAACGGAGCTTCAAATAATGATGTATGTATTGTATAGGTACCGACAATGAGCTCGTTTGTTTAGCTGTGTTATCTTTTACACATCGATCCGTCGTACCGTGGAAATACTTCCGTGAATTTGAACTTTATTTGAATGACATAATTTTTTACGAATACATTTTTATTGCCATACCTACGAATCAAGTTCAAATTCACGGTCCGTCTCCGGCACAGATCGCTGTTGATCAGCTGGGCGGGGCACCGCGCCGTTCAAACTCGAACTCGACTCACGCAGTCGATCGCGCTTGCTGCGTCGCCGCTCGCCGCCCGCGCCGCGCGCCGCCGCGTATTATAGTAGAGGGGGCGCGGGGTGGCGCGGGCGAGAGGTACGAAATCGCTCGCGTTGGGCAGCAATGGCACGCTCTTAATACACTGCATTATGGACCTAAAAGCGGTTCATTAAGAGCCACTTTACGAGCAAGTGTGTTGAAAAAGTGATTCCAATATCCTATTTATTGAATCATAATTTTAGTCGAAAGACGTTCACTGCTGGACATAAACCTCCTTCAAGCAACGCCGATTCGACCGGTTCTGTGCTTCCAGCATCCATTTACAGAATAAACAATTACATTTCAATTCCATTTCCATTTAATTTCTGGGTAACCATAACCCACGCCTGCAGAAAAAACCCAGTTTATTTAAAGTTGGCATTGCATTTTTCCGCCATGAATAATTCATGTCATTCATATTTAACGAGAAATCTGTATAATCGTCTTGTTGGCACGTTTAGAATTGCTAATGGGCCCTGACACTATTTGTACTATGAATTTACGGCTCATTTACACGAGGACAGTTTCTCGCTTCGAATAGGCGATTATTAAAAGGAAATAAAAACTTGACTAAAGGCTCATTTACACGATGCAATTTTCTTGCCTGTGGCATACAATATTTTTTTTGCATTAAATAATCTCGCATCGTCTAAACACCGTTTAAACAGTGACATTTTTTTGTTGCGTTCTACTTTCGGTTTACCTGAGGCAAATAAATTGCATCGTGTAAATCAGCCTTAACTGTGTGCTAGTAATTACTGAACTTTAACTGTCTCGTTGGTTTAGTGGTCGCAAGCGCTACTGCTGAACATGGTCCTGGGTTCGGTTCCTGAGTGGGGCAAAGTGTTATTGGAATTTTCCATCTGGAATTTCTCAGTAGCAGCCCGGAGTGTGGTTTTGTGCCCGGTGGTTTTTTTGACTGGTTTTTTTTTTTTTTGGGAGCGGTGAATGCTTATTCGAATCCCGTACCCCCGGCCATAGGCAAAGGTGGAACAACGCGGTGGTTTTAGCCGGTAAGAGTCCGGCCATGCCCCTCTGTCATCTCCACGATGGAGGAAGTCCATGAGGATTTCCATCGTGCAGAAAAAAAAAGGTAGGTACACCTGTGCATAACCCTTCGGGGAATGCAGGCGTGATGTTATGTTATGTTACAAAAACATAAATCGTGCAAAGAGTACAGACGCCAGCACATTAAGCTACTACAATCTGTCAACTTTATCGCTAAAGCATTAGGTGCAAAGTTGGTTGGGAAAATTTGACAGTTTCGGGTAGTTTGATGTGCTAGCGACTGTACATACGGTATGGGTATTCGTAGTTCGGGCAGTTCAGTCTCAGTATAGGCGTGAATCGATTCGACTTAATTCCGTCTTATTAAAAGATTGTTTCGAGCTGCGAAATGACAGTTCCAGGAAATCGCTTGCCGCCTTATAACCGTAGGGCGAGTTTTGAAGTATCGCTTGTGTGATGTCGTGGGTTTGAACCCAGGCAGGCGCTTTACTTTGTGTAAATAATTTCATCACCACTGCTCTCAAAACGGTGAAGGAAAACATCGTGAGGAAACCGGCATGTACTAGAACCAAAAATTCGAAGACATGTGACATCTACCAACCGGCACTGAGCCCGCGTGGTAGATTACAGCCCACTCTCCCTTGAAGTAAGGAAGCCTGTGACCCAACATTATAGGCTGTTTGTGCTATACTTGAGTGTGACCACAGTCTCGCTCGATGGAGATTCTCGCCTCTCTACGGGCGACAAACTCTCCCCGTGTAAATGATTCATTTTATTTTAAAATAACGGTATCTGGTTATCACTTAGTGTCTGCAATATTTAAATTGAGTGAGAAACTTCAATCTTGTGACTCTTATTTTATAGTTTTTTCTTCGTTTATTGGAATTGAAGTAGGAAAAATTTTTATACGTTTTATTACGAGCTGTTTTTGTTGTAACAAATAAGAAACGAACAGTAAACTTTTATTGTAATGTTCTTCAAAAAAGTCAGGAGCGTAGTATTTTCAACCGGTGTGCATATATGACCAGCACCCTAATTGCGTAAAGGCTCCTACAAACAGGCGCGACACGCGATATAATTGCGCGCGACACAAAGACACCGCTCGTTGCGCGACTTGCGGTGTCTTTGTGTCGCGCGATTTTTTCGTGTGTCGCGCCTGTTTGTAGGAGCCTTTACGCAATTAGGGTGCTGGTCATATATGCACACCGGTTGAAAATACTACGCTCCTGACTTTTTTGAAGAACATTACAATAAAAGTTTACTGTTCGTTTCTTATTTGTTACAACAAAAACAGCTCGTAAATTTCAAGGAGCTTTAATACACTAAAAGTACCATTGACTTTCATTTTGACAGTTCAACAATATTCATTGCGTTATTTACGCTGTTGAGCAGACAAACTTTTCGATCTTATGAAGAAATGGATTAGCAATATTCTTCAAAATCGCGTGCCACGAAAGATGAGACAGACGTGACCCCGCCTCCCCCGCTCTTTCCGCCGCCCCTATGACGTCCGGTCTCGTCCCGCACTCAGACCTCATACCGCTAAAGATACCTAAAATCGTGTACTGCGCATGTCAAACCACGTGGTGTGTCAAGTCTCATCTTTCGTGGCACGCATTGTACAGATTGTGACTGTAAGTGTGTTACGCAATCAGTGGGATTGTCCGAAAGGGTTACCGCTGGCCCGGAACATAAAGGGCTAAGGAAGGAACACGGGTGGGTTTTAGTCAGTAAGAGTCTGACACTCCCTTCCGCTCCACCCAGAGCGTGAGGAGTAATTTGATGATTTCCCATCCGCAAAAAAAGAAGATCGTAGCAGGTGGCGTTCTGTGGTTTCTACCTACCCCCACGAGAAGAAGACGTGAGATTATGTACGTAATCACCGTTCGCGATTTATTTGCTAAACATGTAAACAAGTATGAGTATTTGGAATATAACTTTAATGCCCACACAATAGAGCTCAATTTCAAAAAACGAAACGCTACAACTTCAAACATTTTTATAACTTTTTAATAGTCCTAGTCACTCTGAAGGGCGAAGGGGGGATAGCAGCCTTGAAAAGCTGGTTATTGTTGGCAATACCGAAGGAAAGAGAGCACGAGGCCGGTCGCCAACACGATGGTCCGACCAAGTGAAAGAAGCTACGTCCTCAAGCAATTTTCAGCAGGTGGTGATGGCAACTTTGGACCGGAGTAGATGGAGGCAGATTATCCGCTTAAAAGGGTCCAGTGACCACGATCCTCAGTAATGAGGGACCGATTGAAGAAGAAGTCACTCTGAAATGAACTGAATTAGGTACCTACTAAGTACTAAAATAAAGTTCATATTTTTTTAACTTGAAATAACATCGCGACTGTAGTAAATTCATAGTTGTAAAATATAAAACGGGCATCAAAATATTTGAATAGGAATTAAACCTCAAAAAGTCTCATTGGTGCGCGTTAATTCGGTCCAACTCACTCTAAAAGGTAAAAATTAATTATGACGGGACCCGGTAGAGGCTTCAACTGAAATATAAACGAGGACAAAAGATAACAGGATCTGCTGGAATGCAAAACGATGATGTGTAAATCTCACACCAAGACAGAGTTGATCAAATAATTTAATAAAAACTAAATTAAACACAACTTGAAGGACGAGGACTTCAAAAGGACGATCGACGAGGACCTGCTCGTCGATCGTCCTTAGTCACTTAGATACCTAAGTGACTTTTGAGTTTCTTGCCCGTCCTTCTTCATAAGTTATTTATAGCTTTGTATTACTTATACAATATAGTTTCCATTTGATCCAGATTTGATCGCGCGTGCAGCTCCTTAGGTACACAAGATACAAGTAAAACTTATTAAAAAATAAAGCATATTTAAGAGAGATGTACTACGATAGAAAGAGAGCCCAACTAGCATTTTGGTAATAAGAATTGGTGATAAAAGAGTTATTTAAAAGTGAATTTGGCAAGCAAGAGTGATACAATAGTTTTAGCAATTGGTGTTAGAGCACGCTCTAACCCCTTACAAACTCTCGATTGGGCCCACGTCTTATAGCGCTATCAGTAATATAATAATTTTAATGCTCACTCTTTTAACACTGAGAGTTACATAATAGTTATAGGGTGGCGTTAGTGGCAAACAATTTCTTGTATCTATAATGGTGGTATAATATAAATCTAGCTACCTCAAGCACTTTAAAGTCTGTATTATGGTTATAATAAAAACTATAGGTGGTACACAAGTTCTGAAGTCTACTGGTATAAATTTTATAGTAACATATTAGTTCTTTTTTAGGTCCATTTTTTTCTTGGATTTGCTTTATGTATCTTGATCAGTGTTGATTAGCAACTCAAGGCTGTAGCGTGTTTTCTTTTTCTATTGTTTTGCATATACATTAGTTCCAAAAGGGTTACTTTATTTCTCAAAAATGATGGCAAACTATGGAGTTGAAATTAAGTGAATTTCAAGTTACGGATTGTCAATATCTCGATGAGTGAAGTTTGATTTCTTTATCACATGGCTAAAATTTATTGCGAGGGTTACTTTATTGAGAAAATAATATATGTTTTGCGTCTCAATTTTGCAGGGCCTTAAAAATAAGTGATATTTAAAGTAAAAATAAATTGCATTTTATCATGCGGGGCATACACTCAATCTAAATTTAGATAAAAACAGGATATTGGCTCTGTCTTTTACATTCATTGTGTATTGTAGTAAATATTTTGCGTTTTAAAATGAGAAAATTAAACAAAATATGAGTTTTAAACTAGTTTTTTTCTGATTTATTTTTAGGTTACGTTTGATTTAAAATGGTGTCTACTCCTTATTATCCTAGGTTCCTATTATTACTATTAATGAACAAGAAGTACTGGATGGGCTGTAGTTAGAACTATTGTAGCACTTGTTATACCAGAATAGGGTTTTAAATGTTTAAATTCCGTGTTATTATGGCTTAGAATAACATAAAAGTAAATTTGAACCCCACTGTAACGATTAGGGCTCTAAAAATAACTCCATAATACCAATTGCTATCATAAATAGGGGTTTTTGATTACTGAATTAAGTAGGTGTAAATAAGTTGCAATTAATACTTTTATAGCAACGTAGGTGGTAAAAATATTTTGCTAACTATTTTCAAGAGCTCTTGTCGGTAGAAAGAGTTATAACAAACTATAATATTACTTTTAGTAATTTCTGTTACTTGAATTTATAAAAGCAGGTGCTATGATGGTTGCGACTGTACCGTTTATACCTCCTTAAGTAATAATACGTTTCCTAGGCAAGATAGGTGGTATAAAACATTTACTTAGCACTCTTTAAGAACACTTGAAAATAGTGAGACTTATTAGAAATCCAACTATTACCTTAGGTACTTATTGTTACTTGAAGTTACTACACCTAGTGTTACTGTGGTTCAGCTTTTATCTTTTATACCTACCTTAGTCATATTATGTCTTCTTGTTACCGTTACTCATCTTGATGAGTTATTTAGTTATTTCATGACCATTGAATAAACAAAAGTTTTACTGGGCGCTTTTATACACCCGTTAAACCAATACAAACGATAACAGAGGTGGAAATTAGCGTCAAAATGTTGGTTGGGAGAGCGAGAGTTATATTTTCCTTTTCTCTTACGCGTCCCTGAAATTTCACTCTTAATTTTATTGTCGTCCAATTATCACATAAGAAGTTTCACTTCAATAAATTAAACAAAACTTTCATGAGGCCTTCATGAGGAACAACTAATTATGAATCTAAATAAACCCCCATCATGTAAAAAAAGGTTGCCTATTTATAACAAAAAGAATACGCACTATTCGTTCTTTTAAAAGTTCTATCTGTTATTTTAATGAACCTAAACTCTAAAGGAAGGTGAATGAATGGCTAATAAGAATGGATAAAGAGATTAACTGGCTGAAAATAAAAGTTTTATAACAAAAGTATAATTAATTTCAGCTTGGCTTTATGATAGAGTACCCTTGCTTCTGTAAGTAACTGATAAAAAAGGTATCTCATAGGTTAGATTTTTTAAGCTTGAAAAACTTTTTTAATTTTTCATCCACTAAAGAACAATGTTTTTCAATCTGTGACTTTCTGAATAGTCTTTGTTTGAACTTGATAATTAGAATGGCGATTTAATTTATACTAATAATAATAATAAAGTTAAAGAGTTTGTTTATTTTTTTCTTTGTTTGTTTTTACGCGCTAATCTCTAGACTACCGGTCGGGTTTGAAAAATTATTTTTGCGATTGGTAGCCTAATTCTTGAGGAAGGCTAATAGGCTACATGCTATATAATAACATTACGCTATGAGCTTTAGGAGCTGAGCAAAAAGATAAAAGTAAAAAAGAACGCTTAACGTAAATTAAGTGTTAACGCGAGCAGCCGGTCGATTCTGTAAAAATCTCACCGTGAAAACTTAAGTGAAGTGAGCGTGGAGTGAGCTGTTAATAGTGTCAGTTTCTAGCAAAAACAAACTCACTTCATCTAAGTTTTCACGGTGAGACTTTTAGAGAATCGACCGGCTGGTGATGCGATGCGACGGGGTGGGATGGGGAACAAGAAATTACACCCGGACGAATTCGCAGGCAGAAGCTAGTTAAGTATAAAAGGGATATTATACCTATTTTTGACCTTTAAGTTTTCTCCTGGAAAAAGGATTCTTCATAGATGTATAAAGGAGTCTTTGCTATTCTATATCTGCTTTAAAATTACCAAAAAGATATGAAATAAGTATGTAAGGTGCATTCGGGTAATGTCGAAAATCGGCATATTCCGAAAATTTCAATTTCCTACCAAACGCGACGATATCTTATAATGTGGCAACATTTACCTAGACGCCAGTTTAATACTCCCCCCGCTTCTGTTGACTCAAGTCGCTACTTGTAAATGTACGAGTCACAACGCCGCATTTCTCGCAGTGTGTCATTTTTCGCGCGTTTTCTAGTTATCGGAAATTACACGAACATTGTTATCTCAGAAATTTGGTAAGTTATTTAACTGATTGTTTTTTTGTTTAATAGATTTTCGTTTTTAATATAGTTTTTAATGGGTTCGCGCATCCTAGGTATCTTTTTCTGTTTTTATTGAAATTACCCGAAGATGGGTAAATCCGAATCAAAAATGATTCGGATTTAGCCGATGTTGCTTTTCTATGGAGATTGTCAGTGGTTCTCAATATTCTCAATCTATAATTTATTTGGGTAATTTCGATGGTATGTTAGTTCTGTCTAAACGTGATATACCTAAGCAGGGGGGTGTCATTTCACAGCTTAGGTCTGATCGGCCGGCCCACCTATTGGTAAGCAAATGGCAGTCGGTTGCCACTCGGCTAGCATGCTCGACATATTGTCTCGCGCGTATTTGAATATCGTATCGACAGTGATTTGTTATACCTAAACTTGTATTTTGTTCAGGAGTGATCCTTTTGTACGCTAGTTCTATTACTAATACTGTGATATAAGCACTAATCTACATGAGTTTTTTAATGCAATCGCTATACAGACGGAGTTATTTTTGTTCTTTTGACAATCAAGACACGGAGTTCTTGTTGTGCTACTCAAACTTGACAGTAAAATATAGGTACGTCATTGCAAATTATTATTGATAGTTTTCGTAATTTATTTATTTAAGGACAACCAACAAAGCATACACAAAAATAATTATAAACACTGATTGTTATAACTTGTCAAAATTTATTTTATAAGTTTTGAGAACTTCTTTGTTTAGTTTTTTTTTTAATCTAAAACCTCGAATAAAGCTTTATAATTTGTTTATGTTATTCAGGTGTCAGAGAGAGGCTCAACTATTTTAGTGTGCATAACTGAGATATCAAGTTAACATTTTTGTTTAATTTATATGTCAAATTTATATGTCATAAAATTGAATTATAAAATTAACCCACTTAGAAGTAGAAGTGGGTTAATTTTATAATTCAATTTGACTATTTATTTGTGATTTTGCTACATAAGTAGTAGTTTAATTACTTACTTAATTTTCAAATAAATCTTTATTTTTTATTATATTAAGTCTTATTTTCGAACCCAAGACCCATGATTATTTCCATTCTTATTACAGAAAATCTTAAACGTTTTGATCGGATCTCAGCAGTCGCGACCCGGCAGCGCTGCCGAGTCGCAACTGCCGAAACTGCCCACCTCTTTGTATGGATTTTTATGCAAAGCTCTTCGATGCAAGCTGCCCGTCCCCGCGCTGCCGGGTCAGGCTACACGACCGCGTACCTACATCGGAAGGGGTAGCATACAAATCCATACAAAAATCTGAATGTTACTTTTAGTAGGATATGCGATCATTTTGATTACGATATAATAATATCTTTTAAACTATGAGAATAATCGCGTGAGTAAAAGAATCATATCCGCTCTTTACCTGCTAAAAGATTGAGAACCATTTACCCATGCGACGGGTAATTCCGAAATACAAGTGTCACACAAACGTGTTTAGGTTATTCTATGACAAATATCGTGAATATTATTTTTGGAGGATAATAACGATTTAAAAAGAAATATGTACCTTTTGTCAAAAGTGAATAAAATCCACTTTTAACCGTCATTCGGAATTGCCCGTACATAATTCGAAATTACACTAGTGCAAAGAAAAAAAAAGTAAGTTTTTAAACACTTTTTTTTTTAAAACTACTACGATATTTATGAAGGATCTCTGAATAGAGCTCTAGGCTATACATTCAAGAAGACGAAATGACTTCTTTAGAAGACATATAATCCACTACTTCTGCCTGGTTCATCAAAATACACACATTCCATCAATTTGTCGGAAAACCATTCGATATTACCCGAATGCACCTTACTTATAAAAGGAAACTATAACTAGACAAAGCTCGAATAACGTCTTAAATCTGTCAATTTATTTGCCCAAAAACGTTCCATTAGTCTTGGCTCCGAATATCTTTTATAAGTATCATGACTAATGCCCGGTTTCTGAAGTCCCCAGATAAACTCTCATCAGCAATGGATTCCATAAAGTTATGCATAAGATAAACGTCGGTTAACTGTCACTGCGTTTCTGGACACGCAACAAACCATTCAATAACTATGAAACCGATAACTAGGGGTCTGTATACGGGTTCGCGTAAAAAAATGTTATTTATGAGCAGTTTACGGCAGATGTTTGAACGACATCATTGTCTTTTTTTTTTAAAGAAACCTTAACTCCGCATTTCATTGTTCTTGTGTAGTATTATTTTTGCTTTGCAGTTTCATTTTAAGTTAAAAGTCTGTTTGTCTTCCCAATGGTTAGTGTTTTATTCATTATTTTGCAAAATAGCTTAAAATCAAAATTTTACTGAAAGAATAATGATGCTTCCTATCGAAGTAGCTAATGAATTTGACTATATGATCGACAGTAAAAGAACGGACCAGACTTCTGTATTCATGATGCTAACAATCATTGTATTCTTTACTGAATAATTTTAATATTTTATCTTTCACACGCAATTTAATTTCATACCTTAGTACATAAAATTCGTACCTCAGAAACCGGGCATAACACACGTTTCTGATGTAGTTTTCTATGAAGTGAAACGTCAAATCGACGGCGAAGTGCCAATAACTCCTAACTGACAAAGTCAAAAATTTACACATACTGGATAAACACGTTCAAAAATAGACACGTTGTTTTAGTTGGGAGGTAATATGTATTTCCACATTTTAATTTAATGTTGTTGTAATAAAAATACACTTTGCGATTTCACTAAAACATGCGAATAACGCCTTTAAATTCAAAACGAAAAAAAAGTGAATTTCTCAAAAAAAAATCAGTTAGGAGGTATTGGTACTTCGCCGTCGAAATATAGTTATGGAACCGATAAACGGGGAACATTGGTCAGTTAAGTTAACTTGAGTTTAAACGAATTTATCTTACATTGCGGTGTTCGGAAACGCACTTCCACAAGTTGTCGAACCAATAGCGCTAATGGATAGATAAACCACTGACAAAAGTACCTCAGAAACCGGGCATAAAAGCTTTAGAAATCGTCTAGAAAATGGTTTTTATTGAAGTGAAAATACGTGTATCAAAATTAAACCCAACTTTATGAATCCACAAAATGGCGTGCAACCTAATGAATAAAGAAACATATCATACAGTGCGGAGTCGCCTCAGCGGCAACAGATGGAGGCGGCATTGTCAATTTTTCCTCATTCAAACAAACGTGTCACCATTGAGTGCTCATATACACGAGCAACACGCGTCAAAGGCAGAGGTACCTGCACTTGCGTCAGCCGTTGACGCTTGTCGCTGGTCACTGGTGTGTATGCACACTTATTTGCACTACGACAAAAATGTAAAGAAACTGACGGCTTTGAAGACGGTCCGTGACGTCACGTATTGTAGGTTACATCCGTGTGTAGACGCAGCCGGCTGCCACAGGATACCCCAGTTTAGCAACCTGCAAGGTGGACTGGCAAGATGCCATAAAAAAAAACGCTCTTGTTGCTCTGTTTCCGTACTACGAGTATGTGATAAATAAATCCAAACAAACTATTCTGGTCGTATATATAAAGCAGTAGTCTATTCTGTAAAAAATTCAGTGTAAAAATTTATGTGAAGGGAGGTGTCTTTCCACCTGACGCTATGGATTCACATCTCACTTTATTGACACCTCATTTTCTTTTTTATTATTCATCTCACTTTACCTAAGTTTTCCCGATGAGATTTTTACAGAATAATAATAATATTTTTTTATTTTTCAGAAAATAAACACATTTAAGGTTCACAAAAACAATTTTCCAACTAAAAATTAACATTGCAGAAAAAAATTTTTCGTTGGTGCCTGTACTAATGAATGAAAATCATTGTATCACAGACACCAGCGCCTTCCAAGATAGGTTACATAATAAATTAAAAATTCGAACGTGTTATATAGTGAACTCGTAAAAAATATATGGTAGGTAATAAAACAAACAGTAAAAGTAAATTAAAAATATTCAAATCAATTAACATTATAAACTAAAACTAATTTGAAATTAATATCAAGCTACTTATTTACTTAAGTTAATATTTGTATGTGTACGAGCAAGAGGGTACACAGGTGAGAGATTCTGCATGTATGTATGAGTGTATGAGTGAGTGAATGTGTGAGTGTATGTGAGAGTGGATGTGTTAGTGTGTGAGTGAGTGTATGTATGCGTCTGTTATTGAGATTTATCTATTGGATTGGTTTGAGAAGATCTTCAGTCTCCCAGTAATTTAACTTTAGTAAGAGGATTTGTAAGGTGCATTCGGGTAATGTCGAAAATCGGCATATTCCGAAAATTTCAATTTCCTACCAAACGCGACGATATCTTATAATGTGGCAACATTTACCTAGACGCCAGTTTAATACTCCCCCCGCTTCTGTTGACTCAAGTCGCTACTTGTAAATGTACGAGTCACAACGCCGCATTTCTCGCAGTGTGTCATTTTTCGCGCGTTTTCTAGTTATCGGAAATTACACGAACATTGTTATCTCAGAAATTTGGTAAGTTATTTAACTGATTGTTTTTTTGTTTAATAGATTTTCGTTTTTAATATAGTTTTTAATAATAATAATAATAATAATCATTTATTTCGAGCAACAAGACTCATAGTGTTAGTAACAATATTATACTTACAAACTATGTTAGTAATAAAACAGATTTTCTTGCTATTGTCACTACATTAAGCATACAACAATGGTTAATGTAGTGACAGTCGAACCTCTCAGCCAACATCCTTAAGATGGTGTTGGAGCTGGCGCGGACCCTGCGCACCAAGGATGTGCACCGTTTCCGCATCGTCGCATAGAAGCAGTCGATGCGTGACTCAGCGAACATCCCCGACGCACTGCAGTGCCGAGGCAACCCCAACAACATCCTGTAGGCATTGTTGAATTGGACTCGTAGGGCGTTGTACTGTTTTTGTGTATAGTTAGCCCACAGGGCGCTCGAATAAAAACAGGTGCAATAGGCTCGGAAAAGAGTATTTTTTGCTTCCTTCGAGCATCGTGCAAACCTGCGAGCTATCATGTTCGCTCTAACAGACAACGCCCTACGTTCCCGCTCCATGTCTGAATCGTCTCTCAGGTCAGAGGTCACCAGATGCCCAAGGTATTTGAAGGTGTCAACCCTCTTTAGCGGTACATTATTTAATTTGATGCTAGGGATACTATCTGGACATTTACCCCTGGCCCGGAAAACCATACACTCACTTTTCTTGGTGTTATAGAGCAGACCATGACTGAGAGCATATTCCTCACAAACGCCGAGCAGCTTAGACAGGCCACAGACCGAGGCGCTCAGCAGCACCATGTCGTCTGCATAGCTTATGTTATTCACACAGACTCCACCAACATGACATCTATGGGTCATCTAATGGGTTCGCGCATCCTAGGTATCTTTTTCTGTTTTTATTGAAATTACCCGAAGATGGGTAAATCCGAATCAAAAATGATTCGGATTTAGCCGATGTTGCTTTTCTATGGAGATTGTCAGTGGTTCTCAATATTCTCAATCTATAATTTATTTGGGTAATTTCGATGGTAGGTTAATTCTGTCTAAACGTGATATACCTAAGCAGGGGGGTGTCATTTCACAGCTTAGGTCTGATCGGCCGGCCCGCCTATTGGTAAGCAAATGGTAGTCGGTTGCCACTCGGCTAGCATGCTCGACATGTCTCGCGCGTATTTGAATATCGTATCGACAGTGATTTGTTATACCTAAACTTGTATTTTGTTCAGGAGTGATCCTTTTGTACGCTAGTTCTATTACTAATACCGTGATATAAGCACTAATCTACATGAGTTTTTTAATACAATCGCTATACAGACGGAGTTATTTTTGTTCTTTTGACAATCAAGACACGGAGTTCTTGTTGTGCTACTCAAACTTGACAGTAAAATATAGGTGCGTCATTGCAAATTATTATTGATAGTTTTCGTAATTTATTTATTTAAGGACAACCAACAAAGCATACACAAAAATAATTATAAACACTGATTGTTATAACTTGTCAAAATTTATTTTATGTTTTGAGAACTTCTTTGTTTAGTTTTTTTTTTTATCTAAAACCTCGAATAAAGCTTTATAATTTGTTTATGTTATTCAGGTGTCAGAGAGAGGCTCAACTATTTTAGTGTGCATAACTGAGATATCAAGTTAACATTTTTGTTTAATTTATATGTCAAATTTATATGTCATAAAATTGAATTATAAAATTAACCCACTTACAAGTAGAAGTGGGTTAATTTTATAATTCAATTTGACTATTTATTTGTGATTTTGCTACTTAAGTAGTAGTTTAATTACTTACTTAATTTTCAAATAAATCTTTATTTTTTATTATATTAAGTCTTATTTTCAAACCCAAGACCCATGATTATTTCCATTCTTATTACAGAAAATCTTAAACGTTTTGATCGGATCTCAGCAGTCGCGAGTCGCGACCCGGCAGCGCTGCCGAGTCGCAACTGCCGAAACTGCCCACCTCTTTGTATGGATTTTTATGCAAAGCTCTTCGATGCAAGCTGCCCGTCCCCGCGCTGCCGGGTCGGGCTACACGACCGCGTACCTACATCGGAAGGGGTAGCATACAAATCCATACAAAGATCTGAATGTTACTTTTAGTAGGATATGCGATTATTTTGATTACGATATAATAATATCTTTTAAACTATGAGAATAATCGCGTGAGTAAAAGAATCATATCCGCTCTGTACCTGCTAAAAGATTGAGAACCATTTACCCATGCGACGGGTAATTCCGAAATACAAGTGTCACACAAACGTGTTTAGGTTATTCTATGACAAATATCGTGAATATTATTTTTGGAGGATAATAACGATATAAAAAGAAATATTACCTTTTGTCAAAAGTGAATAAAATCCACTTTTAACCGTCATTCGGAATTGCCCGTACATAATTCGAAATTACACTAGTGCAAAGAAAAAAAAAGTAAGTTTTTAAACACTTTTTTTTTAAAACTACTACGATATTTATGAAGGATCTCTGAATAGAGCTCTAGGCTATACATTCAAGAAGACGAAATGACTTCTTTAGAAGACATATAATCCACTGCTTCTGCCTGGTTCATCAAAATACACACATTCCATCAATTTGTCTGAAAACCATTCGATATTACCCGAATGCACCTTAATTCTTTTTTGCACTTGTTTTTTGGTAAGTTATGTACGTATGCTATTTTGTTAATACGGTTATAGAGACGAGAACCATTTACATAAAAAATTCTACTGGCGAGAGCAGTTCTATGTGGCTGAATTTCGCACACTATGTCCTTCCTGCGCTTGTTGTTCGGATTATATGGGATTGTAGCATGCTTACGCAGAACGGTCTGAAGCACATAGAGCTGCCTTACTGTGAGTACAGAGCATTGTTGGTACAAAGTTACAGTCGGATACCTAATAGGTTTCTTTAAAAGCACTTTTAGGACCGCCCTTTGAGCTCTCTCCACTCGCAGCATAGCAGTAGCAAACGTGCCTCTCCACGCCCGTATACAGTACATTAGTATCGATTGTGCTAGGGAAAAGTAAACTAATTTTTATGCCTCCAGGTCAGCAGAAGATCTTAACTTTTTGAAAATGTACAGAAGTTTTCTTGTACGGAAAACTATATTACCTATATGCTTGTCCCAGCTAAAACGGGAGTCGATTTGCACTCCCAGATATCTCATTTCGGTTGTGCGTATGAGAAGTAGGCAGTCACAATTAAGACTAGGGTGACGACAAGTGTGAGCAATAATTTTTAGCAGAAATAGCCGCAATAAATAGAGCAGAATAGACCGTGGTGTCTGACAAAACTATCCATTTTTAAAAACAGAATATATTCAATCTTGAATACAGAGACAAAATCTATTCCCGCGCTCACAAAAGATTGAACTTCATGACGTCATCTTTAATTCTTTGGGGCCAGCATTACATTTGCTACTCTGAAGGAAACCTCTTTGGAACCGATCCAAAGTGCTGTCGATTCTCTGATTTCAAAAGAAATAAGGTTCGAATTAAAGCTATCGAAGTTCTGATTGCAGTCGAATTTGCTTGAAAGTTTTGTTTGAATAGAATGGAGTGTGGGGATATGCTTTCTTATTCCATTTATTTGGGAACAATTTCGCAATGTCTTCTAGAAAATATGTATGATAATTCGTTCCATTTTAAAATTCAAGTGACTCTCTTGTTTAAACCCTCTTTATTTTACATAAGGTATTTTTAACCGGAATTGATTTATTTATTATCTCGGAGTTGTAATACCAAAAATGTTAAGGCCATCATCTTCCGCGCAGGATTTCTTCTCCCATACTTCTCTGTCAGAAGTTATTTGAGGATTCACTCCATGCATTGGTTGATTGATGTGCTGTTAGCTGTTAGTAAAAGTATACGCAGCCCGGGAACCACATGCGATGCCGCAGTTACTGTCAGAAGTCGCTGGAGCCGGTTACATGTTGATGATTCTTCTTCGTGTCGTTGGCATGACTTTATTTTAGATCTTGTTGGCCCAAAATTTTGCCACTTCCACGGCGTTGTCGGTCGCAGCGCAGAGGTTACTTTCACTGAATATATTGAACATACACGGCAGTTTATCAAATGCATAACCAGATTAGGTGCCTGAACTTATGTCTGTAACAAGCACTATAACATCATAAATTACACGTCTTATAGTAGTAGTTTGTCACTCAAGAGTCAGCTTGTTGATACAGCAAGTTGTCTGCAAGTGTCGCCGAGTCGAAGACATTTATTGCAATCTGTGTGGAATAGTTTTTACGTTATTACGTGTCGAAGAGATTACATTATAATGTCAGATTTTAATAGTTGGTCAGCCTGTTTTATTAGACTTTTGCTTGAGTTACTGAAAGAGAGAGATAGAGAGAAAAAACCGGTCAAGAGCGAGTCGGACTCGCGTACAGAGGGTTCCGTACAAATTTGTACGTATGTAAATAGTATTATCATCATCATCATTTCAGTTGAAAGACGTCCACTGCTGGACATAGGCCTCCACCAAGCACCTCCACTTCGATCGGTTTTGCGTTTCTCACATCCAACGAGGTCCTGCGGCCTGCACAAGGTCGTCGGTCCACCATAGATGGTCGTCGGCGGTCGTCATATTGGCAGTTTAATCAGTCTGATAAAAAGCAACATAATCAGAATGCAATTTGGTTACAGATCAATCGTAGGTAACCATACCAGATAAATATATCATAGGAAAGTATAGTCCCAGACCGTATTTCGCCCATGGCGGCCAATCTCAACAGAGACTAGCACTCTCATTGTCCAATGGGACAGCAATCCAACACGACCGAAGAGAGATCAGGCGCAGGACCAATGGTTTAACGAAGCACGACTGACCATTGACGAGGCAGATGTTATAGTGCACAAGTGTGTGCGAAGACACAGGTGCACTTTTTTTTTTTTTTTTTTTCAGGATGGGAAATCATCAAATGACTCCTCCCGCTCTGGGTGGAGCGGAAGGGAGTATCAGACTCTTACTGACTAAAACCCACCCGTGTTCCTTCCTTCGCCCTTTATATTCCGGGCCAGCGGTAACCCTTTCGGACAATCCCGCTGACCCGGCAGGACACAGGTGCACTCACTTTTCTCTCATTCTCATAGTCCGATGGGACGGCAATCCGACACGACCGGAGAGAGGTCACGCGCAGGACTAACGGCTTTAACGTGCTTTCCGAGCCACGGGGGTTTCACACCGCCAACTTCCAAACTTCGGGCTGTTACCAAGACATTCCTAATGGAAAAACTCAACAACACTTTTCCTGACCTGGTTAGTAGGAGAAAGAAAGAATTTGGGTGGTGAAACATACAACGTCAGCAATTTCCTTAACAAACTCCATTGCCACACGTAATGCATCCCCGCAAGTTCTCAGACAGGATATTGGAAATTGTTAGTGAACTGCAAGTCAATAAGTATTTATGACTGGCGCTGTGACTTCGTAGTTGTTACTAGATAGTTAGCCCAATGTCCTATAGTTAGCAAGTTGAGAATAAGATTTAATTGATGGATTGCATAGATAGATAGATAAAACGTTTATTCAGTGCAACAAAAGACACAATACAGGTATTAAAAACAAAAAAAGGTGAATAAAAAAAAATAACAAAGATTAAAAAGATAAATTGACCCATAGACACCTAGCTCATAAAGATCTATAACGGTCGATCACTACTGGGCGGTGTGTGTCTCATGGTTGCACCAAATGGGAGTCCAGCTCAGCATATGCCAGGTACAATACCTGACGCTGATATTCTGCTGCTTCCCGTTAGTGACACACACACACACACACAGGACACACATGGATGTCGAGAGGACACATCTGAGTTTCAACATAATGGTACCTACATAGTGCGGCATAGTTTAGGGGCGGTATGTGCTTAGTAGGTTTATAATACGTTATGCCCTGATGTTGGTCTTGCTGTCGCATGCGCATGCGCCTGCTGAACGTGAGGTTCTGGCTTCGATTCCCATATCTGGCAAAGTGTTAACGGGTAATTCCATTAGGAATTTCTCGGCATCCCGGAGTTTGGAAGATGGCGGTGTGAAACCCCCGTGCCTCGGAAAGCACGTACAGTACCCGGCGATAAATATTGCACATCGACCTTTGGAAAGAGACAATCGGCTAATTTCAGCTTCGTAAAGCGTTATCTCTGTCGCACGAAATACAAACAGTCCGGTATCTATTAGGAGCTGTTAAAACATTTATGATTTGCTTCTTTTGATAATTATTTTTATTCTTTGAATAAAATACAAAAAAAGATAAAGGTCTATGTGCAATATTTATCGCCGGGTACTGTACAGCCGTTGGTCCTGCGCCTGATCTCTTCCCGGTCGTATCGGATTGCCGTCCCATCGGACTATGAGAGTCAGGGAAAAGTGGGAGCACACCACACACACCCCGCACACACTTGTGCACTATAATATCTGCCGCGCAAATGGTCTGTCGTCTCTGATCGAAATTCGGTATGGAATACTATTAATACGTTATGAATTGTCTTCAATTTGCAGAGCAAGCAAGCTAAAGTGGGACTGGGCTAGCCATGTTTATCGAAGGGTCGGAGAAAACGAGTCCTGGAGTGGGCAATATGGGCAAGCGTAGTGTGGGATGCCCTCCAGCTAGATGGATCGACGACCTTGAAAGGTGGCTGGGACAGAGTAGGTGCAAAAGGCGTAGGACAGGGTGATGTGGCGCGGCCTAGGAGAGGCCTAATCTATGTCCAGAAGTGGACTATGATATGTGTTGATTGATGAATCATCGGTTTTCTATAAAATAAATATGAAAAATAGGTAACTCTTTAGAACTTGCTTTTTGTCTAACTATAATATTTAGTAAAGTAATACACAAGACATTCGTTCCATGAGGGAATTGAATATGGAGAAAGTTGTTGAGTTTGATGTTCTGTACCTCACCCTTTCTGAGACATGTTGTACATAGGTACTCAACTCATGAAACTATATTGCTACAATGGATAAATTAATGTGTCTGTCGTAAATACCTTTCCATCTTTCACCAACACCGAATAATAAAACAAGAACTGGTTATTTTTTAATCTGCAAAAATAAGCACGAGATTCGTCTGGCTAAAATATAATCAGTAGAATCTTCGACTCTCTATTGTGTTGGAAATATTAAAACAAAAACTGCTAATGAAAGCCCAGTATTGTTTCTGAGAAATCCAAGTAATCTTGGACTGAGGTTTCTTAATTATTTAACTTGGAAACTGTGGTGATCCGAGTATTTAATACTAGGTACTAGTATTTAATGCTACTAGATAGATAGATAAACCATTTATTTGGCACACATTAGATGATAACCAAATTACCCACATGATTATAAAACAAGGCGCCGATAAAGAAACAAAAAGTAAACACATCGAAATAAAAGTGACACTATGACTATGACGAATACTTAAAATAAAACTAATAACGAAACATACACAGTGCGGTGTGTGTCTCAAGGTTGCAGCAAATGGGAGTCCAGCTCAGCATTGTGTGTACTAGTATTTAATACTAGTCGGTATATTTTCTATTGTCACATATTTTATTTTTATTAGGCCGAACGACCGATACTCGTTGATGACATAGGCAATTGCACCCGTCGACGCGTCGGCGGCTGCCGTCGACATCGTGTCGCTCGTTGGTGTTCAAACGGGCGACTGCTGGAGGCGCAGTTGCCTCTGTCGTCGACGACGACGCCCAAACTTAAAACATTTTCTTTTCAATTGTCATGGAGTCGGTCAGTCAGAAAGATGAACCTAGTTGCGTATTCCAATTGATACGTGATTGTTACTAGTTTATATGAATATGACATAATCGTGCGATCAATCAAGTCGCGTATGTCTGTCTTTATTCACGTAAAGACAGACATACGTCGGTCGAGGTCGAAATACCTATATTTTTCTGTTTCTTAGATGTAAATATTAAAACAATATCAACAACTCCAAGAAGCGGTGAATGGCAAGCGTTAATGGGATGTATTTTTGTGAGATTCGGAAAATGAAATTTTCACTTCAGTAGCTCAAACATGTAGGTTTTGCTGCGTGAAATCAGTGAGCAAAATGCGATTTTGCTCACTGAGTGAGACAAAGTAACTTTTTAATATTTTATTTCAGAAAGCCGCGAATATATTATTCAGCCTTGGGTTTTTTTTTTTTTTTTTTTTTTGTTTTTTTTTTTTTTGTTATGGCGTTGCACTATTCGTGCTTATTGCCACTGACAATATTTAAACTGATTATAGCAAAACGTAAGAATCGATAACTCGCGAAACAATAAAAGGAATTACAAAGGAAAATTTGGAAACGGAAAGGAGAATAGTTGTTATTAAAGGAAATGCAATACAACAGAAAATGTAATCATTTAACGCAACCATTGACCCAACAAAAAGGCCATTCGGAGCGTCTTTATACTAAACCAAAAACTAATAATAAATTATGTACAACATACATATTAAAATTTACGTTTAAATAGATATATCATTATTTACAAGGAAAAGTGCTATGGTTTTATAAATATCTACATTAAAATTAAATAAAATACATGAGATAGAAGTGGGAAAAGGGACTCGGAGGGAAACAAGGCTTTGGAAAAGTGAGGAGTGGTCATAAAGGGGGCAGGCAAAAATAAAGTGGTTCAGATCTCCCACCTCAGCGCCACATTCACACTCAGGGCTCTGCACAATGCCAAGTCTGGCAAGATGAGCTGGAGTGCACACATGACCCAATCGCATACGTATTAATATTGTTGAAATCTTTTTGCTTAGCTTGTACTTGCTAAACCAAGGTTTGACAGGAATGGATGGCTGAATATTACGATAAAATCTCCCTTTCACTGATTGCCCCGACCAAAGCTGACCCCAGGATTCCTGTAGATAAACCCTGGGCAGAGCAGCCAGATCTTGGGAGTTGTTTTTGTACGGAAAAACGTCTCCACTTAATACGGCATCATTAGCTAACTGGTCTGCTCTCTCATTACCTAAAATGCCACAATGTGAGGGTATCCACGCAAAATGCACTGAATATCCCTTAATAGAACACCTGTGGAGGAGTTCACGTATTTCAAATATAATAAAAGAATTATGAGAATAGAAAGGGAATCTGGCCAAAGATTGTAAGGCACTCCTTGCATCAGTTAAAATAAGTGAATTCCTTAAGCCCATAAGAAGTATATATTCGACAGCTTTGAATAAACCGTAACATTCTCCCGTAAATACAGATGATTCGGGCGGGAGCTTTATTTTTTGAACGACATTATATTGGGAGTGGTATACACCTACTCCCACACATGAGTCTCTTCCATGCTTCGAAGCATCTGTAAACAGGAGCTGACAACCCTTCCAGTCTCTATCCATAGTGAAGTTGAAGTTAATGTTATGACATACGTCATCTCGGTAAATGTTAAGGTTATAGTGGATGTTTGGTGATATAATTAATGAACTGTAATTACAATGATATATAGGAAGAAATTGAGATTGGTGGCAAGGAGCTTCGATTAAATTATATTTTCTAAAGCTTTTAACTAAACACGGAGTATCTTTGTGCCTCCAGTAAGTGGATGAAGTAACTTCTTCAAAGAGAATAGAAAGTCTATTTCGCAAAGGATGATAAGTAAATTGCAGACACCGAGCCATAAATCTATCAGACAAAAATTGACGTCGCAAATGAAGCGGAGGGTCTCCACATTCCACCTGAAGACAATTAATAGGACTGCTTTTCATTGCACCTGAAACTACTCTAAGTGCCTTGGACTGAATTCTTTCCAATTTCTTAAGACCAGCAACATTAGCAGGTTCCAGCAAAAAGGTCCCATAGTCCAAAACACTTCTAATCAAGGTGTTGTACAGTAGTTTTAATGAAAAGGGATGTGCTCCCCACCACACACCAGCAAGACATCTAATTATGTTGATATTTCGTTCACATTTAGCAGCTATATAATCACAGTGTGGTAAACCTGTAAGATGTGTATCCAAAATAAGGCCTAAAAATTTTACTTGATTTTTAACCGGCATAGAGATATTATCATAAGTTACTGTAACTGCTGGAGGCTTATGCATTCTAGTAAATAAGACTATATTGCTTTTATCAATTGACAGGCATAGACCATTGATTTCCAACCATGTCTTCAGTAGACATAAAGAAGAGGTTAAGGAAGTACAAATATTCACAACAGAATGACCAGATAAATAAAGAAGTAAATCATCTGCATATTGAAGGACTTGTACGGACTCATTTAGAGAGGATTCTAAATCGTAAGTGTAAATATTATAGAGAAGTGGACTAAGTACAGAACCCTGAGGGAGACCTTTCCATACTAAACGGGTAAATGTACACCCTTCAATATCTAGATTTAAAGATCTCTCTGAAAGCATATTAATTATGAAATTAGACAGCATTTTTGGAATTTGTAATAAATTCAGCTTTTGTTCCAGGACTGATACTAGGACATTATCATAAGCTGAGCTTATATCCAGGAAGGCAGCAATTACAGAGTTATTTGAGGAAAAGGCTAAGCGAATATCAGTTGTGAACACACTAAGACTGTCAATCGTACTCTTACCCTTCCTAAAACCAAACTGTGATGTTGCTAGCATGTTTTTGCTCTCCAAAAACCACTCCAAACGATTCTTAATGAGATGTTCAACAATTTTAACAAGAACTGTTGAAAGTGCGATTGGTCGATAAGAAGTAACTTTAGAAGAAGGTTTGTTTGGTTTCAGAATAGGAATAATTGTTTGAGACTTCCAACTTGATGGGATGTTGCCAGATATAAAAGCTGTATTGATGAGATCTAAATATATTAAAAGTACAGAGTCAGACAGATTGGCTATAAATGAATATGGTATACCATCTTCACCAGGTGCTGTATCCTTAACATGTGAAAGGACTCCTTTCAACTCACTTAGTGTGAAGAGAGAGTTCAATTCGGAATCCAAAATAGGAACATCGGGAAAATGCATTAAAGATCTCTGTTCTGGGACCGAAGGAGGAGCTAAATGATCCATGAACTCATTGGCCAACTCTAATGGCAGTTTTGAGGATGTTGTGTCCCTGAATGCTGACCTGAATCGCCTGATATTTCGCCATACTACAGATGCGTTAACTTCTGGAGAGATAGATGCACAAAATCTTTGCCAACCTTCATATTTCTTTTTCCTAAGGAGCTTACGAGTTGTACGAGCAGCTTCTTGATAAATCTCAAAATTGTGACGAGTCATAGTGTGGCAATAATTTTTTTCAGCTTCTTTTCTTTTTTTAATGGCCTGAGTGCACTCAGCATCCCACCAAGGTGGTGAAGGAATTTTGCCTGTCGCACCATTCTTAATAGGGAAAGTATTATCTGCTATCTCTATTAAAATTCTTGTAATTTCATTAGATAGTAACTGAGGATCTTGTAGTAACGAATTAGATAAAAGAGAAATTCTTTCTTCCACACAATTTTTGTATTTATCCCAGTCTGCATTATGAAGTCTGTACTTTAAGCGCGGTTGTATTGGAATGCAAGCATCTGGTTTTTTATTTGGAAAATAAATGATTATAGGAAAATGATCACTACCATGAGAAGACGGTAAAAGAGACCAGGATAATGTTGATGCTAAATCAGGTGTGCAGATTGAGAGATCAGGAGCACTTATTCCCTCATCTGGATTTGTTTGGCGTGTTGGGAGACATGTGTTTAAAATGCACAAATTGTTTGAGTCTAGTATTTCTAATAACTTTTCCCCATAGTAATTGGAACTAGAACTTCCCCAAGACTGATGCTGTGTATTAAAATCGCCCATTACCAAAAACGGTTTAGGTAAAACTGTAAATAGGTTATTAATTTCAGAAAGAATATTTACAGTAGGGCGGGAATAATAAATACATACTATACAGATTTTATTTACAATAGCAGCAATGGCAGATATATCGTCACTGAGACTTGGAAGAGGAAAAGACTGAAAAGACAAGTTATTTTTAATAAGCATGGCGACACCGCCATACCCATCGCTTCTATCCGTTCTTAGACAAGCATAGCCAGGAATTCTAAAAGAGAACCCCGGTTTAAGCCATGTCTCACAGAGAGCGACTGCAAAGGGATTGTATTTATTTATTATATAGTACAGATCAGATTTTTTATTCACAATGCTGCGACTGTTCCACTGAACAATCTTGGTTTGATTTGGATCCATTATGGTTAATATTAAATAAGTTAGACAGCGTATCAATTATAATGGCAACGTTGGACGGTTCAATGATATTATTTTTAGATAAAGTATTAATTAGCATGATAATTAAGTTTAAAATTTGACTTTCATTATTATTAGTTGTTGTTTTATTTTGCAAAGCAACACCATTACCTGACATTGAAACTTCATTATTAATAAGTTCTTGATGAGCTGCCCGGTCATACCCCTTGACTTTTTGTGGGGGATCTCGAGGTTTTAGGAATACTGTTTTTCTGTGTGATGTGAAATTTGATGTGTTTGGTGAAATTGGCGAAGGTCGTGAAGAAGAAAATTTATTATTTGTATGTAAAGGAGCAGATGTTACCACATCTGCATATAGTTTGGAGATTGGGGGATGCAGCTGCGACGCTTCAGCATATGATACGCAGCTATGGGCCATATAGTGCTTAATTGATTTTTGTCTCTCAAACTCTGGGCATTTTTTGTTAATGGCGTAATGAATGCCACTACAATTACAGCATTTACCGTCACTTTCATCTTCAATACTACAAGTGTCAGCAGAATGCTTCTCCCCACACTTGAAGCACTGAGGGTTCGACCTACATTGTACCTTTGTATGACCAAAAGGACAACAATTAAAACATTGAATTGTTGGGAATGTATACAATTCTACTGGCATAGAATTGTAACAACAAAACACACGTTTTGGTAAAATTTGACCGTCAAAGGTGAGCACGACTGTTTGAGATGGTTTCCAGACAGGGGTCGGTTCGTGCACTTTATAATTAAAACGCCTTGCCTTAATAACTTTACCGCATCCAGTGGGAACAGTCACATTTTCCATTATTTCATCGGGAGACCATTCGGTAGGTACACCTTTAATAATACCCATACGACACACATTAATAGATGGAACAAATGCCTTCAATTTCTCTTTTGCCAAACAAGGGTCATTTATAAAAAAGTTTGCATCTAGGTAATGAGAGAAGCTTAATGAAATCCTATTTCGACCGATGCGTTTTAAAGAACCATTGACAATATTATTGTAACGACGTTTTTTAAGAAAATGCCCTAAAGAAATTGGGTGTAATGATTGAGCAGAGTTTTCTACATCAATATTTTTTTGGATATGTACAACATATGGCGACAGGTCTGTGGCTTCGTACAAAGCCCTAGCAACCTGTGGCGCCTTCTGGGGAAGTTCTGAGGTGGGACGAATCTCAGTCTGGGGACCATCCACAGAACGTGGAGTGGCTTCCAGAGGAACTACTACTGATTCATTCTCGCAATGGCAATCTGCCTCTTTATTAATTCCTGAAGAGTGACCATGTCTCCTTCTTTTATTGCAGTGTTTGCACATTTTGCGTGGAGCTCTAGTCCTTTTCCGCTCCGATCTGGCTGTGGACGCATCAGTATCCATAGGTACTAGATTCGTCATTAATAGTTATATTAAGCCCAACCGAGGGGACTTTACCCCCCGGATCGGGTGGTTCCTTGTCCATCGGGCAGAATAAAATAAAATATGAAAAAACTTACCCTAAATGTGGAGAATTATATACACAGACAATAAAAATAACTAGCCTAATCAATATCTACAAAAATCTACACAACTTATCTCCAATCTCAAAAGTTTTGCGTTATTAAAAAATCCGAAAGAAAAATCACACCCGCCAAATTCGACGATTCCCGCGCTTTTTTTCAACTGTCAAGCCTTGGGTTAATCATACAATTCGAAACATTCACACTCTATCTCTTTCCCGCCATTAGAAAGAGAGAGAGACAAAGACCAGCCCTTTCGAAGTTCGGATTTTGAATTCGACCTCAAAGACAAACACGTTCGGAATTTCGTACTAACTAAAGAAATTTTGCAAAAAGAAAATTATGTCTTTTAATGTAATTTATTGAATTTTTAACTTATTGTTGTATTTAAACGAAAATAAGTATTTACTGCAAATAAAACTGATATTTAACTTGTAAATATTTATTTCTAGTTTCAATATGTTAGGTAGTACGTAATATATTTTGAATAATAAAATATCATGGGTGCTATTTCCGAACACGCCTTAATTTATATAAAAGAGCGGGAATAAAATTTCGTGACTGGCGTACAGAGTTGAATAAGTTAAAAAATAATAAAATAATCGTAAAATATGAGTGAAACTAGCGACGAGAACAGTATTTTAACACCGGAAGAGTTAAAACAACAAGTTATTAATGCAGAATTATGTTTCCTACCTGAGAAGTCTCGCGAGAAATATCTGAAAGCATACCATGTCTTCAATGAATGGAGACTACTCAGACCAATAAAAAAGTACTAAATATGTTCCTTGATGGAGACTTACAAAGGGCGCAAGCAGTTTTTCGGAGACGGTGTTGCTATCTTATTTTTTAGATTTTATAGAATTGGTATCTACCTACAATGTTAATTATTTTGATTCACAATATATAAATAGTTATTTCAATCTATTCCTGTTTATTATTTTATCTCCTAAAGTGTTCTCGCTGCTGAAGTGAAAAGTTATGTGTGTTACACGAGAGCAAAGTTTTTTTGCATCTCGTGCCTTTAATGCCCGGTTTCTGAAGTCCCCAGATAAACTCTCATTAACTATGGATTCAATAAAGTTATGCATAAGATAAACGTCGGTTAACTGTCACTGCGTTTCTGGACACGTAACAAACCATTCAATAACTATGAAACCGATAACTAGGGGTCTGTATACGGGTTCGCGTAAAAAAATGTTATTTATGAGCAGTTTACGGCAGATGTTTGAACGACATCATTGTCATTTTTTTTTTTAAAGAAACCTTATCTCGGCAGTTCATTGTTTTTGTGTAGTATTATTTTTGCTTTGCCGTTTCATTTTAAGTTAAAAGTCTGTTTGTCTTTCCAATGGTTAGTGTTTTATTCATTATTTTGCAAAATAGCATGGAATCAAAATTTTACTGAAAGAATAATGATGCTTCCTGTCGAAGTGGCTAATGAATTTGACTATATGATCGACAATGATGCTAACACTCATTGTATTCTTTACTGTATAATTATAATATGTATATAAATGCTTTAATATTTTATCTTTCACACGCAATTTAATTTCATACCTTCGTACATAAAATTCGTACCTCAGAAACCGGGCATAACACACGTTTTTGATGTAGTTTTCTATGAAATGCAACGTCAAATATAGTTATGGAACCGATAAACGGCGAACATTGGTCAGTTAAGTTAACTTGAGTTTAAACGGAGTTTATCTTACATTGCGGTGTTCGGAAACGCACTTCCACAAGTTGTCGAACCAATAGCGCTAATGGATAGATAAACCACTGACAAAAGTACCTCAGAAACCGGGCATGAATCCCTCGCCACACTCAGGATTCAACTTTAGAATCACTCGCTACGCTCGTGATTCAATCGTTGAATCCTTCGCTTGCTCGGGATTCAAAATCAGCACTCGCAGCAAAAAACTACTTTGCTCTCTTGTTGCACAAATAACTATTGATTTATGCCTAATTTTCATAAGTGTCAATTTGATTTTGTAGTAGTAGGATATAAGACGCCGTTGTCAACTTGCCAGTATCTATCATGTGCTAGTGAAACATTAAACCTTATTTGGTACTTATTACGTTTTACTCGAAAATAAAATCGTGGCGACAGATTTACTCAGTGAGCGAAAGTGATGCAATTACTTTTGAAACGCAAAAGAAGAGAGATGGCTAAAATGTGCGTGCGCTTGGAATAAAACGACGTATGTGCCAAAACGAAATTACTCCTTTTTTAACAAAATAAATGAATTAAATTTAAAACTACTTTGAGTAAACTTTGGTATGATAATTCACTATCTTTTAAAGTAAATTCCATTAAATAATTCTTAAGCGTTACGCCGTGATGTCGAAAAAAGTAAAAAAAATAGATATAACTTTGCAAACTTTTTGTATCGAGAAAAATCCATTGAACCGTGTATGCCTTTTACATGATACTAGACCAAAAAGTCAAAAAACATATACCAAAATGTTAAATACCTATTCCACATACTTAACAAGTTACACGAAATAGAAAAACCACATTTTTTTCAATATATCACCGTAATCAGAGAGCGTAACACTTCACATAGGTACCGCAAGTGTAAACTCATAATAGTAGCTAGTCCACACACCTTTTTTTTAAATTTTTTTTTGACGATGGAACTCATCAAATGGCCTCCCCTCCCGCTTTGGGTGGAGCGGAAGGGAGTGTCAGACTCTTACTGACTAAAACCCACCCGTGTTCCTTCCTTAGCCCTTTATGTTCCGGGCCAGCGGTAACCCTTTCGGACAATTCCGCTGACCCGGCAGGCTTCGGCCCTAACGGGGCCCTTCTCTGATGCTGCCATCTCGTTGAGGCGCGCGTGGAACACGTACGCGCCATCCGGCACTGGTCCTGATCGGACGGTGAGCTACCCATTACTCTCTGTCCGCAGGCCCGCGAGTCCACACACCTGGCATCTAATACTTGTATGTGCAAAAGGGAGACAGTATATAAAACAATAAATTATTCGTTATCAACACGCCTGCGGTGTTGCACGCGAGGCGGGACTGTCACACATGGTGTTCTTGGCCTTATATGCAGAAATGTAAGTCATTGCTTTACGGGTTTATGTTAATTTAGAATTGGAACATGTACGTACGAGGAATTTTAAATTTGTTTGGTAGCGTCTTTCTCTAGTTTCAGGACTGCTTACGAGTATTAAATCTCGGGCGAAATTATATGATAAGTACTTATGCCCGTTTTTACTAACGCTAGCTGATACTTAAATGATTTTCAACTTTAAACAATGAGCCCATGGTTGTAAATTCTACAGCGCGCTATTATAGCGCGGGTCTTGCTGCTAGCGACAGACGTATTTTCCGTGTTATATCCTAACTTGTGGAGATTTTTTTAACACTCTCTTCTATTCCCGAATAGCTTTAGCGTGGCAATAACGGTCATTACCGTTTCCCTAATATCTATCCATAGGAACCCAAACAATAAACTATGTATGGTTTTTCGTTATTGGAACATGTTGATACGATAGATTCGGGACATTAACGTACTTAATTTCAGAAATAAAGAATGCTAAAAAATGTAGGCAGGTAAATGCCACGTTAACGCTCCCTTTCCGGTTTAATACGCACACGTATCAAACCGGAAAGGGATCGGCATCGTATCAACTCGAGCCATTCAGTATTCTTTGTATGAAACTCCCTACTGCAACGCACACTAATCGGAATCTTAACGCAATCGCTTCGCTTCGGGACAAGTTCACGAACCGCGGTGCGGTGCGTTACGGCTCCTCCCCCCCCCGCTTACGGCTCGTCGTCCCCGCGCTTACGTTTGTCCCGTACCCGAGCACTTGCCCCTCTCTCACCCCTCCGGCATGCCTGCTGCACCATCAACCAGTGGTTGGTGAACCGTAAGCGCGGCGTCGTCGCCTAGCCGTAGACGAGTCGACGTATCGGAGCTTCTGATCTGCTTTGGTTACGTGCTTACGTAAGGTTGACGCCTGTTTGACGGCGAGGCGAAAGGCGATACGGTGCCGATTCCTTTCCGATTTGATACGTGTGCTGTGACCTTACGGCGATTCGGTAAGTGTAAAAGTTCTTAATCTACTCGTATATTTCATACATTAACTATATATAGCTTCTGCCCGTGACTTCGTTTGTGTGGAAGTCGTAAGAAACACAATGCCTATACTAAAATAACAGCCACATTTTTATAAAACTTCTCCGTCGCTAAGTTACGGGTTATTATTAGTTATTATTATTTCGCTTAGCGTTCTTTCTGGCAATTTTTCCATTTCCTTGGCTCCTATTTATCCTAGTGTGGGGTTAAATAAAGGATTTTTTAAATCCGACTGGTAGGTCCGGAGATTAGCACGTTCAAACTAAGAAAGAAAAAAACAAAAAAAAAACAAACAAACTCTTCGGCTTTATTATTGGTAAGTATAAAAATAGATGAGGCAATGTTTCCTGACTGCCTCTGAGAAAAGTTCAAAGATCAAAGTTTCTTTTAGGCCGTAAGCACACGGCGTATTTTAAACGCGCAGACGACGCGCAGATGACTCGCGTATACGCGCTTCAAATAAGATTCGAACCCAAAACAACCAGCATCTGCGGCGCCGAAAACGCGCGTTCCTAAAAAGCGCGTTCCTAAAACGCGTGTCGTCTGCGCGTTTAAAATACGCCGTGTGCTTACGGCCTTAAGGTCTGAACATTTCTGTTAGGACCGAATTATTTGAGGACAATGTACAGTAATGTCTGGAATGATATTCTTTTATCTGAGGGAATCTACTAATGAAGAGAAAGCCACACAGAATTGAGTCGGCCTGTCTCGATGTAGGTTTTAATTGAAATTCTTAGATTTTTTTAAATCGATATTTATGTAAACCGATCGAATCACCAACGATGTCATGCGTAGTGATTATTAATCGATTATAGTCGTTCGTAAAGGATGATTTCCACCAAACGGCTCGTATCGCATCGGATCGGAACAGATTTTACAATCTTTAAGCGATATTAAATCGTGTACACAGTATTTAAAGTCTATATATTACCAAGCCGCGCACAGCCGCTTGACTGCGGGCGTCTTCCGCGACACGCGATCGTAGCCGAAAGTATGCTGCAACGCGCGATCGGCTCTGTTCGCCTGTCGTCATATCCGATCGAATCCTTTCGGCTGTTGTCGCGTGCGCATAAAGCCGTGGCCGAGTGGAGCTCATTCTTGAAAGTGCACGCAGTGCAGATCTGTGTTTCATGAGTATATTCTGCTTCTTCTAATGCAATAGCAACAATACTACGTTAACATCAACCATTTTCAAAAATTAGAACACGTTAACACGGTATGAATGAAACTATTTGACTAGGGGAGAGAAACGGATACGTTCGCAATCGACGGTACGAAGCCGATCGTATGCATCGACATCCCGCCGGACGTGATCGGCTGTCGCCGCATCCGTTTGTATCCTTTCCGATCCGATGCGATGCGAGCCGTTTGGTGGAATGGAAATCATCGCGTCTTCACGCACACATTCACATCGTATTTGTAAACTTGGTTACCACAAGCAAAGCGCGTCGTTTCATGAGATAAAATGACTATACAATACGTAATTCGAACAGAGACAAATAATGAACGGTTCACGTAAATAAATAGACAATGTAAATTCACATACGGAGTTGTGGGAAACAATACATTTGTCAATGTAACCTGTTGTGCCACAAAACGTAGATACGGGAATAAATGATGGCGGAATATGAGCTACGTGGTCATAAATACACTGACATTACCTAGGACATATGTATTTATAGTAAAGATATCGTTTGACGTTGCACGTAAAGGTACACACATATAGTGCAATACAACATAGGTACAAGTCATTATTGTGCAAAAAATCTAGTAAAAAGAACTAGTTTTTAATTTGGTTCCGTACCCAAAGGGTAAAAACGGGACCCTATTACTAAGACTCCACCGTCCGTCGGTCCGTCTGTCACCAGGCTGTATCTCATGAACCGTGGCAGCTAGACAGTTGAAATTTTAACAGATGATGTATTTCTGCTGCCGTAGCAACAAATACTAAAAACAGAATAATATAAATATTTAAGGTGGATCCCATATAACAAACGTGTTTTTTTTCGGCGTTTTTGTCTTGTGGTACGGAACCCTTCGTGTGCGAGTCCGTTTACGAGTATCAAAGCTATGATTAAATGCGTTCATTTTTAACGAACTTTTATCTCAAGTTTCTTCATATTACCTAATATAACATCAACAATTAAGTAGAATTCATAAACTTAAATTTGTTGAATATAAAAACAAATACCTATGTTGGGTTAAACACGAAAACTAATGCAAGTGAGCTTGAATCATGAATAAAGAAAAACTGCTTCGGAGCGGAGGAAGAGACTTAAATCCTACTAGAGTTTCGAACTTCTAAAGTTGTGTGCTGCACTTAGGTTTTGAACTCGTAAATTAAAGTAAGTATCCGATGTTTCACTGTACGAGAACACGGAAAAATATATATATCTACTTTATTGTTCAAAATTTATCGATGGCTGTATCTCTTTACGAGATATTTAGTTTAGAAGTTTTATTGCCTCTATTCCTTAAACATGTGGAATGACTTTTTGTTATTCTCATATTGAAACCCCACACTTGATGTCTGCCCATAGGCCAACTGTGGGTATGTGACTGTCCGTCACTTACACCTATTAAATAACAAAATATTATATTTATTTTAAATTGACACTTGGTGCCGTCACTTGGAGACACATAAATTCTCTATTTTATGGGCAACAGACTAGCACATATGCCAGCCATCAGTCGAAACCAATATTTTACGTCACTTAAGATGCAGTATTTTGTACGAATTCTAAGAACGACCCAAACCCTAAACGGACCCTTGAAACAATTGAGAAATTGTATAAGAAAGGGCGATAAACAGATGCTGCGACAGGATGGGAATGTGGGTTGAGAGTGGTGTGAATGTTAGGATGTGAGAAATTATAACGAGGACGAAGGGGAGTTGATTGCGGGACGTAGAGGAAGACAGTCGGGGTTGACCAGCGTTAGGAGGCAGACTTGCTTGTCCGGCTAGATTAGTTAGGAGATTTAGTGAAGACTAGGAGGCCATGTCCGAGTTGATTGCGGAACGTAGAGAAGGGCGGTCGGGGTTGACCAGCTTTAGGAGACGGACTTGCGAGTCCAGGCTAGTTAAGCTAGGAGGTTGAGTGAATACCAGGAGACCATGAGATTGAGTGGTTGACGTAGGCTAGACGAGCAGAGTTAGATCTTAGGCAATAACACTGAAACTGTGTGCCTGATCGATATATTGTTAGGGCGAGAGTGTTATTTAATACGTTAACTAATAATTGTTATTTTAGACTAGGTTATATTAGTCTACTATAATGTAAGTAGCGTGTAAGGCGCGTGAATCTCAGTGAGTGTTTGTGAACGATTGGATTGGGTGAGTGTTGAATATTTTATCCCTCCTTGTTCCTATTAATGACCTAATCGAGGTATCCTACACATGCGTTTGGTTTTAGGGACTCGGGGAAAGCCATCTATGGGGTGTGACAGACTATAGACAACCATAGCCAGGACATGATCCTTGGGCAGTCACACCGCTTATGGAAGGCTGAACCGAACTTGCAACTTGTTAGGGCCAATTTGAATTATAGTGCTACCTTGTAGTCTGTTGTTCTTGTTTACGAACACAAACCAATCAAACGTTAGTGATGGCTACCTTTCCCTTATGGACTGACTAACTGCAGGATATCTTAGATTGTACTAGATGTACGCACACTTCCTGGGAGCGGGGGTAGGCTTCACCAAGTACCACTAACTGGTTTGATAGCCGTTCTAAGGAACGTTAGAAATTGTGTCTCGTTAAATCACACCCGGCCCCCGTAGGCCTCTTACTGATACAAAAAATAATATTTAGCGAGACACATAATTTTGGATGCCCAGATGGAAAGGCCCCGCTGCTAGATAGGTATACAGAAATTATTGAAGGACGCCGATTACACTGCAAGCATCCCCAACTTGGGTAGATTAAAGGAAGTGAGAAGTGACGATTTAAAATAACCACTTCGGCGTATAGCAAGGCAATTCGTAAGGAATTTTGCAACCGACTGACGATGCGGTACGCTTGCGCTAGTTTTGTATTGTCTTAGTAAAGGGTGAGTAGGCCGTTATAAGGGGTTATTATTACAGTACGCGTCCAGCACTTCTGGAAACTTGTCTCGCTCAATGGTAGAGCCACTTCGCAGTCCTTTACCTTAGGATTGGGTAAGACATGCTTGAGTATAGGGAACGTGTCCTGCTGGTAACGTAGCAGGCCCTCTCTAGGGCCTATGCACTTTAGAAGCAGGACTGGCAGCACACGTGAGGCGTAACAGCTGTTATAAAGTGTCGTGCCCTACGTCTCTGTTCTCTGGGGTGGGTTACCAGATTATTGTAAGAACTTTCAGTAACGTAACTCAAAACAATGTATTCTCCAACGCAAGTGTTACGTATCAATTAAGTACCCTTTTGTATTCCTCTCAAGTCTCGTAACTTTCATAAGCAAAAGAAAAGTAGATTTCCTTTCCTTAATCACCTTATAGATGGATTCCCAACCTTATTTTATATTGAAATTGTTTTCTTGTATCCCCCCTTGTTCCCCAGCTTCCTAAGTCGGGACAAGGCAAAACACTTCTTGGGAATTCATTACAATCGGTGGGAGAGTGTCCAGTCTGGAGACGAGCTCTACAGAGCCGTACGGTGGCGGGGTGCGGTTCTTCCCCATTAGGGGGAACCGACCAAAACACTAATAAGTAACAGAGTTAAGAAAAACGAAAATTTTATCAGGCTAGGGTAATTTAGGAACAGTCACATTTTGGTGCCGTGACCAGGATTCTCGTCATTAAATGTACTGATTCACTTCAGTGCAACGAGAAAGAACAAAATATGGGTTACTACGAAAATAACACAACGTACACAAAATAACATGATGTAATTTTATGGTTCTATTCTTCGATCAATAATTGTTGATCAAAGTTTTATTAACTGTTAGGAACGAGTGACAAAGATTACAATAACTTAAGTTTATTATAGGTTCATAGAAACCTTTTGTGTATTGAATGGCAAGCCGCCCATTCGGGCGCGAAAGAAAAAAAAAAAGGGCTGGGACATTCCATGCGATGTCCGGGACACGTGTATGGTTAAGTTACGAATTAATAACGGTGGTTGAATTACTCAACTACTGGTAACGGGTTCGATTCCCGTATGATTTAGTTGCTGTCGTGCTCAGATTCTGTTGTCATGAATGTTGGGTTCGATTCCCGCCTGATGTTATTGGTTGATGCAATAACTTATGTTTAATTAAGTTACGGTTGGGTAATGGGCTTGGGACATTCCATACGATGTCCGGGACACGTGAATGGTTAAGTTAAGATTTAATAATGGTGGTTGAAATTCAACTACTGGTAGCGGGTTCGATTCCCGTATGATTTAGAGCTAGTTTCACCATACTCTGTTAGTTAATTTTAATGTCCCATCAAATAGATAATGGCCCGTTAAGCATAGTGAGTGTTTCACCACGTACTAATGAATGGTTAATTCTCTTAACAAGACGTTAAAATTGATCACTGCTCTGAAGGTCCGTTAATGCTTTTAACGGCTGTCATTATTTGTTGTCAGTTGGTGAAATAAAATGGAAGCGGCGTATAATTTTATATTGGAACGTGAAAATGATGATATTTTAGAAAATTTAGAACTTTTAGATTATAATGTTCGACGTCCTAAAACATATAAAGATCGACGTAACTATTTTGAAGAATATGATGATGTAGATTTCAGGACAAGATTTCGTTTAACGAAAGAATCTTGTATGGATGTTTTGCAAATGATTGAAGATAAACTTGAATATCCATCAAATCGGTGAGTACCTACCTTAACATTGCCTTACTATGTGAATTGTAATAAAAATATGCCTACCTATGTTTTGTTGATTAGTAGGTAAGTACAACTTCTTCGTAAGGCGTTTGGGTAATATTACTAGAAATGTTTGGATGCTAATTTTAACCTAGTTTAAAAGCTCACATAGTGGTTCCCACTAGTAATAGGGCTACCCCATAATCTCTACCGTGAATGTTACACAAAGGGTCTAGAGATTTCGTTTAATATGGGCATGTATGAAGTTAACCCGAAATTTGGTTTGCTTACAGGAACCAGTCGATTTCGCCAATAAACCAACTTCTTTTAACTTTGAGATATTATGCCACTGGTTCACAACAAATAACTATGGGTGATTACTGTGGAATGAGCAAGTCTACTTCTCACCGAATTATACACAGAGTTACTGCGGCGATAGCGTCGCTCGGTCGCCAATTTATAAAATTTCCTGTCTCCGAAGAAGAATTAAGAAAAGAACAACTACAATTTTATAACATAGCACGCTTTCCTAAGGCACTGGGTGCTCTGGATTGCACACATATACGCATTCGTTCTCCTGGTGGGGAAAATGGAGAACATTTTAGGAATAGGAAAGGCTATATGTCTATTAATGTGCAAGCGATAGGAAATGCTAACTTAGAAATTTTAGATTTGGTGGCGAGATGGCCAGGAAGTTGCCACGACCAAACTATTTGGAACGGATCATACAGAAACTCTATATTTGAAAGTGGTCGATACGGTGACGCCTTTCTTTTAGCAGACTGTGGTTACATGAACCAACCATACATTATGATGCCACTGCAGAATCCAATAACCCCACAGGAGAGATTGTACAATGAATCTCAAATAAGAAGCAGGAACCCCATTGAACGCCTGTTTGGAGTATGGAAACGTCGTTTCCCAGTACTTGCATTAGGTATACAATTACAGCTAAAAAATTGCCTTCCTGTAATTGTTGCTACGGCTGTGTTGCACAACATCTTAATAAAAGCAAAAGAAGATTTGCCATCTGATGATCCAGAAATACAACTTCCTGCTCCTTGGGAAGATTTAATAGAACAAGGACATATTAGACAGCAAAGACATAATGAGAACATAAACAGAGATATAAATCCTGTGCGCAGAAGTCTTATTAATAATTATTTCGGAAGTTTGTATTTACAAACAATATAAATAAAATTAATTTTATAGTGCAAACTACTTTTTATTTCTTATTTATATAAGTATCTATAAAATTATTATGTTTTATTGTTTTTTGCCAACGATAATTGTATTTCCAAAAGCTCAGTTTTTATTTTTTCTTGTTTGAGTTGCTCTTCAATCAATAAAATTTTCTTCTTTGCCTCAATTTCAGCATTTTTTTTCAAAATTTCTACTAGCTCCAACTTGCTAGCCAGTAAATTGTCAGCCATTGAAGCCCTTGGTCTTCTCCTGTGAAGCCATGTCGGACTCCCCTTTTTTTGAGTAGCCAGTGCATCAGACATTTTGGTTTTTAGTGCGGCTGGAGACCAACCACTCCAAACATTATTGTTATCCTAAAACAAAAAGTAGATATATTATATTCTGTCATCCATCCATGATATATGGTGTCCAGGCTATCTTCTATGGTACACCCATTGTACATATTCCACAGTTAACTGTCCAACCTTCATACTCTTATGATAAAATCCACATCAGCAATTTGAAATGGCAATGCACAGGCTGTACCAATAACCATTAGCGATGAAAGAATAGTGAATATTTGTGATGAGATACCTGAACTTCAGGACGACTTGAGCCATCAATTTCCTGCTTATTTACTTCCTCCGTTTCAGCCTGGGAGATATTCAGTCCTGAGGGACCAGCTTGGTCAATCTGGAAATAAAATATTTAAAATAAAAATTATCAGTATTCAAAATCTACTTTAATTTTGTTTCAGTTATTTATATAAGTAGTTAAACTCATCCATGTGAATGTACTTTATTCAGGTATTTTAAAATGGTGAGTGACTACTTAGTGGTGTCTAGAGGGATTTTATGTACACATATATCAAGCTATATGGGCGTTTCTCTATAAACTGGGCAACTCATTGTCTCAGGCTAATTTTGTTAAAAAAAATAAAAGACCGTAAACATTTCGTAGGTTATTCCAAAAATCAATACCTTAATCTACCGCTGCTTAACATAAAAAATCCACTAAAATAAACTTTACTATATTAAAAACGTTTTTATAGTTCTTAAAAACCAGTCCCCTGGCATGTCACCAAAGCAGTATAGTTACTTCAGACTAAATTAATCGAGATAGTATCTATTGGAATTAATCAAATTGTTGTATTATTAAATCAATATTGTTTGATTGTCAATGAGACCTATTTATTTTACATAAATATTATTTTACAATTTAAAGAAAGGCAATGAAACTTTGTCTTCGCATTTAGTGAACAGTCCCCCTGTCTATATTTTAAATTACGTGTCACGTAGCCGAAAGGTTAAACAACGGCTTTTATGCGTGTAACGAAACGCAACAAGTTTGAAGTTTGCGCGGATGCCGCCATGACGATCCGAATGTCATCTTATTTAGTAGTGTTCGAGCGTCCTTCCGTGGAAGCCGCGTTGTAACCTGACAGCCAACAGTCCCCTGGTAAGGATTATTTTACTTCTATTTATGTATTTTAATGATTCCTTCAAATATTTAAATTGTTACAATAGATACATACTTCCTATGTGCAGCAAAGTAGCATAGATCAATTACATTTTGTACTACTCATCAATGAAATCAAATTAAACAGTCCCCTGGCAACAGTCCCCTGTCTCTCTACAGGACAGGGGACTGTTTCAGCATCCAGGGGACTGTCTAAATTATATTTGTTATTGTTTTAGATTTGTTTTGAGAACGGCACCAAAGAAACAAAAAGCCACTAAAGAGATTCTACAAAAGAAAAGGGAAGCAGAGCGAAAGAGATATGAGAAGATTAAAAACTACCCTCAGAAAAGGGAAGAACTTAAAGAAAAAGAATGCCTTAAGTACCTTAAGAAAAAAGAAAAGGGAACTAGAAAGCTTGTTGAGAATATGACTCCACGAGAACACCGAAATGCCAAGAAGAAGTGGAAAGAGCATTGCACCAAGTATCGCAATAAGAAAAAAGTGTTAGCAAATATTACTAACTCATTTATTAAAGACAATACTCCAGATTCTGATGTATCTACTTCATGTCAAATGTCAACACCTGAAGTTGCTGAAATAATTAATAAAAATAAAGAAAAGATGATTAGATATAAAATAAAGAAGAAAAAAGATGAAGAAATGCAGAAGAAAGTATTAAAGTACAAAAAACGTTTATCGCGACTAAAAAAGAGTATAAATCCAAAGCCTAAAAATAAAACAAATATGGAATATAGATATGCGAGCATAATTGACAAGATTGATGAAGAAGATGGCGAAATCCGGGTTACATTCTTAAAGCTCTGTGATAATAAAGGCCAATTATGTAGATACGATGATGATGATGTGGCAGACATTACAATGGACCAAGTGGTACAGAAGTTGTCTAATCCCAATATAGTTTTAAAAGGCAATAGAATGTTTTACAAGTTTGATTCACCTGTAGATGTTTTCGAGAAAAAATAAGACTAAGGGGGAAGCGCTAAGGTAGCCCGCGAAATTAAAATTTTCTTACGTTTTTTGCAATTTGCTGGTCAGTATTAAGTTGTACGTCGATCAAAATATGATTCGCGGCCGTAATAAATATGTATTTACAGAATTATAATCATTAAATTCATCAACACAACTCTCTAAGACCACGTAAGTCCAAAGAATGATGATTTCATGAAACAGTTATTCTTTGGACTTACGTGGTCATAGAGAGTTGTGTTGATGACTTTAATGATTATAATTCTGTAAATACATATTTGTTACGGCCGCGAATCATATAATAATCAACGTACAACTTAATACTGACCAGCAAATTGCGAAAAACCTAAAAAAAATTGAATTTCGCGGGCTACCCTGGCGTTTTCGCCTTAAATACTGTTTTTTTTTTTACCGATGTATGCTATATTTTAGAAATAACTAATTATTTTTCGAGACTGATTCTGTAGTGTAAGTTTCAAAGTACTGAAAGTCCTTTCAATATTATGTGATTTTAATTAGTAAGTAAATATTAAGATTACAGTGCTAAGTACAATATTACATAAAGATAGCTGATTCTTTAATTTTTTATTATTCAGTTACTTAATTCTTAAGCTCCAAAGTTTATAATAATAAAAAAAACATTTAATTTCAATACTTAAATTGTATTTTTTTATTTAAGTTCACAGTCCCCTGGCTTTCACAACAGTCCCCTGTATACATTTGTCAGAAAATGCTTAATATTTTCTAAAGTAATGGGAATATTTGTGGTTCATCTGCCCTATATAAATAAATAGATGGATACTTGTTCCCTAAATAAAATTTATTATATTATGAGCAAAAAATTTGCCTAGACAGTTTCCTTAGAACGAGTTGCCCAGTTTACAGAGAAACGCCCATATATTTCCAGTATAAGCTGATCTTGCATTATGTGAGATACAATGAGAAGTCAGCTTGTACTGGAAATATAGCTTGTTATGTAGCCGTATGTACATATTTAGTGTTAATATATTATACATAAATTGAAAATGACATAGAAAACTGGCTAGTATGTTTATAATTACCACAGTTGGACAGCCAGGATTTGCATCGGATATTACAATGGTTGGTAATATTTCTTCTGAATCTCCCTTTACTTTATTAGTCACAGTAACTGCATCTTCTTGAAATTGTCTATCACAATCAAATTCGTTTGCAAGACCATCTAATGTTGGGCCAAGTAATATTTCTACTTGTCCTTGAAAAGACCCCGGTGGTGGATGATTGGGCCTGCCTCCACCTGGAAATAGCAAAGTTTATTTTAGCAATATTAATACAAAAAAGGCGCGTTAGCAATCGTTAGGTATCACTACAATCACATAAATGTCTGTTTGCTAATACTTAGGAAACCACTGAATGAATTTTGGTGAGAGTTTACTGTCAGAATAGCTATGTATTCCAAATAGAGGCCATAAATTATTATTGTGCTAACATGTTTGAAAATATAACTTGCTATTAAGATATAAACAGATCGTACCTGTTAAGAAAATCTCCTTCTTTGTCGCCGCTTTGGTGTTCCTTGTCGTTCTTTTGAGATTATCCCAACAAGTTTTAAGTTGGTCGGTACTTCGAACATTAAAACTGCTCAGGGAGTTGAACTCTTCCGTGAGCACCTTCCAACCCTCATTTTTTTGAGTAATCGTCACTGCATCAGTTTTTTTGTTTTCAATAATAGTTTTATGTTTTGTAATGAGTCCTATTAAAATTTCTTTTTCACTAGCGCAGAAATTAGGTCCGCGACTTTTTTTTGACATTTTAAAACACCAAATAACTAAAAATTACAATTTATGGAAATGAGAGGATAAATGGTAGTACATAAAACAATATTTAAAGCATCACACACAGAGTACACTATAAGCATCACATAACTAAATCCGCGCGAAACCGAAAACATTTGACGTTTAATACGACTAATATGGAATTACACTGTTTAAAGAACGATTTGCTTAGGCGCCAAGACATTTTAATTTGGTTGCTTATAAACGAAAGTGAATGATAAGTCAGACCGGTCGTTTTTTGGTTACTCGACCACAGACAATATCTACCAGATGTTTGATTTAGCAACGCCTTGTTATGATCCCTCCATAGAACGTAAAACTTTTTAACGTCTACGTCAATTATAACAGTTCGTTTAATAATGGCTAATTAAGAATAGTTTGGTGAAATCGTTCAGATTCTGTTGTCATGAATGTTGGGTTCGATTCCCGCCTGATGTTATTGGTTGATACAATAACTTATGTTTAATAAAGTTACGGTTTGGTAATGATGGTTGTATTCTGTAAGTAGGTACTCATAGTGGGTTCGATGCCTACCTGATGTTATTGGTTTATTAGCGTTTGAATTCTATTGCCATGGCTCTTGGGTTCGATTCCCGCCAGATGTATTGTTTTATGATTGCTTGGAATTCCTGTGTCACGGCTTGAAGTATTTTTAAGCAGGTAACGGTATGATTGTTGCTTGGCCTCCTGTGTTACTGCAATAAAGGGTTCGACTCCCTGTATATGCGAGTTTAGTATCTGACAGTATGTGATATGAAATGTGGTTGTGCGTTTGAGAATAATATGTTGCGTGTGTGTGGACTGTGGAATGAGCTTAGGTTAATTACACGGTTAGGCACGCCCTTATTATAGGTAAATCTAATATTATTAGTGAGTAAGTCCTACGAAATGTGAAGTTAAATAGAATGACAATTAATTTACCAGGAGGGTACATTAACTATCACCATAAGAAGTACACATAAATCCTTCCATCTCTGAAGTCGGCGACGTATGTCGTATAATTGAATAGATACTCGTTTGCTCTTATTTCAAATTCCAGGATATTAAGTCTCCACTCGACTGCCACTACGCTATATATGAACCATTGGTTTGTGAGTTGCGCTTGATTTGAAGTTCCTTCAAAAAAGCTGTCATTGGCTGACTCCAACAGCAGTAGCTGTAGCGATACGAAGCTAAGTTTCACTTTCATTAGATACTTCAGTTACCCTTAGCTACGTGGTATGATTTTTGTTACCTCATGAAATATTATAGGTTCTTGTCTTAGGGCAAGTCTGCATTAGCGATTTATTTGCCAGGAGTGTGGACAAGTCTGAGTTTATGGAAAGGTGACTTTGAATGAGTTTGAACCCTACACGGTGGGGTTCGGTTTGGGCATTTTTGTGACTTATTCAGTGGTGCTGGTCACTCTGAAATTGGCTTAGTTGGCATTATGTTAAGGTTGATATTTCCTTGACTTGAAGTAATATTAATTTGAAACATGGTTTGAATAGAGTTTATAGTTACCAGAGAATGTATTTGTCGACATCTTTGTAATCTGAGGGGATAGTTAACAGCATTGTGTGCCAGTAAGCCAATAATTGATTGCACAGTCTAGGATGTTTATATTTTCTGATCGGTATATCTACCAAGCTCTTATTAGAATTTAAAACTGCTCTAACCTCTTAAAATCAGAAGGGGGCGACTAATTGGAATGAAGACTAATATGTTTATGTGCGGACTATTTCAGCTGGTCTGGGATACGACTGCAAGCAGTTGACTAGCTGTCCAGGGAGAGGCTTCTGTCCAGCGGCAGCAGCGAGAGGCTAAGTTTAGAACGAGGGAGCAACGTAGGTAGCGTGGTTCGTTAGCACAAATACTCTTAAGGAGACCCTGGTATGTAAAACTACATTATAAGCATGCACAGGTTTTCTGAACTGAGCTGAGGTACAGTAATGTTATTGAATTATCATGAAAAGAGTATTTGGAAGAAGGATAATAGTTTGAATAGTATAAAGCAATTAATTCCTTGTATATTGATTGAAGATACTTCTGCGAAACAGAATTATATTTTAGCAGACATTGCATCCTACTGGGATCTTATTGGATTAATGTTTCAATTAGAATACGTACAATTATTAGGTAAATACGTTGTAAATCAATGGGTAAATATAGTAGATAGGTATATCTTCTGTAACACTTTCAAGGAAATGCATAGTTCATCCTATTGTGAAAGCTCATCCGCTGTATTGCGTCACGCGTCTGATTTTCAGAGGGGGGAATGTGACTGTCCGTCACTTACACCTATTAAATAACAAAATATTATATTTATTTTAAATTGACACTTGGTGCCGTCACTTGGAGACACATAAATTCTCTATTTTATGGGCAACAGACTAGCACATATGCCAGCCATCAGTCGAAACCAATATTTTACGTCACTTAAGATGCAGTATTTTGTACGAATTCTAAGAACGACCCAAACCCTAAACGGACCCTTGAAACAATTGAGAAATTGTATAAGAAAGGGCGATAAACAGATGCTGCGACAGGATGGGAATGTGGGTTGAGAGTGGTGTGAATGTTAGGATGTGAGAAATTATAACGAGGACGAAGGGGAGTTGATTGCGGGACGTAGAGGAAGACAGTCGGGGTTGACCAGCGTTAGGAGGCGGACTTGCTTGTCCGGCTAGATTAGTTAGGAGATTTAGTGAAGACTAGGAGGCCATGTCCGAGTTGATTGCGGAACGTAGAGAAGGGCGGTCGGGGTTGACCAGCTTTAGGAGACGGACTTGCGAGTCCAGGCTAGTTAAGCTAGGAGGTTGAGTGAATACCAGGAGACCATGAGATTGAGTGGTTGACGTAGGCTAGACGAGCAGAGTTAGATCTTAGGCAATAACACTGAAACTGTGTGCCTGATCGATATATTGTTAGGGCGAGAGTGTTATTTAATACGTTAACTAATAATTGTTATTTTAGACTAGGTTATATTAGTCTACTATAATGTAAGTAGCGTGTAAGGCGCGTGAATCTCAGTGAGTGTTTGTGAACGATTGGATTGGGTGAGTGTTGAATATTTTATCCCTCCTTGTTCCTATTAATGACCTAATCGAGGTATCCTACACATGCGTTTGGTTTTAGGGACTCGGGGAAAGCCCTATGGGGTGTGACAGACTATAGACAACCATAGCCAGGACATGATCCTTGGGCAGTCACACCGCTTATGGAAGGCTGAACCGAACTTGCAACTTGTTAGGGCCAATTTGAATTATAGTGCTACCGTGTAGTCTGTTGTTCTTGTTTACGAACACAAACCAATCAAACGTTAGTGATGGCTACCTTTCCCTTATGGACTGACTAACTGCAGGATATCTTAGATTGTACTTGATGTACGCACACTTCCTGGGAGCGGGGGTAGGCTTCACCAAGTACCACTAACTGGTTTGATAGCCGTTCTAAGGAACGTTAGAAATTGTGTCTCGTTAAATCACACCCGGCCCCCGTAGGCCTCTTACTGATACAAAAAATAATATTTAGCGAGACACATAATTTTGGATGCCCAGATGGAAAGGCCCCGCTGCTAGATAGGTATACAGAAATTATTGAAGGACGCCGATTACACTGCAAGCATCCCCAACTTGGGTAGATTAAAGGAAGTGAGAAGTGACGATTTAAAATAACCACTTCGGCGTATAGCAAGGCAATTCGTAAGGAATTTTGCAACCGACTGACGATGCGGTACGCTTGCGCTAGTTTTGTATTGTCTTAGTAAAGGGTGAGTAGGCCGTTATAAGGGGTTATTATTACAGTACGCGTCCAGCACTTCTGGAAACTTGTCTCGCTCAATGGTAGAGCCACTTCGCAGTCCTTTACCTTAGGATTGGGTAAGACATGCTTGAGTATAGGGAACGTGTCCTGCTGGTAACGTAGCAGGCCCTCTCTAGGGCCTATGCACTTTAGAAGCAGGACTGGCAGCACACGTGAGGCGTAACAGCTGTTATAAAGAGTCGTGCCCTACGTCTCTGTTCTCTGGGGTGGGTTACCAGATTATTGTAAGAACTTTCAGTAACGTAACTCAAAACAATGTATTCTCCAACGCAAGTGTTACGTATCAATTACCCTTTTGTATTCCTCTCAAGTCTCGTAACTTTCATAAGCAAAAGAAAAGTAGATTTCCTTTCCTTAATCACCTTATAGATGGATTCCCAACCTTATTTTATATTGAAATTGTTTTCTTGTATCCCCCCTTGTTCCCCAGCTTCCTAAGTCGGGACAAGGCAAAACACTTCTTGGGAATTCATTACAATCGGTGGGAGAGTGTCCAGTCTGGAGACGAGCTCTACAGAGCCGTACGGTGGCGGGGTGCGGTTCTTCCCCATTAGGGGGAACCGACCAAAACACTAATAAGTAACAGAGTTAAGAAAAACGAAAATTTTATCAGGCTAGGGTAATTTAGGAACAGTCACAGGTACATGGATTTCGCTTTAGTTGACTTTGATTTTACAATGTTGCATGTCATGTTACATAACTCTTGTTCCGGAAAAATACATGATCTTGTTGTAAAAGTGTTGAAATGTCTTTTTACAGTCCGCCCGTCGAGAGAAAGAGTTTCTGACACTTGTCAGAGCGAAAATTCTAGTTAAGAAAAAGAAAGAAAATACATTTATTTAGCACAGACTAAGAGACACACAATACCTACACCAGGTAGTTAGATATTAGTCGTACATCAGAATAAAAAATAAGATAAAAATAAAAAGTGCAAAGTCCGATGTAAGAAATTAGGAGGAAAGTGTGCCTCACGGCTGCACCAAAAAGGCCCAGTTCAGCAAAAATGCCAGACAACTGGTGCCTGACGCTGGTTTTCAACTGGACCTGATGTGTGAGGTGACGGATGTAAATCAGTTTTATACTGCATCGTGATGTGTGTAATGTGTATGCATAATTAAGTAAATAAATAAAAATAAATTAGTGTCACATAAAAACAGTAACGAATAGGTACCTATGTATAAAAAGCGTGATATTGAGTAACATTGCAAAACTAAACAATAAATAAATAAATAACGATAAATAGATAAGTGACATGACCGCATGATAGACCTTCTTATGCAAATAAAGACATTCTCCGAAACGAGTCAGAACAGAAACCTGTTTTAATTTAAAACGATGCCTGACTTCCATTGCTTCCATGCTCCAACACATTGTCATAATAATTTATTAATCCGTGCACTGTAATGTCATCGCACAATAGTTGCTGATAAAGATCACATTTGCAAAACACGTATTCGTTTGATTTTAGTTTCAATCTGACAGATGTCAAGAACGGATTCTTTCGTCAGCCCCACGTAGTGTGTACGCCTATTTCTATAAGAATCATCCCATTTTCATAAGATAAATTAAATAAGTGATAATACATGCAGTGCTTGGGGGAGGCCTATGTCTTTCGGCTGAAATGATTAATAATAATGACATTTAAAAATGTACACTTACTTATTATAACGTGGCAACGCGCCAGCCTTTTGGACACTTTTCCCACTGCAAGCGTTGCGGACGAATTTTATGATGCCTAATGGGCTGTTACCTTTTTTCCCCTTTATATACTTGTACAGACGCCAGCACATCAAGCTACCCGAAACTGTCAAATTGTTCCAAACAACTTTAAACCTTGTGCTTTAGCGATAAAGTTGAAAATCTATTAAAGATATTTGACAGATTGTAGTAGCTTGATGTGCTGGCGTCTGTACATAAATTTTATGGTTAGATTGTATATTGTATTTAAGATTTCTTAATGCTTAATTAGCATGTAAATAAATACAGGTTGAAATAGGGATGTTGCCTGGGTAAAAATAAATCGATTCGATTTAGTCCCTCAGTAAGATTATTAAAAAATATTGAACACGTATTTTTTGTTTTATCAATTAGATAAAAAATTACAAAGATATATCACATCAAAGTTCAGGAGTGGGGGGCTTTGACGTAATAACGTGCTAAAATTTGTAGCACGGCGTGACGTCATACGAAATTTCCAAGCGCTGTATCTTCGTAATTTTTTGTTTGCCAGACAAAAGAAAAAATACGTATACAATATTTTTTAGTAATCTAACTGATGGACTAAATATATTTTCTTAGTCAACTACCCTATTGAAAACATGCGACAAACCGAAATGAGAGATTAAGACTAAGGGCCAAATGCCGCAATCGCGAAAAAAAAATTCTGCTATCCCCTACATTTTGACGAGTTATGCAAACATAAATGTAGGGAACAGCTGATTTTGTTTTCGCGTATATTAAGCTTTCTGTTTATAAGTTTATATAGGTACACAATGCGTACACATGATAAAAAGAGCTCAAGGCAAAGTAAACAACCCATGCGTTTGACACAATAGCCTTGTTTGCCCACAAATAATTGGTTATTATCGGAAATGGCGGCTATGTATCAACATTTCGTTAAATTATGAGCTGCAAACGCCGGATAATGTTTGTAGAAAGCATTCGGAGTAAGAAAATTGACCATTAACTTATCAACTTGTGTAATTGGTGATTGTTTGTTTTGATTGTTAAGGGGACTACATGACCTAAAGCGCGGTCACTGTCGGACTGCATAGAAAAGAAAAAGAAGCGCGATGACACAACGCTGGTAATTTATTGCAAAATATGAAGCAATTATTTTATTACAAAAAATCTATTGTTTAAACTATAAACCTAAAACACTGTTAGTTTTGTATGTTACTTGTAGAATAATCTGACAAAAAACAGAATGATTGTATGTAATTAGTATGGTTTTTATTGTAAAAAGAAAGTTTTTAGAGGTATCTTCATGATTTTTTTCTATCGTACCTATCAAATTAGTTGTATTATTTTTATAACACACTATCTAACTAGCATATATCCTGAAGAATATCATATATTTTTTAGATTTTGTTTACTGTAGTCGATCATATACTTTTAGGCATTATGAAACATGCGTTTTTTGCTTTATGTCCTGTACAGTGCGTGCCACGTAAGAAGAGACTTGACACACCACGTGGTCTGACATATGCGCAGAACACGATTTTAGGTATCTTTGGCGGTATGAGGTCTGAGTGCGGGACGGGACCAGACGTCATAGGGGCGGCGGAAAGAGGCGGGGGAGGCGGGGTCAAGTCTCTTACGTGGTACGCACTGTAGTCCCCTTAAAGTGTTACCTAACGAATGGTTGTTAATTACGAAGGAAGAGGGAACCATCATCATCTCCTGCACTTATCTCAATTTACTTGGAGCGCCACATGTTGTTTTCTTCCTGGATACTTCTGTATCAGTAGTCGACTCGGTGGTTCACCCCCTTTCTAATCCAGGGAGAAGAAATCATGACATTAGAATTTGGAGATTTTTATGTGAATTAATTATGTAGTCATGAGTCTCGATTAAAAACTAGATTACAGTAAAAAAATATAAAGGGTGTCTCAGTAAGAGTGCACTATTTAAATTTAGAATAATATTTTTTTCGTGCAAGTGGCAACTCTGAAATTTTACAGGTGTCACCTATGTTTATTCCAATTATTAAAAATTGAGCGCTTTTCGAAAGAACAACGCGTTATAATTGTGAAAACTCATTACAAAAATGGGGAAAGTTATGCTGTAACCGGTCGCAAACTTCGCCAAATTTTCAGTCGAGAAAGTGCACCTAATGTGTCAACCAGATCGTGCGATTTAACGCCTTGCAATTTCTTTCTTTGGGGTTTTGTGAAATCTTATAGGTTTATGCGAAATAACCAGAAACAATTTCTGAGCTCAAATCAGAGATCCAACGCGTCATCGGTGAGATACAGCCACATCTCTGTGTAAAGGTCATGGAAAATTTCATAAAAAGAGTAATGGCCTGTCATCAGATGCATGGGGGCCATTTGCTGGATATTTTATTCCATACTTAATCGGAACATGTCTTCTTTACAATCCAATAAAAATATCACAACTCTCTCATAAAATACATGCTTTTATTTTAAAATGAAAAAGTGCACTCTTACTGAGACACTCTTTATAAGGCGGAGACGACAATACGACAATAAATCAAGCTTCGTATACGACGTTTCCAGACGTGACGTTCGTGACGTTCCCAGTCTGCATACAATTATCAACTAAATACAGGCTGTCCAGTGGCAGTATTCAAAGTATGAAAAATAAAAAAAATGAACAATACACAAACAAAGAATGTTTATTGTTATTTCAAAACAATAAATGCTGATTTTATTTTTTGAAATCCACGTTCTCCAAATGGTGACCATCGAGCACACTCTTTAAGTCTAGCAGGCATATTTAATAAAACGCGTTTACAGAGCGACTGAATCGTGTAAATTTTGAACGATTTGAATTTTATACGGATGGAACTTGAGTTTTTTTTCGCATTATAACCGGTAAGGTTGATTTCGGAATTCCCAATATCGATGAACGTGTACGAAGCGATAAACGGGTATTTTCAGTGACAGAAACACGTGCAACATTTTCGTCCGTGGCTACCGCTGGTATAGGTTCTTGTCTGGGGCTGTTTAATGTTGATCCTGTAGCTCTGAACTTTGCTACCCAAGACTGAATAAGGTTGATCGATGGTCCATCACCCAATCAACGAATATCGTAACGAATTATTAAATCGAGGACGTATTTCAGTAAGCGAAAATCTACTTGAAATGTACACCTCGATGGCAAAAGCGTGGTGCACGCCACGCCACTGCTCTATGGCTGCAAAAAAATCCGCAGAGCTTACGCTTTCAACGACGCCCCCCGCGCGTCTCTAACGCGTTCAGCAATTACGTTTGTTCATATTTTGAAATCTGCCACTAGACACCCTGTATATCAGTGGCGAAGGTTCCATACAACTAGATTCCTACCGGCTTCCCTTTGAAAAATGGCATAGTCAGTATTCTATAGACAAATAATACTCGTATAATCATATTAAAGATATATCTACTCCGGATTACCTCTTACAAAAATCGACCCTTCGCTACTGCTGTATATACAATAATTTAGTCACTGTAGCTAGTCAATGATTGTCAAAACCCATAGTCTGCTCATCCGGTCCGGTCCATTTACAGTATCCGGCGATAAATATTGCACATCGACCTATTCGATCCTATCGATTTTATACAAGAATAAAAATAATTATCAAAAGAAGCAAATCATAATTGTTTTAACAGCTCCTAATAGATACCGGACTGTTTGTATTTCGTGCGACAGAGATAACGCTCTACGAAGCCGAAATTAGTCGATTGTCTCTTTCGAAAGGTCGATGTGCAATATTTATCGCCGGGTACTGTAAATTATATGACAAAAAAAAAACACTTTAAAAAAAAAACGAAAAAAACGATTTCGAACTCAGGATTTATCTCTTTTTCTGTTGGGTTGCTGCTGTCAGAGGTAAAATAACTGTGAGCAGCCTGTAATAGTTATTTGTTATACAAGAGTGCAAAGTTGCTTTTTAACCGCGTGCTCAATTTTGATGACCGAGCAAGCGAAGGATTCTAAAATTGAATCACGAGCGCAGCGAGTGATTCAAAAATTAGAATCCTGAGCGTTAGCGAGGGAATCAAAAGAGCACGAGGTGAAAAATCTTTGCACTCGAGTGCAACACGTAACTTTTCATCCCACCTCAGCGAGGAAATTAGTAAATGCAAAAAAAAAACATTTACAATCACAAGATACTTTTATTTCAGTTTAGGTATTAACTACTACATTATGATAGGTAAGTATTACAGAATAATCTTTAAATTACAACAAATAATACCTACGAGTAAATATAATTAAGAAAAACCTTCGATTTTTTTGGTTGATGACCAGATGAGGATCTTTTTAAAAATGCCACTAATTTAGGATAGGTGTCTTATGTTTTTTTTTCATCTTATTGTTGCTTTTAGCATTGAATACGTACTCCATAGAGTGCTTGATTTCTTGTTCTCGGATAATTCAATAAAATATGCCAGCAAAACGTTTTCTGATAAAGTTTTGGCTCCTTTAGCTAGTCGCCACGTGTTAAACATATCGTACTGTTTCAAATACTTCTCGCGTGATTGTTGAGGGAGAAAGCTCATTTGCGCATTTTTTACAGTTTCAGTCAATTCTGTTGGCGTCAAATAAACTTCGTCGTCGCTAGATTCACTCATTTTAGATTTTTCACTTGTTTACAAGTTTCTTGTTTTTATTTTTAACCTAAGGTTTTAACAATATGACGTGAAAAGAAAATTGCGCGCGCAAAGCAAATTAAAAAAAAGTACCTACACCAAAAAGGTTCAGTCTGAGTTTTTAAAAAATTAAAAAAAAGTTGTATGATAAATTCGGCACCATGGAGGTAGAAGTAAATAGGTTTAATGATGTTTTGAATTCACAAACTTAGTGCACACGATGTTCTAAATTCAATTTACTTTATCCTCTAGCGGATAAAAACAGCTTTTGCACTCAGATATCGAAGAGCAAAAATACTCTTTCCGAGATGGGGGGATGAAAAAGGATTTTTTGGCACACGAATGACGTTGATAGAGGGCGCTATTGGTAAACAATAAACTTTCCAGTTTTTTTTTAAACAAAATGGCGGCGGTAGTCGTATAGATACAAAGCTGCATGTCATTAGTCGCTCTACTTACGAGCCATATAATCATGGATGAAGAAGCAGCTCATAATCTAGCTATTTACACTCGAGCGCTTCTAAGAACAGTAAATTATGTTAATAGACCGGAAGCACGTTGGGACGAACAATTATGCATAATGCTGAGACGTAGAAACATAATATTGTTATTGTTGTTTATACATGGGGATTCAAGATTTTGCATAATTTGTAGTTTTGTAGGCGTTCACAAAATTTTCTATGTAAAGCATTAAGGTTCCTACAAACAGGCGCGACACGCGATATAATCGCGCGCGACACTAAGGCACTGCTCGTTGCGCGACTTGCGGTGCCTTTGTGTTGCCCGCGATTTTATAGCGTGTCGCGCCTGTTTGAAGGAGCCTTTACTTCAAGGAAAGTTAGAGGGTTTGTTTGTGTTAATTTATAAATCAAGGTTTGATGTTTCAAGAAATAGATGGTTCGACAGACGGTGATTGGGTGGACGGGAGGTTCAGCCGGTCGATTCTGTAAAAATCTCACCGTGAAAACTAAGGTGAAGTGAGTTTGTTATGCTAGGAATTGACACTATTGACAGCTTACTCCACGCTCACTTCACCTAAGTTCTCACGGTGAGATTTTTACAGAATAGCACCGCTGTAATGTGAATTTGAGAAATACGACAATCAAGTTACTACAGACCAAAGGATATCAAACTTTTTAATATTTGACAGCGTTAGGTAACTAGTGATTTCTAATATCTAGAAAATTGAGTACCTTTTTTAACCGACTTCAAAATAGAGGAGGTTCTCAATTCGACTGTATTTTTTTGTATGTATGTTACGCGATATCTCCGGCAATTGTAGTACGATTTTCATTTTTTGAAGTGATAATTTCTTTAGGCGTGTTGGGCATTTTTTTTAGAAGAAAACTCTCTGTCATCTCTGACCTAGACTAGAGTCAAGAGCAAACCCACTTCAAATAAAAAAAAAACATTGAACTCGCGACACTGTTAACGTAACTGACACCTCTGTTTTAAGTTTTAGCCATTATAAAGACATCAACGTGCGATGCATTTTCTTTGTCGGAACTCCTGGAGTGCCAGTTTCTTCTTTTTTTTCAATGGATTGGGTATTCCTCAGGCGTGTTCACATTTTGATTAACTTTGCTTGGGTAGATTTTGAGTTAGCTTCAATAATACGCATTTTTTCCACTTAGTTTATATTGATGATGATATTATAATAACTTCCTGTTACTGATATTTACACAGCAAGTAGTTAGTGTAGTTATACGATTTTTGTAGTGTTTTTTTGGAAGTCGGTTGATTTTATTTTGGAAAATATCGTTTATTAATTTTCACATGACGTACGTTCCACGTAACTTTAGCCCAATTTGGGGAGGTAGCCAAATCAAATCTTTTCAAGCTCATCAAAATGTTATAAATACATACGGTAACCTGTACCTTAATAATGTTTCTGATGTAGGTGTACCTATCCCAAGATATTGTCATCTTATACACAACTACTTCGCGTATTAAACTTTTTAAGTAAGCGAGACAGGATAAAGTAAGTTTGTTCACAACAAACTGAGACGCAACGTCCAACAAGCTAGCAAGAAAAGTTAAAACTTTAAAACTTAAGTGCATCAAGTTTATATGAAATTTTGTATTATTAGGAGAAGTTACTGGAAGAGTTGGTAAAGTATTTATTGCAGGTAAAGCTAAAGAATTATTAAGGTAAGAGAAATATGGAACTATACGGTATGATGGGGTAACTTCGGCAAATTCCGTCTAATTTGGCAATATTTTTGAATGCTGACAACTTTGTGTTCTGCGACTCTTTATTTTACTTTGAATTTGATCCGTACAGTCTTATCCCAGAACCTACTTTTTTTTTTTTGTTCCCGTGGTGGAAAATCCTCATGGCTGTCCGCCGCCCTGGGGTGGGCGGCGGGGTCTGTCAGACTCTTACTGACTAAAAACCACCCCGGTGTTCCATCCGGGAACGTACGATCCTTCCGCAACCTCCCAGAACCTACCTTACCCCAACATAGCATAAAACCCCAACATATCTATTCTACAAAATTTATCCCATTCCCACTTGGTGAGACTCCCATTTGGTGCAACCATAAGACACACACCGCCCAGTAGTGATCGACGTTTATGATCTAGGTGTCTATGGTTCAATTTATCTTTTTAATCTTTGTTATTTTTTAATTATTTTTTTTCACCTTTTTTGATGTTTTTAATACCTGTATTGTGTCTTTTGTAGCACTAAATAAACATTTTATCTATCTATCTATGATATGGGTTGTTCTTAGCTGACTAAAACAGCAACAACGGATAATTTAAAATGAGGACATGAGGTTCCTCTACACATTATATTTCTCTACTCTCAACAGATTTTGGCCGGCATGGTTGTGACAGGCATGTTACTGTTCGAATGCCGGTCAGAAAATTATATCTATTCTGTCTTATTTATCTATTTATTTTGATTATATTTTATTACCTAGCAATGTGATTTAATTTAATTTAATTTAATCATTATTTATTTAATTTTTAATTTTATTTAATTTTTTGTTTTTATGTGTAATTGTTGCTTTTGACATTTTATGCTTAATAATTGTATGAGTCTATGTTACTTGATTGATGAATAAATAATAAAAATTATAATATTGAATTAAGCTTTCTTAGTGTAAACTGATCGGGTGGGTAGGTATAGAAAGGTACACAAAAAGTACATAAGACACCTAATAAATATTTATATTTCACGGAACTATGGACTGAAATCCGTGGTCGTAACTGTCAACAAAAATGTATCTAAGTACTTCTCTCCAAATGATGATATTATCGGAGTGATACGAACCCAAACGTGATTCGCGACCGCATCACGTTTCACTATAAATCGTGACCAAATGTTTTTCCTACGACCGACCGGCCTACAATCCAAATGGTTTTGTTTTCAACACGCGTGTCAAAAGGCATACGGAAAATCGTAGTGAGTGAATTGAAACGAACAAGCTTTTATTTATTTTTTTACGTTCGATTTTTGATTTGCCTCGTCAGCTAGCATTTAGTACTATATAGAGAATATTGGCGGTAAAAGTAATATTTTAGAAGATTTTATGGTTTAAAAAAACCCCAATGCTACAAAAAGGTTCAGGAGTATTACCTTATATTGCATCCACTTCGTGAGAGAGGCACACAATAGAGAGATTTCACTTATTAATATTTCCATAAGGTTACCGCACATATGATAACAATGGTGCTCCAATACCGCAGAAAATTTAATCAGATTAAACTTGTTCGAAAATATACTATGCAGCGCCGTTGCTACTTTAAAACATGCATTACGGAGTTACGTAAATAAAAACTTTTCGGAACACAAAATAAATAAAACCGTTGCAGGGATGTTAGTGATAACTTATACTAGGTACTGAATGATAAACAAAGCGTAGGTATCTAATTATCATGAAAATAGTTTACAGAAAATGGTGCCTTTGTAATGTGTATTCTGTAAATAGGATATAGAAATCACATTAAAAAATCGTATTATTAAAAAAAATAAGCTAGATGTGGTCGGTGTTTCCTATCTGACTACTCTGAAAAGAAAAACCGATACAAACTCGGAGGTCACAGTCTCTTTTAAAGTCCAGACATAATCTTGGTCAGATCATGTGAAGACCATGTAGATTGATGTCTGAAATGGTCTTTTGAGGAGAGTACTACACAGATTTGAGTGGACCAGTCCAGTCAGTGCAAGCATTTGTCAGCAATCATGTAGCCCAACTCAGAACAACACGATTTAGAGCTATTCATGATTTACTAGCAGTGTCCCGCGGTTTCGACCGCATAAGTGTTGATCCCGCGGGAATATCGGGGTTAAAAGTATCCTATACGTTAATCCGGGGTGTCAGCTACTTCCATACCAAATTTTATCAAAATTGGTCCAGCCGTTTGAGCGTGAAGAAGTAACAAACATATAAACACACACACTCACAAACTTTCGCCTTTATAATATTATCATCATCATCATCATCATCATCATCAGCCTATAATGTTCCCACTGCTGGGACACAGGCCTCCTCTCAGTGAGAGGGAGTGGGCCGTAATCCACCACGCGGGCCCAGTGCGGGTTGGTAGATGTCACATGTCTTCGAATTTTTGGTTCTAGGACATGCCGGTTTCCTTCCTGTTTTCCTTCACCGTTTTGTGAGCAGTGGTGATGAAATAATTTACACAAAGTAAAGCGCCTGTCTGGGTTCGAACCTACGACCTACAACTCGTAAGTCGCGGCCGTTACCACTTGGCCACCACTGCTCTCTGCTCATAATATTATAGTGTGATTTATTTTATCTCTGTCTTAGCTTTGAAAAATCACCCTCGTGTACCGCGGCCATTAGGGATTCACGATCTTCAGAAAAAAAAACACTAGTGTTCAAGAAAATGGACAACTGCAGACTAATTTTTCATCGTGTATGAGGTAAAATCATCATCAATTTTATCGTGTGCTCATCAATAGCTAGAGATTAACTATACGACGTATGGCGATAGCACAAAGTACTTTCATACAATGAATGTAATTCAAACATCCATTACTTCAAAAGATGGTCATCGTCGTTGAATAGTTGTTTTTTTGAACGTGAGCCAAGTTTTTCCATTGTGCAGATAATAATTCTTACTTACTTGTGGGTACTTTATTTGTTACTAGCTGCGCACCGTGGTTTCGCCCGCGTAAATGTCGATTCCGTGGGAATATCGGGATAAAAAGTAGCCTATATGTTAATCCAGGGTGTCAGCTATCTCCATACAAAATTTTACCTAAATTGGTCCAGCCGTTTGAGCGTGAAGAAGTAACAAACATATAAACTTTCGCCTTTATAGTATTAGTGTGATAGAGTGGATCACGTATACACTAAGTACGTGGTTTACGTGTTACAAATAGTATGGTGTTACCCAGTAACTGGGTTATGGAGGTCAGGTCAGAGTATCCTGGCTGCATTCGGTTAGACTGGAAGCTGACCCCAGCTTAGCTGGAAAAAGGTCGAATGATGATGACACGTGTAGAAATAGGAAAGGCAAGGTTGGTATTTTAGAGCTAAAGCCTATTTGGTGATTACATGCACCCTCCGCAAGTCAGTTAAAAGTTATTGGCATGAAATACGAGACAAGCATTAATATTAGTTTAAGATTAGAAGAGATTAGGCGTCAGATTTGGCTGACAAGCACTGAACACTAATACCCTAGGCGGGGGTGAGGGCAAATCTAGCTATTTAAATCTTTGCTGTTAAATTGTGTTTATAAAATAGAGCTGCTCCCTGCGGTTTCACCCGTTGGCATGAAATACGAGACAAGCATTAAGATTAGTTTAAGATTAGAAGAGATTAGGCGTCAGATTTGGCTGACAAGCACAGAACACTAATACCCTAGGCGGGGGTGAGGGCAAATCTAGCTATTTAAATCTTTGCTGTTAAATTGTGTTTATAAAATAGAGCTGCTCCCTGCGGTTTCACCCGTTGGCATGAAATACGAGACAAGCATTAAGATTAGTTTAAGATTAGAAGAGATTAGGCGTCAGATTTGGCTGACAAGCACAGAACACTAATACCCTAGGCGGGGGTGAGGGCAAATCTAGCTATTTAAATCTTTGCTGTTAAATTGTGTTTATAAAATAGAGCTGCTCCCTGCGGTTTCACCGTTGGCATGAAATACGAGACAAGCATTAAGATTAGTTTAAGATTAGAAGAGATTAGGCGTCAGATTTGGCTGACAAGCACAGCACACTAATACCCTAGGCGGGGGTGAGGGCAAATCTAGCTATTTAAATCTTTGCTGTTTAATTGTGTTTATAAAATAGAGCTGCTCCCTGCGGTTTCACCGTTGGCATGAAATACGAGACAAGCATTAAGATTAGTTTAAGATTAGAAGAGATTAGGCGTCAGATTTGGCTGACAAGCACAGAACACTAATACCCTAGGCGGGGGTGAGGGCAAATCTAGCTATTTAAATCTTTGCTGTTAAATTGTGTTTATAAAATAGAGCTGCTCCCTGCGGTTTCACCCGTTGGCATGAAATACGAGACAAGCATTAAGATTAGTTTAAGATTAGAAGAGATTAGGCGTCAGATTTGGCTGACAAGCACAGAACACTAATACCCTAGGCGGGAGTGAGGGCAAATCTAGCTATTTAAATCTTTGCTGTTTAATTGTGTTTATAAAATAGAGCTGCTCCCTGCGGTTTCACCCGTTGGCATGAAATACGAGACAAGCATTAAGATTAGTTTAAGATTAGAAGAGATTAGGCGTCAGATTTGGCTGACAAGCACAGAACACTAATACCCTAGGCGGGGGTGAGGGCAAATCTAGCTATTTAAATCTTTGCTGTTAAATTGTGTTTATAAAATAGAGCTGCTCCCTGCGGTTTCACCGTTGGCATGAAATACGAGACAAGCATTAAGATTAGTTTAAGATTAGAAGAGATTAGGCGTCACATTTGGCTGACAAGCACAGAACACTAATACCCTAGGCGGGGGTGAGGGCAAATCTAGCTATTTAAATCTTTGCTGTTAAATTGTGTTTATAAAATAGAGCTGCTCCCTGCGGTTTCACCCGTAAAAGTCTCGATTCCTTGGATATACCGGTATAAAAAGTATTGTATGTCCTAATCAAAGTCATGATCTACCCATGTGCCAAATTTCATCTAAATCCGTTCAGCCGTTTTAGCGTGAAAACGTAACAAGCAAGAACATTACATTTTTTCTCTTTAAAAACTAGTTAGTTTAGACAAGCATTTTCAACAGTCCTACTTCACTTAATAAAAATAAATTATCCCCACCTAATAAACCCGACATCTTGAACAACAAACATTCATATAAAATTGAAGTAGAGAAGGAAAATGGAAACAATTCGCGTCGTCCACAATGACATGGATTTATTACGATGACACTGGCAAATTAGATGATTGATAGTCGTACTTAATGTTTGTGTGACGCAAATTTAGAGCGTTAGGATCAACTGGGGCTTTTCTGAGTATCATTTCCTTTCAGTTTTTTTGCTGCTATAATATAATACATCTCAAATTAAAATTAAAATTTATTTATTTGTACATATAGGTGAAATGTAGTGGTACATGATGGATAAAATAAAAAGTTATGCTGTGTCACTATGTGCTGCCTTGCAAGGCGTAGAAATATTGCTTACAGAGTAGGTAATGAATGCACAGGTAGGCATATACAGGGTTATTGGTAAAACATTAACAACCTCTTAAGAGGTCATTTTACTCATCATTATGAACAACTTTTACTATGGGACGAAAATTGAAATCAAAAAAATCAGCTGTTCCCTACATTTATATTCGTATAACTCGTCAAAATGTAGGGAACAGCTGATTTTTTTCGCGGTTTCATGTAGGACAAGTAAAGGAAAAAATCTGAAAACCGTAAATTTGTAGTTACATTTCAAAAAAATAAATTTTTTTCGAGATAAACTACAAAACAAACGAATAATCTCTTTGCGGTCTAGAATTACAATGTGTTGAATTCGCGGTTACGGTTTGAGCGTTGATGAGCCAGCCACCTTGTATAAGCTATCTTGGCTGTGAAGGTGTTGCTATACCAGCGAGAAAAACTCCTCACTCAGTTGGATGGCAGTCTATACATGAATGGGAATCTAGGTTAGGTTTATGTAGTAATTTATGTATCAACTGCTTTTGCTAGCGGCTTCGCCCGCGTGGGAGTCGGTTATTAAGCCACGGGAACGTACTACCGGAATAAATTGTATCCTATGTGTTAATTCAGGTTATAAAGTATCTGGGCGCTAAATTTCATCCTAATCCGTTCAGTAGTTTTTGCGTGAAAGAGTAACAAATATCCATCCATCCATCCTCAAAAACTTTCGCGATTATAATATTATTATAGTAGGATAGGTTTATTTCTACTTCTTGACTTGGTCTTATAAGTAACCAAACAAGTTAAATAGGCACCTCGATAATAGCTAGAATAAACATCAAAGGAAAACTTTATTAATATTAGCAGACAAGAGGACGCCTCTTCTACATAAACAATTCTGACGTTAATTTGTAAGTGTTGCCACATCTAATAACAATTTGCGTATTCAAGATGGCTACCGTGCGGCGTGCAGTGTAATTATTCTGTCAGGCTGTCTGGCTTATCTGATGTCGTGTGAGACGAGGGTTGAAGGGCTGACGTCATACTTTACGGAGGATTTGTTACAAAACATATGATTTGTTATTTCAATTAATGCCTTTTAAACTTTATTTTATGCCTTTATTTGTTTGTTTTCCCAGAAGGCCACTTATTTGCATACCTACTGACAAAGAGCAATTTAATAGTAGATTGTTGCATCGAGCTCAAAGTGAGTTACTCACTTTAGCAAGGTGCGTAATCTACTTTTATAACATATTTGCTCGTAAAGGGTCTCTTATTTCACCAATTTCAATATCGTAATGTATCTCATTACGCACTTGTGCGGTAATGTAAAGTAAATCGCACGGTTTATCAAGATTCTCCGTCAAAACGAACGGTACTTTTTTAAATCTTAGCAAAGAGTTTTTATTTCAGAAAAGATGTCAACATTTTATGAATAAAATTAACTTTGGGAGATAAAATATAATAAATAAACATTTAATTGTTTAATTTAATGAATTTTGACAATAAATTACAACCATTAATATCTGTAACAAAAAAAAATATTAATTTACTTTATTAATAATACTGGCTGTTTTGTGCCTATGCCTGAAAAAAAACCGCGAACGCGCGCGATGTAAAAATTATTCCGCGCGCTTTTTCTTTTCGCTGTACTTTTTTTTTATTTGAAAATGTCGTCAAGTAATGATGAATTTATTAATTCCACACCGCCAGAAGTCTCAGAGGCAGCGAAAAAGGCTACTCTAAGCCTCGCCCGAAAAATCGACCGATAGATACTTACAAGCGTATCAAAATTTCATCATATGGAAAACAAGCAAATATGCAAGTTCAGTCCGAGTTTTATTTATTTCCTCGCAAATATGTTATAAAACGTCGTATGACATACGTGCGCTTTGAAAATTACAGCCTCTGCTTTCTTTTAGCCCTCGCCTACGGCTCGGGCAAGCAATATCGCCTCGGCTGTAATTTTCAACTTACCGCACTTATATCATAATGTACTATTCTTTCAACTACCAATCTACCTACCGTGATAAATAAAATATACCTACTCAAAATAAAAACTCAAGTTAATGAAAACAAAAGTTTTCCTAAGCTTTTAAATATTTATCCCGCGACTTTTGCGGCAAAAGGTTATTAACAATTTAATTTGCAGCTGTTTTTATACTTTCTGGAGTTGCATTCATATCACTATCGCTATTTCCATTTTTTAAATCTTTTCTTGCTAAATAGGTATGAAGTATCAAAGTTTTACAATGGTACAAAATGCGCGCTATTTGTTTTTTTTTCACCAAGTCGGTTTTATTCAGCCGATTTTTATTTTCAGCCAGTATCTTTTTGATCTAATGCATATATTTTATATTAAACTTAATAAGAGATATAAAACCTCTGTAAATTTATATCTAAATAAAAAATAAAAAACAGTGCATTCATGAAAAAATGTGCAACCATGAGATTTCATTCAACATTTCTGTACTGTTTTGGTTCTAAGTAAAAAATACATCCTGTGTGATCGGTTTTGTAGTGATTAATGATAAAATTACTACGTAGTTAAAAGAATAATTATTTAAGTAGTTTCCAATGGAATAGAATAGAATACTTTTTTTTACTTGCCGTGGAAGCGTGCTGGGCCCATAACGTGTTATGTACTTAGGTGTGGAATTAATAAACTTTTCACTTCTCTTACTCAAAAAGATCGTCATAGTAGCGTACCAGAGCGAGGAACAAATAGCTTATTTACCTCTAGGAGACAAAGTTTCTTTTTTAATTTTTGTCTGTTACCAACGAGCCTACAAAACCGAAAAGTCTTTATTCATAAGTAGAATAATCATGACTAAAGACTCGACTTATTACTGTTTCATAAAAAAATAACTTATTATTTTTGAAAATGGAACTAAAAGCAGCGATCTCTTCGGTAGATGCATTGCGTTGCGTGCGGCTACAGAAGACATTTTTCTATAATTGCAAATTGAATTGGTGACCGTAATTTATTTTTAATATTGTATTGGATTTTTTTTTCTCACAATCTTAGTGTAGAGTGTAACACACGTCGCTAAAAACCCATTATAAGTCGATTTCTATTTACTCCCTCGCTAAAGCTCGAGAATAAAACTACCTCGTATATAATGGGTAATTTTAGCCCCGTGTATAACAATCTACTAAAGAATCAAATGAGAATATAATTCATTAGTACTGACATATTCTGGTTATGGCATCAAAGGTAATATATTAAAGTAATGAGGTTTAGTTCACAAGTCCAACAATGTACACCATAAATATTACAGATATAAAAATGTAAAAATTTTACAACGGGTGACACAATGGGCGGTCTTATCTCCAAAAGTGATCTTTTAAAAACAACCTTTGGAATGGATTGGCTGAATAAATAAAAGATAAGTACGGAAAATTATCATCCTTATGACCAATACTGGCCAATTTAATGTTGGTCACAGCTTTATCGCGACCTAGCCATAGACATAAAAATATTACAAACATTGCGTGTTGGAGCCTACTAGAAAATCGCAAAGATTTAAAAATGGAATTTATTTTTTTTACAGAGCGACTAATTCAGCCAGCACGTTCCCTAACTAGAATCTCGACTACAATAAAAGAAATTCCACATAAGCTATGCAAATTCCGATCTTGGTATGCAGATTTATCTCATTAACTTTTAAATGCGGACGCGGCCGAATCTGTTTTTTTCTAAAACGAATTTTTGAGCTCTATTTCAAGTTTCATGCACGTTTTTAAAGCTTTTGGTGTTATAAAAATCTTTTTGGCCCATTAAGCAGAAAATGGGACTTGCATAAGCCTAGGTGATAGTAATTTGGGGTACGCCAGATGAGAAATGGCTCTTTTCATAACGGGACTTAGCTTTTTTCCGTCGCTCGATCCGAATGAGTAGTCAAGTTCATTTGCTTATATTATGAGCATTAAAACTTCTGCGATATTATTTTCCTTAGGGCCTAAGAGGCCTTAGGGCTTAAGATTAAAAGCAGTTTAAACTATGGATATCGGAATCTACGATAAAATTTAATCGATGGTTTAATCTACTGTCCTAAGATCTAATGGAAAATATGAACAGATTAGATAAACTTCGATTTTACACATGGCAACATTCTCTAGTTTATTCGAAGTTCGTTCATCCGTTCATTAAAATAATGGCAACAACAAGATTTATTTGACACTGACATTTGACGTTTGTGTGACGTTTTATTATTATTCAAGAAAATTAATTTATTTCTTAATTTTTTTTTAACTTCTTAGAATAATTTTTTCGAACCTTTTCAGATACGAAGACGACCAACGTATGAATTGTCTATCATTCCATTGATTCCAATGATTGTATCTTGATCTCACGACATAGGACTGTCTACTCTAGTAACTATATCGTTCAACTCGTGTATTATTTCGATATCCGTATCATTGTTATAATTTTCCATTTTAATAACCACAAAACAAAGCTAAAATGAATAGATACGTAGTGATGTTTGACGCAGGCATGTTTGTAAATTTTTTTTAAAGATACTCACGACATATTCTGCCATCTGGTCAATTTACGGTCAGTTTAATCTACACATAGGGGTTTAACCGACCCTTTGGGCTAGTTTAAACTAATCGATGGCTTAAACTGCCAATAGTCGATCGAATACAATATTAATTTTATGAATTAATCGATGCCCAGTGATTAAACTCTCGTTCGTGGTTTAAACTACGATTGATCTTACGGCCTTTATAGACTCCATTTAATCTGGATTAGCTTCCAATAGGGAATATGCACGTGACTCCAAAATGGACTAAATATTTTTTTTGTAATCTTTATTGTTACAAAAACATACAATTATTTTTAAAATTTATGATAATATAATAGTGAAATTTAAACATCAAAAAGTGTCTGTTTTTAAATTCCCTCGTAAGTTTCCAAAACGCAACGCCATTGGTGGAACAAAACGTGACATCAATTTACACTCGACGTCTTCTGTCAACAAGTTGTTTGTATGGTTTCGCGGTTGTTTCATATCAAGTTATTAGTTTTCTGTGTTAAAGTATTAAATCCTTGTGAAGAAAGACTTAACACAATGACTGAAACCGCTTTTGTTAAAACACAGTCAGGAATATTATACATCACAGGAAGATTATACATCTCCCTAAAATAGACGTGTTTATGATGATCACGTATTCTCAGATTTTACGTCTGCTGAACTCAGAGGAGTAAAAGCTGTGAGGTAAATTATATGTATATGCTACTAATATTATAAATGTGAAAGTTTGTGAAGGTGTTTGGATGTTTGTTATCAATTACGCGTAAAATGTTGAAGAGATTTGGATGAAAATAGGCACATAGATAGACCATTTCCTGGATTAACACTTAAGATACTTTTATCCCGATATTCCCACAGGATCGAAACTTACGCGTGTGATCGTTTTTATGGTTTTGTAAAAAATAACATAAACTTAAACTAAAATACCTATGCAGCTAATTTTATTTTTTTGTGACAGATCTGAGGGGCAATTCTACTAATTTTAACAACGTTCACAGTCTGATCTCAGTCTCAATCTGTCAAAAAATACTTCAAATTTCCCTACATTTTGACAAGTTTTTGACATTTCTTTGTCGCCGAGATGAGACTGCGACTAGATTTTGAACGTTTTAAATTAGTAGAATTGGCCTTCTGATCTCAGTCTCAATCTGTCAAAAAATACGTATAATTTCCCTACATTTTGACAAGTTTTTGACATTTGCTTGTCGCCGAGATGAGACTGCGACTAGATTTTGAACGTTTTAAATTACGAGAATTGGCCTTCAGAACGACAATCATATGGAGATCATTATGGAGCTTAAACACGATACATTGTCTCTTCTCATCGCCTTGTACCACTTTTTCCTTATACCTGCATCTTTCGGTATAAGGAAATATACTTCGTCAGGTGCAGTTTTGATGTTACTTTGGGACATAGGAACGACACAATATTTTGTAATATGCTTTTTTGTGCTTTTCCATTGGATTAAACTGATTTTATCACTCACTTTTTTAACTTTCAGTAACTTTGTGAACCAAACATTTCTTTGTTTTTTGTGAACTCGTGTAATCTGACGTCACAGAATAAGTGCGCCAAAATGGCCGCGTTTAAGTCGCCCGAGAATGATGGTGATTTTAATATTTTTTTTAGCTTAATGGTTTATATTTTGGATGTGTTTTTTTTTTGGTAATGTAATAACTAGTAGAGCCGTTTAAAAAAAAATAATATGTGCATATTCCCTATTTGTGTAAAAATATAATCAACTTTTCTTTATGTTTTCGAATCAGTATGAAAATATTATTTTTATTGACATTATTATTCGTATTATTAACAACGACAGCGTACTTTCTTGGGGAAGGTAAGTATTGTTTTTCCTTATTCTCTTAGTTTTGTTTATGTATTTTCGAGGACCATGTTTTTGTTTACGTAAAATTGTGTTGGGAGCTTGACAACGGAGAAAGGACAATAGGTGTTGTTCGCGCTAATACCCACAAATGATCAACCCACCCCCGTCAATTTAAATAAACGGTCAAATTCTTCTCAGCCGTGCCCAAGTTACATAACAAGACAAGAAAATTAATGCTAATTGACAAAAGGTAGCCTTTATTCATAACTCGCGACCAGTCCCTGCTTTGCACGGTTTTTATGACTTTACAAAACATCGAGGTTTCTTTATTGTATGTAAGTTTAATATCAATATATTATACACATAAACCTTCCAGAATAAATGCTCTAAATGATGGTGAAGACAGCATCAATATCCATATCTAATCACACACAGACATCAAAAGTGACTTGGTTTTACACTATGTAGGTATGTAGTGATATTCAAAATAACAAAACAAACTCTCCTCTGAACAATTTTCCATTTACTGCAGCCATTTCAAAATTTTGCAGTTGAACAAACCGGGTAACACCAATTTCCATTTGTGAATTTTTCAGGACAGCTATAGAAGTAGAAACAATGGGCTCTAATGGAACCTCGGGGCACAGCCAAAATATAAAACAGTAGTTTAACTCGACTACTTTTGTTATAATTAAGTATCTACGTGCCAATGGAGCGACGGTGCTTGCGTCAAAAGACGCACATGTGCGTTTCCTTTTTTCGTCCGTCGCTCCGCAAGTTGTAAGATATAAAAACGAATCTTGGCGTATAAATTACGCTAAGTTTCATCTCTATATCTAACCCTAAGTGTTTTCGCAAATAGATATATGCATGAAAGTGGGTACCGCTAACCAGTAGGTAGGAGTGATCAGTGTGCGGGAATCCTTAGGGCTGTCATTCAAAGTTTACAAAACGATCGCAAATGTAGAGAGAGGCACACAACACAAAACGTAACTACTTGACGAGTTGATGCGGCAGTTACCCACTAATAAGGAACATTGTGAATTATATAGGTCTTGCAGCGTGTCTGTGTGACTACGTTGATTCGGGCGCTTGTTCATAGTTGTTCTACTGCTTACTATATATGCTGTGCTTGAGGGAACTATTTTACGCTACTACGACAGCCAGATGGTCTAAAAGGCGCCGTGAAACGTAAGACAGGTATTGTTTCATAGTGAACATCTGGAAGCTTCTGCATTGCTATTATTTAGATAAAATGAAGTAGTTAGTGTATTTTTACGTCGTAAGACACCTCGTACGCGTTTTGCTTTCTAAAAACTAAAACGGTTTATTTACTTCTACGTTGCAAAGGGGAGTTTGAACCCACGACCTTCGCCACTTATGACTAACTTTCTGTTTCGCCTACTGTGACGCTTACTCACCAGAGCTAACCTTTACTTTCTTCGGTTCAAGAAACACACAAAAGCCAAGCGCGGTGGACTGGAAACGCGCTTGAAAAATAAAATAGAAAAAGTTCTGAGCAGTGAACACTGTGTAGGTACACCACTGGCTGACAGGTTTATCCCAACACTGGCTTTTGTTCAGGGCTTTAGTGCTTTTTGTAATTAAGTTGTAAGTAAAAGAATTGTAGTGCTGTGGGTAAATGAGCTCAATGTTGTTTTGTATGATGTACCTACGGTCACATGCATACATAACTTATGTTATGTAAAATTCAGAAGCTTTTTTCTCGAAAAATAACAGACGCAACTTTGAGAATAGACCTATTTAGTATTAGTATGGTTTCTCAAACTGGTTTCTCATTTCTTTCAAATAAACTAATTACAGGCACTTTTAAAATGTCAAGGGGTCGGTCAGCCAGAAAGATGAAGGTCATGCCAAAGTGTGGTAAGTACCTTTGGAGAAAAACTGCCAAGAGACTCCACGGACACACTTTTAAATCTAAATTGTTACAAAATATTATAAAATATCAGTATAAAATATCTATCAATACTTTACGATTAAATCGTTTTTGAATATTAACTGTAACTATATGCTCATGACGTATAGGTACATTGTGCGAAATAGTTAGTACTATTTTAAAATGGTGTCTAGCTCCAGAATGTTTACTATCAAACCACAAACAACAACAATTACAACAACAATAAACATAACAATAACAATAAACACAACAGCAACACACGCACAACAACAACAATTTTTAGTATCTATTTTATTTCTATAAGGAGTCGAAACTGTCACTCCTCAATACAGATTACTAATCGTAATCTAGCTCCAGAAAGTTTACTATCAAACCACAAACATTAACAATTACAACAACAATAAACACAACAATAACAATAAACACAACAACAACACACGCACAACAACAACAATTTTTAGTATCTATTTTTTCTATAGGGAGTCGAAACTTTCATTCCTCAATACAGATTACTCAGTAATCTAGCAAGGAGAGCAGCGATTCACCCAAAAGTTCGTTGTTCTTATACTATGTAATTAATAATGCATACTTTGTATGTCCCTCATGTACTACAAAACTTTCATGTACAGACGCCAGCCAGCACATCAAGCTACTAAAATCTGCCAAATTTCTTTAATAGATTTTCAACTTTATTGCTAAAGCATTAGGTTCAAAGTTGATTGCGAAATTTTTACAGTTTCGGGTAGCTTGATGTGCACCTTTTTTTTTCTGGATGGGAAATCATCAAATGACCCCTCCCGCTCTGGGTGGAGCGGAAGGGAGTGTCAGACTCTTACTGACTAAAACCCACCAGTGTTCCTTCCTTAGCCCTTTATGTTCCGGGCCAGCGGTAACCCTTTCGGACAATCCCGCTGATTTGATGTGCACCTTGGGTATGTACCTTACCTGTCCATATTAATATTATAAATTCGAAAGTAACTCTGTCTGTCTGTCTGTATGTTACCTTTTCACGCCTAAACCACTGAACGGATTTCGATAAAACCTGGCAGAGAGAGAGATTGCATCCCGGAGAAGGACATAGGGTAGTTTTTATTCCAATATTCCCACGGGATCGACACTCGCGGGTGAAACCGTGAGCCGCAGCTAGTATTAAATAAAAAAAGAACTGTCGAATTGACTAACCAAGATTGATGAAGAAGAATGTTCCCTAAACAATATCAAACTTTGCTGAAGTTCTAGGTAGGCAAAGCCAGGAAAATGAATTGTTACGTAAATCTAATTTATGTAAATTCTTATCGTTGGAGGTGATCACACAAAAACGCACAAAAATATTAAAAGGAGACCCGACTACGCATCTATCATAAGCAAAAGAAATTACAGAATACCAACACCTGACAACACCTCTTTGCTAGCTAGACGCTCCCCGGCCTACTCTCTCATTAATACGTACAATAAAGTCTGCAAACTCTGCGAAATCAAAAATACTAGTTCATTCGGCTGCAAAAAAATTGTGAAGGAAATTTTGCATAACATTGGCTATGATGATTCGGAACAATTAATATAAAGACCCTCACCTGACACCAAATTAAACGAAGCACAATGGAACAAACACGCACACTTACACACACACCACTTACACGTCACACATATACACACACAGCACACAATATCACACATACCATACCTGAAATCACCTCTCTAGTCTCCACTCTGGAACTCGTACTTCGAGCCCCAAGATACAGACTAACTGTCTAGTTTGGGGCTCACTAGTTAATACTATATGTAACCTAGCTGTAGGTAATATTTTAAGCTACTCATGTCGTCTTAAATTACTGTTAACACCTGCTTACTGTATTACCTGGACAATAAATATTTTTCTATTTTTTTTTTCTATTTTTTTCTGTTCACTATTTTTATGTTGGTAGGACTACCTAACAGTGTGAACATCTACTAAGATGTTTTGAGTACTGTGAAGGGCTAGATGAGCCCTTCAAAGAATTCAAACAACGCGAGCGGTAGGATTTTTTTTTTAATGTCGAATGGTACCTTAGTAGTCCAGTCAAAATAGACAATTGACTTAGCCAAAATTCGCATAGAGCTGAAAATTGGCAGAGACGTTATATACATCATTATGAATGAAATGTCAAAAATCCCCTTCGATCCTACTTCTGCAAAAAAAATGATTCAAGGTCAAAAGTACAAAATTAAGGTTTTTTCCATTTTTCTCGAAAACAGTAAGTATTATCGTGAAAATAGATCAGACAAAAGTTGTAGATCATACAATTCTCTACAAAAATGGTCCAGTCACTTTTTCTCTTACGACTCACCATTCGTGAGATATCGCGGTTCATTTTTCGTTTTCATTAGAAATTTTCATTCGGTTTCATTAGAAAATTCATATTTTACATAATATGCACACATTTCCGCACCACCTATGAGGTAATAATGTACTTGGCGCATTTTTTTAACGTGGTTTCCCCAGTAGGTATACTCCACGATCTATAGTTATAAAGAAAGTTTGATCAGATCGTATCCTATTAATTGCAAGAATAGTAATATTGCTAATGATCAAAGTGGAATAGGTTGTTTTTCTACGTTATATTGAAAGAAATACAACATTTGAAGATATTTATGATATTAATGAGGAGACAATTGATGCATCCCTTTTCTTAGAACAGCGAACTTCTGCAAGAAGAAGAAAATAAAGACGAAGAAATAATTGTCGAAGTAGAATTAGACAATTATCTAAATATAATGACATGTGGAAAAAAACAATCTATTCCACTTTACTCATTAGCAATATTACTACGAGGATTCTTTCAATTAAAAGGATACGATCTGATCAAACTTTCTTTATTACAATAGATCGTAGAGTATACCTACTGGGGAATGATGATGATGATGGGACTCCCTTTCCCGTATTCGGGCCGTTGTGCGTGGGGATTCTGGCTAACAGAGCCAGCCTAGCTCCGCCCAGAAGCACAGAAGCTTCCTGGGAGCTTCACAGGCTTCGCGGAGCGACATCATTGTTCCGAGGATTTCTGCACGTTGAGAAGCCACGGCCTCGCAATCCAGGATGACGTGGGCGGCTGATTCCTCAGCATCAAGGCAGCCCCTGCAAAGGGGGCTGTCCGTGGCGCCTATGTTGAAAAGATGTTTGTTAAGGAGGTTGTGGCCCGTAATTGTACCTATTATTATTCTAAGGTTATTCCTACTCAAGCTGAGAAGTTTTTTGGTTAATCGCGGGTGTATCATTGGTAAAGCCAATTTTGACTGTCTACAGTCTGTTGCCCGTGACCATCTGTTGTTATGAAGTTCGGTCGATCTTTGGCGAATCCACGCACGAAATTGTGAGAAAGGCAAAGGGAGAAGTGGGTACGGGCCTAGCACCCTCATATCAGAGCCTCTCTTCGCAAGTTCATCTGCAGCATCATTGCCCAGAGATTCACTGTGCCCTTTGATCCACTGGAGAGTAATACGATTAGACGTCGATAAACTCTCCAGAGCTAGATGGCACTCAAAAATTAGCCTATTGTTAGTTTGTTTGCTTCCTAAAGCTTTGAGCACAGATAGGCTGTCGGATAGGAATTTAATGCCATAGTTCCGGATGCCTAAGCGCTTTACTGCTGTTGCAGCTTGTGTTAAGGCAACACATTCGCATTAAAAGATCTAACTATGTGTGCCTAGTGGTATGTGAAAGTTAATATTTAGGTCAAGGGAGTGTACGCCAGCACCTGAACCGTTTTGTGTTTTAGAGCCGTCTGTATAAATGCGCACTTCATTGACTCCTGACTGATCCCTTTCTTCCTGAACTGTTTGTATAATGTAGTTCTTGTTGAACATCGGTTGGTTTGGTGTTCTATCACACGGGGCAGCGATGAGAGGCTGGTACTCAATCGCCCGGTCCAGGATTTTAGCGTGTGGACTGGTAATGTTTTTGCCCCATATGCCCAGATGCATTAGCCTGATGGCGGCTAGCGCCGCTTCCTGCTGTATGTACAGGTCAAGGGGAGTTAATTGAAGGGCTATCTCCATCACCTACTGGGGAAACCACGTTAGAAAAAATGTACTAAGTACATTACCTCATAGGTGGTGCGGAAATGTGTGCATATTATGTAAAATATGAAATTTCTAATGATTAAAACCGCGATATCTCACGAATGGTGAGTCGTAAGAGAAAAAGTGACTGGACCATTTTTGTAGAGAATTGTATGATCTACAACTTTTGTCTGATCTATTTTCACGATAATACTTACTGTTTTCGAGAAAAATGGAAAAAAACCTTAATTTTGTACTTTTGACCTTGAATAATTTTTTTTGCAGAAGTAGGATCGAAGGGGATTTTTGACATTTCATTTATAATGATGTATTTAACATCTCTGCCAATTTTCAGCTCTATGCGAATTTTGTCTAAGTTATGACTTATTTTTGTCTATTTTGACTGGATTATAGATAAATTATAACCAGCCTGCACTACATAAGGTTGACTTTAATGGGCAACTTTTGAAATAAAATACCATGTTTAAGGCAAATAAGGACTTATCTTAAGAATTAATTTCCCTGATTGTATATTGGCAATTTATTAAAAAAAGTAATTTATAAAAATTAAATCGATTTAAAAAAAAATAACTCAAAATTATGAAATAGGTTAGTTTTAATTTCGGAAGTCGATGTCTTGGATCTGTATTTGTGGTCGTCCAAATCAAAAGGTACCTTATGGCGGAAATGAGTTATCTACAGAGCTGAAAACTACATAAATATACCGAACTATAGACCCAAGAACCAACCTTCTAACCACTACCGTTATTTTTTTACGAATTTTTGAAGTTCACTGATCGAAATTATAAGTTTCGAGAAAATCGCAATTTAAGTATGCCGTACAAAAACGTTATGTTTTAGTGTGAAGTTATGTAACTGATGGTATACTTTGATTGACTATGATTATTACTAATGGAAATTCTTACAATCCTTGCATAAACTTGTTTGTTGTGGGAACATATTAAAATGTCGATATAATATATGGTTTGAATTACAAGAAAAACGATTTGTTAGGTCTTGCCGCGATAAGGTTCCTAAACTTACTACTTTACTAAACTTTAGATGAATACAAAACTTTTTTAAATTGACTTTTCGAAAAGTTGAACACATCTACATGTAGTAAATACAATCATCTTTTTAAAAATACAGTTAATAGAAAAACGATTTTTTTGAGGTATTTTACAAATTTATTAATATCTCGGAAACTAGTTACCGCCATAAGGTCCCTTTTGATTTGGACGACCACATTTTATTTAGTTTTAGTTTTTTGCCACCGACTTCCGAAATTAAAGTTATTTCATAATTTTGAGTTAATTTCTTTTTGAAGTCTATTTAATTTTTTTAAATTACTTTTTATTTCGAAATTTTTAGTTTTAAGTAAAAACTGGAATATGTGTTTGTAATAAGTAGGCAATAGTTTTGTTGTAAATATTGCACTAGAGTTTGACCAAGGTTTTGAGATGTTTTCTCTTTGACCAGTGTTGCCAGTGACAGATAGTCAAATATAACATGAGAGAGCTCAAAAAGTAACATTTTCACGAGAAAAGTAACATTACCTTATTTTTTGTGGAAAACGACACTAATAATAACATGGCAATTTATTACTTAAAAAAAAGCTGTCCCCTTAGTGCCTACTAAAGAATCGTAATAACAAACTGAACTGAACCAACACGGATGCCACTACTAGGCCGTCGCTCACTCGCCTAAGTAAGCAGGATGGGTGATTTAGAAATTCACGCGAGTGAGTGAATATGCGATACGACAAACGACTCCAACTCCAACTCTTGATTAATGGCTTCTGTGGAACAAACACCACAATTTTGCCAATTTCACGTACTAAAATCCACTAAATGAAAAAATTAAATCTCTCTGACACGTGAGACAGCTCGCTACTGCGGCTGATGTGACTAGGACTACGAAAAACGAAGTGAAAGATTTTCGCGCTGTCGTTGCGTCAGAATTTGGTCACAAAATCAAGACAATCAAGTGCGCCAACATGACGAACGAAACCTTTCTTGTATGCGTTCCGTTTCAAGTTTATTTTTTGTTTTCTGAGAAATATTTTTTATTAAGTCTTAAAAGTAACATAAAAGTAACATTTTGAGGCGTGTAACATGGAGGTAACATGAGAGGGTCAAAAGTAACGTAAAATGTTACAAAAGTAACATTCTGGCAACGCTGCCTTTGACAATACACCCGGCCGTAGCTCGTATCAATACGTCAGGCTGTCACACTTACAGTATTAGTCCATATTTTGAAAATTGCTGAATCGATTTTGATGAAACTTGCATTGTTCCCTAAGTTGAAGTAAATGTAAGCCAATAAGAAAAATGGTCACGATCCGATTAATAGTTGCGGAGAAATGCGTGGACAAACATACATACAAACATCTATAAAATGTTGTATATTTGTTTGGAAGTCTTACTAAATTTGACAATTTAGTAAGACTTCCAAACAAATATGCAAATTAATGCGGTTCCAATAATATTATATATATACATACGTGTCGAATTGATAACCTCCTTTTTTTTGAAGTCGGTAAAAAACTGGCCAAGTGCGAGTCGGACTCGCACACGAAGGGTTCCGTACCACAATGCAAAAAACGCCGAAAAAAACATGTTTGTTGTATGGGAGTCCCCCTTAAATTTATTTATTTTATTCTGTTTTTATAGTATTTGTTGTTATAGCGGCAACAGAAATACATCATCTGTGAAAATTTCAACTGTCTAGCTATCACGGTTCATGAGATACAGCCTGGTGACAGACAGACAGACAGACGCACAGTGGAGTCTTACTAATAGGGTCCCGTTTTCACCCTTTGGGTATGGAACCGTAAAAATACCTTAGATATAAAGAGTTCCAAAACATCACGAGACATCATTTAAATCCCGACGTTTATTTTTTCAGCTCCCCAAAACTTGCCAACGTGAAAAATATTTGTAAGTATTTGATCATATTACCATCTGCTTCTTTCCCACGCCGAAAACTTCGGTACGCGGATCCTCGTATTGAATGAGGCTGAGTGAAAAACCTCTGAGAACGTGGTAGAAAAACAAGTTTTATTGAAAACATAATCAGCCTGTGGTGTTCCCACTCCTGGAACACAGGGCTTCTCTTAGTGAGAGGGAGTGGGCCGATATCCACCACGCGAGCCCAGCGCGGGTTGGTAGATGTCACATGTCTTCGAATTATTGCTTCTAGGACGGACTAGTTTCTTCACGATGTTTTCCTTCACCGTTTTGAGAGCAGAGATGATATGATGACACAAAGTAAAGCGCCCAAAGAGAGGCTTTTTGCTAAATAAAAACAGCCGCACAGGTCAATCGATCAGGTTAGGCTCCGCTTACCGCGGTTGGTCCGTGGATGGGTGATCATCTTTACCTACCAAGGACACTCCATGCCTCGGAAAGCGCGTTAAGGCGTTGGACCCCGCTGTCATTTGTGGATCTTTGACAGTGGTTACGGTCAAAACCCCGAAAATCTGACAACCAGTCTTTCCAAAGTGTATCGTATTACCCAGTAACTGGGTTGTGGAGGTCAGATAGGCAGTCACTCCATGTCAAATACTGGTATTCAGCTGCGTCCGGTTAAACTGGAAGCCGACCCTAAGTTAGTTGGCAGATGATGAGGTACTTCTGTATTAGTGGTCACCGCGGGAGTCATTCCTTTTCTAGCCCTGTCATTTTTCACAGAGTCCATCCACCGTTCCTTTGGTCTACTTTGGCATTACAAATTACAACCGTCCGCTTACACGTTCTGAAAAAAAAACTAACCATAAATCAAAACACAATATATTTTCTACGCGTAATTCATTTTGCAATATCTACAGGGGAACTGGGGAAGTAGTTTGTCGCTATATCCGACGACAGCGGAAGTACCGACAACGTGTACAATAGGATGCCGCGGCATGTGCCTAGCCGGCTCGGGGCGAACTTCGATAGCGAAAACTTTGTAAATAGTCGAAAGGCAAATTTAATTATCGTTTCTGTAGCAAAGTTCGCCTTGTATTTGGTTGTTGGGGAAGTAGGATTTTTGGATTGGTTGAAGATGGAATTTTCATTTGGAAAATGTTATTTTACAGCTGATAGAGAGCCAGAAAGTTTGTTAGATATCGTAAATTGTACTCTTCCATACTTTATAATCGCACGCATGATAAAACTGAACAAGTATCTTACTCTGAATTAAATCTAACTCCAAAACGTTTATAATCCAATTTTCCCCTGACGCACCCCAGTGTATTAACTAAACATCTATTAATCAAACCATGTCATTTTAATGAAAAAATGACAGTCACGATTACCTGTCAAAACTTTGCTTTGACGAGACCGACACGGGCAAGCCCTAAAAATTTCCGATACAGGGCGGAACGGAAATTTCACAGAAATAATTGCCTTGTCTGTAGTCTCACGCGAAGTCTACTGCGCAGGCGCGAAACAAACCCGCGCATGTCATCATGTCGAGTGAACCTCTCAATCCTGCCAAAAACAAATGCATTTCGAGTGTTCCTTTTTCGAAATTATAAATTCAAACGTTGTTCTTTTCTTTTTTCTTAACATCTTGCTTGTCTGTGCTTGTGTGGGCGTTTCGATCGATGTTCGTAAGTAATACTAACCGTATGACCTTTCCGTAGCGTGAAATAACCTAAAAATTTTTGGTTTCTGTCAATTCGTAATTGATTTCGTTATACTAATTTGATCCTTTAGTCGACAAAAGCTTTTTTAGAAGTGTGTTTTATTATATTAGAGTCTTTTTTTTGTGTGCAAACCTGTGTTTTAAAGCCATAATGAATAAGCTCTTGCACGTGCCATCTAACGTTTAATGAAGCGAACGAAGAGCTTATTATGGTGTTTTTGTCTATGAAAATAGAAAAAAGTCAACATAATGGCTATGCATAATGGCTTTTCTCCATCCATTCATTTCAATTATACACCGAATTATCCCAATGAAATGCTCTGAAAACATGTAAATAAAACGCATGCCTTATTCATAATTTTTAGCATCGATTTATAAAGGCTACACGAAATATACAGTGTATTTTACAGAATGAGATACATTTCAAATATACTAAAGTGTTAACATTTGCCATTAAACCTTTTACCCCATAAAAAATCAAAATTGTTTGTTGTTGTTACCCAAATTGGGCCACGTGGGTCACACTATCGTCCATCGCTCCTTTACTATAACAGCTATAGTTATTATACCATCAGTGGGCGTCGAAACGCCTCCAATATCGTCCATTGTGTACAGGGTCACGTTTTGGTGACGTTTACGCGTACATCGACAAGGTCATATAAACATTTACGCTATGCAGTGCGTACTAATTTATTAAATTTCTTGACATTTATGAGCGACGACAACATGAGGTGTACCGTGTAGGTAATTCGTCAAGATGTAGGTAGCACGAAGGCTACATTACAAAATAGAATAGATTGAATTATTCTCTTTGGTATACCTCCATATTTAAGATGGAGGTTTTTTTTAACGATGTTTCTGAAACGTGAAATATCGCCTCTTAAAAATCTTGCCGAACAGACGAGAGGATGCTCTCGTCTGTTCGGCAAGCTTGTTAAGTTCGGTAACAATAGAAAAAGTAATTGTGTATCATTAGCGACAGTAGTAGATTATTCACTAACGGGATAAAGTGGTGTCTTATTGTCGCGGGCGCTATTTTGAATCCTGAACGCAACGAAGGATTCTAGCACTGACTTAGTGAGCGAAGCGAGGGAATTAAGACTATAAACCTGAGTGCAGTGAGGGATTCAAGCTTGCCCAAGACGAAGACACCTTTATCCCCGAGAAGAATACTTTTCGCATCTACTGCAAGGTAATAACAACTAATTCGATTATCGAATTAATATAGTTTATGAAACTGTTAAATAACCGTGGAATACCTGGTTATGTGTAGTGTCACACATATATGTTTTTTTGCGTACTTAACTATGTGTTTCTATGTGTATGTGGAATTCCTTATTCGATCGAAGCATCCTAACGGCCGGGTGAATTTTAATACATGAGGAGTCTATGGACTCGTTTGGGTCGCGCGAAGATTGTAGGCTAAGTTTTGTTTTATACAAATAAAATGGCGGATTTTAGACGATGACAAAGGAAGGTTTTGAAAAAAAAAATTGTGCCATTACTATGTGGGGTATCAAAATAAAAGGCTTGAGGAGACGATTCCAAAAATATAACTCACTAAAAGGATTCAAATAAAAATAAAATTACAAAATCAAAACCCGACTGCAACTAAGATTCAAAACTAGCTCATTTTTCAAGCAGTCTGGTGCAGTTGGTGGCATCAAATCTGAGATTGAACTAAAATAATATACTTACTGCCTGTCGGATTTTTTTTATTTTTTCAATCTAATCTCATGCATTTTCATCAAAAACACGATAAATAATATCGTCAATGGAGCGTCAGCTTAAATCCAACATTCTAACGCGGGCGGGGGTATACGCGCCACACACAGCAACCGTCGGCAACGGCGACTAAAACCAATGAAGTAAGAACTCTTTGGTCGACTTGTACATTAAAAGAAAAACGTTTTTCTTTGGCTAATGTTTCCATACGTTTTTTCAGTTGACGTTCCAAATTCAAATCACATTAATGACACAGGTATCCAATCAGTGTCTCTGACGTCAAGTTGACATTAGTAGTAGTAAACCCAAAAATACTGTAAAATTCTGTTATTTAGCGGCATCCGGTTAGACTGGAAGCCGACCCCAACATGGTTGGAAAAAGGCTAGACAGACTGAGTCATTTCAGGCTGAGTGCTTTTTTAAACGGCACTTGCCGTGATAATGTGACAATTTAGTCATAAAATGACAATAATATCGCATTGTAGTTATATTAAACTACTTTCTGCCCGCGACTTCGTCCGAGTGAAATTTTTCCGTCCCATCGCATCGTCTGCCTGCGCTATAACTTCATTTTCGCTTAGCGCTTTCTGAATATTATTGTTTTTGTTCGGCTCCTAGCGTGATGTTTAATAGCTCATAGCCATTCTCAAGAACTGGGCTATCAAATGCAAAAAGTTTTTTCAAATCCGACTGATAAGTTCCAGAGATTAGCGCGTTCAAACAAACATTATTAGTTTGTACCTACATCATTTAGAATTTGGTTAATTTGCGAAAGTTGCCGCGACTGCTCTCGGCGTGTTGCTTTAGGCTGTTAGGTCTTTGTTGGAAGGATCGTACGTTCCCGCGACCCTTGGCGTAGATGAACACAGGATGACGGCCTTGAAAATCTACAGGCGGGGAAAATTGTTAAGCCTAAGAGCTGACTTTTCAATACTCAGGTAATCTGATTATTGAAAAACCTGTCTAAGTAAAACTGACACCTTACGCCAATTCGCTGTGTTATAGCCATTTCATAAAACTGTCAAAACATGACAGAAGAGACGGACAATACAAGTTGGTAATCAATTTCCATAAGAGGAAAGTATGCGGTCGGAGAGACTTTTGAAAAAGCCAAAATAAAAATTCATAATTAGAGGTTTGGCTCGAGCCTATTTCCTCCGCCATCATTGGACTAATTTAAAAGATATTTCATAAACCGAATAAGAAGGATATATTCTGTGCCCCTATGTTTTTTTATCATTAATAGTTGTCAACACTAGGCCTCTGTTGACAGCGGCAATTTTGAGCAATTTTGAGGGTTCTAGTGCTTATAAAAATAATGTTTCATCAAAATGGAAAACATGGGGACATACAAGTAGTTAATATTTATTATTCTGTTAAAAAACATTGCTTTATGATCATTAACCAGAAAGAAAACGGGCGAGAGCGTTTCTATGGAGAAACGAGCAACCGCATTTCCTCTTAATGATATAAATCTTAACTAAACTAACTTAATTCATACTTACGGAAATCTCGGAGACAATAAAATTGAAAAGGTTAGTCCTTCAAGATTTCCACAATCAATCCGAAGCAGTTCATCTCCATTTTTAAGCCAAGTATCACTCAATGGGCTCTCAGAAGTACAGACGCCAGCACATTAAGTTACTACAATCTATCAAATCTCTTTAATAGATTTTCAACTTTATCGCTGAAGCATAAGGTTGTAAGTTGATTGGGAAAATTTGACAGTTTCGGGTACCTTGATGTGCTGGCGTCTTACCTAGGTAAGGACGTATTTAAGCAGCAGTTATTTAAAGTGATGGCTTCATTGTTTGGTTTACTAATTGATGAAAACTTGTTGACGGTTTTAATGAAGAGCATTGTTGATGAACTGGGGGCCTAAAAAGGCCACTTTGGCAGAATCATAAAAAGATAACATTATGAATCACAAAAATGGTGAGGACAGTCAGTGTTTTTCTTTTTTTCGCTGCACTACGTAGGTATAATCAAAGAGATTGGGATTGGATTTGGATTGGATTGATTGGTATTTTAGCACAGACAAAAAAAATAACTGAATAATGCTTCACCAATGGGATTTGATACGATTAACTTAACAGTTAACTGTCCATTATGATTCATAATGTTATCCTTTTATGATTCTTCCAAAGAGGCCTTTTTTTTCGCGATTTCAGGTATGGTCCCATATGGTATGGTTGGTTGGTATGGTATGGTATGGTATGGTATGGGTGGTTTGGTATGGTATGGTTTCAGGTATGGTATGGTATGGTATGGTGGTATGGTATGGTAGTTTTTCATAATGTCGAGTACAATGACCTCTTAAGATATGGTTAATGTTTCACCAATAATCCTATATTTATTTATTGAGATAAAGAATTCGGTATTGAAGAAGTAGAAGATCTTAAATGTAATGAATGTTAAAGGCTCCTTCAAACAGGCGCAACACGACATGCGACACAAAGGCACCGCAAGTCGCGCAACGAGCGGTGCCTTTGAGTCGCGCGCGATTATATCGCGTGTCGCGCCTGTTTGTAGGAGCCTTAAAGCAGGTAGGTATAACAATGGATCGGATTTTAATTTACCACGGTTTAATTTATTAAACTTTCTAATCACCGAAAGTTAGTTGGAAAGTTTCGTGATGTAGACTCTGTGGTAGCATCTATTTAAAACGCCACATACGTACTCTGCATCACTCCTGACGTCTTACAAATCTACCATCGCCATGCAGAAAAAGCAAACATATATAACACCTGTCTGGTCGGAAGATCCACCATTTTATATGGAGGATGAGGCACTTTCCACCCTGATCTCAAGCTTCTATAACTCATTTGAAGGACAAATTAGGGTACAGTACATTGTTTCTACACGGAAATCTTAATCGTATAGAGTGTAAAAAGATGTCCTTTGTAGTCTTCCGTATAATAATAAACATTAAATATAAATGCCATTATAGATGAGATGTTCAGTTCCAGCGGTTGATGATGTAATAAAGAAATGTAATAAAAGGTAACTTAACCCAGCATTCGGACTATACTCACATAAAACTGCATCTTACGTGTTTAAGGTCCATTATCCCATTCCAAACTGGCTCATTATGCTCATCTAATATGTAGTTATGTTATCCACGTCGCCATTTTGAATTTATGTCACGCATTCTCGGAATTCACGTGAATCAAATCATTATAAAACAAGGAATATTATCTCTTTTCATAAAATAGCATGTAGTTAAAAAAAAATATAGCCCAATCATAAATTATTTGTTTTTGTCATTCATCATCATTTGTCAGTCATTTTTGACAGTTGTTATGGGTAGTTGGTAGTCCAAAAGTCTGACAGCCAGTGTTACCCAGTAACTGGGTTCTTGAGGTCAGATAATACAGGCTGACACTAAGCATCACCAGCATTTGATAAACTCACACGTAAGATGCAGTTTTAAGCACATACATATAAAACTGCATCTTGCGTGTATGTATATGGCCCATTCCATTATTCCACACTGGCCCATTACGTGATGCACTTCTATTAGTTAAGTATGTCATCTACGTCGCCATTTTGAATTTATGACTCAATAAATTTGAGTTTGAGACCGTTTGAGCATTTGATAGGTTCCGAGGTCGTTACCTAGGGGTACTAAAATTGTTTGCCTTTAACTTCGAATGACGTTAAAAGAAGAAACGCCTATTTGAAAGTTTTTATTTTGGGTGATCGATTGATTCAAGTAGGTATTATTGAATCCTGTTCAGTTTTACTGGTTACGCTGTTTATTTTATAATGATTGGCATATCATGTAATAAGTAAATGCTTGTTTAAAACCTATGGCATAACAATTTACTGAAATTGAAAGTTAAACTAAAGTAGGAGAGAGTTACTTACTTCATTTAAAATACATTTTTATTTACTTAGCGCTGATTTTTCAATAGTCAGGTAACTCGTAACTGAAAAATAATAATTTCAACGTGATAGCTTTTGTAAGTTCGATTCCCGCACGGAACAAGTATTTGTATTGCCTACAGGTAGTTGTTCCGGGTCTGGCTGTTTGTGTATGTGAATTTAAATGTTTGTAAACGCATCCACGATACAGGAGAAATTCCTAGTGTGGGGCAACGATTTAAAAAAAAAAAAAGCTTTTGTAAGTATATAAAATATGTCAAACCGTCATGTTTATTCTTCAGATAAAATGTTACTGACAAAGAAAGAAAGAAAAAGTATTTATTGCGGCTCGCACATTAAGATCACAAACTAAACTAAATAGTCAAAAATAAAAAACCGAATTATATTAAAAAAAGTTGTTAATTTTTACAAGCTTTTATTTAGCTTGCACTGTTCGTATGTATGTAAGTTGTAAAAATAAATTTAAGTGACACTATCATTTTGAAATATATATAAATTTTAAAAGCTTGAGGCACTGATGTACGGTGTCCGTTATACAACTGTACCTACTACACAATAACAGTGCCTCAAACGTTTAAAATTTATATATACATATCTATTTTAAAATGACAGTGTCACTTAAATAAATTTTTTTCTTTTTAGTTCGCGTTATTCTTTCTCTTTTAGGTTACGTTTTTATTCAAATAAAAGCTTGTTTTTAAAAACTTTTTTTATTTACATATCATTCTATATAATTTGGTTTTTTATTTTGACTAAAAATAAAAATGAAACAGAAAGTCCTATTCTGTCCTGTCCTGTCCTATTTTGCTACATACGTCATATATGGGAGGAATTTTAAAGACGTATTCACGTCTAAAACGACCTGGAAATCGGACCTAGGACGCCACGCTACGCACTCGCAGTTGCTAATCAGCCTGTCGATTCTGTAAAAATCTCACCGTGAAAACTTAGGTGAAGTGAGTTTGTTTTTGTTAGGAATTGACACTTTTGACAGGTCACTCCACGTTCACTTCACCTAAGTTTTCACGGTGAGATGGTTACAGAATCGCACTGCAGTTCCGTTTTTGTTACAAGCTGTATAATTCAGTTGTTTTACTAAATAACATCATAAATCTTATTTGTTGCTTTAGTAGTCTGGTTTCCAAATTGAAGTTGGAATAATTGTTGACTTTAAAACAAATTGTTCTGTTCAGCTGTGTACTTTGTTCACTGGGGAAGAAAATTCCCAATGCTATTTTGTAGTTCAACCGAAGACAAGGACAAAAGAACAACATATGAATGGATTACCTGGCGTTGTGAATGAGGCAATTTGCCTTTGTGTCTCTAAAATGAACGCATTGTAGCGGTCATACCCAGGATCTAACCTCCCTCCACTGAATTACTGTGCAATAGGTGCTGATATTCCACAGGTCGATTAGACGCTGTATTAAAAAATTTTGACATCTGTAATTTGTTTTATGTGAATAATAGAATGTTTCTTTTTATTAATGACATTTATTTTAGCATATTTCAATTGCATTTGTGTGTCTTAAGACAAAACATAGCGTACTATTTTATATGTATGACCTATTGTATACCTATGTTTCACAAAGAAACTTTATGATTATGACGCAAGGCAAATTTTGGAAATTTGTCTTCGATAATCTAATGACATAACATAAAAGAACACCACGTCTGGTTTCGCCGAAGTATTAGGTGTAACTATTGCCACTACCCACATTTCGCCAGATATGTTTGAATCCTATGTCATAGGGGACGAACCTTCGATCAATTATAACACTATAATCATCCGGGACTATAATAGATTGAGAATAGGGTAGTTGACTAAGAAAATATATTTAGTCCATCAGTTAGATTACTAAAAAATATTGTATACGTATTTTTTCTTTTGTCTGGCAAACAAAAAATTACGAAGATACAGCGCTTGGAAATTTCGTATGACGTCACGCCGTGCTACAAATTTTAGCACGTTATTACGTCAAAGCCCCCCACTCCTGAACTTTGATGTGATATATCTTTGTAATTTTTTATCTAATTGATAAAACAAAAAATACGTGTTCAATATTTTTTAATAATCTTACTGAGGGACTAAATCGAATCGATTTATTTTTACCCAGGCAACATCCCTATTAGGAACAAAACACGTTGCTTAAGTGGCTGCGATTGCATATAACTTGATTACAAACCTTAATTTTCAAATATAAAATTTATTATCGTTTGCAATATAAATATATTCAACTTTGTACGAAAAGAAAACGTATTTTTAAAATAAGAACAAAAATATTTATGGAAAAATGAAACGCAATTTCTTCATAAAGATTTTCGGCCGTTTTTGATGTGCTCATCCGAAATCTAGTACTATTGTCGATCGAAGATGTCAGAGAACTGTCATCAAAATAGTCACTGAGACAATAGTAACATTTATGTATTAACCTACTTCCTACTAATATTATAAGCGCGAAAGTTGTCTGAATAGATGGATGTTTGTTACTCTTTCACGCAAAAACTACTAAATGGATTTGGATAACATTGGGCACACAGATAGTTTATAACCAGGAATAACACATAGGATACTTTTTGTTCCGATATTCCCACGGGATCGAAACATATGCGGGTAAAACCACGGATCGCTGCTAGTCGTATATAATTTACGCTTAAAACTATAAATGGCGTGCATTAAATACTGTTTAGACGGTTAACAATGACTTCGCAACGCGTAAATCAAGTTTTTGCAGGAACAAGTGCCCTAATACTAAAAACAGCAATATATTTATCAAGCTTCTTATTCCTAAACGATTCCGAAATCGAGACTCACACAAAAACACCCCGTTTAATTCCTCTTGGGGTACTAAGTAACCCCTATCACCGACAAAGCCCGGGGTTGTTGGCACCCCGCCAATTTGTCCGGGTTGGATTAGCGGTTACAGTTGTAAACTCCACTAGCGGGATTATTTCGAATTCCTCTTTATTGTGGAAAGAAAGGAACGTTATTTATTCTGAACTTTATTGTATTGTATTGTAATAGAACTTTATTTTATTTGTATTGTATTCTTGTGGAATACTTAAGTTTTTTTAATTTCAAGCAGAAGAAGTATTTGTGAAATAGACGACCTGGGAAACACTATTTTGCTTACTTCTAACATTTGTATAATATAGAGTGGCGAGTAAAATACAGTACATAAAATAGTACAGCAGTTATTACAAGTGGTTATCAGTCTGTTAAAATAATAAAACTAACAATTTTACTAAGGCCTGATTTTTCAATCGACAGATAACTTTTATTCGTGGAATAAAATTGACGTCTGATAGATTTTGTATGGAAGAACTGTCAAAAATTTAATATCTTTCCTCCGATAAAATTAACTGGCGTTGGAAAAATCGGCCCTAAAAATAGTAATCTGAATTTTCCAAACAAAACAAAATTGGCACGAATTAAACCACCTTTGATAACTAGACACGCGCGGGGCGATGGTATCCACAATTCAACACAAACTTTATGGTATTGTTACCAAGTAATCACAAATTAAGTTTAATTTTGTTAGATACTCAAACGAAAAAAAAAGGTTCCACGGCTAAAATGTTAACTGTTATTAATTACTTAAATTGTGTTTGTTTAATTTGAACCTTATGTTTTAGCGATAAAGTTGAAAATTTGATTAAAGAAATTTGAAAGATTGTTGTAGCTTGATGTGCTGGCGTCTGTACGAAGCCCTCTAATTAATGATACAAAGAGTAAATATTTATACAAAAAAAAAACAAGAGCTGTAGATTTTGTAAATAATAAATAAATAACACAAAAAGTAAATTTACATCCATTAATCTTCAGATAAACTAATAAGGTCTTCGATCTGGCTCGATCGTCTAGTGGTCGCAAGTGCTACAGCTGAGCTGACAAGTAATGAGGTTACGTCTGGCGCAGATTGAAAAATATTTATTTTTTTTATTTGCTATTATTTACTCATTATTTATTTATTCCTGTAACTGGCCGTGACATCACAGCGGGCCCTATCAGAATACCAGCGCTGCAACATTTATTTTTTAAATGTCGAAGCATCATGCTGAGATGGTCTCGTATAGGACTTTCTGTTTCATTTTCCTATTGTAATTTTTTTTTAATATAACTTGGTTTTTTATTTTGCTGTATTTAGTTTAGTTTGTGATCTTCCTGTACGAGTCGCAATAAATACTTTTTCTTTTCTCTCTTTCTTTCTTTCTTTCTGAGCAAGAGGTGTTGGTTCGGTTCCCAGGTCCGGCAAAATGTTATTGGTTTTTACCCGACTACGGCGAAGCAAAAAAGGTTATGATTTTGTGTCTATCTGGAATTTCTCAGTAGCAGCTTCGAGTACCGATTAGTGCCTGGTTAATGGCAATCAACTGTGGGTACCTACTTACCACCTTTATAATATACGCGCCGCACTATGTAGGTACCATTTTGTTGAAACTCTGATGTGTATTCTCGACATCCGTGTGTCACTAACGGAATGGAGCAGAATATCAGCGTCAGGTATTGTACCTGGCATATGCTGAGCTGGACTCCCATTTGGTGCAACCATAAGACACACACCGCCCGCAGTAGTGATCGACGTTATAGATGTTTATGAGCTAGGTGTCTATGGTTCAATTTATCTTTTTAATCTTTGTTTTTTTTTTTTCAACTTTTTTGTTGTTTTTAATACCTGTATTGTGTCTTTTGTTGCACTAAATAAACGTTTTATCTATCTATCTATCTATCAATAGGGTCTAGCCGAAATGTGAAAAAATAAAACATACTCTTCTGCCCAACTCTTCGGGGACACGAGGCGTACCCACTGCTGGGACACAGGCCTCCATTCGGTGAAAGGGAGAGGGCCGCAATCCATCACGCGGGCCCAGTGCGGGTTGGTAAACGTCACATGTCTTCGAGTTTTTGGTTCTAGGACATGCCGGTTTCCACACGATGGTGTGGTGTTATGTAATAAGGCCTTTGTTAGGCATAGGTGTTAGGGGTCCTTAAGGGATCTATTCCTTTAATATTTAGTATCAGAATGAAAAGAGGCTCTTCTAGCTAACTAACTACCTACTTTAACTCTACTGAGAAATACTTTGGTTATTGGCTAATATTGATAATTTATAATATATATTTATTAGTCATCATCATCTGCCTAGCCTTTTCCAAACTATGTTGGGGTCAGCTTCTAATCTAACCGGATGCAACTGAATATTATAAGGCATTTATAATATATATTATTAGTCATCATCATCTGCCTAGCCTTTTCCCAACTATATTGGGGTCAGCTTCCAGTCTAACCGGATGCAACTGAATGCCGGTATTCTACATGGAGCGACTGCCTACCTGACCTCCAAAACCCATTTACTGGGTAATACGATACCCCTTGTTAAGACTGGTTGTCAGACTTTCGGGCTTTTGATTACCCGTAACGACTGTCAAAGATCCGCTAATGGCAGCCGGGACCAACGGCATAACGCGCTTTCTGAGGCACGGAGGGGTCTCGGCATGTAAAGATGGTCACCCATCCACAGACCAACCGTGGCAAGCGTAGCACAACCTGATCGATCGACCTGTGCGGATTAATGTATAAGTAATTAGTATATATTAGTATATTCTAGATTGCATAGATATACGTGGGATACTCAGAAAGTTTTGCGAAAATAAAAAATATGTTCTGTAATTTTTTAATTAAATCTTTTAATGAATGTACCAAAATTTTGAATTTTAAGTACAGCCAAGAATACAAGTGTGAAAGGATGAGTAGGTAACTAAGCCCGTACACAGAACGATAAAAAAGATGTGATGATGATGTGTGCTTGTGTGTGTGTGATGGTGTGTGTGTGATGTGTGGTGTGTGTATGTGTGATGATGTTGTGATGTGTGTGTGTTGTGTGTGATGGTGTGTGTGTGTGTGATGTGTGGTGTGTGTATGTGTGATGATGTTGTGATGTGTGTGTGTAGTGTGTGATGGTGTGTGTATGTGATGTGTGGTGTGTGTATGTGTGATGATGTTGTGATGTGTGTGTGTGTGTGTGTGTGATGTGTGTGTGTGGGTGTGGTACTGAAGTACCGTTTACTTGGTATAAAAACAAAGAGCCGGACGTTTTGTTTAAAACTACGTGTACCTACGTTTTAAATGTGTTCATTTTTAAAAAGTTCAACAGGTTTTTTTAAAAGAGAGCAACTTTTTCATTTAGACCAGTATTCCAACTTTGTAACACTGGAAACGTAAAATATTTGCTCAAAAGCACATTGTGACGATAGGCAATGTTACCTATACCTACTTAAAACATCACACATTTTTGACGCAATCGGAGCTAATTGCTAAGCTGCATTTGAACTCGCAAAGCTCGAGTGGGTCGCTCCAGAATTTTTACAAAGAACAAAGTACTTTGATATGTACTAAATACCTGAGTATTTTGTAAGTGTACATAGCAAACAAGTAAGGAGAAGCCTTTTGCCGGTATTCTTTCTTGAAAATTTCAACAATATAATATTCCTGAGTCGTTTCCATTGTGAAGCAATATGGCTGGCTCCTTCAAAACTTTTGGTTTTCAAATCTAATTTCGGAAGGCTTTATTATGATTTTCTTTCGGGCTTGTTATTTTCATTTCATGAATAAAAGGTTGACGAAAGTCCATGTTAGCCTAATGATGTGGAATCAAAATAAATATAACATAATTTTATTTGATCCAAGCAGGTTTAGATGTTATGAGTACCTATATAATTTTTTTATAACATTTATAGTACAAAAAATAACGACTGTTGAATTTATACTTACTTATAATAAAGCTGAAGAGTTTGTTTGTTTGAACGCGCTGATCTCTGAAACTACCAGTGGGATAAAAAAAAATCTTTTATAGAGGAAGCTTATAAGCTATTTAACATCACGCTGCAATGCCAAGGAATCGAGCAAGACGAATAAAAGTCAGAAAGAACGCCAAGCGAAAACGAAGTGGTAGCGTGGGCGGGCGACGGGATGCGATGCGACTCGGTGGGCCGGGGGCCGAAATTTCACGCGGACGAAGTTTCGGGCAGAAAGACCAAATCGGCTTGTTATAAGAGACATCTTGAAAGGTTCATAAATCCCCAGACATTTACTGCGTGGCACCATTAAAGAAATCAACAAATGTTTTTCAGGCCATTATCGGAAAAACTATAATTGTTAACAGTCTTCTCAGCATTCATTTAGACAAAGATGTTAAACGAAGCTTTTATTTTGTTACAGATTTTGACACAGATAAAATTTGGAGCGTCGCCGCGTCGATGCCATAAAGTTGACATTTTAAAGCCAAAATAAATTGGTATCCGCAGTTTACAACGGAGGGAAACACGGTACGATGAACGGAACTGCCGTAAATTATACGGAACTGTATATAACGGAGAAATCTCACAACTTGACGCCAGACGGTCTGCCTCCTATGCACAGCGGATATGAGAACATCATTGACAACAAATGGATCCAGTCTACTTTCTGCGTCATTTACACCATTATTTTCGTTCTTGGACTGCTCGGCAACCTGTTAGTATGCTTCGTGGTCATCAGGAACAAAGCCATGCAGACTGTCACCAACCTCTTCATCAGCAACTTGGCTCTCTCCGACATCTTACTTTGCGTGTTCGCCGTCCCTTTCACACCGCTGTACACATTCCGTGGTGCTTGGAGTTGGGGTTCCCTCTTATGCCACATAATGCCTTTCGCACAAGGATGCAGCGTATACATATCCACGTTGACGCTTATGTCTATAGCTATCGATAGGTTCTTTGTAATCATTTACCCATTCAGACCACGGATGAAGATTGAGACTTGTTTGGTCGTCATCGTTATGATTTGGACTTTCTCTGTGACCGTGACGATGCCATATGCTATTTTCATGACGTACTACGATCTAGATATTGGCAGGTTTTGTGAAGAGACGTGGCCGTCTGAACGATTGCGGCGAGTGTTCGGCTCAGTGACGTCTGTATTGCAATTCGTGCTGCCATTTGTTGTGATTGCTTTCTGTTACACGTGCGTCAGTTTTAAATTGAATGACAGAGCCAAAGCGAAGGCTGCCAGTAGCAAAAATTCTCGCAAAGAGGAGCTAGACAAAAATAGAAAGCGACGAACGAACCAGATGTTGATAGCTATGGTCACGATATTCGGATTGTCGTGGTTACCTCTGAATGTTATAAACTTATGCAATGACTACTACATGTATGCTATACACTTGAAGTATTACTATTTGATATTCTTTATGGGACACGTTATAGCGATGTCCTCGACTTGCTACAATCCTTTCATTTATGCTTGGATGAATGAAAACTTCCGTAAGGAGTTCAAGCAACTGATTCCTTGTATCGATTCCTCTGCAAACTTGAGGGGTAACATCCCATTAGATCAGTTGGGAGTTGGTCCTTCTGAGAAGACTTTCAATGGCAATACGACGACTGATAGTTACCTGGGCTCCAGTTCTCAGAGGGCGACGTCTTTCAGACATAAAAGGAAGCCTAGCGCAGCCGCAGACGTAGAAAAAAGCGGCGTGGAATTGAATGAAGATTTAATGAATATAGACGTGAAACATTGTCATATTTCAACAAGCTATAACCTTAGAAGGGAGTCGGTGAAATTGAGGCTTATCAACGAGGAGTCATTTGACGGGACGCCGACACAGAGTCAATTCTAACGGTTGATGTCACGGGTGAGCATTTCTTTTTGTTAATTTTGTTCGGGCGTCGACAAAAAAAGGTGCTTTGATCCCTTGTAATTGCCTTGCTAAAGCTTTTTCTCGCGAACTCGTAATTCTTATCGGGCATTTTCTTGTACTAGGAGCTTTGTTAAGGTATTAAGACCTCCATCTGTTTGCGTCTCAAGTAAATAATAACAAGGTTAAATGTCAAAATGTTTTGACATCATGCAAATCTGGTGCGACCTTTTTTCATGACAACCTTTTATTACATTGGCATAAATATTTTTTGCTACTACATACTTTATTATTCTTTACTTTGAAGTTTTGTTGCCAGAATTGCTCATAATATAATGAAAATTATATATAATAAGCTCCTGTGTATCGGCGAGTTTTGTTTTATTCGCAATAACAGTTTCTAGATTCACAACCCTCAAGAGAATTGACATTTTGCTGTATCACGTAAAATAACATGATATGGTATCGATCCTTTAGTCCCATAGGAAATATATAAGGTGGAGATGACAATACAACAATAAATTAAACTGCGTAAGTATGAAGTACCTAGTCTGCATACGATAATTCAACCAAAACTATCTAATAGCTAGTCAAAGATAGGCATAACCCATGTCGGCGCATCACTACTATATAGTTTCTTTGAACAAATCACTTTTTTAAATTTTAAATTTCGATTTTATTTGATGGATTTATTTGATAGTTTCGAAATACTCCTATGCATTAGTATTACCAGTGTGTGAGAATTGGATGTAATTACTTGGTCCGTAGTCTTTACTTTAATATCTGCATTTGTTATCTGTGTTTTTGATACTCTATGACTCTCGAATTCTTTGTGTAATAACGTGTGCCTCACTTAAATTAAAACGAAAGTATTTAATAAATATACCGAGTTTTATTAATATATAATACAGTGTTTGCGTTTATTGTCGTTTGGTCGTCTCCGCATTGTATTACACAAATTATAGATAGTGTCTTTTTTTATTACAAATTTTTTTCTTATTTTAATTGTATTTTGATGTGAAAACTTCTTTAGGCGCGTTGGGCATTTTTTGAGATGGGAAAAAACCATTGAACTCGCGACACTGTTACCGTAACCGACACCTCTGTTTTAAGTTTTGGCCATTATAAAGACATCAACGCGCGGTACATTTTCTTTGGAAAGAATGACCTTCAAACATTCTATAAAATTACTATGCTTTTTTAAGTTTTTACTTGTGTCGGCTGTTTTTTTATCTTATCGTATGCTGCACTAGTTGACGACACGTCAAATCCGGCTGTCGTTGAAAACCAGCGTTGGGGATATATCTCGCCTATGGTCTTGGCTTTATGTTGGGCGATGGCCGTTTTGCGTAGACGTCACGCATATTTTTACCAACTTGTTTTTTTTTGTGATTGTGTTCTTTCTCCGCGTCATGTTTTACCGCAAATAGACGTATAGACGTATTTTCTTTCTTTCTTTTTATTAATATTGCTCTTTCTTTCTCAGGTGCGACGATGGAGGCGTTCCCAACTTTGAAAAATAAATGAGAATCATAAATATATATATTAAGAGTACCCGATATTTTTGGAGTGAATTTATTTTTTACTGAAATTATCTTTACTATTGCACAAACGACTACTGAATTACGCTTATCAATTTACTAACCTTTAGATAAAAATAATTATTATTTTAATTTTAAATCAATTAACTCATTCTTGATCAACATGTGTTGACCACGAAGGTCTTTTATGAATGTGTGAACATTTATGAAAATTTTCATATTTTCGTGAATAGTCCCCAATGCCTTTTAATACTGCCACAATGGTGTCCCTAGATTTTGCTTAGAGTTATTAATGGTCGATCTCAAAAACAAAAGCTTATCGCAAAAGGATTCATATGTACGGACGCCAGCACATCAACCTACCACAATCTGTCAGATTTCTTTAATAGATTTTCAACTTTATCGCTAAAGCATAAGGTTCAAAGTTGATTGGGAAAATTTGACAGTTTCGGGTAGCTTGATGTGCTGGCGTCTGTACCTAATAATGAGTGAGTGACAATCAAGACCAGTGGCTAAGTAACTATAGCCGCACGGATCGATCGACTAGGTAAGCTACGCTTGCTGGGTGTGTAATATATGGCATGATAACAGATAGTATAATATCTCTTGAAATAACGTTCACATGATATAATTTTCATATGCTATAAAAACGTATAACCTAATTTCATTTTATCGAATATTATAATTATTTCATATAACCTTCTTTAGCTCTAATAACATTTAGTATAACGTTCAGTTGACCTAATTTTCATATTAACTAATTTTCAGCCAAAATAATTAATAAGTAAGTAAATATCTGGAAACATCATATTGTTCATATCAGTTTTGCAAAAATATACAAAACAAAGTAGACGTTTCTAAATTATATTAAACGTTACTTATATAGATTTTGAATTATATACTAATTGAATATTAATTCAAATGTGCATTAAACAACCTGTAACGTTAAATGCGCAAAACCACTTAAGAGGTCAGTGGTGCCGATTCACTTGTTCACAAACTAAACCAAATTTAAGTTTAGTGCATCTTTTTCTATCTATTTGATTAGGAAAATGACAGAAGATAAATTTTAGTTTAGTCCTGTCAAATAAATCAGCGCCTGACACTACTCCATACAAGTTTAGACGTGATAAAAAACTTGTCTACTAAAATTATGTCAATTTACGTCAGGCGCTGATTAATTTGACAGGACTTGCCTAAAATTTATCTTCTGTCCTTTTCTTAATGACATAGAAAGAAAAAGATGCACTGAACTTAAATTTAGTTTAGTTTGTGAACAACAGAATCGGTACCAATGTCCATTATACCATATAAAATTAGGTAAAATGAAATATTATCAATAATTTATTATATCATTTCATCGTTGTATTAGAGAAAAGGATATTAAATGAAATTAGGTCATATGATCTTTTGTTCATTAGAACTTTTGTTATTATATCAAACGTTACACACCCACGCTTGTAGCGGTTGGTCCGTGGATGGGTGAGTACATACTAAGACCCCTCCGTGCCTCAGAAAACACGTTAAGTTTTTGTTGGTCCCAGCTGTCATTCGTGGATCTTCGACAGTTGCAAAGGGTCGTCAGAAGCTCAAAAGTCTGACAACCAGTCTTACCAAGGGGTGTCGTGCTACCCGGTAACTGGCCTGTAGAGGTCAGATTGGCAGTCGCTCCATGTAAAATACTGGTATTCAGCTGCATCCGGTTAGACCGGAAGTCGACGCCAACATAGTTGGAAAAAGGCTATGCACATGACTAGTGACATTCAAGGTGGCGTTAGTTCTGATTTTGGCCACACGGCAAAAGCTCGTTATACGACTAGACATACCACCGAACACGCTTTTGTTTTTGCAATGTCAGTTGTCCAAACTGTGCTTTATCTGTAGGTGTAGATAGAAGGAATCCGATAGTAAGTTTATAAAGGATACTGATTTACCTACTTTAAAAACAGATGAGTTGAAAACAAACTATGAGCGGGGTCGGGTACGTATTGCAATATCTAAAATTAAAGAACTAACGTAAAATAATTTACGTTAGTTCTTTTAATTTTAGATATTGCAATACGTACCCGCGGGGTCACTTGAGTGAGATCCAAAGTGATCTTAGCAACCTAAGGAATCCTTTAGCGATAAGTGATTGTTGTCGAGATCAGACATTCGATTTGTAGGTACTATAGATAATACCTAGACCCGTAGCCTTAGTAGATAAGTCTTAAAGAAGGGCCCCAGACCTATAGAATAAATTAGTTCGACTAATGCTTCTTTTCAGTAATACTTAGCGACAACTAAATGAACGCAAAGTGCGCCGTTGGATTTATAACTCGGCGTTCTTCTTCTTAGCGTAGCATAATCAGCATAAAATCTTCCCACTGCTGGGACAAAGGCCTCCTCTCAGTGAGAGGGAGTGGGCCGTAATCCACCACGCGGGCCAATGTTCGGCTTAGTAGATGACATCACATGTCTGCGAATTTTTGGTTGTAGGACATGCCGATTTCCTCACGATGTTTACCTTCGCCGTTTTGAGAGCAGTAGTTATGAATTAATTTACACTAATTAAAGCGCCTGACTCGGTTCGAATCTACAACTCGTAAGTCGCGGCAGTTACCACTGAGCCACCGCTGCTTTTCCATTGGAAATTTAAATAGAGTCACCCCAGAATTTAGCTACAAGTTTGGCACCTTCAGTGGGGTCCATCAGTTCCTGTCACGAACAGGCAACAGGACCCGCTGGACATGATATTAAGTGCCTCATTGTTTGTGGAACAGCACAATAAGTACACTCCAGGGCGGACTCATCTGTGAATCTCGACTTTTGGCGCTGAGTCGAATGTTGAAAATTCAATGGCGTGCTAAATTGTTTATGAAGATGTTTAGGTGTCATTGAGTGTTAGTGAAAATAAACATACAAATTTTTCATTTATTGTTCCTAAAGGCACAAGTTTGTAGACGATATTCCTTGTCTAAATAATTATATTGTATTAAATAAAGAATACAATCTTGTAAATGGTGTAAACTATGACGTTCTTTATGTTATGCAAAATTAATAATTTAGAGTTGTAATTTAGATTTTAGGGTTTGGAGTAAGGTTTTTACCCTCAAGTATTTAGAGCACAAAGGCCAAAGTCCAAAGATTTGAATCGCTAGAGTTGCCCTCACCGTACTCAGTCACGCGAAAATGTGTCCATACTGAGAATAGTAAGCTCTCACACATTATTAAATAGCGTTTCCATCACAATCAAGTTAAGATACTGCGTCATTGTGTGTCAGAGATGTCAAAATGTCACAGAAATGCGACTATCTTTTGGTACAAATCTAACGATTTAATTCTCCTAATAATCTTAATCTTTTCCTAAGTCCCTTTACTTAAGTCTAAGTTAGTATTAATTTAGCATAATATTAAGAGCAAGTTAATTACGTGTTAAATCTTATGAATTTTCTTAGTGTCTATGTATTTTAGAGATAAATAATAACACTGGCTTAATTTTATATCGTTTTAAACTGAGCTGTAAATGAATATTATGGCACGATATGTTTTTGTTTCAAATTAATATTTATACTTATATTAAACTTCTCTTAATTTAATTTACTTTTAAGTAAGTATGTACCTATTGTATTATATTTTATTATGTCAATATTTTAGTTGTTTGTGACAGTTATCTATGATATTTTTATTTTCTAATTACTTATCGTGATAGTTTGTATATTACGAATATACACATGTCTATGTATGGGTACATAATTCATGTCAATGAAGATAACAGGGATTTCTAAGATATTGACGTATATATTTAATTTTTAATTTTCTTATTCCTATGGTATTGCACACAATCCCAATGATGAGAGTGTTTACTTAACAAATTATGATATATATAGATCTTATGTCAAAACTGACAGATGTCAAAAATGACACTTGCTGTCATACGATAAAAAAATAATATCTAAAATTACCTAACTTTTGTATGGAGTAAATTGTTTTAAATTATGACTAGTTAATAAGTATGTGTGCGATTCTAGAGAATACAGTGTCAAATGTTAATGTGAGTCAATGTTAAGCAATATGTCTAGACGTAAGGTAGTTAGCCATTTTAGAATTTCAATATATTTTATGTCCATCAAAGCACAATTTTTCAAGATTTTCTACCTGCTGCAGATTATATTTGGATTAAAAATTAATAAAATCGTTATCAAAATATTTATAGTTTCGCAGAAACAAATGTTAATACCTATTCAAGATGTTTCCTTTGTTTAATTCCTTGTCAAAAGACGCCAGGACAATGAAATTGAACAAGTGTAACTTTAAAAATAATGATAATTATTTTTAAGTGGATATATCATGTAATTTTTATGCCCTGACAGCTTGTCAAAAGGAATAACATGAAATAGGTTATATGTATATAGAATTTAAAATATTTTTCATCCCCCCATCTCGGAAAGAGTATTTTTGCTCTTCGATATCTGAGTGCAAAAGCTGTTTTTATCCGCTAGAGGATAAAGTAAATTGAATTTAGAACATCGTGTGCACTAAGTTTGTGAATTCAAAACATCATTAAACCTATTTACTTCTACCTCCATGGTGCCGAATTTATCATACAACTTTTTTTTAATTTTTTAAAAACTCAGACTCGGAACCTTCTTGGTGTACTTTTTTTTTAATTTGCTTTGCGCGCGCAATTTTCTTTTCACGTCATATTGTTAAAACCTTAGGTTAAAAATAAAAACAAGAAACTTGCAAACAAGTGAAAAATCTAAAATGAGTGAATCTAGCGACGACGAAGTTTATTTGACGCCAACAGAATTGACTGAAACTGTAAAAAATGCGCAAATGAGCTTTCTCCCTCAACAATCACGCGAGAAGTATTTGAAACAGTACGATATGTTTAACACGTGGCGACTAGCTAAAGGAGCCAAAACTTTATCAGAAAACGTTTTGCTGGCATATTTTATTGAATTATCCGAGACCAAGAAATCAAGCACTCTATGGAGTACGTATTCAATGCTAAAAGCAACAATAAAGATGAAAAAAAACATACATATAGACACCTATCCTAAATTAGTGGCGTTTTTAAAAAGAGCCTCATCTGGTCATCAACCAAAAAAATCGAAGGTTTTCACAGCATCTGAAATTGAAAAGTTTCTTAACGAAGCACCTGATTCCGTATATTTGGCGGCAAAAGTAAGTCAGTTGCACATTCAGTATCTACTATTAATTAACTAGGTACTTAACATAATCCAATACGTACTTAGTTAGTGTTGATAGGCATAATTATGCATGCATATCAATTTTATTAATTTATCTACTACAATACTCTTTACGTTACAGGTTGTTCTTATTATTGGTATAAACGGAGCTTGTCGAACTAATGAACTAACACAACTTAATGTCAAAAACATTGAGAAACATTCAGATGACTTACTATTAATTAATTTACCCAATACAAAGACAAAAAGAGACCGCAACTTCGTCATTCGCAAGGAATACCTAACAATTGTTGAGAAATATGAAGCCTTACGCCCGCCTAACACTCCAATCAATCGATTTTTTCTACAATATCGCAACGGAAAGTGTGTTAGACAGCCTATGGGTGCTAATAAAATTGGCAGTATCCCACGAGAAATAGCAACATTTCTTGAACTTCCAGAACCCCTGTTGTACACGGGTCATTGTTTCCGACGAACTTCAGCCACACTTTTGGCCGATTCAGGAGCTGATCTCCTGTCCCTTAAGCGCCATGGAGGCTGGAAGTCCAATGCGGTCGTAGAGGGATACATAGAGGATTCCATCCAAAATAAGTCTAAAATATGTAAAGGCATCGTAGGAGCCATTAAACTGAAAGAGCCTCAGTCAGATCCTTGGACTGGCCCTTCTACATCAAAAATGAGCCGTTACGAAACACCTATCAATCGCCCTCTCTCGCCAACATTTACACCAAGGGAATCCGAAGAATCGGTACAACTATTAAGTATGACAGATAGTTTACCGAAAAACAGTACACAAGTCACTAACACCAACATTACAGTACCTAACAAAAATATTACACTCAACATAAGTAACTGTAGCAACGTTACTTTCAATTTTTCTTAATTATACTTAGGTATTATTTGTTGTAATTTAAAGATTATTCTGTAAAACTTACCTATCATAATGTAATTAATACCTAAACTGAAATAAAAGTATCTTGTGATTGTAAATGTTTCTTTTTTTTGCATTTACTCATTTCCTCGCTGAGGTGGGATGAAAAATTACGTGTTGCACTCGAGTGCAAAGATTTTTCACCTCGTGCTCTTTTGATTCCCTCGCTAACGCTCAGGATTCTAAATTTTGAATCACTCGCTGCGCTCGTGATTCAATTTTAGAATCCTTCGCTTGCTCGGTCATCAAAATTGAGCACGCGGTTAAAAAGCAACTTTGCACTCTTGTATAACAAATAACTATTTCATCCCCCCATCTCGGAAAGAGTATTTTTGCTCTTCGATATCTGAGTGCAAAAGCTGTTTTTATCCGCTAGAGGATAAAGTAAATTGAATTTAGAACATCGTGTGCACTAAGTTTGTGAATTCAAAACATCATTAAACCTATTTACTTCTACCTCCATGGTGCCGAATTTATCATACAACTTTTTTTTAATTTTTTAAAAACTCAGACTCGGAACCTTCTTGGTGTACTTTTTTTTTAATTTGCTTTGCGCGCGCAATTTTCTTTTCACGTCATATTGTTAAAACCTTAGGTTAAAAATAAAAACAAGAAACTTGCAAACAAGTGAAAAATCTAAAATGAGTGAATCTAGCGACGACGAAGTTTATTTGACGCCAACAGAATTGACTGAAACTGTAAAAAATGCGCAAATGAGCTTTCTCCCTCAACAATCACGCGAGAAGTATTTGAAACAGTACGATATGTTTAACACGTGGCGACTAGCTAAAGGAGCCAAAACTTTATCAGAAAACGTTTTGCTGGCATATTTTATTGAATTATCCGAGACCAAGAAATCAAGCACTCTATGGAGTACGTATTCAATGCTAAAAGCAACAATAAAGATGAAAAAAAACATACATATAGACACCTATCCTAAATTAGTGGCGTTTTTAAAAAGAGCCTCATCTGGTCATCAACCAAAAAAATCGAAGGTTTTCACAGCATCTGAAATTGAAAAGTTTCTTAACGAAGCACCTGATTCCGTATATTTGGCGGCAAAAGTAAGTCAGTTGCACATTCAGTATCTACTATTAATTAACTAGGTACTTAACATAATCCAATACGTACTTAGTTAGTGTTGATAGGCATAATTATGCATGCATATCAATTTTATTAATTTATCTACTACAATACTCTTTACGTTACAGGTTGTTCTTATTATTGGTATAAACGGAGCTTGTCGAACTAATGAACTAACACAACTTAATGTCAAAAACATTGAGAAACATTCAGATGACTTACTATTAATTAATTTACCCAATACAAAGACAAAAAGAGACCGCAACTTCGTCATTCGCAAGGAATACCTAACAATTGTTGAGAAATATGAAGCCTTACGCCCGCCTAACACTCCAATCAATCGATTTTTTCTACAATATCGCAACGGAAAGTGTGTTAGACAGCCTATGGGTGCTAATAAAATTGGCAGTATCCCACGAGAAATAGCAACATTTCTTGAACTTCCAGAACCCCTGTTGTACACGGGTCATTGTTTCCGACGAACTTCAGCCACACTTTTGGCCGATTCAGGAGCTGATCTCCTGTCCCTTAAGCGCCATGGAGGCTGGAAGTCCAATGCGGTCGTAGAGGGATACATAGAGGATTCCATCCAAAATAAGTCTAAAATATGTAAAGGCATCGTAGGAGCCATTAAACTGAAAGAGCCTCAGTCAGATCCTTGGACTGGCCCTTCTACATCAAAAATGAGCCGTTACGAAACACCTATCAATCGCCCTCTCTCGCCAACATTTACACCAAGGGAATCCGAAGAATCGGTACAACTATTAAGTATGACAGATAGTTTACCGAAAAACAGTACACAAGTCACTAACACCAACATTACAGTACCTAACAAAAATATTACACTCAACATAAGTAACTGTAGCAACGTTACTTTCAATTTTTCTTAATTATACTTAGGTATTATTTGTTGTAATTTAAAGATTATTCTGTAAAACTTACCTATCATAATGTAATTAATACCTAAACTGAAATAAAAGTATCTTGTGATTGTAAATGTTTCTTTTTTTTGCATTTACTCATTTCCTCGCTGAGGTGGGATGAAAAATTACGTGTTGCACTCGAGTGCAAAGATTTTTCACCTCGTGCTCTTTTGATTCCCTCGCTAACGCTCAGGATTCTAAATTTTGAATCACTCGCTGCGCTCGTGATTCAATTTTAGAATCCTTCGCTTGCTCGGTCATCAAAATTGAGCACGCGGTTAAAAAGCAACTTTGCACTCTTGTATAACAAATAACTATTTTCTTAAAGAATTTTCATAAAAAATATTAGGTATTTATTGAAATTACTGTAAGCAAGAAACACATTCTCTTAATTGTAAATTATTAAAATTGAATAATATGGACTCCAAAATTAACTTAAAATCCTTAGACTGAACTTAAAAAGTGATTTAAATAAGGATTTGCATTTACTAGGTTTTTGATTTTTATTTCGCAAAAGATGTTTAGTATCAGCCGTAGTTGCTCATTTAATAAGTACGTAGTAGAAATATTAATTCTGAAAGTATAATTTTAAAAAATTAGTATACTTTTAGTATTGGAACACGCTTGCGTGAAATATACCTAACTCTCATTTTGGCTTCGCCGAAGTCGGTAAAGTAGTCGATTTTCATTTGAATAGTTTGTAGTACAGATTGTTAAGAAACCTCTAATGGTAAGTTATAAATATATAAGTTATAGATCTGCAGTTCTGCACCAATCTATAGTTTTTTAAATAATAAGGGAATTCCTAATGTAAGGTAAGGGAAAATGATTGATTAGCAAATTGACGATTAACGTAAATAGTCCGAATATTCAAATCACTCCGTCGCTCTTTGACAGAGTATCATCATCTGCCTAGCCTTTTGGGTCACCTTCCGGTCTAACCGGTTGCAGCTGAGTTCTTTGACAGAACATGTGTGTAACACGTCAAATTTTACGTTATGTGTAATAATTAATTTCCCTGACCTAATGTCCTAACAAAACTTTTATAACGACTAAATTATATCATTTAGCCTTAAAAATCTGCTGTAATTCTAAAGTTCCTAAATTACATATGAGAAACTTAACTCAGAATATCTATTAAACTAAATATTATTATGACGAGAGAGAGAGTAGAAATCACAGTAAGGTTTTTATCGTTTGTTACTAAAACAATACATAAAGATATTTTTCTTCATAGTAAGTACAAGTTTTTAAAGTAAACTAACAATTAAATCAATAGTATTTATTAATTTAATAAAAAGAGACGTTTTCGTTTTTAGGTACTTTGTGGTTTTGTTCGATGATGACTTGTTTATTATAATTTAACTAACCTCTAATTTTATTCAAACTTGACTTGGTTTCCGTACGTCATTTTCGGGTGACCACTTAAAATCAGCGCTGTGTTGTGGGTCCCTTGTGGGCCCACTATTTCTGTTCTGTGTCTATGATTATACCATAGATCTGTTTTGTTTCTATTATGCGAGTAAATTATCTTTTTGTATGCGCGTGTTTCTGTGACAAATTAATATTTTCTTTCTTTCAAGCACCAGTTATAAAAAACTCTGTCTTGCTATTTCTTGCCTTACACTATGACAACAATCCGTTTTGAAATATTTTATAAACAATGTTATAGTTATTTTTTAAGAAAGCTATGTATTTACATTGTAAACTTTCTATATCAGAAAAATACTTTTATATTCCTCACATACAAATGACGCCAATTTACGAAGAATCTCCGCATGGAAAGAAAATGTATCTAAACACAGCATGTTTCTGAAACGTGTGGTCAAATTAATTAACGGTGTGAAAAATGATCAACTGTTCCAAAACAAAATTTTAATACTTACTCGACCTTGTATAGGATGGCTGACAATTTTTCCGCGATTACGATGTTGGTACCAGGGAGAAAATTGTTCAGTTTGATGGAACCTTTTTAGGACACCTTTCTGACACATGCAGGATATCAGAAAAATACTTATAAATTCCTTACATACAAATGCATGAAAAGAAAATGTATTTATTTACCTACTCGTAAATATAACACTCATTGTCTTCTGTTAACTATAACGTCAGTATAAGAATACCAGTCTATTGTCGTGCCACTGCAGAGCAAAGGTGTCTTCTCATTTGCATTAATCACCACGCTTGCTCAAGGCGGGTTGGCGATTTTAGTTGAACGTCAGCATATTGCGTAGTAATTTTTCACTTCTACAAAATGAATAAAGGCTCCTGCAAACAGGCGCGTCACGCGATATAATCGCGCGCGACACAAACACCCCGCTCGTTGCGCGACTTGCGGTGCCTTGTGTCGCGTGTCGTGTCGCGCCTGTTTGAAGGAGCCTTAAATTGTACAAATTCGTGAAGGTCAATAAAATTCTCGTAATTTAAAACGTTCAAAATCTAGTCGCAGTCTCATCTCGGCGATAAACAAATGTCAAAAACTTGTCAAAATGTAGAGGAATTAGAGGTATTTTTGACAGATTGAGACAGACCAGACTGTGAACGTTCATAAATTTACGAGATTTGATTTGCCCCCCTTTGATATAAATTCCCCCTTTGATATAAATTCGAGATTTGCTCCCCTTTGATATAAATTCCATTTGGGCGCACTAAGTCCAATTCGCAAAATGTCCAACTGTCCAATTCTCAATTGGTCCAGTTCGTAATTGGTCCAGTTTCAACCTCAATTTATTTGCTTACAATTAATATTTTAATTTTCAACAGTAAAATTTTCTCATTACCTCAATCGATTCAAACTTTAAAAATAACATACAATATTATAATTTGGTTCTCAAAACGCAATAATATTATACATGCTATGTTTAATAAACACCATATTTCCTACAATTACGCGTTGATTTAGTTAAGTACAGAGTTAATTACTTAAGATTAATATTTTGCCCTGTTTGTGTTTGAGCAATAATCTCACGCTCAATATACGTGATTGTTCGTTAAGTTGACGTAGGTATATATACCTTTTGATGTACAGACGCCAGCACATCAAGCTACCCGAAACTGTCAAGTTTCCCCAATCAACTTTGAACCTTATGCTTTAGCAATAAAGTTGAAATTCTATTAAAGAAATTTGACAGATTGTTGTAGCTTGATGTGCTGGCGTCTGTACCTAGGTAGGTGTGGAGGAAAGAATTTCACATATGATTTCTATATTGGAGACTGGGTCAATATACGTAAGCGTAATCAGTCTATAATGTTCCCACTGCTGGGACGCAGGGCTCACCACTGTGGGAGGGAGTGGGCCGTAATCCAGCACACGGGCCCAGTGCGGGTAAAGGTCACATGTTTTCGTATCTTTGGTTCGTAGATATGCCGCGGTTTCCTCACGATGTTTTCCTTCACCGTTTTCAATGCAGTGGTGATGAAATAATTTCACTAGGCCACGACTGCTTCGGTCTAAATGAAAAAGATACAATTAAAATACTAGAATGATCCTATTTTAAGTTTTCATCCAATTTGTGCGATCAAAGAAATAATATTGACCTTTTCACAATTTTTGACGTAAGCTGTCAAGATTTCTTTCTGACGAGAGTTTTAAAGAAATGCTGACACACAAAAGGCCTCCCTACTCTCCTTCCACCTCTCTCTGTCCAGCGGGGTAATTGCGTAACAATTGAGATGCCTTTCCTTTTGACGATTAGACATTCATTGCGTTAATTACGTTGTTTTTTAAATATATGAAGCAATGGATTAGGAATTTCGTTCAAGATCGGTCGGACTGTGAAAAAAAGTGTGTTTCGCAATTGGGGTGCTTCACCCCTAATTTCATTTCACAGTTTCGTATGATCAACAACGTTAATAACGCAATGAACGTGGCTGAACCGTGAAAATGAAAGAAAATGCGATCAATTTTATCATTTTATGTCTTTTACGAAATAACGTAATCATCGGGGTAATTGCCCCGCTGATTTGACAAGGACATATCTTTGTTAACACTTTATGTCATTTTTCTATGCCATGACTTAATGTATTATAAGTCGAGTACCTAATTTCGTAAGTTTTTCATTCTGTATGTAGGTATTTATGAGATTCAATATTGGCGTAAGGCGTTTTTGGTATGGGAAACATAAGCGTCATCCTTTGTACCTAATAAGAGATGCTGAGCACATAAATAGATAATAATAATGTGCCCTAATTGATACTGAACCCTCTTTCTATATGTATCTTTCGTTGATTTGATATTCTTGATAAACAAAATATGTCTAGATGATACTCATTAATCATTATCTGTTTGGCATTACCAATACTATTATTGAATAGACGATTAAATCGAGCCACCGTGTTTTTCCATATGTCATAAAGGCAGAAAATATGAATACAATGATGATTCAAAGAAAAAGTTTTTATCATACTGGTATCATTTTGGTGTCATGATTTTTCCTAATCCCTTAAAAAAATGCAGGGTGGCTGGATCATAGAGCCCGGAGTGTTTATTATTATTACATACCTGTCAAATATTACGCTTACACTAGATATCTGAAAACATATACTATTTATATATTTGTATAAAACTGTTGACCAAGCAGCGTTTCATGTCATTACAAAAATTTGACAACAGAGAGAGATACACGCTTATTAATAATAATTCGATATTTTTATATTTGTCAGTACATAGAGATGTCAATAGTAATATTATGATATGTATATTTACTTTTTGTCAGTATTTAAAAGGTTTGTGCGCACCACGGTACACAATTTTGACGTCAATTCGGCGAATTATGAATAAGTATCCCTTTTTGTCAATAAAGGTACTGTCGGGTACAAATATTTAAGTATATTGGATTGGCAGTCTATAGCCTGGATTTTTGTCCGGGTGATGGCAATACAGGCTCGCCCCTATTACATGGGACCTAAAAAATCCCCCCAACCCCCCCCCCCTCCCTAACAATCTCTCTGCCTAACCTTTCGAGGGATACAGGCGTGATATTATGTACAGACGCCAACACATCAAGCTACTACAATCTGTCAAATTTCTTTAATAGATTTTCAACTTTATCGCTAATACTTTTAAGCATAAGGTTGAAAGTTCATTGAGAAAATTTGACAGTTTCGGGTAGCTTGATGTGCTGGCGTCTGTATTTAGTATGTTATTCAATTCTGGAATATCTTTAAGCGATAGGTAGTTTTGCATGATTTTGCCAAAAGCTATTCGGGAACACTGATTTCGTTTCTAAAAAGAATTCTGATTTTTTTTAAAGCCTTGTTCACTCTAATGAATCAATGACTGATCCTGAACCCAAATTTTCCTAAAAAAAATGTACAAAGAAGAAATATTAACAAATATGAGGCGTTCCCAACAAGAGTAATTGAAAAGTTAATTGAATTCTTTAAGCTTTCGTATGCACGAGTGGAGACGGAGCATAATTAATTTACCGATAATTACTATGCAAACTGGTGGCTTAGTTTTTCTTAGCGGATTATTTTCCCTATTTCTCGAATGGCTTGCGGCCAAGTTTAAAGCAATTATACACAAGCGGTGGAATATTTCTTCCATTTTAATCATTTATGTATGAGCTAACGAGCGAACTCCTTCGCCCTGCGCGCTGTAGTGCGCACCAGCCTTAATAGATAATTAAGTAGCCACCCATCCTTTGTATGAAGAACAAAATAAATTAATGTCTTATGAAAGCTTGTTTAATTTTCCTGACTTACTTTGAAAATTACCCTTTTCTGTGCAAATTATAACCGTATAGGTACTGGTTTTGTGCTGCAGAATCTTTTTGAAGTGAAGACTTCTTAAGGTTTAACTAGTCGCGAGCTCAAACTCACTGATGGGCATGCCCAAAAAGCGCACTGTCTCACCCGGCATCGTGTTCGACAGAGATAGCATCAGTGATGAGCAGGTAGACGCTAGTCTACGCGAGTCCCTATAATGCACGTCACTGTAATGCACGTACCAGCAATGCACGACACTGGATTGTACAACACAGGAATGTACAACACAAGAATTGGCGACATCGCGATGTCTCCAATTCCTGGGGTGTACCTTGATGGTCCGACCCGAGAGTGTACAACACATGAATTGGCGACATCGCGTGATTGGCCGATTGGTTGGCCAATCAGGTGACTCGAAATTTTGGGACTTGGATACTAGGTAATTGAGCTAGATAGTGCTGTTCCGAAAGACGATTGATTGCGCGATTGATAAGTTTTTAAGCAGAGAAGTCTTTATAAAAAGAGTTTTGTACAGCATATTAATTATATAAGCTGCAATCAGCTGCTCATGTTTAATAAAATTTTGGTAAGCACTCAGAGTGTAAGATAGGTCGACGGAGCCCCGCTTCGCGGGGCTCCTACTTCTGGGTGGTTTAAAAAAAAATAACCACGAAGGCTAAGGCGGGAGCTCCGCTACGCTTCGCTCCCGCCTTAGCCTTCTAACCTAACCTATCCGAGTCGGGGTACTCTGAGTCGGGGTGTTAACCATAATGTAGCGGCACAGTACATATCCTTCTTATCCAGTTTATGAAATATCTTTTAAATTGGTTCAATATTGGTGAAGAAAATAGGCGAGAGCCAAACCTCGAAAATGTGACTTTTTACTTAGGCTATTCAGTCGGATCTGCAGTTGTCCTTATCGCACGCATTAGAGGGCGGGGGCTCGCAGAGCGACAGCGATAGTTTCTTCAAATACCTAATTTTCAAAAGTCGTTCCGCCCGTATTTCCTCTTAACGAATAGTTCACAGATTTACTTCAATAATAATTGATTGAACGTCAACCACACGTCAAATGAAACAAAATCAATCAAAATCAATCCTTAATCAATCAAAATCTCATCCCTAGTTTCACATGGCTTTTTACTTTTTTATTGTGACGTCACTGTTTGTTTTGATTCCAATTCCCGTGCTGTACATTATCAAGCCGGACACTCTTGGTCCGGGCCGAGAATGCGCGACATGACAATGTACGTCATTGGAATTCAAAACACGTTCATTCCAATGTCGTGCGTTCTCGTGCCGTGCATTGCTGTGTTGTGCATTGCTGGTTCCCGTCTACGCGCACAACGTCTATTTCGCATGCAGAGAAACACGGTTCCGAACTGAAACGCGCGTAAAAAATTACGAAAAGTCTTTTGGGAAATCGGGTTTTATGAAACAACAATTGCATAAATCAATTACAAATTAGCTTGTAGCGGTATCTACAACGCCACATGCAAAACAACGCGTCATACTGACGTCACGCAAATCCTGCATCGTGCAAGCAGAGTTTACCGCGCAACTAGCATAGATACAACGGCCCGACATGAATCAACGGGCAGTTGCCCGCCAGACACAACACCCGTCTGGTCGGAGGATCCTCCCTTTTCTATGGAGGTTGAGTGAACTTTACACCCTGTTCCTCATACCTCTATAAGCTTATAGCCCACTCCCCCTCGAACAGATGAGGCCTGTGTCCCAGCAGTGGGAAAATTATAGGCTGATTATGTAAGGTAACGTGCTAATAATTTCATCATCATCCGCCTAGAAATCATTAACACAAAAAAACTTAGTCAAATTTCTAACAAACCAAAAAAGGAGGAAGTCATGTTGAGGCGTATTTCGTCTTTGTTTATAAAAGTAATCAAGTCTACAATCGAATGATATTCTGATTGAAACTGGTTTCAAATTGAATAATCGAAAGACACACACATCAAAATATCTTGTATATGTAGGTAGTTATGCATACCAGGCATCAGTTCTCACGGGTTTAATCCTCACTCAACATCTCTGTTTCAAACACCTGTATCAAACACCATAGCCATGTCGCCGATTCTACTTAATACACACCTCTTTCAACAAATATTTCTAATACCTAAGTTAATGCTTATCTAAACTAGCCTCGTGGGAACTTCCAGAAATATCTCGTCATTGTTTAGGTTATATACTCGTAATGTACCAATAGTTCGTAAGTCATTCATTCCGTTTGCATCGCTCAAACCGTGCACATCTCCCAATTATTGTAATAATTGTAATTAAACTTTATTTTAAACTAAATCACTGCCGTTCATATTTGACTAGGTAGTATCTTGTACATAAAATGCAAAATGCATTTATTTACATAATATATTCTTGCAAGAGAAATAGACAATCACCCCTGAATTTATGTAACTACGTCCATGTCAACATGAAGAATCGTCTTCTTTCCTCCAAGACACGTGCGAACAAAATAAATGTCCTATGATGCACTGAATATAAAAACTTTGAGTGATGTACCCGCATGTATCCCTTGAATACTAAGTGATAGATTATACTCCTAGGCTTAGGACACACTCTGTCTCTTAATATCCTGTGACGAATGTTCGGCTCAACGACGACGTCCGTGTGGGCATTCCTTTTAATTATGTACCTAGCTGTCCTTTCCTTGGCGTGAATGTACAAATTGGAAGGACGAGGAAAGGAGGCAAGCTTTGGTGTAGTGGTCGCAACCGTTAATTCTGAGCATGAGTTTCTGAGCTGGATTCCCAGATCGGTTAAGTGTTATTAGGTTTTTCCATCAAGACCTCTGAGTTTGTTTCGGCCTTCTCAGACTAGTGAGATAGGAAACGCTGACTTTGCCTAGTTTTTAAAATATGATTGACGTGTTTCTGCAAACCTACTTAGGGCAGATTTTTCAATCGACAGAAAATTTTAATTTTGAGAATAAAGACGTCTGACTGTTTTTGTATGGAAGAACTGTCAAAAATTCAAAATTATTCCTCGGTTTATCTGGCGTTGGAAAAATCAGCCCTAACTGAAATAAAATTTATCATTTAAAGGGCTTACATGACCTAAAGCGCGGTCACTGTCGCACTGCATAGAAAAGAAAGGGAAGCGCGATGACAGAACGCTGGTAATTTATTGCAAAATATGAAGCAATTATCTATTTACAAAAAATCTATTGTTTGGATTAAAAAAATAAAACACTAGTGCTTTAGTATGTTGCTTGTAGAATAATCTGACAAAAAATCAGAATTATATTATATGTATAAATGGTTTTTATTCTGATAAGAAAGTTTTTAGAAGTATCTTCATTTTTTTTATCGAATAAGTTAGTTGTACGAGTATTATGTTTTTAACACACTATCTACGTAGCATGTATCCTGAAGAATATCATATATTTATGTGATTTTGTTTACTGTAGTCGAACATATACTTTTATTGCTTCTAAATTGTCACCCATCCAGGGACCAACCGCGGTTTGCGCAGCTTAACCTGATCCATCGACCCTTGCGGCTGTTTTTACTTAGCCATGAGCCCCCTCAATGTTATGAGTCAACAACTAATATTATTGAGAACTGCAGTGAACATTAGCGTCATAAGCTAATACGTTTACATGGTACTTGCAGGTCTGATATCTCTTTAACCCGGTATGTCACAGCCTTCTGCTCATAATGAAAATTGATGCTTATGATATAAACTTTCATTTGATGTATATGTCGTAGGTTTTTCATAAAATTAGGTTTTTGATGAAAAACCGGAAGATGACACATTTTAAACTCAATTTCATCATAAACCTCTAACAATCCAGATTTTTGATCAAAAACCTGAACTAGTTTGGCTTTATGATAAAACGAGCGCGCAGTATTATTTCTAACGACGTCAGGTCGACGGAGCCCCGCTGCGCGGGGCTCCTATTTCTGTCTTCAGGGTTTAAAGGAACCTAACCAAACCGAACCTCGGGGTGCCCCTGACGTCGACCGTCTTCTTCTGGTTCAAAAGCACAAAAATAGACAAAATCACGTTTTTAACCGTTTCGTTTTTCGCCGTTTCACACACACATCACACATATTATTTTTTAAATGTAGGTATGTAATTTCATAACAAATAAATCATTGTTTATTGTTTCTTAATTGTTTTATTTATTTAAAGAAATAGCAACCAACATTGTTTTTATCATAAAACTAATACAGTCTAGGTTTTTGATAAAAAAAACTTGATTTTCTCAGGTTTATGATAACATAAAGTAATAATTTTGTCTTCTTCCGGTTCTTGATCCTAGGTTTTTGATCAAAAACCTAATTTTATGAAAAACCTACGACATATATAACGGAGAAGGTAAGTGTGTGTCGTTATTATCAGCCATATTTTAACTACTGTGGGCGTACTATGTGGGTAGTGTTGGTTATTGCGCAATAGGAAAACGGTTTGCAGTTCAAATCAGATTATAATTTCACGAACAAATTAATCACACTAGCAAATTACACACTGTAGGTACACGACACAACCAGATACGGAACGCGGGACAGTTTCTGAGCACATGTTGTTCGTACGATGTCCAATGTCCAAGAGAGCTCCACATCGTTCTCTCGCGCTGTTTTCTAACAAAAAAAAAAAAAAAAGTTTCTTTATTTACTTTAGTTGTACAAAAACACTTATCTAAACACTATGCAGCGTTACAACTAAGGGATAGAGTGATTTCGATGAACCCACACGAACTCAGGCTAGACTCTGTCAAGCGCCACCAGATGGCGCTAGCGTTCCGAATAGTCAAATGAATGACCGGATGCGACATATGTATATGTTTTTTTATTAGACACACCGGCCAAAACGCCCATCATTCTTTAGGGCTCATTCCCACGTACCGCAACCACTGCACATAGAAGCGACAAAATGTGGGTAAACACACACACACACATACTTGCACTTGCAATTAGTGTCGCTGCAACTTCTTGCAGTTGCGTTGTTGCTGTAGTAGTATTTGTGATGTGGTTACGTTGTGGCTCGTGTTTGCAGGCAGACAGATCGTTGAGTTGCGATGCGGCCGGCCGCTAGTGCGCGGCTTCGCTGGTAGTTGCATTGTGGGTGCGACGTGGCCTTGATGTGGACGGTATACCCACGGTTGATTTTGTAAAAAAAAAACTGTACATTTTCATACAAATTAGCGCCCGTCCACGGGTTGTCGTTGTGGTATGTGTAATCGCACCCTTTTGCAAACAAAAAGAAAATGTCAATGTCTTTTGTTAATTAATTGTCAACAGTAAAGTTGGGGAAATGGAAATATAAGCGACAGCGATCTATTTCACCTCAAAGAATTAATGACACTAATATTATAAAGGCAAAAGTTTGTGAGTGTGTGTGTGTGTGTTTATAGGTTTGTTACTTCTTCACGCTCAAACGGCTGGACCAATTTTGATAAAATTTTGTATGGAGGTAGCTGATACCCTGGATTAATATATAGGCTACTTTTTATCCCGATATTCCCACGGAATCGACACTTACGCGGGTGAAACCGCGTGGCGAAGCTTGTTTGTAATACATGGGATCGTGTCCATACAAATTGGCGTACCGTCTCATTTTTTTTTGTCCACAGAGCAGGTTCACCATTTTATTTGTTGAAACCTTTTTGTTGCTTTTTGTTGTTGTAGGAATGAGGAAAATGTGGTGGGTCAAGTTTGAGTATGAATATTTGTGTGTGTGTGTCAACTTATACATACACACTTATACATACTTAAGTAAGTTTAAAAGGAGGGAAGGATTGTTAAAACTCTTTCTTTAAAATATCCGAAATCCACTTTTAAATTTTGATTGGTGATTGGGGTCACCCCAATAGAATATTGAGTACCTAACAAGAATAATACACCATAAGCTGTAATTTAATTTTGTCACTAATCCCTTTTTAGGAACAAAAGTATTTCTTTTTTTACCATGTATTAATACTTTTTCATTCATTTAACAACCGTACGGACCGCACGCGCGGTTCTATGTTTCTCTGGGAAAGTTTTTGTTATGATGAGTACAATCATATCCGTCAAAACGAGATAAAGTTTATTAAACAAAATCCGAAATAAACATGCATGAAAACAATCTAATTTATTTGTTTCACCTATCTGTATGTGGTAGGTGCTGCTATAACATTATTCAAATCATCCTTCACATAAGAACGGATCACATCAACAAAGTTGAAATCCATGGTAAAGCCAAGTTTCAGAGCGCGGCTGTTATCAAAATTGATTGGAAATGATGCCACCATGCGGGCAATAGTTTCATTATGCTCGAAGCGTACTAGAGAGGCGACTTGTTCACCAGCCACAGAACGTAGAGCTGATAACATATCTCCTACAGATACACGCAATCCTGGCAGGTTAATGGCTCGCCATTTGCCCAACATACTGGTATCCAACGTCGCCGCATGCACGATGTTACGCACCACAGTCGCAGGGCTCGTCAACCACAACTCCTGCTCCTTACCCACGGGACATATCGACACCTTTCCGTTCAAAGGCTCCCGAACTATTCCACTGGCGAATGACGTCACTGCAGCGTTCGCGACTCCTGCACGCACGCTCACTGTTGGCAGTCTCACAATACGACCGTCTATGTAGCCACGTCGAGAGTAATCGTTGACGAGTAGCTCGGACATGGCTTTGGCAGTACCGTATGACGTCTGAGGCATCACAGCAGTTAAATCATCGACGATCGGCGGCAGGTCTCCTCCAAAAACACCAACGGTACTAGCGAAAACGAATTTCGCATTAGGTGCTTGCCTTCTTACAGCGTCTAGAAGTAGCCGTGTCGCATCCAAGTTGGCTTTTAATCCGAAGTCGAATTCAGCTTCAGCTTGACCACTGACGACGGCAGCAAGGTGAAAGACGACATCACAATCTTCGTCAATGAGTTCTTCGGCAGCTGATGGTTTCGTCAAGTCGAGAGCTACAACTTTGACATAGCTCTCAAGCCTCGCTGGAGGTGTGATGACGTCGGTAAGTATCAGTTCTGTCAAATCGAGAGGACAAGGCGGTTGTTTTCTTAGCAGGGCATCAGCCACTCGAGAGCCAAGGAACCCTGCAGCACCAGTAACGACGACCTTCATGGTACACGTTTACAGATTCACTGCAGCTAGAAGACACTTATCACAGTCAGTTGTTTTGACTTTAATAAACAAATATTTGAACTCTGCCACTTTGTAGATAACGATGTGTTTAGTTAATCGTTCTAGATAACATTATTAAATAACAAATTATATAACTATTTAGTTGGTTTATTTGCTTTGATTTTTATGCATAAATATTTACCTAATAACTTAAAATATGAAGAATTGTAAGATAAAAAGTTTGTTGTGTTTAAAAAGAAAAGCTAGTTCAATCTTGGAATCACATTAACTGCCTTGTCTTTTCCCCAACTATGCTGAGGTCGGCTTCCAGTCCGACCGGATGCAGCTCAATATCACTATTTTACATGAAGTGATTGCCTATCTGCCCTCCACAAACAGTCACTGAACACGGTAGATAAATAACAATTTTTTTTCGCTAATAGAACCTACTAACAAATGTATTCAGAACAGCTGTACATTTTCATTACCAATACAATCCAGTGCCGCTGCTCCCCTTCCCACTCTCATCAATCATGCCGTAGGATCAGTGAGTCAGCAGTTGGCATGTTTACATTCGTTCGTCATTCGTTCATATTGTGACCTGGAAGGGTGGAGAGGGCTGGAATGAACTGTGAATAAGTCCGGAAATAACAGTGTTGAATTGTGCATCACGATTTCGAGTTCGTGATTTTACAGGTTTAAGTAAAAATAAATCTCAGTAGCAGCTAGATATGTGCTCGGGTAATGTACAGACGCCAGCACATCAAGCTACCCGAAACTGTCAAATTTTCCCAATCAACTTTGAACCTTAAGGTTTAGCGATAAAGTTGAAAATCTATTAAAGAAATTTGACAGATTGTAGTAGTTTGACTGTGCATCCTTATATCTTTCTTCACATTTTTTCTAAATAACTTTCTTTTTTTCTGAATGTGCCCCGCTCTTGACCTTGATCGCGCCTGATGGAAAGCGATGGATGAGGTCTATGATGAAACTAGCGTGCCCAGAAGATGCCTAAGGCACTGGAACTCCCATGCTTCGACGAAACACAGGCTGCTCCGGTGGGGGGTGCTCACAAACCAGGCGGGCATTAGCCCTGCCACCGCAAGGGAAGAATTGGCCAGTCAAATAAGGTGTTGGGTGTGACTGTCCAGGATGCGCCGAGCGCTCGGTTCAGTTGAGTAACTGGCGGAACAAACGATGGATGAGGTCTATGATGGAACGAGTGTGCCCACAAGATACCTACGGCACTGGAACTCCCACGCATCCACGAAACACAGCAGGCTGCTTGAAGCTGGACTCCGGTGGGAGGGTAGTCGCAAACCACGCGGCACCACTGCAAGGGAAGAATTGGCCAGTCAAATAAGGTGTTGGGTGTAACTGTCCAGGATGCGCCGAGCGCTCGGTTCAGTAGAGTAACTGCCGGAACAAACTGCGCTACACGAGGAGGCTTCTCCATGCATCCCAAAAACTGATTGATTAAAAAAGTGATAGTATCGTCTTCTCTGGGTGACTTCTGTCTTGTAGTGCAGCAGTGATAAATAAGACTCAGAAGGTTTTACATCCCACAACCCCCACACCAAAGCTAAAGAGTTTGTTTCTTTGTTTGAACGTGTTAATCTATGGAACTACCGCAGCGGTCGGATTTGAAAATATATTTTTTAGCCCAATTCTTGAGGAAGGCTTATAGGCTGTTTAACAGGAGCCGAGCGAAAAGAAAAAAGTTGAAAAGAACCATAAAGAACCATACCGCGGGCAGGTGGTGCGATGCGTCGAGGTCGGTAGGGGGAACAAAAAATTTCACGTCGAGCGAAACGGAAGCAATAAACTAGCAAAAGTACAATGCGTGCCACGAAAGATGAGACTTGACAAACCACGTGGTTTGACATGCGCAGTACACGATTTTAGGTATCTTTAGCGGTATGAGGTCTGAGTGCGGGACGGGACAGGACGTCATAGGGGCGGCGGAAAGAGCGGGGGAGGCGGGGTCAAGTCTCATCTTTCGTGGCACGCATTGTACGTCATTTTCAAGTCGCGGGTAGAAGCTAGTGTCTTGATATTTTCATAAAGAAATACTCTCAATAATTATAACGGTATTCACATTCAAACATTATGAAGCTTAGGCTTTAACATTGAAAAATAATACTATTTTTTAAATAAAATTGTTTCCATTCAAATCCCTCTCTCCTGCTTCGGAACGTATATTGAAACACATGTAATTGACAGCGTCAATGGCGTACTTTTGCTAGTTTATTGCTTTCGTTTCAATTGCTCGGGCGACTGAATTAATATGATTGCCTGTTTTTGCCCGTCCATGTCATACGTATTACCGATAATACAATTTACAGATTCTACAGTGTACCTACCCATACCCACCCTACACGCTCTTTTTTTAATTCATTTATTGCATCAAATATGGTAGGTACGTGAAGTTCTTATAATAAAATATTTAGTAACACACATTTGGCCAATATGCAATAGTACAAGTTTTTACATTTAAGATATTAATTGTTAGGTACCTGACTACATTATGTAAATTTATGTATCTACCTAACAGTTTAATATATCTGTGCTTTATTGTATAAAATTTACAAGGCCACTTTTGAAAGAACTCATCTATCGTATTTTTTTGTTATGTATTTTCTGGTGTACAATAAAGTCTATACTTACTCGTATAAGTAAACAAATAATTAAAAACATTCTTGTAACAACCGCTTCCGCAACGCAACACGAATCTTATTTAGGGATGTATTTAATAGCACTTTGATGAAAACAGCTATAAAATTGTATATCAGCACTTTCAAATAATAATACATCTATAATTTAATAGTTTTCAAAATATTTATAGTTGAATAGAACTTTACCTATAAATATCGGTCTCACTTTGTGTTTTGTGCTAAATCAATGTTTCTATTCCATAACAGCTGTAAATTTTGATATTTTTTGGATTTTATTTTGTAACTTCTAATTAAAATAACAATTCAATTTTAAAAACTCTTTGAAACCACATTTACATTACCTACACTTTTTGATAAATGGTATCATAAAAGAAAACAAAACTACACATTCACAGCACAACAAAAATATAAATCTGCGTTAAAAAAAGTAATCTCCTAAAAAAGGAACGCAATATATTTTTCACGTTAAGTTACGGGGGTGAATGAACACCTGGGAACCTGATGGGGTACATTTGCCGCGTTACTTATTCATGTTTTGTTATTGTTATTCTGTGAAAATACTGTTGTTTAGTGGTAATCCAGTGCTCCGTTACAACAACAACAATAATGTATAGCTGTTGTACACGGATATTTTGGCAAGTGACCATAATCGTAACCAACGTAGCCATCTTGTTTTTTAAATACATTTACATTTACACAATACAATCTCACAAATGTTTACCAACTACCAGTATTGGCAAAAATGTAATTTGATTAAAGATTAATGACGCCCCATCGTCATACCAAAATAAAAAAGATTTTTTTGTGGTGAAAATTCAAGATGTCGTTTGTGAAAAATTTTCATCATGCGTGTGGTTTCCATGGTTTTCGTGGGTGTTAAAGCTAATAGTGAGGTCATAATGAAAATTCAAGATGGCGGCCGGTACAATGGTAATTTTTGGTATTTTTTAAAAAGCGAAACGTTAAAAAGTACTTCGATAATTAAAAAAACATCCTCATCGTTTGAAAAAAGATTGGTTTTAGTTATAACTAAAAACTAAAATTGATTATTGAATATTTAGTTAAGACTAAAATTTTCAATCGTGATTGATTTAGTAAAACTAATTTTTACACAAAAAAAAATTATTTGACTAATATTGAATAGACAAATAATTTTTTGAAAATTTTAGTGATTGCGCTCAACACTGCCAGGAACACCCTTTCAATGTCATTCAAGCGTCAAAAGATCATTGTAGTAGTTCATTCTCTATCCACGTTGTAGTACTTTAATTCCTGTTTGGTTTCTTTTCTGAACATTACTGTTATTTAGGTACACTACAGCTAATGGGAATACACGATTCAATGAATTCTATCGATACAAAAAATTGCAAACTTATATCAATTATCTGTATTTTTAAAGCATTTGCAAAGGTGCCCAAAACGCTTGCTGCATTGCCACATTGGATGAACAACAGCTAATTAGCTGGTGCGTGTATATTAAATAGCTTGTAGATATTTCATCTGTCCAGTCAATTCTTGAAGCAGTTGAGTGAGGAAGCCGTCAGAATATTTTCCGGGAGCCTATTCCATGCTGTTAAAACTCGGTTAGACAAGATTACTTCAAAGGCAACTATCTTTAACCTCACACACGTTTGCCCCGCCTATCTATCGAAACGCCCCACGTGTCGGAGTAGTTGAATGAACGCAGTGAAGTCATTGTTTTAACAATGACAATAGTTGCGTACACTTGGTGTACCGGTGACGTTTCGAGCACTTTCTCTTATGTAAGTACATTTGACGCATGAGGGGTTAATGCATTTTTCCATAACATAGTCGTCGGTCCATCTAGCAGGGGAGCGTTCCGCACCACGCTTGACCCCACCAGGCACTATGTTTGCCGATACGCGGACTCCACTCCAGGACTCATTTGTTCCACCGGCCATCGGTTTTTCAAACATAGCCAGCCCAGTGCCACTTCAGCTTGCTTTCTCTGCAAGCTATGTCGGTAACTGCATCCGGTAAAAATATATTCGCAGTTGATTTTTTTCTAAACTTGGTGACCAATCATTTTATTCTGAATCATTATTTTATTGACTACACGAATTGGTGTTATTTCATAGTTATCCGTCGATAGAAAGACTTTATCACCGTTTTCTCTTCTCATTATTACATCTACGTCTTTAGCGCGCACGAATAAGTCGAATGACAGATGAGCTTGGGCGCGTTCCAGTCTACGTAAGAAGCGTTTCATTTTAGCTTCAAATGTACGTGGTGGAGGGCAACACGATGCGTCTACTACAAGTCAAGAATTAGAGGACGTCTTGGACCAACACCTTCAAACAATTAACATCGAACTTCACTTGGTAAGTTCATTTGATTTCTAATTATCCGTCGACAGAAAGACTTTATCACCGTTTTCTCTTCTCATTATTACATCATCTATGTCGTTAGCCACACACTTATATATAATACTAGCAGCGCTCTGCGGTTTCACCCGCGTAAGTGCCGATCCTGTGGGAATATCGGGATGAAGAGCGTGAATGTGTTATTATGATGTATCTATACTAATATTATAAAGAGGTTAAATTTGTATGTAGAGGGTAATCTCTGGAACTACCAGTCGGATTTGAAAAAACCTTTTTGTATTTGATAGCCTAATTCTTGAGGAATGCTATAGGCTATTTAACATCGCACTATGACCCTTAGGAACAGGGCAAAAAGAAAAAAAAAATACAGAAAGAACACTAAGCAAAAACGAAGTAATAGCGCGGGCAGGCGATGAGATGCGACGGGGTGGGCTGGGGAGCAAGAAATTTCACGCGGACGGAGTCGCGGGCAGAAGCTAGTAAGCTTTATTACTGTAAAGTTTCATCAAAATCCGTTCAGAATTTTTTGCGTGAAAAAGTAACAAACTTCCATCCATCCATCCTCACAAACTTTCACGTTTAGAATATTATTATTAGTAGGATAACATAACATCACGCCTGAATTTTTCAGAGAGTTAGGCAGAGGTGTACCGATAGTACAGACGCCAGCACATCAAGCTACCCGAAACTGTCAAATTTTCCCAATCAAAGTCAAAGTCAAAGTCAAAGCATTTATTTCAAATAGGCACATTAAAGGCACTTTTGAACGTCAGAAATTACAACAAATAGAATTGATTCTAGTCGCCCATTCCTAAAGGTAGTTTTCGTATGGAGAAGAACGGGCAAGAAACTCCACCGTTACTCTTTTAAAATATTTTACAAAATTTTGCATACATTAATTATATAATAATAATATGTGAACACGATGCACCTAAAATAAAATTATATACCACAATAGGTAAAAGACTTAAAAATGAAACCATGACATATAAATTAATTATCTGATAGATACATGGTGCTCACATATTTACAAACATAATAAAAGTAAACGATTTCATAAAAAAAAAAAAAAAAAAATCAATCAATCAAATCAATCAACAACAATCAAATCAATCAACCTTGAACCGTATGCTGTAGCGATAAAGTTGAAAATCTATTAAAGAAATTTGACGGATTGTAGTAACTTGATGTGCTGGCGTCTGTACACTCACATTTCGCCAGTTATGATTCAATCCTATGTAATACGGGGGGGGAGGGGCTATTGCTAACACAATTCCAGAATCTGGGCTGCTATTGAGAAAATCCAGATGCAAGAACCCAATAAGACTGCTCAACACGGGAATTGAACCCAGGGCCTCGTGCTCAAAAGTAGCGCTTGTGAATTCTAGACCAACGGGGCAGTCTATTCACACAAACTAATACTTCTAAGTAAAGGGTGTCCTTTACTTGTCCGTCTCACTAACTTAGAGCGAAGTTCTGTAATAAAACCCCCCTTTTAACACAAAAAGTCAAACTAGAGTACCAGCAGTGTAACTTTACAAAATACAGTGTTAATACAATGTCACTTTAATGTTTCGAAACTGAGGCGCACTCGGAAGTTTTAACGACTCGACTGCGGGAAACCGGGGAGTCATTATGTGGCTCGATTAAAACTATGTTGTTTAGTGTTTTTATAACTTCGGAAGTTACATTAACGGGTTAAGTATTTATGCTGTACGAAAAAATACTTTCCGGCCTTTGTTTCTATAAGCCTTTAAAATGTTAATATTGTCACGAAATATACCGAGCAAAAAAAAAAAATTGGTAGTGGTTGTGTACCACTACCAATCACTACCAATTTATCCCGCTAGGTGTCGCATGGTCGCTAGTGCTGTTTACTTAAGACATGAGACATGCATGAGATGAGATGGTAAATTAGTTTCCCAATATCCACATATACATATACGAAATGAAAAGAAGTTATTTAACACGTCTTCCAGTAGGAGTAAACTGGGAGAAATCGTTGCGTAACGAAAAGTGTCATGCGAATTTCTCTCTCTCTCTCTGACTCTTTCTATTTATAAAAAGACGGAGAGAGATTTCATGGTTTTCGAGGGTGCTAAAACCGATATTGAGGTCAAAATGAAAATCCAAGATGGCAGCTGCGTAAATTATTTAAATTTTCAGCATGGGTGGCGTTTTCGTGGTTTTTGAGGGTATCGGCGTTACCGATAGTGGGGTCAAAATAAAAAATAAAAATAGCGGCTGCAAACATTTTCAAATATTTTGTCATGGGTGTCATTTCGTGATTTTCGAAGGAACTGAAAGTCAATAGGTCAAATTGAAAATCAAAGTTGGCGACAACTTTATGAGAACTTTTAAAAACTTATACTAGATTGGCTCTGTATTAAAAACACGTATTAAATTCACTCTCTCTCTCCCTCTCTCTGTCTTTTTATTATAATATACGAGAGTGCGTGCGAGCGGGTATCGCGTACGCAATTTCGTTCCTAAAGGGCGTCCCACGACCGCACAAGTTTTTTTTTAACTAAATAAATACCACTCCACCTTCCTAGCAAGTTAAATCTTCTTAGCTCGTCGCACAAACATTTGAATTTAATTAAGGGACCTATAAAGCACGAACACGTACCTTAAGAGCAAAGTTCCCCACGTGCTAATTGCTAAATGGCGTCATTTAGGCTTCTGAAGTACCTTGCCCCCCTGAGAGTTTGTGCTACACTTTAAGGCATTTCATACCACTCTTAAGGGAATTTGGGCCAGACTTTAGGGCATTTTCCCTTGTTTAAAGGGCTACATGTAACCCATAACATAATCTGTCTATTCCCACTACTGGGACACAGGCCTCCTCTCTGTAAGAGGATAGACCGTAATCCACCACGCAGGCGCAGTGCGGGTTGGTAGTTGAAACGTATCCGAATTTTTGGTTCTAGGTGTCAGTCATGTCAGTTTCCTCACGATGTTTTCCAACACCGTTTTTAGAGCAGTGGTGATGAAAAATTTATACAAAGTAAAGCGCCTGTCTGGGTTCGAACCTACGACCTACAACTGCCACCACTGCCTCTTTCAACCCTTACAGATTCACATATAAGTTGAGAGGTTTTAGGGATTTCGTTGCGATGGTCATGCATCATTATTTATCGTCTGCTTATTAGACGGTAGAAATGGAAAAAAAATGTATTTGTAAGATTATATTTCCCATTTGACATATTGGATTGGTGCTCGTGCTTTTGTTGCTATCAGGGGGAGGGGGTTTGGGGCCTATAAAGGCCACTTCACCAGAATCATAAAAGGATAACATAATATCATAATGGACAGTTATTTGATAAGTTATTCGTATCAAATCCCATTGGTGAAGGATTTTTCAGTTATTTTCTTTTATCTGTGCTAAAATACCAATCAATCCAATCCAAATCCAATCTCTTTGATTATACCTACGTAGTGCAGTGAAAAAAAGAAAAACACGGTCTTTCTTCGCGATATTATGATTCATAATGTTATCCTATTATGATTCTGCCAAAGTGGCCTTTTCAGGCCCCCTGATGTATATATCTGGTGTATTGTGTGTCTTTTAGCCTGTGCTAAATAAAAGTACTTTATTTCTTTCGTGGTTCGAAATATTGGTGAGTATTGCACGAATGATTGATGTTGCTTCTCATATTTTTGACGACCCACAAAACCTAAAAACCGACAAATTAATATCAAATATATGGTTCGATGCTCTATTCAATCATTTATTCTCTACCGTAACATAAAATGAAGAAAGAAGTTTCGTTTATTTGCGGTAAATATGCCGCAGAAAAATAACACAAACAAAAAAAATAAAAAGATGGGGGAAAAAATGCGTCACGTCCACACAAAACAGCCATCGCTCAGCATAATGCTGTGACCCTATTGAAGAATAACCCTTTCGTGCCAAAAGCACAATTTTTAATAGTATATAATCTTGATCCAGTTGGCATGGATAACGGCGTATAATCAGAATATTAAAATCACTTGACCGAGACATTACGACGTCATCAAATGAAGTAGAACACAGAAGCAGACGCTTGTAAAGCCGGTACTTAAACCACAAAGAAGACAAGAAAGAAGTTCAAATCCAATCAGTGCGTAAACAGATGTATGTTACAGAGATACTTGTTTAATTTTAACCAGCTTTATTTTATAAACGAGCAGATCCAACAACAATAAATTATATCCAAACTTTCCGGAAGAAATTCTCTAAATCATGATGAAAACCGTGTCAAAATCCGTTGCGTAGTTTAATATGTATCTAAAAGAGGGGTCCGTGGCTAAATAATAACAGCCGCACAGTTCGATCGATCAGGTTCAGCTATTTTTGCCGCGGTTGCTCTGTGGATGGGTGACCATCTTTACATATTGAGGCCTCTCCATGCCTCGGAAAGCACATTAAGCCGTGGGTTCCGGCTGTCATTCCTGGATCTTTGACAGTCGTTACGGGTAGTCAGAAGCCAGAAAGCCTGACAACCAGTACCAAGGGGTATCGTATTACCCAGTACCCCTTTAAATGATGGCTAACTTGTCGGATACCATAATACTCGCTGATGACACTTCCCTTATTTTTAAAATAGATAGAAAAGATACGAATGTCTTACATGTCAACGATGGTCTGGCTGTTCTTTCGAAATGATTTGCAGCTAATAGTCTTTCATTTAATGCGAACAAAACTAAATGTTTTAAGTTTTGATTACCAAATGTACCTCAAGTGGGTCTGAATTTAAAACTTGATGGCAAAAAACTAGATGCTGTTACGGAAACTGTATTTCTAGGAATTGGGGCGCACACATTAGAGCTCTTTCAGGTACATTAGATAGTTCAGCCGCATATGCAATAAGAAAAATAAGGCAGTTGACAGATATAGCCACAGCTAAGTTAGTATACTTTGCTTCATAATTTCAGCCGAAAGACGTCCATTACTGGACATAGGCCTTCCCCAAGCATCTCCACTTCGACCGGTTCTGTGCTTCTCGCATCCAACGGGTTCCTGCGGCCTTCACAAGGTCGTCGGACCACCTTGTGGGTGGCCTTCCAATGCTACGTCTTCAGGTACGCGGTCGCCACTCCAGAACATTTCGGCCCCATCGGCCATTTGTTCTGCAAGCAATGTGCCCTGCCCACTGCCACTTAAGTTTGGCAACTCTTCGGGCTATGTCGGTTATCTTGGTTCTCCTGCGGATCTCCTCATTCATTTACTTTGCTTATTTCCACAGTATTATGTCTTATGGTGTTCTGCTGTCGATTTTTCCGATCCCCATCGGCAGCTGACGTAGATTCAATTTTCATTTTACAAAAGAGGACAATCCGCGCAATCTATGAAATGGGTCCCCGCGAATCTCTTAGAAGCAAATTCAAAGGAACAGATATATTAACTCTGCCTTCTCTTTATATTTTAGAAAGTATTTTGTATGTTCGCAAAAACTGAGGAATTTTCAAAATAAGAAGCGTTTTCCATGATATAAAAAACACGTAGTAAAAATGAAATGGTGATACCTAAATTTAGATTAACTAAAAATAGCAAGTCATTTCTTGTAAACAGCATCCGTTTTTATAACATGTTGCCAAAGCCGGTTAGAGAACTTAGCGATGGAAAGTTCAAAACCATGAATGTTCATTTCCCTAACAAAAGAATTGCTGGGTTTTCTAAACAAACTTTGAACCTCTTTCACCCTTTTAGACAAAAAATTGCCTATTATTCCCTAGGATACCATCTATCTGTGTCCTTATCATAAACATCATATTATAAGATTAAAGACTACGTTGAAGACAAGGTAGGTAGTTTGGCAATAATTCCTTCTGCACATGTGGCTTCCCTGGCACCTCATTAACGGCATAGCTATGTAAATGTTTATTAACTGCTCTCAAATTACGATGTTTATTTTATACTAGCTGCGCCCTACGGATTCACCCGCATAAGTTTCGATCCCGTGGGAATATCGGGATAAAAAGTGGCCTATATCCAGGGTGTCAGCTAACTCCATACAAAATTTTATCAAAATTGGTCGAGTCGGTTAAGCGTGAAGAAGTAACAAACATATTATAAACACACACACACACACTCTCAAACTTTCGCCTTTTTTTTTTTTTTTTCAGGATGGGAAATCATCAAATGACTCCTCCCGCTCTGGGTGGAGCGGAAGGGAGTGTCAGACTCTTACTGACTAAAACCCACCCGTGTTCCTTCCTTAGCCCTTTATGTTCCGGGCCAGCGGTAACCCTTTCGGACAATCCCGCTGGAAACTTTCGCCTTAAATATTAATGTGATTTTCATATGTAGGTGTATGTGAAATAAAATATTTTGATTTTGATTTTGAGTAACAGGGTTGTGTAGGTCAGATAGGCAGTAGCTTTATGTAAAATGCTGGTATTCAGCTGCATCTGGATAGATTGGAAGCCAACCCCAACACAGTTGGGAAAAGGCTAGGCAGATGATAATTTTACCACCTTAAAAGGTGGCTGGGACAGACTGGATGCAGAAGACGGAGGTCAGGGTGCTGCGCCACAAAGCCTGGGTGAGTCCTATGTCCAGCAGTGGACTGCGATATACTGATCTGATGATATGATTGAGTTTTGCCATTACGTGGTTACATTCTGTTGTATTTTTCGTAATGATTGAACCTTCTTTTCAATATTTTAGTACTAAAGCCATACCAGGCAATATATCGGTACATTAGCTGCCATTCTCCTTCGAACTTAACTGCCGCATTTATTGGATTTCCATTAATTAGCTAATCGATTTGCATAGCCGCAGAGTTAGCTCCGGATTTAATTAATTCTATAGTTCATTGCAACTGATTTGTTACAGTGGAAAATTAATATTGGTTGGTGTTTTTAAGGCTTCATGCACGTGTTTTGCACTTCATGCTAGGACTTAGGTATTGACGTAGTATGTTTCTATTGAAAATAATTGTTGCATATGTACGAGTATATAGAGGTATGAGGAACTGGGTGTTAGGTTCACTCATACTCTATGAAAAGGGAGGATCCTCCGACCAGACGGGTGTTATGTCTGGCGGGCAACTGCCCGATGATTCACGTCGGGTCGTTGTATCTATGCTAGTTGCGCAGCAAACTCTGCTTGCGAGATGCAGGATTTCGCGTGACGTCACTATGAGACGTTGTTCGCATGTGGCGTTGTAGATACTGCTACATGTAAATTGCCTCGTGAGTAGGGCCTTGTGACTAGCGATGTTCAAATCCGCTATAAACTGTAAACGTGTTATAGACTATAAAATATATTCATATAGTCTGTTATTTTATACGCTATAATTATAGCGCGCTATTTCAAAACTCGGGCGCAGTCTGAACGCGGAGACGCTATAATTTAGCAACACGCTATCACGCTAAACGGACTTGATGAATTGATGATGCGCGGTAGATATTATTTCGCAACGCGCTATATAGTCGCTAACGCTATCTTGCTATCTCGTTCTGGCCCCGCTGTGCGAACGCTATCTTGCTATCTCGTTCTGGCCCCGCTGTGCGCGTTTAAACTTTTATTCATTGAGTAGGTTGAGGCGCTATAATATAGCGCGAAGTCAGAGCCGCTATAGCACACGCTATACGCTATTTACAAATAGTCTGTTATATTTTGGCGCTATACGCTATATTAACCACCACTACTTGTGACTAAATAATAATAGTCGCACGGGTCGATCTTCAAAGTTAAGCAACGCTTGCAGAGATCGGTCCGTGGATGGGTGACATCCATTACATATCGAGACCCCTCCGTGCCTCGGACAGCTCCAGCCAGGACTAACGCCTTAACGCCTTACGTTGGTCCTGGCTGTCATTTGTAGACCTTTGACAGTCGTTACGGGTAGCCGGAAAGCCAGCCCTAAAGTCTGACAACTAGTCTTACCAAGGGGTATCGTAAAAAACAAAAGGAATGGAAGAATGGATTCTTCCACACTATTAATATTATAAATGCGAAAGTAATTCTGTGTCTTAACGGCTGAGCGGATTTCGATTAAATTTGGCGCACGCGTAGACCATAACATGGGTTAGGACATAGGATACTTTTTGCTCAGGAGCGTGGAAATTGTTCCACGGGAATATGTTCCCATGGAATGATTTCCAACAAAACCCTATTTTGTATGAAATATCGGAAATGTTGTATAACAACATTGCCTAGAATGCTATGACCAAAGAAATAATAGAACCCATTCAACGTAAACAACGTTTCTGTGTAAAATAGAGCCCACGCAGGCTTAAACATCTAAGCCCTATTTAGTACCTTTATAAAGAGTCCTATTCATGTAAATGGGAGTCTATAATGGTCCCATTCAAAGCAGAGCGTGTTTAGCGCTCGTTTTGACGGCTCATAGAATTCTATTTGCAACGCATATAATGTTGTTGTGTCGACGGTACAAACGACATTCTGTCTGGTTTGGATTGGTGAGTTATTTTCACGTTTGTTTTGTTTGCAGCTTTACTTGCATTGCTGGGTTAGTTGCATAAAGTTCTCCTTTTTGTCAAACATCTTTAGGTACGTTGGGCATTTTTTGAGATGGGAAAAATCCATTAAACTCGCGGCACTGCTACCGACACCGCGCTACATTCGGATGTGTTCGCCTGTCCTCGGGATGTACTCGGTTTTAAATCCGATATGTATATGTATGTATATATTTATATGTAATTAGGTATATATAATATTCAGTTTTAACATGTTTATGCGTATCTTTATATTTAAAATATTTATTCCTCAATGTTCATGATTGCACCTACCACTGTTTGTCTCTGCATCACCCAAAGGTTGAGTGGTAGAAAATGCCTATGGCATTAAGTCCGCCTCTGTACATTTATGTGCTTGAAGTATTAAATAAATAAATAAATATATCAGTGAGTGATGGCAAAGTATTCTGTTTGTGTTTTGTTTTTTACTTCTGTCGGCACTCTCGGGGTGCCACTGTTGTTTTTACGATTACTTTGAGAGGTTTGTTTCAAGGGGTTATTCCGTTTATGTATCCTAAAAAATCACCCTAACGTGGATACGCGGAAATGCATGTCCAAGAATCCACCCTAGGCCTACCTATTTGGAATAATGGGATTTATGGCTTAGGGTGGATTCTCTGACATACGTTTCTACGTAACTGCCTTGTGGTGGTATACGGTATAACCGTCGTATAATTTTTAAGTCGGTAATTACGTCCTTATTTATTTATTTAACCTTCTCGTACTCAATATGGTACAGACGCCAGCACATCAAGCTACAACAATCTGTCAAATTTCTTTAATAGATTTTCAACTTTATCGCTAAAGCATAAGGTTCAAAGTTGATTGGGAAAATTTGACACTTTTGTGTAGCTTGATCTGCTGGCGTCTGTACAAAGGCGGACTTAATGCCTTAGGCATTCTCTTTCAGTCAACCAAGGGTGGTGAAGAGATAAGATGGCAGGTGCTCGGTTTGAGAGGAGATCATAGTATTTAAAAAAAAATATTTAAAAGATAACATAACAAATGATACTTATAATACACATACATACATAATTAATGCAAAATTTTAGGACGATCGGTTTAGTGGTTTAGGCGTGAAAAGGTAACAAACAAACAAACTTACTTTCGCATTTATAATATTATTGTTAAGATCTAAATTAGGATAGTCAAGGGTGTCATAAGCTGACAGTACCAACTGTCATCTAAGTCACTATTATCAAACGATCTATATCTATACTTCTATACTATATTACTATAATAATATATGTTATGTTCACGCGGGCAAAGTCGCGAGCAGTTGTCAGGTGTACAGAACTGGACATGGGTACCTTTCATCCCGAAAAAAAGTGCTGTTCCCGAGGAAAACAACAATAACGTTATTGTGATAATAAATGGCGCCACGTATATTTCGAATCAAAAACAGGACAACGTCTGTCGTGTCAGCTAGTACTTATGTAATTTTTTAACATTAGCGTAATCCACCACGCGGGCGCAGTGCGGGTTGGTAGTTGTCACATGTCTTCGAATTTTGTCGTTCTACGTGTCAGTCATGTCAGTTTCCTCACGATGTTTTCCATCACCGTTTTTAGAGCAGTGGTGATGAAAAATGTATACAATGTAAAGAGCCTGTCTGGGTTCAAACCTACGACCTACAACTCTTAAGTCTCGGTCGTTACCACTGGGCCACCACCACAGAATAAATAGTACAAGTACCACCACTGCTCTGAATAACTTTACTAACTTGAGTCTAGAAAAACAGATGAGAACAAGCGCCGTTCGTGGCAGAAAGTCATAAGTTTAGACGGCACTTTGTACAAACATAAATACATATTTCTGTAACGTTGTTCCTAAATAAGGTCACTTGGCATTTAGTGTCTCGTTTGGGTAGACGGAATGATATGCCTTAGAAATGTTTTTCTTAAGCTTTTTGTAGAAGTGCTTGCGATATGAGACCGAGTGTACTTACAAACCTGAATTATTCAAAGCTTCTGTTGGATACAACTTTGATTCTGTATTTTAGAGAAAAAATATGTCTTGGTTTTATCGTTAGAAATATGTAAACATCTTTCATCTTTGTAGCAGTCAACTGCTAAACATGAAGTACTGATTATCTATTATCTATACGTAAAATATTTTCATAATAAGGACCCTGGTTTCAACCATCGAGCCAATTTTGAATTTAGAATTATAATCCAACAAACTGAAAGTTCTTAATACAAAACAGACGTTACACTTGAGTCTAAGTTATCAAATTTGCATTAAGAACTTTACGTTTGTCAGAATAAAGTTCAAAATATAGTAATTGGATCGAAGGTTTAGGTTAGGCCTAAAGTTAGCACTCATTTTGTAATAAGACGGTTCAAATCCGAAATCGCCAACCAGTCTTGAGCACGCGTGGTGATCAATGCTCGTGCCTTCTCTGTACGAGAAGAGGGGTTTGCTCTGTACTGGAACAATAATAGACTGGTATTATTATTAAAGACTGTCTACTAGAAGATTATCTTTTTGAAGTGAAAACTTTTTAGGTGCGTTGTGCGTTTTTTGAGATTGGAAAAACCATTGAACTAGCGCCACAGTTACCGTAAGCGTGACCGCGCGTGTTCTGTTTATAAGACGTTTAAAAAAATACCCGCTTCGGATGTGTTCAGCTGTCCTCGGGATGTATTAGGTTTAAATGTATATCCGATATGTCAATGAGTGATAGCAAAGTGTTCTGTTTGTGTTTAGTTTTCACTTCTGTCGGCACTCCAGAGTGCCACTGTTTTTTTATTGATATTATAATCCTTTTTCACCCTACTTTTACATCAACTCCCAGGATGAGTCAGCCTTTTCCGAGCTAAAAGCTTGAAATAAAAATAGCATAACAAAATGCATAGTTGTTCAAGAACTTATAAAACTGACACTTATAAAAGTCAGCGATGTTCCTCTGTTTGCATAATGAACTCGAAAAGTTCTCGCCTGCAATGCAGCCTTCAGTCTGGGGACGCATTATGATAAATTAAAGTGTCAACATTGTTTAAGTTCTATTTGAAGTATTTTATGACTGATTTGGGTGGTTTACAGAAATATAGTTAGCCATTTTATGGTTATACTAGAGACCCGACCCTGAGGGCCTACTCTCTTAGTTCGTCAACCATATCGGGAGTAAGGACAGCTGTCATGTCATCATTAGATGGCAACCTAACCAGACGTTTACTACACCTGGACAGGAAAGGCCTGCACCTGGTGATGGTGACAATCACGGGATACTGCTCGCTAAACAAACACTTCCACACAATGGGCATAACGGACAGTCCCTTGTGCAGGGCTTGCATGGAGGCTGAGCGAACCGTTGCGCATGTGTTCTTTGAGTGCACAGAGTTCACCCAGATTAGGTTAGAAATCCTCGGGACACCCAGATCTTCCACAGATGTTCTCAACAGGCCAGGAGACTTAATCAACTTCTGGAGGGATGTGTGCTGGTTGGAAAAACCACCGATGGCCACCATGGCCTACGCACAATGGTCCACTTGAAGGACTAACTGCGGAAACCAAACCCATAACAACAACTGTCAAATCGTGTTGTCATTCGTTCTAAGTTCGAGCACCGAACTAATCTTATGTCCGTAGGTGATACGGATTAGCGAACACACGTAACTAAACGTATTTTTCGTGCTTAGAGAGTAGACTCTGCTTCACACGGTTTTACGACTTGACATAAAATCGAGATGTCTTTATTATAAGTAAGTTTCATATTAATTTATATTACAGAAATGAATTTTTCGCAATAAATTCTTTAAATGATGACGAAAATCAAAATCCGTTGCGTAGTGTAGAAGAACAACATGGTTATACAGACCTACACGAAATGCGACTTTACTTATAATTGTAAAGAAGATATAAATTACACAGGTCTGCAAAAAAAATTTTTTTTTCAGCTGCATGAGATATTTTTGCTAAATCATATATATTAGAATGCGCTGATTTCAGAAGTGATGGTCATTTTTTTCTATCACGTAAGAGTTTTTTTGCAAATTGAACAAGAATTTGGTGAAAGCACTCGTTTGTTAAAAATTCACAGGTCGACAAAATTTGACGAACGCTCTGTCCAGAAAATAGATTATACTTTTCCAAAGGATTTTGACGCGCTGAACTCGAATCTGGCCCAAACTTGAAATTTTTCCAATAGACTGTATGTGTATGAATTCTCAAACGTAGAACAATCCACGTACACGAAAATTTCAAAATGCGATATCTCAGCGAAAAAAAAAGATATTTGAGTAAACTCAACGTCATTTTAAAGAGGAAGACTAGTCCTTTGAGATGCTATTAATATTTTTTTAAAGAAAATAGGAGCGGTCGTGCTACATAACCTCAAAAATGAGAAAAAACGGTATTTTTTGCACTTTTAGGTTAGGATATCTCGAAACCCTGACGTGATAGAGCAATTTTGAGGCCAGATTTGAATTCAGCGCGTCAAAATCCTTTGGAAAAGTATAGTCTGGTTTCTGCGTAAAAATTTTGCCGAACTGTGTTCTTACGTACGTAGTCAAAGGGGACTGTAAATATATAGCTTTAAAAGAAAGCTGAGGCTTCTGCCCGAATCGGAGGAGTTGTTTTGTAGATTGTATAGTGTATCTGCTGTTTATTTGTAAAAATATATTTTGACTAGCTGCGCCCCGCGGTTTCACCCGCGTAAATGTCGAGCCCGTGGGAATATCGGAATAAAAAGTAGCCTATATGTTAATCCAGGGTGTCAGCTACCTCCATACAAAATTTTATCAAAATCGGTCCAGCCGTTTGAGCGTGAAAAAGTAATAAACATATAAACACACACACACAAACACTCACAAACTTTCGCCTTTATAATATTAGTGTGAAGTGTGATGTTACATTATACATAACGCGTTTTTTTTCAATCGTCTTCTCCCTTTGAAGATAGATCCATAGTGATAACATTCAATTCCTGATAGTTACGCCTGGTTTGTATTAATGCTATCTTCAGCGTTAAGGGGATTTTTACACGTCAAATGTCTCGCGTATTCGATTGGCACATTCCGTCACCATTTTTTTCCCTAGACGTTACCGGTAAAAAATATTTTTCTTTTATTGTTGATGTCATGTAAGTATCAGCATTTACAGTTCTGTATTTTTGAATGGCAGCGAAATAGAAGTTAAAATAATTTCATTATTATGTTCTAAGGATGAAATCATCTTCACATGTAAACTAGCTCACATAGGTACCTACCTACTCCTCCATCCGTATTTACAGCTACTATAGCTCCATAATATTTATCTAAAGCGGATTGAAGATTTTTATATGGAGCTTGGCATACCTAGTGTCCACTATTTTGTTTTTTTTTTCAAAATGGCGGCCTCGCATGAAACCTATATAAATCAATAGCTGACATTAATGCAAGCAGAAAACGTAATAGAACCAAACCCAGTAAAGCGTCACGTTTCCGAGATATTAACGTTCAAAGGTGATCTCGTGACATCCATATTTTTTTAACTTGCTTACATCTTGTTGCATAGATGTTTGAAATAATCACCCTGAATTTTTATAGCAATTCAGGCTCACGTACGGGTTCTAAGGATGTAATCAAATCCATTGTAGCGGCTTCTACAGCGCCACATGCGAACTACGCGTCATACTGACGTCACGCAAAATCCTGCATCTCGCAAGCAGAGTTTACCGCGCAATTACCATATATAGACATGAATCATCGGGCACCTGCCCGCCAGACACGACTCCCGTCTGGTAGGAGGGTCCTCCTTTTCCTATGAAATATGAGTAAACTTTACACCCTGATCCTCATACGTCTATACGATATGAAACATAAAACTAGCTCATATTCCGCCATCCAAATTTGCAACTACAATTACTCTAGCTAGATCCAAAATATTTATCTAAAGAAGAAAGAAAATGCGTTTACTTGCGGTAAACATGACGCAGAGAAAGAAAACATACACAAAAAATGAACAAGTCGGGGAAAAATATGCGTCACATCCACGCAAAACGGCCGCCATCGCTCAGCATAATGCTAGGACTCTATGCCAGACAGAGCCCAAGCGCGGTTTTCAGCGACAGCTGGTATCGCGGTTTCGTTCGCACTAAGCCAGCGTGGTATATGACTGCCCATTCCCTCAATGCTATGCTATGTTATCTCTGAACATGGCTTGGATCGTGGTAGCATATTAAAATTATCTTTTGAAAAGGTAAAGTGAACAAAGGTTCTTTCTTCCTAAGGCCCTTGTATACGGCTCGGTTTATGGTACGTAGGCATACGTGCGGCGTATAAACCACGCCGTAGAAAAAACGTGTCTGTCAACAAGCTTCCACAGTGATCTATACAACACTGACGACCGTCCTACACACGGCGTATAAACCGCACCGCAGGAAAAATATGTTTCTCAACAAGCTTCCTTAGTGATCCATACAACACTCACGAACCGTGCCTACACACGGCGTATAAACCGCGCCGTAAGAAAAACATGTTTCTCAACAAGCTTCCATAACATGTCACACGGCAAAAAAAACCATAGTTTTTGACGGCAAGAAAGACGTGTGTGTACAAAGCGCCTTAGACTCTACATACCATCTAAGAAATATGATAAAACCCCTCAAAACCTTCCTTATTTTAGCAGTTTATGCTGTTTATTAGACTATTAGTCACAGAACTGTTTGTGTACCTAGGTCATAAAGAAAAGCTGTCTTGATCAACAAACATCCCAATCAAAACATCCATGTTCTTGTTGAGGGCAAGTAGGTGATAGTAGCAAGATTTAGTTACGACCTCCCAAAGTTTAGCCTGACACCATCCGACTTTTTCTAAGTCCGAAGAAAAGCTTTTTTTCAAATAACGTTGAAACTTATCCATTCTTGTGTCGGCTCAGCACGTGACATCGGAAACTAATTTCACCGCGCAACGTGACAACCTGTTTTTTCAACTGTTTTCTAAATTGCGTTTTCGTCGGATTTCAACGTTAGTTCGTGGCCCCACGGGTGTAGAGAAAAACAATTATCGTGACATTGTTGAGATTACACATGGTTTTTGCTTTGTGTGAATCTTTAAATTAGTCGTGTTTCGTGAAGGAAATAACAATTTCTATAGTGTTTTCTGTTATTTTTCGTTATTTAGGCTAATAATAATAAGGTAATAAATCTCCCTGAGATCACCCAGGTGACCGTTTTTTTTTAGGATGGGAATTCATCAAATGACCTCTCCCGTTCTGGGTGGACCGGAAGGGAGTGTCAGACTCTTACTGACTAAAACCGACCCGTGTTCCTTCCAGCCCTTTATGTTCCGGGCCAGCGGTAAGTAACCCTTTCGGACAATCCAGCTGAACCCAGGTGACCTATAAGATGTTTTAATTCAGTTAAAATAATGTTGGTGGTTGGTGTTGGTGGGTGGTTGGTGGTTGGGTTGGTTGGTTGGTGGTTGGTGGTTGGTCGGTGGTTGGTGGTTGGTGGTCGTTGGGTGGTTGGTTGGTTGTTGGTTGGTTGGTTGGTAAGTTGGTTGGTTGGTTGTTGGGTTGGTTGCTTGGTTGGTTGGGTGGATGAAAACTGTTAATACAGTTTTCACCACTACTATTGAGTTTTTCCATTGGGAACTTCTTAGTAACAGACCGGAGTTTGGAAGTTGGCGGTATGATACCCCCGTGACTCGGAAAACACGTTAAGGCGTTGGGCCTGCGCCTGATCTCTCTCCGGTCGTGTCGGATTGCCGTCCCATCGGACAATGACAGTGAGGGAAGAGGGAGTGCACCTGTCTCTGCTTACATACCTGAGCACTATAATATCTCCGGCGCCGAATGGCTAGTCTCTGCTTGAGATTGGTCGCCTAACCAAAACTTGGTCTAGAGGACTTTAAGCCGTTAGTCCCGTCTGTCATTTGTGGATCTTTGACAGTCGTACAAATCCGGGCAAGTAACAGTGTGACTTTTTCAATTCAAATTCAAAATCATTTATTTGCAAAAATGGGCACACAATATACCCCTCCGTGCCTTGGAAAGCACGTTAGGCCGTTGGTCCCGGCTGTCATTCGTGGATCTTTGACAGTCGTTACGGGTAGTCAGAAGCCCGCAAGTCTGACAACCAGTCTTACCCAGGGGTATCGTATTACCCAGTAACTGGGTTGTGGAGGTCAGACAGGTAGTCGCTTCATGTAACATACTGCTATTTATCTGCATCCGGTTAGACTGGAAGCCGACCCCAATATCGTTACGAAAAGGCAAGGCAGGTTTATTTATTCTGAGTATGCTAAGATTTGGTTCAATAAATGACTAACCAGCGCCGTGAAGCCTCAAACAAGAATCAAAATTGACTTCATCTAATAACAAATCCAAATTCAAGAAGCACACATCTACATTTATACAGTAAGTCAGTTCAACGACGTCACAGCCCAGGTCTTTTAACAAAGTCGTGGTCTTTACGACCCTTTCACTAGCCTCGAGGGAGGAAGACTTTACGAGTCGTGGACAGGGTGCATTAACCGTCTGAAGATTGAAGAAGAAATAAGTTACTTTATCATCTTGGAAATATCAATGAAATTAGGGTGTGTCTGGCGATATACGAGTATCTTTCTGATAGTAGTTATAAGTGAGTTTTTATAACTTCAAACGAGACGATATTATCGTGGACGTCGCGTCCTACGAGTACCTCCAGAAGTGGGGGCACTTGTGGAGGTTGCCCTTGCTGCGGTCTACTTGTGTACGAAATACCTTACCTCAAAACACTTTAAAGTTGCTTCTGCATCATCTCCGGCGCTGCGGGAAATGCAACCCCTCCGCACATACGTAACAAAGAATAGGTACCCGTGCGAGCCGTAACAGCTGAGGTAGGCCAAGGTAACTTTTGCCCGGACAAGAGACTGATAGTTCAATAAAGAACTCGGGAGGTTTAAGCAGTTCTTTCTAAAGACCACATCTTACCGTGTAATCACAGTCATGTCATCAAACAGAAACACAATGAGTTTTAAATTACTTTTTCTAACTGACCAGCTGGACCGTATAAAGTTGAAAATATTGGAAAAGAACCAATTGGTTGGTTTGTAACTTTAAGGCTGCTTGTCCAGTAAAGCGGAGCGAGAAGAAATTTGCAGAGCTAGGAAAACATTTATCGCTAGGTTGGGTTCCTAATAGGTAAGTACCGGAGGCCAACTTAGCGGGGTGGCTGAGATTGAACTCCGCGGAATCGAACATGGAAAAATAAAGAAATATAAGATTTTTCAAAGTACGCAAAATACGCGTATTGACGTGGAGTTGCGGCACCAGCCTGTATTACCTATTACCTACCTAAGATTTTTCAAAGAAAAAAGTCGACCTATTTGTAATTAAAATTTAGAAGGGGCAAATGACGTTGTTTTAAAACACAGCTTTGTGGCCTTGTCGCTGGCGAAGATTTCTTAGTAGCTCATCAATTGAACCGACTACTGCATTACTACTATTGGACACTACTATTTAGGTGCATCCGGTTAAACTGGGTGCCGACTTCAACATAGTTGGGAAAAGGTAGATGATGATGGAATTGAACCGATTACCTACTAAACAGTAGCTCACTAGCGTGCAAGTGACGTATATGTCGCATCCGGTCATGCATTTGACTAGTCGGAACGCTAGCGCCATCTGGTGGCGCTTGACAGAGTCTAGCCTGAGTCCGTGGGGGTTAGAAAACAGCTCGACAGAACGATGTGGAGCTCACTTTGGACTTGGACTTGGACATTGGACATCGTACGGACAACATGTGCTTAGAAACTGTCCAGCGTTCCGTATCTGGTTGTGTCGTGTACCTACAGTGTGTAATTTGCTAGTGGGACTAAATTGTTCGTGAAATTATAATCTTGTTTGAACTGCAAACGGTTTTTCTATTGCGCAATAACCAACACATACCCACTGTACGCCCACAATAGTTAAATATGGCTGATAATAACGAGACACACTATACCTTCTCCGTCATATATATATATATTTTCCATCAACTTGTTCTTTTTTGTGTTTGCGTTTTCTTTTACTGAACCTGGCAGCGGCGGCATGGAAGTAACACCTAGAAACTTAGATTTATATTTTTATTTTAACAGGTCTTCTCTGTACAACAGAAGTTAACTTTCACAACGCTCCACTTCATCTCGGTGGAGTATTACCCTAACTCAGTGTTCACGAGCTACACGCTCAAGCGACATGCTCAAACGATACGCTCAAACGACACTCTTAAACGACACTCTCAAGCGACACGCTCAAGCGATATGCTCAAACGACACGCTCAAACGACACTCTCAAGCGACACGCTCAAACGACACGCTCAAACGACACGCTCAAACGACACGCTCAAACGACACGCTCAAACGACACGCTCAAACGACATGCTCAAGCGACAAGCTTAAACGATATGCGTTTTGCGATAGCGACTGCGCAGAAAACAAATGAAAGAAGTTGTTTATGGCATGCCATGAGTCACCGCGACGCGACTTGCGGAGCGACGGGCGAAATCCAATGACGCGCGCGCTTGAGGCCGTGACCGGAGCCTTACCGGAAACTAACCGGTGTATACCTACGTTTGGAACTTTTCCCCGGAGCATAAAAAACTTTTCAACTGTTAGTTAACTGTTAACCTCGTACCGAGTCAGTGTTTATAACTATGTAGCTATGTACGTAGGTCCTTCTGCTATGACAGCGTTTTATAGTTTGCTCTGAATTTAAGTTTAACGTTTTATTTTAGTTCGTTGCAAGTTTTAGGTTATTAAATTAAAAAAATTGTTTGTTTTTTAATGTTGTGCAGTAACATAGGCAAAAAGGAGCATGGTTACATAGAATTGATCAGACAAAATTCTCGTAACTTTACGAATAATAATAATATTTTTTTTTTTTTTAGAACGTTCACAGTCTGATTTCAGTCTCAATCTGTCAAAAATACCTCTAATTTCGCTACATTTTTGACAAGTTTTTGACATTGATTGTCGCTGAGATGTTATTGCGACTAGATTTTGATTTTTTTTCTTTCCGGGATTTGGCCTTCTGGTATCTGTCAGTCACAGTAGATGTTCTCAAAAATTGTACAAGGGTCGAAAGAAAATAGCTAGCGAAGCTCCGCACGATAAAACATAAGCAAGTCAATTTGATGACTTATTGTGGGGTCATCGGCCGCAGTTAGTGTAGTCATTTGAAACATCAGTTTAAAAAAATGTTTATTTTGTGTATATTTCACAGAAGTATCGACATCTAAACACGATAAAACAAAAGAAAACAGATTTTCTCAACTCATACTTCAAGTAACAACACTCCCAGGGGTCGTTGACCCAAGAAAAAAAATTCAATTTAGATTTTTATTTTATCGTATTTAGAAATTGACACCTATCACGTCTGCGGAGTATCGGTAGCTAATTTCATTTGACCCTGTATACAATATGGTGACGACAATATGACAATCAATGCAAACACATAATATTAATGCAAAATAATATTTTGAAATTAAAAAATAAATCCTAACATTGAAATTAAAAAAAGTGATTCTTTCAAAAAAACCGAATAAATTGTATTCGCGAATTATATGCCAAAAATCTAAACAAATATGAGTTTATGGCAAAGTAACTTTAATTCCTACACAATAAGGTGCAGTTTACGCAGCTAGTGCAGTTAGTGCAGTTTACAACAATACACACAATACACGACATATTATAACACAATTACAACAACACACGTACAGTACGCGTCAGTATGTGCTAACCCCTCAAGTTTTAAAATGTTACACATTAAATTCCTTACAAATGATCTAAAGAATACTTCAAAAAGAACCCATTGTTTCGACTCAGATTCGAACCATCGCATCACCGAACGTTGTCATACTCATACCGGCAGTTTGACGAACTAGCCAGCGAGCCCATATGCATTGCGTTGAAATTGTTATCTACTATGGTCTGAGTCATTTTATCTTTAGGTGGGATGTCTAATCGATAGATGTTATAATTTGAGGGTATCCATTAATTTTACTTACTTACGTTGTCTTTATAAAATTAATCCATACCCTCAAGTTATAACTATAACGTTTGATGTATACGTTCACTTAAAACGGCGAAGAGTAAACGACTACGATTTATTCATTAATTTTTAAAATGATTTATGATTTTATGAGAACTAAAATAGTTGTTCTGTGTGAACAAAATGTGAGCATAAAAGGAATTGCGAGACAGCTTGGCATAGCAGTAAGTTCATTATAATATTAATTGTGTTCTCCGATTTTTTTTTGTTGAGCTATTTGCGGTATCTTGTGTGTGGTGGTATTTAATAACTTATTGAAAACCATTTTTTTCTATACAGAGACAAACGGTGCGCTTATGGGTGCGCAGATTTCAAGAAACCGGCGATGCTAAGACAATGACCATGGGTCGGAGAACTACTGGGATCTATACGGACCAATCTGAACATCATCCGGATATTGTTAAGGTTCACACTACACCGCCGTTTACATCCACTCGTTACAGTTCGCAACGGCATGGAATATCTCTCTGTCCACGGTTCGAAGACATTTACACGCAGCGAACATTCACAGTTACCAGTCACCAGTATTCGCAGTCACCTGCAAAATATGTCTAACAGAAGAACATCGAAGAGAACGATTGCGATTTGCCCAGAAATAGCAGTTATATTAATTAAGTATGACAACAAAATAAACAACGAAGACATTTAACTCATTTGATTCCACTATTTTACTTTGTATAGCAAAATATTCTAAGTAGATATCATGAGCTAATAAGAGATGTTAATTGATTATCTATTGATAACATGTTTATTCACTTATTATGCTCATGATTGTAATCCTGCCAAACTAACTTCTAGTTCCTAGACAAGTTGCAAACGCTTCAAAACTTGTCACTTTCGATGTCACTTGTCAGACTGTCAAATGTCAAATTTGTATGCTGAGACGACATGACAGGTCACGTGACATTTCGTTAGGTTATGTCAATCTAAAATATTTCTACCGCTTACTATTTTATCGTTTACCTTACCTTAATAGGATGCCACTTGTCTAGGAACCCAATTGTGTCAGTTGGCAAAATAGTATATTATGATAACTGTAAATAAAATTATCAAATCAAAATAAATCTTTGTTGTAAAATAAGATCATAGTTTTGTTAAATAATAGCAATAATAAATATTATTATATGATTATTAAGGTATTTTATTTTTCTTTATTTTTAAATTCTTTATAAATAATTACTAAAACAAAATAGAAAAATATATTAAAATAATAATTATAATGAACAAAAAGCACAATTCGTGGCTATGATTTGAACTTCCACTCATAGGCACGGCAAGCGGTCTTGAAACCTCTAGTCTACTTAGACGATGAATAAAACGTTCGTAAATGTTAACCCTATTATTGCTTGTCGTTTTCGCAATAATAAAAGTATTAACGTTTTATTGAAAAAAAACAATAATATAAACAGAATTTTAAAAAATAAATACTATCTTAAACATATTTATTCACTAAAACAATAAATTAATCAAAATAAAATGTTTTTACAAAATACAAAAACCAACTTGGGCCTATCACGGATTTGAACGCACATATCTTTTGGAGGGGTAACCACTTAATGAAGCAGTGTGTACAATATACAAAAATTACAAAAATGTTTAAAGTTGTAGAACTTCAAACATTTTTATAACTGTTTCAATAATGCTGCAGTCACTCTGAAATCAACTTACAAACACAAAACAAACATAAACAAAACAATTATAAACTTTATTGTAATGATAATTCATTACAATAAAGTTTATAATTGTTTAACTTGAAATAACATCAATTTGAAACATAGACTTTAGCTATGTACCGTCTGTTCACAGTTATTTGTACCTCTGACAGCAGCATCTTTACAGCAACATTATTGTAACGAGAACAAAGATCACAATGATTTTGACAGGCTTGTCAGTGGCCGCAGCCCAACAACAACCTTATTAGAATGAGAATAAAGATCAATGTTATTTGGACAAACATGCCAAATCAGAGGTAAAATAACTGTGAAAGGACTTTACTTAGGTCTTTCTGCTATTATCAGCTTATCTATACTAATATTATAAAGCTGAAGAGTTTGTTTGTTTGTTTGGTTGAACGCGCTAATCTCTGGAACTACAAATCGGATTTGAAAAATTCTTTTTGCATTTGATAGCCCAATTCTAGAGGAAGGCTATAGACTATTTAACATCACGCTATGACCTTTAGGAGCCGAGCAAAAAGAAAAAGTCAGAAAGAACACTAAGCAAAAACGTAGTAATAGCGCGGGCAGGCGATGCAATGCGACGGGGTGGGTCGGAGTAACAAGAAATTTCACGCGGACTAAGTCGCGGGCAGAAGCTAGTCTATTATACAAAGTTGATACGACAGAGGGGCTTTTCTTTAAACTGCCTATACTAGATACCATTTTCAAGCTCTGTACCAAAAATCAATTAAATAGGAGCAGTAGTTTAGTCACAAATGATTTTTGAAGTTTTTGCTACGTTTGAACACGATGTATATTTCCTAACAGCTGATTATCTCATACGCATAGGTCATGCACCTTAAAACGATAATCTGAGTATAAGATACATTGTTGCCGCACAAGTACAACCAAATATTTCACGAAGCAATAAATACACACACACTTGCACTTTCACTATGAGAGTGACAATCATAGCAAAACCCCCGCGCCTTTTTCCCGCGCGTAAAAGGAATAGAAATAGGTCAGTATGTTGCTATTGCATTCTAGATCCTTGGGAATTTGCTAAAAAACTTTCTTTCAGTGGACAGTGCGCAAGCGTCATCCATTCGGGACGTACGTTACGTAATACGGGAGCCCCCCGCCGCCGCGCCTTTATGTTTTGTCGAACTCGCTGACAATAATTGTGATTTTGTTTTGTTATTGTGATAGACACTAAATAAGTTTAACTTGGGAATATTATTATTTAGTGTTAGTGTTTTTTTGTGTTTGACTGTTTTTATTGTGATAGGATACGTAATTAAACGTTGGTTGTGTGTGTGTGTAATCATTAAAGTGTTCAGCAATGCCTCGTGTAACTTACACGGCGTCAGAATACACTTACATGATTTTAATTTACGGTGAATGCCGTGGAAACGCAGATTTAGCTCTGCGAACATACCGAGAAAGGTATGGTGACCGGCGCAATAGCCCTAGGAACGCCGCGCGCCGGCACCATACAATTGGCAGTACAAAGATTACGGGAATTAAAGTGCTTAGCGACGGACAGTGATTTAATAAATAACAATATTCTCCGTCGGTATAATTTGTGCATTAATATGAATCGAGGACACATCGAGAATTTAAAAATTTTGTGTTTTTGTGTGTGCGCGTACTTAACAACCAGCCGGGCGCGGACGGCGCGAGCGGTCTAAACCGCCCGCCCCCCGCGCCCCCGCCAAGAGAGATAACACACACGCACACGCGCTCCTGCGCGACTTTGTTACCTAGGCATCTAACTAAGGTCAGTCAAATTTATTTATAAAGGGTGGTTGCGTTTCACTCTGACTTTAAGCTATTTAGTTTGTTTGAAAAAAAAAAAATCTCATTTTTGGCGCTTTCTATTTTTGTACTGTATCGAATTAATACTATACACGTATAGTATACGTAGTGTAATTTAATGCCCCTCTGTCATATCAACTCTGTATGTAGTTTGTTCTGAATGTTCAGTTTTTTATTTTACCTACTTTTTATTTGAGTTCGTTGCGAGTTTCTAGGTTATTAAATTAAAAGTTTGTCTAGGCTGGTTTTTCAGTGTTTCACTGGTAAAAGTGAAACCTACGTAGAAAATTCGGTGTAAATCTATTTATGGTTGAATATCTATAGCCACATCCAATAAAATCGTAACGAAGTAAAAACTGTATACTTATTGTTTTTTTTTTTAAAGTAATTGCTACTAGTCTTTTGCCGAAATATATGTTTTAGAACGTTTGTCCGTTTGTCTGTGTCTCTAGATGTATGTTCCGGATTGGTGAAAAATGGCTGAATGGATTTGTATGAAATATGGCACACATATAGTTCATAGGGTACTTTTAATCCCTGTAGTACGTTCTCGTGGGATATTTTCCGACATGTACGCGGGCGCAGCTGCGGGCAAAAGCTAGTTTGAAATATCGAACATTCTTTTGAAATGAAATGCTAAAGTTTTTAACTAAAGAAGTTAGTGGAAAATTGGCTAATAAAAAGACTTTGAAGTTCAATGTTAGTACTAAAGTACAATGTTAGTGAATAAACTTCATAATTCAAAATGGCGACTACGACTAAAATGGGTCCAGAAAAAACAATTATATCAGATACTTAAATATTCAATAAGCCGTTGTCAAAATCCATCCATGTGCATGTCGACCCTAAAATTACACACAGACTGAATGATGGATGAATGACTGACAATGAAGGAATGATAAAAGAAAATTACACGGTTCGAAGAGCAATGAATTGGTGAATCGTGAGATAAAGAATATTATTTTGCGATAATATGTCTATTACCTATTTATAAAATATTTACCGTTTCTGAGTAAATGGTTGCACACTGTTGGAATTATCCGTTATAATCCAAACAGATGGTTTTGCGGTTGTATGTCTGAAAAAGATTACACCGGTATTCGTTATTGGGTTTGCTTTACTTACGCAGTGAAATATATGTACCTTGAAAAACATTATTACAGAAACAACTTTTTCTAAGAATTCAAAAATCTTCAACAAAGGGTGCAAGAAGGCGTGTAGCGGCCAGACAAACTGCTACGTCTTCGTAGCAAAAAGCTACGCCGTAGCTACTGCGTAGGCCTAACCGAATGTTGTTTACAAAGCCAAAGAAAAAGATTGCGGCCTTATAAATCTAAACAAAATAAAAGTCGTTTTTTAATATTTTACTGACAGTTATTGTTATAATTTCATAATTAATAGGTACCGTTATTAATTAAGAAATTATAACACAATAACAAGCCTGATAGGACACACATAAGCCTGTACTAATCTATAATACAATTTTAGGTTGGGGATGCATGAAGAAGTCTCCTCGCGTAGCGCAGTTTGTTCCGAAAGTTACTCAACTGAACCGAGCGCTCGGCGCATCCTGGAGAGTCATACCCAACACCTTATTTGACTAGCCAATTCTTCCCTTGCGGTGGTAGGGCTGACGCCCGCCTGGTTTGCGACCACCCTCCCACCGGAGTATCCGGTCCGGCGTCAAGCAGCCTGCTGTGTTTCGTCGAAGCGTAGGAGTTCCAGTGCTTTAGGCATCTTCTGGGCACGCTCGTTCCATCATAGACCTCATCCATTGCTTTCCATCAGCCGTGATCGAGGTCAAGAGCGGGCACATTCAGCAATAAAGGCTCCTGCAAACAGGCGCGACGCGCGACGCGAATCGCGCGCAACACAAAGGCACCGCTCCTTGCGCGACTTGCGGTGCCTTTGTGTCGCATGTCGTGTCGCACCTGTTTGTGGGAGCCTTAAACAAAAAAGGTCGCAAAACCTAATTAATTATGAATAGCTCAATTAAACAAGTCCCAATTAACTACGAGTATATCACACAATATAAATTAATCACATTGATAACGTTCACATTTCCATTTGATACTATCAAATGGAAATGTGAACGTTATATCATACAATTCACGCATTAAATTAATAACAGAATGAGTATTACATACTAACCCACAGTACTTGTAATATTTATTTCATTTGATGAAAACTTTCGAGCATTATTTTCATACAATTATTTGTGTAATTTTCGTACATAGATGGATAGGGTTTTAATATATAGGAATTACGAAAAAAAAATACTTAGATAGGTACACACATTCGATGAACTGTCCCATTTTTTTGCTCCGATAAAGTTAAAGTCAAATCATTTATTTCATACCCTAACTATCCATACTTAATATTATAAATTCGAAAGTAACTCTGTCTGTCTGTATGTTACCTTTTCACGCTTAAACCACTGAACGGATTTCGATAAAATTTGGCAGAGAGGTAGATTGCATCCCGGAGAAGGTCATAGGATAGTTTTTATCGACATACCTTGCGGGAGAAGCCACAGGCGGAAGCTAGTAATATTATAAATGCGAAAGTAAGTTAGTTTGTTACCTTTTCACGCCTAAACCACTGAACCGTTCATCCTGAAATTTTGCATATACGTTGTCAGGTGTACAGAAACGGATATAGGCTATCTTTTATCCCGAAAAAAAGTGCTGTTCTCAAGGAAAATAATAATAACGTTATTATGATAATAGATGGCGCCACGGGTCTTTCGAACGGAATCGACGCGGGTGAAACCGCGGGGCGCTGCTAGTAGGCATATAAAAGACACATTTGAACGTCAAAATTTACAAAAAAATAGAAAATAAAATGATAGATGGAAGAAGCTTTTGTCAGTGTGTCGTAAGAATTGTGAGATGAGCGTATGACTATGTAGTTGTCACCCATTGGTCACCCGTCCACAGACCAACCGCGGCAAGCGAAGCTTAACCTGATAGATCGACCTGTGCGGCTGTAATTATTTAGCCACGGGCCCCTCACAATAAATTATAAATATAAAAGGATAAAAAGCTACGAGTTATAACAGCGCTTGTGTGCCAATAAATGGCTTCAACTGTTCTGTGCAGATAAGGTACAAAAAAAAACTCTCTCTTGCCGCAACGACTCTAGAACAGCTATGTTAAGGGGATTTACAGCACCTAAACGTAAAAAACGCGAGTTTTAGAAGCAATAAAAGTATATGGTCGACTACAGTAAACAAAATCAGAGAAATATATGATATTGTTCAGGATATATGCTAGGTAGATAGTGTGTTGAAAACATAAGACAACAGATTTGATACGATAAAAAAAATCATGAAGATACCTATAAATTTTTTTTTACAATAAAAGCCATACTGGTATACATACAATCATTCTGATTTTTTGTCAGATTATTCTACAACCAACCTACTAAAGCACTGGTGTTTTATTTTTTGTAGATTTCAATAGATTTTTTGTAAATAGATAATAGCTTCATATTTTGCAATATGCTACCAGCGTTGTGTCATCGCGCTTCTCTTTCTTTTCTGTGCAGTCCGACAGTGACCGCGCTTTAGGTCATGTACTCCCCTTAATGCTATTTATTTCTTTAATTCTGCTGCTTCCTTTCACTCAAACAGTATGTTAAAACGTTAAAATTATTATATATTAGCTTTGTGACAGTTGTGCGCACAGATTATTTAAGGCCGGCGGCGCGTGGGTCGTAGTTATTTATTACATGTTTATACCAACATATAGGATTAGGTATTGTATATTTATTTTATTTTGATTGTTATATTTTTTTATGAATTTTTTGCTGAACCGTTTGACGTCATTACGGCTACGCCGCTCTGTCTCGCATAGGGCCTTAACATTATGCTAAGCGTAAGGATGTGACGCATATTTACCCCATCTTGTTATTTTTTTTGTGTTTGTTTTTTTTTACGTCATTTTTACCGCAAAAAAACGTATAGTACGTATAGTAACGTAAACGTATAGTTTATAAAGTAAACGTATTTTCTTTCTTTCTTTACACACACCCACCGCCTCTAACAACACCAAAACAGCACTCTTAAAATAGCCCTTCCCGTAAACACCTTTTCCGAATTTAGGCTCATTTTCATGCAACTCCATCGAAAGGTAAAGGCAATAAGGTCGTTACTTAATTATCCTCGGAATAATTCACAAAAGATAATTTGTTGGAGGCGCGATGGCCGTTATAGTGGATTCTAATTTTGATCAGGGCCTTGTTTGGGCTTTGTTTGATGTTGTCGTCGGCTATTTTTGGGTGAAGTAGGTATTGCTTGTTATTTAAATAGTTACTGGGATAAAGCTAAATTATTGTTCACAAAAGACGAAATTTTTACTTTATAAAAAAAATCGAGATTTTTAAATTTTTTGTAAGCCTATTGCAGTCTATTGACGTGAAGTGATGCGAGAGGTCGGTGATTCGTCAACTTTCGACAACTGTCACCCGTCCTGCACCGCGCAGCTACCTCAGGCAACGTCTCAGTTAAGCGGTCGGTCTATACTCGTAGTAAATTATCTTTTTCCAAAAACAAAACACAAACGAATAAAATGGATTGTCATTACACTACAGAACGAATGTTCCACACAAAACAAGATTACTTCGTGTCAGTTCAACATCGATTCCCATTCCGTTAGTGATTTATTCGATGTCACGAAATTGAAATTTAATTGCGTTACCACGTATTTCTGTGAGATCCACTTTGCATTGCAATTATCTTGTTACCTCAATTCGAATGAGAAAATTAAATTTTATTAATTGAATCGAAAACAGGTATTTTTGGTAATACAATAAATCCATACTAATATACTAAATAAATTATAAATTATTATTATAAATTCTAAAGTAACTCTGTCTGTATGTTAGCTTTTCACGCCTAAGCCACTGAACGGATTTCGATAAAATTTGGCAGAGAGATAGATTGTATCCCGGGGAAGGACATAGTATAGTTTTTATCCCGATATGCTCACGGGGTCGACACTGATGCGGGTAAAACCGCGGGGCGCTGCTAGTAAGTAATATATTTAAAAAAAAAAACAGTGGTACTCCGGGAGTGCCGACAGAAGTGAAAACAAAACCCAAACCAGAATGCTTTGCCATCATTCACTGACATATCGGATATACATTAAAGCCGAGTACATCCCGAGGACAGCCGAACACATCCGAAGCGGGTATTTTTCAAATCGTCTTATGAACAAAACACGCACGGTGTCGCTAACGATAACAGTGGCGCGAGTTCAATGGTTTTTTCCCCGTCTCAAAAAATGCCTTACACACCTAAAGAAGTTTTCACTTCAATAAAAGCCCCAAGTTCAAAAGTCGAAATGAAAATTCGAAGTTCGAGAAGGCCTCAAATACTTTTAGCATGATCAGCCTATAATGTTCCCACTGGTGTGTCAGAGGCCTCCTCTCGGTGAAAAACCACCACGTAGGCCCAGTGCGGGTTGTTAGATGTCACATGTCTTCGAATGTTTGGTTCTAGGACATGCCGATTTCCTCACGAATATAATTTTTTTTTTTTTTTTTTTTTATTTGAAATGGGCTTGCTCTTGACTCTAGTCTAGGTCAGAGATGACAGAGACAAAGTCTACGATGGAGTGAGCTCACCCAGAAGAAGCCTGTTCACTCTTACTTTGAAGAGATTCGGGTTGTATGCACTCGGAAACACAAACGCAGGTAGAGAGTTCCACTCTTTTGCTGTGCGCATTATAAAGGACATTTGAAAACGCTTAGTGCGAATTGGTGGAATAGCAACTAGGTAGGGATGGTAACTTGTAGTGCGTCTGGATGTCCGAAGGTAGAAGGGGGCCGGTGGAATGAGGTCGTGGAGTTCTTGGGCACACTCACCGAAGTACAATCTGTAGAAGACCGACAAGCAGGCAACCTTGCGGCGATGAGCCAAGCTGTGAAGCTTGGCATCCACCAGTTTTACGTCGCCAATGAGCCTTTTAGCTCTGCGTTCCACCGAGTCAAGCGCGGCAAGTTGGTATTTCGCTGAGCCATCCCAAAGGTGGCTGCAATACTCCATGCAGGATCGGACTTGTGCTTTATAAAGGGTTAAAAGCTGTCCGGGTGTAAAGTATCGCTTCACCCTATTAAGGATTCCCAGCTTCTTGGCCGCAGTTTGGGCTTTGTACTCGATGGTGGCGCCGAAGTTGAGACTAGATGTCAACTCCATGCCCAGGAGCTCGAGCCGATCTGTTACAGGAACAGATGTTCCCCGAAAAGTAGGAGTCTGGTCGAAATGACTCCTTTTGGCGGTAAAAACACACGCCTGTGTTTTTGTGGCGTTAAAAGAAACCAAATTGTCATCACCCCACTGGGAGACAAGGCTTAAGGTCAAATCTGTCCGCTCCACCATGGCCTCTCTCAAGAAACGAACTTCGGCCCCGCTGGCCCTTGCGCTGGACAAGTATCTCTCTGAAACAGTACTGTCATCTGCGTACCCAACAATACCAGGCTGAAGTAGGTCATTGATGTGCAGCAGGAAAAGAGTTGCAGAGAGAACAGACCCCTGAGGAACTCCGGCATCAATAGCCATAAGGTCAGAGGAGCAGCCGTCAACGACTACTCTGATCGACCGCTCACTAAGGAAGTCTGATATCCAGCTACAAAAATCAGCTGGGATGCCAAAAGCAGGAAGCTTGCTGAGTAGACCCGCGTGCCAGACCCTGTCAAAGGCCTTCGAGATATCAAGCGATACAGCAAGTGCTTCGCCGTGTTTCTCGATGGCTTCACCCCAACAGTGCGTGACATACACAAGAAGATCGCCAGTTGACCGTCCCCGGCGAAAGCCATATTGACGGTCACTGAGGAGATCATTATCTTCAAGGTAGGTCAGCAACTTACTGTTCAGTACCCTTTCCATAACTTTGCATAGAATGGAGGTAATGGCGATCGGACGGTAATGTGCAGGGTCTGCACGGTCGCCCTTTTTGGGCACTGGTTGTACATTTGCAAGCTTCCAGGATTTTGGCACCGTTCTTTTTTCAAGAGAGAGGCGAAACAAGCGTGTCAACACAGGAGACAGTTCAGGCGCACACTGCCTCAACACTCTCGCTGGAATACCGTCAGGCCCGCTTGCCTTGTTCACGTCTAGACTGCATAAAACTCTTCGGACCTCTTTATTGTGAACTGCGATCTCCGGCATCGAGGAGCCACAATGAGGTACAGTGGGTGGTTGCTTGGAGCCAGCGTCCAGACGTGAATTGCTTGCAAAGAGAGATGCAAATAAATTCGCTTTCTCTCCTGCAGAGTGAGCAAGCGACCCATCAGGTTTCATCATTGGAGGTAAAGTGGGACGACAGAAATTCGTTTCAACCGCTTTAGACAGGGACCAGAACTGTTTACTACCCGGAGGGTGCGATGCCAGCTTGATCCCAATACGTCCGACATGGTCAAAACGTGCCTTACGCAAAACCCGCTTGCAGAACTTAGCGGCAGAATTAAAGGTTCTTTTCTTCGCGCAAACCCTACGCGCTCTAACTTTGCGGTCGCGGGCCTTGACCCAGGCTTGGTACGCAGACTCTTTTCGGGCCTCAGCGCGGGCGCATTCCGCATTATACCAAGGCCGGGACTTGTGACCAAGCGGAATGTCGGAGAATGGAATAAAATACTCCATCCCCTGCTGAATCACGTCCGCAACCACGTCAGCACAGCACGAGGGGTCACCCGAGGAGAAGCACACCTGCCGCCATGGATAAGACGCAAAAAAGTGCCGCATCTCATCCCAGTCTGCTGACTCGTATCGCCATACTCGCCTCGTGCCTCTAGGACTCTCATCTGGAGGAGAGCAGGTCGATATGGATTTCACCAGACAGTGGTCAGACGTTCCCAGCGGGGCTGAGACCGATACTGAATGACTGTCCGGATCAGTTGCCAGCAGAAGGTCCAAGCAATTGGGAGTATGGCCGTCGACATCCGGTACCCGCGTTGCCACATTCACCATCTGGGTTAGATCTAGCGTTAAAGCAAACTTGCGCGCCTCCAACCCAGCATGGTCAGTTCTCTGGAACGGGAACAACCAGTCTTTATGGTGGGCGTTAAAGTCCCCCAGAAAAATGAGCTTCGCTGTTGGGTACCGTTGCTGGGCTACGTCAGTCGATTCCACGAGGAAATTAAAGAGCGCCGTTGTCTCCTGGTCACCGCTGTGCGATCGGTAGACGCCGATGTAAACAGATTTCTCCACGCCTGTGTCCACAAGTAGCCATATGGTAGAAAAACCCGATTTCTCAAAGCAACGGAGACGACGACAACAAATATCATCGCGGACGTACACACAGACCCCAGCTTGCTTCTTGAACTTATGTTCAAGAGAGTAACCCGGGTAGTTGAGGTACGCCACATCCGACGGGGTTGCTATCTTCGTCTCCGTCAGGAAAAACAGGTGCGGCTTCTCGGTCTCAAGGTGGTGATGGACCGGATCGAGATTAGAGTGCAACCCCCTGATATTAGTGAGGTGCACTTTTAGTGGGAGGAAGTGCAGCCGTTGTTTAACCTTATTCTTCTTTGCTTTGATCATTTTGAGTAGAGTTGTGGGGGAAAAAGGCGACTTGTCGAGGCGCTGCTCAGTGAACCAAGTGGAACACTAGAGCTAACCTAATCTATGGGGAACTCATTTGGAGACTGCGGGGACGCCCGAACCCCCCCGGATATGTCCACCGGGTCCTCCCATCCAGTCGCCGACTGGCACGGTGGTGCATACCGGGATTTTTCGCGAGTTGGCGGGGCAGCCTTTGGCACGTGGCTGGCGTGCTACTTGGGCCCCCTACTGACTGCGGTCGGCCAACGGCTGGCACCGTGCTTCGGATCCCGCTACCCTCCAGAATGAGTTACCCGACAAGTTATGCCCAGGGACCAAAACCGGTTCTGAGCAGAGCAACTGACAAACTCCTTCTCCCCCAAAGGCACTGGCACTCCCACACACCGACGGAACACAGCAAGCTGCTTGGCGCCGGACTCCGGTAGGATGGTGGTCGCGAGCCAGGCGGCTCCAAGCGGAGCCTACCACCGCTAAGTAGGATCGTTCAGCCGTACCACAGGCAAGCCTGTAGTGCCGTTGCCCGGGGTGGACCACTAGGAGGTAGATCCCACACCACCCCAAAAATAAATACACTATACACACATACACACACCCCTATTATACACACACACACACACTTATACACTATATATTGAGTACTGATTGGAATTTGCTACAGAAAAGTATTGTTTTTCTTTTTATGGGGTCAAGTGGTTTCCCTGTCCGGTCATTAATAATTATCGAAAACATTTAGAGCTTAATCGTCAATGTCTCTTCGTTAAACATTATCATAATTATGTACGTATTGCGGGTTTCAGCATTCCATAGATGTTTTGTTATTCTAAAAATGATTGATAGTTTTGTATCATTCTAAAAGACAGAAACGAAGAAAAATTACTTTTTTACGTTTACTTGTTCCAGAAACACATATAAATATAAGTTTGTACGTAAATTGAAATACTTCACATCGCGACTGTGACAAGACGGCTTTTTTTTTTCCTCTTAGCATAATGATGTGCTATGGGAGGCACACAGCATAGCGCTAATTTTCAGTGTTCACCCGAAAACGTACGGAAACAAAGATTCTACTTCAAAATAAAGGCTTCTTCTCCTACAATGAAGCAAATAGCATTGATTATCACTCTCACTATACAACTGATTTCAGTCCAGTAAATAATTATTTCTTTTCCTTTCCTTTCCTCGTATTTACTATTGTAACCTACCACCAAAACATTCTCCAATAAGAGCCATAATAGGGAAACTTTACCAAATAGAACTGCTATCACGAATCAACCGGTCGATTGCTCTTCTCCGCTCCACTGGCCTAAGGTATCACGTGTCGAGGATAAAATGTTCCATTTGATCTCAGACGGTGCGATTCGGAAACGTCAATTTCCTATCACTCTGCCAAATGGATGTCCGATTCGTATCTTTGTTTATTTTAGTATTGTAATAGGCTGCTCAAACAAAAATCCTTTTATGTAAATAAAAGCCTTCTCCTCCTTACTAATAAACGTTGTATAGCGTCTGTATAGTTACACAACGCTTTGTTTTCTTCTTTCGAAAGTCAAATTACTGACGACTGAAAGAGAAAAATCGGTGTGTATAACTCGTAAGGGGTTATTGTCTTAGTGGCCAGTATCATCGGTTTTCAGTGGCTCATCGTGGCTATTAGTGGTTGCTATTGTCATGCTCGAAGAAAAAGCACCCCAAACTTAGCAAAATTTGAAAAACGATTCCTCGTGTAGGTTGATTCATCAACGATCAACATTGAGGTAATAAATACCTAATTCAGATTATACCGGCTCACAGGGAATGTTGATGCGCAAACAGTAACCATGCATTTACTAAATGATTCTCAACCCCTTAGCGTAGAAATTTTTCGCCGATTGTAAAAAAAAACTGCTGGTTCATAGAAAACTGCAAAAGGTAGGTACCTACGCGGTCAAATTGTATGGAACATCTAATATTTTTAAATAACTGACGAAAAATTTCTACGCTCTTACTCTAAGACCAAATAAAAAGTGAAGACATAGCGCTGCGAACAACACAGTGAAGCATGGAAAAACTACACGTCCACTCTGTGCATACACGCTCATACGCACACATTTACAACTATTTACAATCAAACTACACCTCACTATGTGCACACACGTTTACGAAACCGGCTTCACTTTACTGTTGACAGCCCTCTGTCTTGGTTTTTTTATTTGGTCTGAGACGCTAGGGGGTTTAGAATCATGTGCTCACTTTATGGTTACTGTTTGCTCGCCGATGACCCTGCCACCCTGTATAGATTCTAAAATACAAAATATATAATCTTAAAACCATTAAACAAACTTGCGGAAAATAGCTTTTGAATTTTAAGTTTATCTAATATGTCATCATCTGTCTAGCCTTTTCCCAACTATGTTGGGGTCGGCTTCCAGTCTAAACGGATGCAGCTGAATACCAGTACTTTACATGGAGCGACTTACTTGTGGTAAACAAGTGTACAAACACGCTCTGAATGTGTGTGTGAAGACGAGTTGCGTCTGCACACAACGCACACACGTACACTTCCAATCTAACACGTGTCTTGGACGGTACCACAATATAAATATGAACAGTACAGAAACTACGTACAAACGACGTACACAGGCTCGCGCATCGACGAGACCCTGAAGCGATGCTCTCAGTGCTCTCAGACGCGGATGTTCTATCGACACCGACAATTTTACTTTACTAATATAACGTTGCAGTTGGATTATTGTGATCTAAATATAAATACCCTATGTATTAATACCCTATGTAATGAAAATACAAAAGTGTTCACCAACAAAACCAGTCATATCGGTCTAATACCACAATTTATTTCTCAGCGCGAACCCGCACACCTGTGCCATTATATTGATATCCAATTTACCTAATCCGTACCCATAATTAGCTAGCTACGCCTTACAGGTACTAGGTAGCTAGGCCGTGCCTCGGAAAGCACGTTAGGCCGTTGGTCCCGGCTGTCATTCATGGATCTTTGACAGTCGCTACGGGTAGTCAGAAGCCCGAAAGTCTGACAACTAATCTTACCAAGGGGTATCGTATTACCCAGTAATTGGGTTGTGGAGGTCAGATAGGCAGTCTCTCCATGTAAAATACTGGTATTCAGCTACATCCGGTTAGACTGGAAGCCGACCCCAACATAGTAGGGAAAAGGCTAGGCAGATGATGACTTCGTTAGGCCAGCTCAAGGTCAAGTGTTACCACCGACACGTGCCGTCGGCTGTACTTATATTTTCTGTACTGGGACCGTCTTCTTCCCTCAATCACGAGGGTCATGACGTGCCCTTTACAAATATGGCTGATATGGGTCCTCTACTAAGTGTGAGAACTTTAAATGTCATGCAGATTTGATGTATTGCTTGAATGTATTATTCAGTAAAAGCTACGAGAATATTTCGCAGAACGAATCAGCTAATTAGCCAGATATTTTATACCTATGTAGAAAACCCTCTCTTATAATTGGGCTGCACTAACTATACTCGATTTGAAATAAGATACACATTTAAAGAAACCTTTTTTACAGTCCTTTCAACCGATTTTGACTTCTATACCGTAGGCATAAGGATGGTATTAAAAGCATAAAAGTGGTTACAATACTGTTTACTGCAGCTGCCATAGAATTCAAAATCGGTTGAACGGACTGTATAAAAGGTATATTTAAATGTCTAATCATATTGCAATGGAAAAATGATTGAATCATGCAGTTTGAAAAATAGAAAGCCGACGCTGGAGGCAAATGTCACCAATGAAATCACCACATCTAAACCGCATTCAAGTGTCAATATTTCACAATGACACTGACAGCTCTTGAATATACTTAGATTGTGTTTAGGTTCATTGGTGAAGTTCGTTGATTGCTCTATCCATAAATTAAAGATAGGTGAACTTGTAGGTATTATTTACTGTTAGTTACTAGGTGCAAAATATTAACATTACATTTTGAAGTTGAGACTTCACAATTACCCTTTACAAACCGATAAAACCGATTTAAAAAACCGAAACCGATTAAAGAATGATGGGCTTTTCGGCCGGTATGTCCAATATAAACCACATATACATCAAAGCATAAGCATCAATTTTCATCATGAGCAGAATGCTGTGAATTACCGGGTTAGAGAGATATCAGACCTGCAAGTACCATGTAAAGGCTCCTTCAAACAGGCGCGACACGACACGCGACACAAAGGCACCGCAAGTCGTGCAACGAGCGGTGCCTTTGTGTCGCGCGCGATTATATCACGTGTCGCGCCTGTTTGTAGAAGCCTTAAACGTATTAGTTTATGACGCTAATGTTCACTGCAGTTCTCAATAATATTAGTTATTGACTCGTAACATTGAGGGGGCTCATGGCTAAGTAATAACAGCCGCACGGGTCGATCGATCAGATTAAGCTGCACTTGCCGCGGTTGGTCTCTGGATGGGCGACAATTTTTACATACCAAGACCCCTCCGTGGCTCGGAAAGCACGTTCAACCGTTGGTCCCGGCTGTCATTCGTGGATCTCATTAGAACTCTATTGGTCATCAGGCCAGGCTCCACGCAGAAATGCCCGTTATTCTTTACTTAAACCGCGTCACTTATATTATTGCGGATATCACGTTAATTTCAAGTATCCGCATCTTAAGTAAAGTGTAGTTGCACCAACTAGTTAAATAATGTTTGTTAGTTCAAAACTTACAATAGTTTACGTTAACGTGGGTAGTTTATATTTTATGGGAAAACTGTTTAGTTTTATGCACAGGTAATTAAGTAGTCCATGGTTTATTAGTAAGATTAAAACTTAGACTGCCGCGTTGTTCTAGTGGTCGCAAGCGGTACTGCTGAGTACGAGATTATGGGTTCGATTCCCGGGCAAATGGAATCGGGCAAAGTATTTTTATTTTATTTTTGGTTTTTGTTTCATTGTATGTTTTTTTTTCATTGGATTTTGGTTCATTGTATGTTTGTTTTTTACGCTTTCATGCTAAAACGGCTGAATGGATTTGAATGAAATTTGGCACATTGACAGACCATGACTTTGAGAAGGACATAGGGTACTTTTCATCCTGGATCGCAGACGAAGTCGTAAGAAATAGCTAGTTCTTAATAATTTTGATTAAGATTTTAAGTAAGACTGTCTGTCCTCTATTATCTCTATGTAATTTTTATTTGGTGTTAAGTACAGGCGCCAGCATATCAAGCTACTACAATCTTCAAATTTCTTTAATAGATTTTAAACTTTATCGCATAAGGCTCAAAGTTGATTGGGAAAATTTGACAGTTTCGGGTAGCTTGATGTGCTGGCGTCTGTACTAAAAAATATTAATTTATCATTATTAATTTATAATTTCCTTTATTTAAATGAATACATTTAAATTACATTAAATGAATTAATTAAACTTATTAATTTATTTGTATAAATAAATAACATTGTAAACAACAGCAAACCTATCCTTGTCACGAAACTTTCGTCAGATAACCACGAAAGGCTGATTTTTCCAATGCCAGATTATTTTATACGAGGAATAATTTTGAATTTTAGACAGTTATTCCATACAAAAACGTCAATTTTAGACGTCATGTCAGACGTCAATTTTATTCCTCGAATAAAATTTATCTGGCGTTGGGAAAAACAGCCCTAGGTATGTCAATTTTAAATCAACCCGATATGCCATTGGTTCCGGACAGTAAACTTTGGTCGGTCGTAACCCGAATTCAATTTGCTTAGACGTTCACTCCGGTCTTACTGTTGGAACTCGAACGAGTTAAGGAAATGTAGAATTGTTGGAAATGTTGCAATAATCGTTAGGAAAGTAATTAACTACGTTTCTTGTGCTAACTGTGGTGCTTATGTAAGCTATTGTGTTCAAGCTCAACAGAAGTAGCAAGCAGCGAGACTAGCCTAGAAATGTAGCTTACAGATCGGGAAATGCTCTTTAAATACACACGTTTTTTTGGCGTGAAAAACTGTGATTTATGTGCCGTGTTGAGGCTAGGTCGTCAGTGTTGTATGGATCACTATGGAAGCTTGTTGACGGACACGTTTTTTCTACGGCACGGCTTATAAACTGTATCGTATAGAAACCGTGCCGTGTACAAAGAGCCTAAAGTGTTATTAGGTTTTTCCGTTAGTTTCTCAGTAGAGGCTTTGACTCGAAGTGTGAGTTCGTGCCCGGTTTATAACAATGGGCTCGCCTCCTAATCATCATCAGCATTTCAGTCGAAACTGGTTCTGTGCTTCTCGTATCCAACGGATTCCTGGGATTAAAAGATAACTGGCGGAGTGTGTACTGTGTTTAGAGGGTGTACTGGAGGAGTACGGGTGCATAGGTACACTCCTGCATAACCCTGCGGGTACAACATGCGTGATGTTATGTTGTAGCTTATTGATGTTTCAGAGAAAATGCAGTTTTAATGCCTTCAGTCTTAAGGAGCTTTATTGGATGTACAGATGTTTGACAGTTTCGGGTAGCTTGATGTGCTGGCGGCACATCAAGATACCCGAAACTGTCAAATTGCCAATAAACTTTGAACCCTATGCTTTAGCTATAAAGTTGAAAATCTATTAACCCTTTCCTCGCCCGCGAGTTTTTGCGCGATCCGCGCCAGCCGCCAGCCGGCACGGACAGTCACGGAACTACTGCCGCTAAAGGGCGCGTGTCATTAAAATGGCGATATCTCCTAAACTATACAATTACAGCTTTTTAAAAGTTAAATCATTGGAATCGGTATGAAATGTATGGATTGATCCAGTTTTGTCTCGTAATATGTTATGAATTCTACTTTGAAACTATGATGACTCGACGCGCACGATGTTAGAATAGAAATAACAATTTTTGTCCAAAATCTTTATCGAATACTCAATGTAAGTATTAAAAACGGTTTATTATCCTGTCTATGTCGTTTATGCACTCACAAAACACCCATAAAAGTTATTGTAAACAAAGTTTAAAGAAATTTAACAGATTGTAGTAGCTTGATGTGCTGGCGTCTGTACCTAGATGTTGTGGATATTATGTAACATCAGCTACCATTAGAAAAGCGATGACTGCACCAAATAACGGCCACAGTGACAGCTGTCATGAAAATGTTGACAGCGGCCAATATTTAAATCGTTAAATACCGCGTCAAAATATTGTCGCGTTTCTGTTTTGACACCTCTGACACATAATGACGCAGTGACTAACTTGATTGTCATCGAAACGCTATGAGTATAATAATGTGTAAGCTCATTCTTCTCAAGAAATTTTTTCGTGTGACATAAGTAAGGTGAGGGCCAAGCTAGCGATATAAATCTTTGGGCAGCGGGGTTTGACTTCACGGTGACAAAAACGCTCTCTAGGAAAACACACCAAATTACTCTCATGCATAAACCAAGTACCAAGACGTTAGTAACATAAAAACTGTAAACCTATGTTAGTAGTCATTACCAATATTTACAGGAGCATGTAGCTGACTTAAGTATCAGATGAAAGGATAATCCAGAATGTTGGCAACGACACTCAGGAGATCGTTGTTACTGGCACGCACCCCGTGCAACAAGGACGCTGCTCACTTGCGCCTGACTGCAGCGAAACTGTCCATCTAGGCGTCCACGAACATCCCTGAGGCACTACAGAACCCGATCCCAAATAAATTGGTTTGTACTATAGAGGTATGAGGAACAGAGTGTAAAGTTCACTCATACTCTATAGAAAAGGGAGGATCCTCCGACCAGACAGGTGTTGTGTCAGGCGGGCAACTGCCCGATGATTCGTGTCGGGCCGTTGTATCTATGCTAGTTGCGCGGTAAACTCTGCTTGCGCGATGCAGGATTTGCGTGACGTCAGTATGACGCGTTGTTTGTATGTGGCGTTGTAGATACCGCTACAGTACAAGAAAATTATGATGATGATGATTTTTCATTTACCTATCATAACTTGATTCGAGTGCAAGTAGTTCTAAAACTCATGGTAGTTCCTTCGTTTATATTCAGTGGTTAGCAAGGCGGTGAGTTCATTCAACTTGTATTGTTTCTTGTTTAGCGTGACAGACCGAGGTGTCACGTTAATACGGTTACGATCGACAGAAGCTCCTGAATATTAAATGAAAAGAAAATATTTTGTCGGCGTCTTCGAGTAAGAATAAGAATTGTTTATTTGCAAAAATAGTTGCGCAAGTAAATATCAATAGTTGTTTCTGCTATAGTCAGTTCAGTTCTTAAAAATATTTTAATTAATTTCAGTCTTACTCAAGGTATATTTATGTATAAAAAAAAAACAGTCAGTCTTCCTTAGTGAGCGGTCGATCAGAGTAGTCGTTGACGGCTGCTCCTCTGACCTTATAGCTACTGCTTGCAAATCTTTTTCTGCTGCACATAAATGACCTACTTTAGCCTGGTATTGTTGGATACGCAGATGATAGTACTTTTTCAGAGAGATACTTGTCCAGCTCAAAAGCCAGCGGGGCCGAAGTTCATTCCTTGAGAGAGGCCGTGGTAGAGCGGACAGATTTGACCTTAAGTCTTGTCTCCCACTGGGGTGACGACAATCTGGTCTCCTTTAACGCCACCAAAACACAGGCGTGTCGTCAAAAGGAGTCGTTTCGACTAGACTTCTACTTTTCAGGGTACATCCCTTCCTGTAACTCATCGGCTCGAGCTCCTGGGCATGGAGTTGACATCTAGTCTCAACTTCGACGCCACCATCGAGTACAAAGCCCAAACTGCGGCCAAGAAGCTGGGCATCCTAAATAGGGTGAAGCGATACTTTACGCCTGGACAGCTTTTAACACTTTACAAAGCACAAGTCCGATCCTGCATGGAGTATTGCAGCCACCTTTGGGATGACTCAGCGAAATACCAACTTGCCGCGCTTGACTCGGTGGAACGCAGAGCTAAGAGGCTTATTGGCGACGTATAACTGGTGGATGCCAAGCTTCTCAGCTTGGCTAATCGCCGCAAGGTTGCCTGCTTGTCGGTCTTCTACAGATCGTACTTCGGCGAGTGTGTCCAAGAACTTCACGACTTCATTCCACCGGCCCCCTTCTACCTTCGGACATCCAGACGCCCTGCAAGTTACCATCCCTGCCTAGTTGCTATTTCAGCAATTCTCACTAAGCGTTTCCAAATGTCCATTATAATGCGCACAGCAAAAGAGTGGAACTCTACCTGCTTCTGTGTTTCCGAGCGCATACAACCCGAATCTCTTCAAAGTAAGAGTGAACAGGCTTCTTCTGGGTAAGCTCACTCCATCGTCGACTTTGTCTCTGTCACCTCTGATCTAGACTAGAGACAAAAACAAACTCATTAAAAAATAGCGTGCCATTCCACGGTAACATTAAGCATAGGTCTATTACAAACCACACAAAACATTTCGATCAGTCTGTCTGTAAAGATAATAAACCCACGAAAGAAAAACAACAGAGCTATCGTTAACAGCACACTACACTTCGTAATTGCCTCCAGCGATCGAGACGTGAAACAAAAGCAGTGAACCAGTGAGACGAGACTGATTACTAATGGATGCTTTCAGAGCTCCTCGACAAACTAAATAGTTATGCATTCGACAAAGTTATCAATGTCTTAACTAAGACGGGTGAGAAATTCTCGTGAAAACGCACGAGAAAATCTTGTGAAAAAGCACGGGAAAATCCCGTGAAAAAGCACGAGAAGATCTCGTGAAACGTCGATGAACTGCTAAAGATATCAGCCTGTAAATTGCTGAAATTTTTCTTTACTTTGTCATAATTACTTCCACAAGTTCTTTTTTTTGCGAGACGCTTATGCCGAGAACATAATATATTTCAACTGCACACCATAAACTATTTAGATAAGAACTGACCAAGCAACAGAATTTATAGCATGCATTGCTACATCTTAAGCTGAACATGTATTAAGACTATCTTTGGCACATAAATAATGCCCAAGGCATTAAGTCTGCCTTTGTACATTATGTGCATAAAGTTTTAATAAATAAATAAATAATGTACATATACATTTGTTTAGGAGTCTGTACTTAGAAGCATCTTGCGGTTGATCATGCCCGCTTCCCATAAACGCTCGGGAGATTTATGAGTTCAACGGTCCCGAGATTATCAAGGATGTAGAGACGGAAAAAGTAATAAACATGAATGTGTAGTAAAAACGCTATGTAGAAGTAAATAATAAAAAACATAATAGTAACTAATGGTAATCCTACTAATCACATCACTCTAAGTATGATTGTAAAGGCGAAAGTTTGTGAGGATGGATGGATGGATTGATGTTTGTTACTCTTTCACGCAAAAACTACTAAACGGATTTGGATGAAATTTACCACACAGATAGTTTTATAAAGTCAAAATCAAAGCATTTATTTCAAATAGGCACATAAAAGGCACTTTTGAACCCCAGAAATTACAACAAAATAGAATTGATTCTAGTCGCCCATTCCAAAAGGTAGTTTTCGAATGGAGAAGAATGGGCAAGAAACTCCACCGTTAATCTTTTAAAATGTCTTACAATATTTTGCATACATTAATTATATAACAATGATATGTGAAGACGATGTACCTAATAAACCAGGAACCAGGAATAACGAATACCGAGGGGGGGGTTGGTTCAGGGGATCAGACTGGAATGAATAACATTTTGAACTTGCTTAAAAATGGAAAGAACATCGAACTTGAAACTTAAAGGCGCCACAGAGGTAAGAAGTTTAAATTACTTTCCAGGTGGGGTTCATAATGAATGCTTTGTTAATGTGTCTACAATGGAGTATCAACTGTGAAACTCCATTGCATCCCGGAGTTTTGAAGTTGATACACGAGGGAGATCAGGCGCGCAGGACCAAAGTGTCCTGTGCTTGCCTGCTTGATCTCTCCCCGCCGCGGTCGATATTTGCAGGTTGTAGGATTATAGAGGTATGAGAAACAGGATGTAAAGTTCACTCATACTCTATAGAAAAGGGAGGATCCTCCGACCAGATGGGTGTTGTGTCTGGCGGGCAACTGCCCGATGATTCATGTCGGGCCGTTGTATCTGTTAGTTGCGCGGTAAACTTTGCTTGCGAGATGCAGGATTTTGCGTGACGTCAGTATGACGCGTTGTTCACATGTGGCGTTGTAGATACCGCTACAGGATTGTCATCCCATCCGACTATGAGAGCAAAACAACAGAGAATGCACCTGTGTTCTGAGTAAATGGTTAATCTCCGTTGAGATTAGCCGCCATGAGGGAGACTCGGTTCGCACGATATTATTATTAATAGCTCATCATGCCTATTTGCTGCGAAGAGTTCGGCAAGAAATTATGGTCAGATTTGACAGCACTCGTTCTACTGTATCAAATATTAAATGGAGCAGTGGTAGCCTAGTGGTTATGGCCGTGACTTACGAGTTGTAGGTCGTAGGTTCGAACGAAGGCAGACGCTTTACTTTGTATAAATTATTTCATCACCACTGCTTACAAAACGGTGAAGGAAAACATTGTGAGGAAAGTGGCATGTACTAGAACCAAACTATTCGAAGACATGTGACATCTACCAACCCGCACTGGGCCCGCGTGGTGGATTACGGCCCACTCCCTCTCACCGAGAGGAGGCTTGTGTCTCAGCAGTGGGAACATTATAGTCTAATTATGCTATGTTATGCTAAGTCTTAGGCCTTAAGCCGTTCATTAATGTTCTTCGAAACTCGCCTTAAACTTGTTACCAATTTGTAAGGCGTTAGGTAACAAAGTTAATTCTACAACATTGCACCTTAGTAGCAACAATACCATCTAATACTAAAGCAGGTGTTATTAATTTAAGGCCTAAGACTAAATCCCCTAAGACTCGATCTAACTTGTAATCTACTTAAATTAATAGCTTGCGCGATACTAAGTTTCTAACAATATTTAGTCTAGTTTAGTCTCAGTTTTGAAGTGGAGAGGAATATTACAGAAGTTTCACTTCCATAAAACTTAGTTTAGTTTAGAACAAGAGAATCTTAGTTAAGTTTTCAATATAGGTAACTGTTTTGTCTTATTATACCGATTCTCCTCGTAGAATCGTTTTAAGGTCTGGCCAAACTGAAGCGGATCGCGCGCGGAATGCGGAGCAAAATTCGCTCGCGTCGATTGTTTGAGCTAACTTGTTTGTCAGTTTGTAATTTTAAAATAAAAACTTTTTACTTAACGCATTTACGGTACTTATAAAAAAAACAACTTTTTTTTATTTTGTGTTTCTGTCTGTTTGTTACAGCTAATCTCCGAAAAGGCTGGAACAAAAAATAACCCATGAAATCCATTTTTTTTCTTTATTAATAAGGGGTGTTCACGCATTATACGCGTGCACCAGCAGAGGCGGGGTACGCGAGGGTGGAGGGGCCACACAGACTCGTCTACAGATTCGGTCATCGGCGGACGTACCGTGGACCGTGCGATCTATTAATTATATATTTTGTAATCTATCGGGATTAAAACAAGTAGTTAACCAAGCGAGTCATATTTAATTCATATTCCAAATAGGTTTTTATCCACATGGATAATTTGTTTTCCGACATGCACGCGGACGAAGTCGCAGGCACTGTCGCATGAATGAATAAGACGCGCGTAGACGCGTCCCACATTCGCCTCAGCGTGTTCCGAGCTTTAGGCTTGATATTCTAAAAGCCTAAATTATTTGTTGTTAGTTATTTGACAGACTATCAGTTTTCCAGCACCAACCAATCACATCACGTTTGACGTTTTTCTTTAAAATGTGATTTACTACGACCCGCTCTGCTGCGCACGGTTTTCACGACATGACAAAACTTCGAAAATTCGATTTTTTTTTTCTTTCTATTATACACATAAGCCATAAAAAAAGCCTTCCGGAATAATGGTGAAACCGTGCCGGACGGGCGAAATCGCTGCACGCAAAATGTTCAATGAGGGTGTATGCCTATCCGGGTTGATTCCGGTTTAAGGGTAGTTCTTTCCCAGTCCAGGCGGCGCTGACGTCCTGCACCGAAAGGTTCCGGGTATCTTCGTGAATTCAGCTGGCAGCTATGTCCTGAAGTTTCGATGTGAAAGGGTTTCTTGACGTAGAAATTATAACACCGAAATGAATAAGTCTTCATAAGTATTCAGGAAGCGCTTCAAAAGACCGTGTTACACGAAAAACGACTTTAACGTATACTATGTATCTTTAAACCGTACGTCGCTATGTGAAGACGCCAACACATCAAGCTACCCAAAACTGTCAAATTTTCCCAATCAAGTTTGAACTGTTGGCTGTGGCGATAAAGTTAAAAATCTATTAAAGAAATTTGACAGATTGTAGTAGCATGATGTGCTGGCGTCTATACATAGACCTTCTGATCTTACATCGTCTTTGACCCCGATAACACTCTAGACTAGACAGACAATTGAATTCGGGTACAGATAAACATGTTTGTTGCATGTGAGCAACAATTAAAGTTACCAGCCATTCTAAGGCACACGTCCCACCGCCGGCGATTAAGTGTGCACACACACGAGCGGTAGACACAACTTTGAGAAAAAAGCCGACAGAAGGATCCAGTTCACTCGGGCAGCATTTGGCAAACTTTGTCAAGTCTTCTCGTCGCCTATCCCGCAGTGTTTGAAGACTAAGGTCTTCAACCAGAGCGTCCTGTCCGTAATGACATAATTATGTTGCCGAAACGTAGACACTGACGGTCGGACTGGTCCATAAATTCAAGGTTACTCAGCGTGCTATGGAGCGAGGTATACTCGGAGGACAAAATCAGGAATGAAATTATTCGGAAAAGAACCGAAGCTATCGACATAGCTTGCAGAGTAAGCAAACTGAAATGGCAGTGGGCTGGCCATGTTTACCGATAGCCGGTGGAGCAGACGAGTCCTGAAGTAGAGACTGCGTATCAGCAAGCGTAGTGTGGGATGCCACTTAAAGAAGGTGGCTGGGACGGACTGGATGCGGAAGGCGGAGGACAGGGTGTTGTGGCGCAGCCTGGGAGATGCCTATCTCCAGCAGTGGACTCCAATAGACTGAGTTGATTGTTTGATGTTATAATATCATCTGGTGAAGAAGACGAATAGCTCCATGAAGGATCATGAAATACGAGGGCACATCGTCTGAATAAGGCTGAATTTATTTGGTCACAATTAGATTATATGGGAATGTTGGAACACGTTTGTTATAGCTTTCACCTCATAATTTCAGCCGAAAGACGTCCACTGCTGGACATAGGCTTCCCCCAAGCACCTCCACTTCGACCGGATCTGTGCTTCTCGCATCCAACGGGTTCCTGCGGTCTTCACAAGGTCGTCGGACCACCTTGTGGGAGGCCTCTTCCATCTTCCGATACGCGGTCGCCACTCCAAAACCTTTCGGTCCCATCGGCCATCTGTTCTGCGAGCCATGTGCCCTGCCCACTGCCACTTAAGTTTGGTAATTCTAGGTAGGTAGGGCTATGTCGGTTATCTTGGTTCTCTAGCTTTCACCTAGATAACTACATTATTACCTTCTTTTAATGCACAGTACAATTACAAATTATCACAAGTAGCCTACTTAGATTTTGTGAGACGAATTAAGACTTCAAATAAAACTAGTTAGAACATTTCGGAGTTAGTGTGCTCAACAATGAAACTAGTTACGAGAGTAATAATTAACATCTACACTGTAACAATAATGTATCACGTTGAGGGTTGTCCCAGATATGCGAGATTTTAATGACGACGTTACCTAAAAGTTATCACAATCTGCTTTTTCGACTGTTGTTTAACAAGTAAATTTGCATAGCTTTTTCCAACTATGTTGGAGTCGGCTTTCAGTCTAACGCGAGCGATTGCCTATCTGACCTCCACAACCCAGTTACTGGGTAACACGATACCCCTTGGTAAGACAGGTTGTCAGACTTTTGGGTTTTTAAGTACCTGTAACGACTGTCAAAGATCTACGAATGACAGCTGGGACCAACGGCTCAACGTGCTTTCCGAGACACGGAGGGATGCCGATATGTAAAGGTTAGTCCCATCCACAAACCGACCGTGGCAAGTGTAGCTTAGCCGTCAATCGAGCCGTGCGGATATTTAAACGAAGGGGCCCGTAAGGGCCGAAGCCTGCCGGGTCAGCGGGATTGTCCGAAAGGGTTACTGCTGGCCCGGAACATAACGGGCGAAGGAAGGAACACGAGTGGGTTTTAGTCAGTAAGAGTCTGACACTCCCTTCCGCTCCACCCAGAGCGGGAGGGGTTATTTGATGATTTCCCATCCTGAAAAAAAAAAGCCATGCGGCTGTTATTATTTAGCCGAGTACTGTATAAAAGGACGATGCTTCAATTACGAAACAAACAAAGGTATACTGATTAAATCAAACCCTGAATTTTCATAAAAGTTAAGACGCAAAACCTATATTTGCAATTTGACATAAATGAAAATACGTAGGTGGGTACTTCAGACAGAATAAATATGTACTTCAGATTTTACGAAATTTAATACACGTCAAACTTGCGTTGCGTAAATATTTGATAAAGTCCCCAGTTGACAGACTTCCAAATGTGGAAACTGTTCTTGGAATATATTCCGAAGTTTTTGCCTCTAAAACAAAAAATAAATACGTCGAACCCAAGCTAAATACGAAAATAAGATTTCGTAACATTTTCCAATTACAGCTACGGAATTTCGCAGTACGTAATTAAAGTCTGATACCAAAAATTTAACTTTATTTATTTTAGAAGTATCTCTACCAGGAATTTGAATGTCACCATGTGTATATTTAAAATAAATATTTGCAATAAAAAAAAATATTGTGGACGTCCATCATGATCAGCCTATAATGTCCCCACTGCTGGGACACAGGCCTCCTCTCGGTGAGAGGGAGTGGGCCATAATCCAGTGCGGGTTGGTAGCTTCGAATTTTGGTTCTAGGACATGCCGGTTTCATCACGATGTTCCTTCACCGTTTTGAGAGCAGTGGTGATGAAATAATTTGCACAAAGTAATGCGCCTGTTTGCATTCGACCCTACAACACGTAAGGGCCCTATCTAGGACACCAGTGGCGGCGCAACCATGGTCACACTGCCAAAAAAGGTATGGTTGGTTGCGCAACCGACCGGACGCCTGGTGAGATACCTGCCATAAAGCTGTGTATATTTGTAATATTTGTACAGTGCGTCTCTGCTCGCCAGATTGCGTGGCAATGGCAACAGCCTCCTGAAGGTGATAGCTGACAGGCTTGATGAGAGCCCCATAATGGGACATCTCATTAAAATAACACTGTCGGTCGTAGTGTATAAGTATTAACATAGATCATAAGCCACATTGTTACTAACATACTAGGATATAAGTACTAACATAGGATATTTGTTACTAACATCTTTTATGTATTTTTTGTTTTTGTCAGTGTGGACCTTTTGTTGTGCGTCAAATAAATAAATAATTATTATTTCAATGGCAGGGCGATCATGGTTACGCTACCATGGTGTCCCAGTGAGATATAAGCCTCAGTCCGTTAGCTCTGGGTCACCACTGCTCTTCACGTGTACGTTATATAGTTATCGTGGACGGAAATTTAAAAACGACTTCATATATCCTACTATCTTACTTCCTATCCATACGTATCAAATCGGAAAGGGATCGGCACCGTATCGCCTTTCGCCTCGCCGTCAAACAGGCGTCAACCTAACGTAAGCACGTAACCAAAGCGGATCCTAATACGTCGACTCGGCTACGGCTAGGCGACGCCGCGCTTACGGCTCTCTGACCACTGGTTGATGGTGTAGCAGGCCGGCCAGAGGGGTGAGAGGGGCAAGGGTGGACGAAGAGACGTAAGCGGGGGGACGACGAGCCATAACGCACCGCACCGCGGTTCGTGAGCTTGTCCCGAGGCGAGGCGATTACGTTATGATACCAATTAGTGTGCGTTGCAGTAGGAAGTTTCATACAAAGAAATTTCATAAAAAGAAATTATTAGCGTTAGTAGTTCTTGAAATATCCAGCTGTGACAGATGGACAGACAGGCCGACAGACGGACAGACAGACAGACCGACAGACAGACAGACTGAGTCTCACGATAAGGGTTCCTTTTTACCATTTTGGTACGGAACCCTAAAAAGGGGCATTTAAAACTAACAAAGTTACACTAAAATCTACCCCAAAAAAAAAAAAAACCAAATAAAGACCTGTGCGTGGGCAAAAAGTCTCCTACTTCAGCATAAGTAACTAGGTTGTGGAGGTCAGATAGGCAGTCGCTCCATGTAAAATACTGGTAATCAGCTGCATCCGGTTAGACTGGAAGCCGACCCCAACATAGTTGGGAAAAGGCTCGGCAGATGATGAAACAACATTCATTGCGTTATTTACATTACTACATATTTTTGGAACTTAAATACGAAGCAATGGGCCCGAGAGCGCGTCTCCTTTTTAAGGAAATTTCTCGCCAGCTGGTCGACACTTCACGTGACTAGAGGGCTGGGTCGTTCTTTGGCCAAAGAATTAGCATTGCCATTCAACGTGGCAATGCTGCCAGTCTTCTGGGCACGTTTCCGGATGACAGCGATGCGGACGAGTACTTTGACGCCTGAGTGTCATTTGTTTTTGTATTTATTTGTATAGTGTATTAGTAGGTATCGGGATAAAACTTTAAAACTAATTTTAACATTGAAATAATATAGTTTTTTTGCCTAAAAGGAGTCTAATGTGTTTACTATATTATAATTAACGATTATGTGTCTGTCTTGGCAACAAACTATAATACAACAACGTTAAAATCCATTTTAAAGTTTCGTCCCGATTCACCCCTGCATCCCTATTCACCCCGTTTTACCGATATCTAGTGTAAATAGTTTCTATTTACTTTTGAATAAAATACCCTTTATTTGAAGCAATTGATTAGCTCTTAATATCCTTCAAAATGATTCAGATTGAGATTGATAATGTGATACGCAATAAAGGTGATGTTTGTACGCCGTGTTGATAGAAGACAAATAATTCTACGGATTTCAGACAGCTATACCTAGGTACCTATTAAACTATGGCATTCTAACAATGGACCTCTTTATATTAAGGGGCTTACAGGACCTAAAGGACCTAAACACAAAAAACGCAAGTTTTAGAAACAATAAAATTATATGATCGACTACAGTTAACAAAATCAGAAAAATATATGATATTCTTCAGGATATATGCTAGGTCGATAGTGTGTGTTGAAAACATAATACAACTAATTTGATACGATTGAAAAAAATCATGAAGATACCTCTAAAAACTTTAAATAAAAATCATACTAATATACGTATACATACAATCATTCTGATTTTTTGTCAGATTATTCTACAAGCAACATACTAAAGTACTAGTGTTTTAATTTTTTCGTCCAAACAATAGATTTTTTGTAATTTAATAATTGCTTTATATTTTCAATAAATTACTAGCGTTGTGTCATCGCGCTTCTCTTTCTTTTCTATGCAGTCCGACAGTGACCGCGCTTTAGGTTATGTAAGCCCCTTAACTAAATAATTCTTAGCATCCCATTGCGAATCTACAATTAGAGCCAGGATTCTCGAAAATTCGACTAAATATTTCACCTGGCTTGATATCGTCCTAGCGTAAAATATCTCAAAACTGGCGAGCAATAAGTATACTTATCGTCAGATCGGTTTAATATCGTGATCAAAGGAAATGGTACAATTAAATTTTAGAACGGTATTTCTTGAACTGTAGATAACTAGTTATAATGAATAATTTTAGTCTGGTTTATATTAAATGATTTTATTTCTGTATAAGTAGGGTTGGATAGAGGTGGCGCTAGAAAAGGATACAGGATGGATTTGGGGATTTGCTCGGCAGTGTAGGCTAAATAAATAAAAAAAAGTAAGTTTGTACATCAAGCTACTCGAAACTGTAAAATTTTCCTAATAAACTTTGAACCTTATATTGTAGCGATAAAGATCTATTAAAGAAAGACATATTGTAGTGGCTTGATGTGCTGGCGTCTGTACAAATACTTTTCCACGTCAATCATATTTTAAAAACTAGATGAGGTCGGCACGCGCTGTCACGCGGTATTATGTTTCAAACTGATTTTTTACCGTAATGATATACATTTTTAGATCATTTAAAATTATATGTTAGTCATACATTATAAATATTTAAATGAGCATTGTTTTTATTGTAAGCCCGAAATCCCATTACGAATAAACGTAAAGAAAAACAAAAAACATAGAAACACATTTATACATTTAATACATAATCCATTTCTTTCCGATTTAAAGACAACTCTCAAAAGTTTCGATTACTCAATGCAAAGAAAACTGCACCTATTTTGATTATAATCGTTGGTGACGACCAACGATTATAATTAATATAGGTAAATACTTGTTTTTATAGATAAAGAGAGAGAGAGAGAGAGAGAGAGAGAGAGAGAGAGAGAGAGAGAGAGAGAGAGATAGAGATAGAGTAGAGAGAGAGAGAGAGAGCGATAGAGTATTCTATTCTATTCTATTCTATAAACTAGCAGTGCCCCGTGGTTTCACTCGCATAAGTTTCGATCTCGTGCGAATATCGCGATAAAAACTATATTTTGTCCTTTCCCGGGACTCAAACTATCTCTATACCATATTTAATCTAAATCGGTTCAGCGGTTTAAGCGTGCAGAGGTAACAGACAGACAGACACACTTTCACATTTTTATTATTAGTATGAATAATTGTGCTGCAAAACTTTATAACTATGTACTTAATCACGAGAAGCAATAATTAAAATTCTAGATAAACTAAAATATCTGGCCTGTTATCGATTTACCAATAATCATTTACCAAAGATCATTGTTTTTCTAACCTCAAAATGAATGCAATGAGTTGAGTTTGTTTAATGCAGATAAAAAGTCAATATTTATTTTTCGATTGAAAACAAAACAACACGATCGATTAATACAAACTAAAAATCATTCAGACGCTAACAAATACTTTTTCGTAAAAAAGTTTACTTTTTTATTTCGTTAGTCCTGTTGGTGTACAATAAATATTTGTATTCTTTAATAAAGCTGTTGAAGAGTATAGATCCTATACTCATAAAACAGTGCCGTCGAAGGGGATCATTGATATCCACCAATGAATATTAATGCCGGTTTGTCCATAAGATATTACGTCAATAGATTGCCAGGATTATCGAGTTAACTCGACACGGCCGTCGGTCTAATCGCATTAAAGTTACGCCCCTAAAATGACGCTTTTCGTGTGTTTGTTCTTTATTTACTTCCAAGCACTAAGCAGTGGTGAAGGGCGGACGTTTTGGGGGGCTGTCTTATGTAATTGTGACGTGACAAAAAGTGCTGATTCAGCCTAGTTTGAATCAATGACTTTTGATTTTGAGGTTATTGGGTTTTTCAGAGACGGATTGGCCTTTCATAGGAATACAAAAAGTCAAGCGTTGTTGTTAATAATCTGAGGGCCCTAAAATAGTTTACAAAATTAGTTGCGAAATAAGGATTTTATGCTAAATTGCTGCAGTCGGCCTCACGAGCACACAAAAAGTAACGTGAAAAAAAACTAAAAAAAAACAAAATCCACTTTTTTACCATAAATAAAGCTATGAAATAAAGAGGGGAAAAGCATTGCTATTTTAATAAAAAATCTTCATTGACTCTGAAAATCTTACGCTTGTTTGATATTGTGGGTCACTAATAATAAAATTATTGAGATAGCTGCTTTTCTTTATGTAAATATTAATCCTCAGTTCAACAGTCAGTTTCTCATTTTCTGTTTCAATTGAAATATTAACTGTGTTAGAATTCATAGCAAGTTATTTTATTGGCAAGGGACAACAAGTCATCTACATTTTAGTACTAAAGATTCGAGAATATTTTCAAGGGATTAGAATATTTTTTGTCTTATTCGTAATTGTTAATGCTTTGAGTGCGTTTAAATACGCTCGCAGATGTTAAAGAGTCACGAAACAAAATAAAAAAAGTCACAATATTCTATACATATAATAAAATAGTAACAAAGAATTTTTGTCTGGCAAATTTTGCCAGACAGATAGTTTATAACCTGGATTATTAGCACATTCATCATTATATGTATATATATATATCTGTCTATGTATATATTATAGTATATTATTTTGCACCACTGACAACCCCATTTTTTTATATCCACGTAATCACTTTTCATTCCAAGGTTGTCTGGAAGAGACCGCAGAAACCGATAAGGCCGCCCATTGTATGTTTTGTATGAATAATCGTATTTTTATGTAATTTTTTTCTAGTGTACAATAAAGTATATATAAATAAATAAATGAATAACACATTAGTAGGGTACTTTAAAACCCGCTAACTGTACGTTCCCATGGGACATTTTCCGACATCCACGCGTGAATCCGCAGGCAAAAGCTAGTCCGGAATAAAACAGTGTTATACGCTCTGTTATGGATTTACTATTTATTTACAAAAAAAAAACAAGATGTTTTGTTAATCATGCATCTTAAATACGATTAAGTAACACACTTTTCTTCGTATGAAAGCGTCGTATTAGCGGCGCCAATACACTCGATAACACGAGTCGATGCTAAGTCTAAACAAATGCGATTAGCGGGAAACCGCCTTTTGATCTTACCACCAAAACATTTTCTTTTGCACTGGGGACGGTGTGACGTCAGGCAATCAAGTTACATTTACTCGATACTCAAGTATAAAGCTGTAGGAAGATACTACGCGTTTGTGTAGGAAAAGTAAGTGGTATTAAAAGACAGTATGTACCATTCTATAAAGTATGTCTTTTAAATCACTGAAATGAAATGAATTTTTTATTCTATAAAGAAGAATATCGGAATCACTTTGACACATCAGGTTAAAAAAAATAAGCTAGATGAAGTCAACATTTCCTATCTGACGACCTCTGAGAAGAAAAGGCGAAACAAAGTCAAGAGTCTAAGTCGCTTTTAAAGTCCAGACGTAATCTTGGTCAGATCATGTGAGGACCAAGTAGATCAATGTCTGAAATGGTCTTTTCAGGAAAGAACCACACCTAGTTTTGAGTGGATCTGTCCAGTCAGTGCAGTCAGTAATCGTGTAGCTCAACTCAGGACTTAAGGAGCTCAACGACTCGATGAACAATAAACGACACTACTTGGGTAGGCCGCATAAAGTACTCTTTTTTTAATTTGAATTTGAAATGGGTTTGCTCTTGACTCTAGTCTAGGTTACACAGATAGAATCAACGAAGGAGTGAGCTTACCCAGAAGAAGCCTGTTCACTCTTACTTTGAAGAGATTCGGGTTGTATGCGCTTGGAAACACAGACGCAGGTAGAGTTCCACTATTTTACTGTACGCATTATAAAGGACATTTGAAAACGCGTCCGTGTGCGCATCATTCTAAGCTCGGCGAGGAAATAGCAAAATAGACAAAAAAAATTACTGGGCAACTAAGTTGCTCGTGGGCGCTCCCTAAGCTTTTGTATCTCAATCTTCTATTATAGTGAACACAAAAGGCAGAACTAACAATAAAACACGCCTTTTTACTAACATTTTAAGTGAAAAAAATGAACTCATGGTAGACGAACGTTTCCAGACGCTGCAAAAAGAAAAATGGCGGTATATCGCAAATGTTCCGATTTTATGGTTTTACTATATTTTATTGCCGAAATTAATCATAAAAATAGAATTGTTTATAATAGGAGGTAATTTAATGTAGTTTTTATTCAAACCAATAACTAATGATGAACCAAAGAGATTTCATTTAAATAAAAAAATGAGAGTTACGACCGTTGCGGTCGGCTGTTTTTGCATATAATATTTTTTAACCTTGTTGAACGTTTAAGTGTTTGTATATGATTTGCTACACTAATAAATAAGCAACATAACTCTAAACAAAAACTACTTTGACGTGTTTACAAAAATTACAGAACGTTGAGTGATTCGGCCGCAGTGTCTCAAGACGAAAATCTTTGACTAGTGCGTGTTGCCAGTGATGACAGATGATGCACTGAAACGTGGTCGCTCACAATGGGCCTTATTAAAAGACTGAAAGTCACCCAAAGGGTAATGGAGAGGGCTATGCTTGGAATTTCTCTGCGTGATCAATCAGGAATGAAGAGAGCATACATATACATAGCCCGAAGAATTGCCAAACTTAAGTGGCAGTGGGCAGAACAGATGGCCGATGGGACTGAAAGGTTCTGGAGTGGCGACCGCGTACCGGAAGACGTAGCGTTGGAAGGCCTCCCACAAGGTGGACCGACGACCTTGTGAAGACTGCAGGAACTCGTTGGGTGCGTGAAGCACAAAACTGGTCTAGTGGAGGTGCTTGGAGGAGGCCTATGTCCAGCAGTGGACGTCTTTTGACTGAAATGATGATGATGATGGTGATGAGTGAGTTGGATCAGTGCCGCGAAATTCTATGACGTGTTTCAATTCGTTATTTGGACATATTTATAACCCCCGACAAAAACAGAGGGTGTTATAATTAAACTATCTTCTGCCCGCGTGAAATTTCATGTTCTCCCGACCATCATCATCATGCAATCATGATCGATGGCATCGCATCGCCTTCCTATTACTTTACTTTCGCTTAGAGCTCTTTCTTACTTTTTTCTTTCTGCTCGCCTCCTAAGAGTGTCAGCGTGATGTTATTTTTTTCAAATCTGATAGGTATAGATGGTTTTAAAGTTTATTAGTGTTTTATCTTATTGATAAGTTAATAAATTTTGTATAAAAATAATTTTATAATCTAAAAATAATGCAGAATTTTGATTCATAGAAATCAAAATCAAAGTCTTGAATGCCAAAATTGGGTGAAATTAAAAACTTGTTTTTAATTTGAAACATGTTCGTTTTATTGTAAACCAAATTACTTATAAGTCATGAGAATTAATAGGAAATATTGTACAGATTACGAAACAGTGACAGTTAAGCTATGGTTTTAAATTTATAGGTAGTAAAACTAGCTGGCCCCGTGGTTTCTCTTTTCTAAGTTTCGATTCCGTGGAGATATCAGGAAAAAGGCAGTTTGAGTAATTTATGTGGCTTACCCAAATCTCCTTTAAGGCTCCTACAAACAGGCGCGACACGCGATATAATCGCGCGCGACACAAAGGCACCGCTCGTTGCGCGACTTGCGGTGCCTTTGTGTCGCGTTTCGTGTTGCGCCTGTTTGAAGGAGTCTTTATTTGGTATTGTTCGTCGAATCGTTGAGCTCCTTAAGTCTTGAGTTGAGTTGCACGATTTCTGACAAATGCGTGCACTGACTGGACAGGTCCTCTCAATCTGTGTGGTTCTTTCTTCAAAAGACCATCTCAGACATGAGATCTACATTGCCTTCATATAACCTGACCAAGATTATGACTAGACTTTAAAAGAGACTATGACCTCTGAGTTTATTTCGGCCTTTCTTCTCAGAGTAGTCAGATAGGAAACGCCGACCTTAGATGAGGTCGATAGAGATAAACTAGATAGTTTTAAAAAAACATGATTGACGTGTAAAAGTGTTTGTACAAACCTGCTTACAAAAATAAAATCATTTATCATTTATAAAAAATATTCTATGTCCTATCCAGGCCATGGTCAACCCATATGTCAAATTTCATTAAAATCCGTACAACCTTTTTAGCGAACGAAAAAACAAATTCACTTTCGCATTTATAATATTAAACCAAAATCGTACCGTGTTTTCTTTTACAGTAGCTTTCCCATACACATAATTAATTCTTCGAGCTGTTTCTGCAATGTTGGTGCCACGGTGGAACTAGTATTTGTAAATAATGTGATATTTTAACTTTTCCTTATTGTAAACACAGATAAAAATCAAATGAGGCGAAAACAAATGAATCACTATTCGAACACATGCCAAAAATCACACATGCCTTGAACTTGAAATTCCTAAACAAACGCCAGATTTCAGATCAAAGTGACCAAATCAACAAAACGCCAATTTCATAATTATGTAGGTGAAACAAAGTCGCTTCTCGTGTGTCTGTGTGTCTGTTTAGTTCTAAAGTACACAATGGATTGTGATGCAATTTTCACAATAGTTAGAGGATTTATATACCGGAAGGTTTATGTGTATGATATATTAATATTTAGTTTTGAAAAAGCACAGAAATCTCGAAATTTAAACATGTCGCCACGTTAGATTGCACTCGTGCGAAGCAGGACTTTCCCTTATTTACCTAGTTGTCGTGCAAGTGGGCTTTTATGCGGAAAACTCCATTTATTACGTGAACACAAAAACAAAGACGCAACTTCTCGTAAAAAAATAGATAAAATCATCAATAGTGTCAACTGTCAACTCGCGCGCACGGGCGAGTTTCACATTCGCAAGTTGACGAACAAGTCAACAACATTAGCTATCAGAGAGTTAGTTATTAGATTTCTTAGTTATCTCTCAAGGATTAGTTGTTATAGTGGGTTTCCCAAAGGAACTGGCAGGCATGGCGAACGTGACTTCCACACTGTCGACGCAAAAAGAATACTCTATTCGATTACAAGTATGTGGAACTTTGAATCTCTACAAGCCTAAGTTTGTGTAAGTTTTACTTTATTCCTTTCAAGATTGTTGAAGAATATGAGGGGCTCGTGGCTAAGTTATAACAGCCACACGGTTGATCGATCAGGTTAAGCTACGCTTGCCACGGTCAGTCCGTGGATGAGTGACCATCTTTATATACCAAGACCCCTCCTTGCCTCAGAAAGCACGTTAAGCCGTTGTTCCCGGCTGAATTCTTGGATCTTTGACAGTCGTTACGGGTCATCAGAAGTCTGAAAGTCTGACAACCAGTGTTACCAAGGGATATCGTATTACCCAGTAACTGGGTTGTGGAGGTCAGATAGGCAGTCGCTCCATGTAAAATACTGGTATTCAGCTGCGTCCGGTTAGGCTGTAAGCTGACCCCAACATAGTTGGGACAAGGCTAGGCAAATTGATTGACTTTTTGAACAGACCATAGAATTTATAAGTATTTTTTTTTAAGTAATTTGGTACATCCATTTACTTAAAAAAAAAACTTATTAAATATTTCTATAAAGAGGGATATATTTATGCCACTTTCACGCATCGGAGATTGCATCTATTGGATAATCCGATCCGATCAGACTTATCTTTGCTTCGACACAAGTCGAGTGGATTATTATTAGATTTTGTATAAAAATATCTCGTCTCTCAATACACGTACGTAGATACTGAAAATATACTATGTGTGTAGGTATTGCGCAGTCAAGAATAACCTACAATGTAACTCAATGTCGACTTAATTTGGCCTCGACCGATATTTGACTACCATAAACTCGAGTACAATAGCGTCAAAAATAGTTTTGGCACCAATATTCTCGGCAGTCTAATATGCCTATATTTGGGTTAATAATTAAAATATATCTAATAGAGCATTATTAGTATTATTAAAATATTAAGTAGCACCTCCTTGAGTTAAATCCAGGGAAAAAGAAAGACAAATTCTCAATCAAAGTAATTATATCAAAAATCAACGCCTTGGGGTGTATCCTATCTTCCTCTATACGACACCAATTTCATAAGAATACTTTATGACTTAAGTTTCAAATTTTTCATCATGGGTGTCGATTTCATTGTTTTCGAGGCTTAGCGATTAATTACGCTAACTATACATGTACCCTTTGTGAAAATAATAGGGATGTACATACGTTAAATAAAGTAGTTTTAAAATGTGCACAGCTAGTCTTGATAAATGCTTTCCTGGATGTATGCTAGATGTTCTCATATTTCATATTTATAATGAAAGTATGAAATATTTGGCCTTTATATACCTGGAGTTTACTTACTTAGGTAAATGTTTATATTTTATGTAGAAACTAGAGTGTATTTATAACGTTTCAAATATTACGCAGCGTTTATATCTAGGGAGGAAATGTATTTCATATTCAAATCCTTGGCTCCAATTTGATGTTATTTCCATTTAAATATGTGTTACCTTCGTACCAGAGTATATATTGATTTCAGAATGACAAGTACCTACTATTGAAAAATCATAATGAAGTTTTAGTGCAAACTGAACTTTACGTATGTGAGCATAAAAGTTATTAAAAAAAACATATTTATTTACGTTTTTGGAAACTAATTGCGAACTCAGTATAGGTACAAAATGGTGCCGCACTCGACTTAGATAAACAAAATAGAGTCGCGCTATTTTGTGCAAAAACCTAAATGCGGGATTTCCCAATTATAACAATTTCAGCTAAAAATCAGACGACGATAATGTACTCAGGCATTTTCTGAAATTCGGGTGGCAGATGTGATTGGTCGTAAAAAATCAAATCGTCTGCCTAAATAAAACGTTAATGGGTAAGTCAGGATGTTTACCGGAGGCCAGGAAATCCTTTCATGGATGTTAACATTTATTTACATAAAGATTGTAAAGCTGGGTACAGACTGTCATCCTGCATTAAATATTTGGTATTTTTTATGTGGGATCGTGCCCACATTTCTTATTTGGAAAAATAAATGCAGAGGTAAGTGTCTTTACTGTATCTATGCAAGTAGTGTAACAAACAAACCCGCAAGTCACCACTTGCGGGTGCACAATTTGTTTGTTACACTACACGATTTCTATAAGTAAAACGTTCATAATCTGCCTAGCCTTATCCCAACCATGTTGGGGTCGGCTTCCAGTCTAACTGGATGCAGCTGAATACCAGTATTTTACATGGAGCGACTGCCTATCTGACCTCCAGTTAGTTACTGGGTAATACGTTTCTCCTTTGTAAGACTGGCTGTCAGACTTTCAGGCTTCCGACGACCCGTAACGACTGTCAAAGATCCACGAATGACAGCCGGGACCATGGCTTAACGTACTTTCCGAAGCACGGAGTTGTCTTGGTATGTGAAGACGATCACCCATCCACGGACCAACTGCGACAAGCGTAGCTTAACCTGATAGATCGACCCGTGCGGCTGTTATTAGTTAGCCCCAATTCATGATAATCCGTGGAATGCTTTTGAATGTGAAAATAGCAAATGAAGGACTCATTTCCTATGTATATTTGGTTCATCAAAATAGTTCACTCAGAAACTCATCAGTAATTCAACAAGTAATCTGGATACTGTGTAGCCAGCCTAACCCAGCATAGAGTAGGTATGTGGAGGTCGTTTGTAACCAGGCTTAAACTCGGCAAACGCAACAATTTCCCACAACCCGCGCCGCGCCACAGTGTTAGTTTTATTACTCTTTACATCTGAGCGAAATAGAGGAAAATTCGAGTTTCACTGCTACATCAATGTTAGCTGAATTAATTAGGAGGTAGGTACAATGTTGGGACTGGTTTTGGAATGTTCAAATACTCCTAGTTTCAAGTTTGTTATTATATCTTCAACATACCAAGTCTGTGTGTGCTATATAATTATCTTAAGCCAGAGCTCGACATAGCCCTAACGAACATCAATTAATGTTATCGTAGGAGTCCTCAAAACGTTGTTCACAAGTCTAAAATCCGAAAATGTTCTCATTTTAAATCAATTAAAAAACCGCTATTCTTCCGACAGCAATTTCCTGTCGGGGGCAAGGCAAATGAGGTTATCGAAATGTGCCATTTTCGATACGATGGCCTGTTGGATGGTTGTGGATCAGGTTTTTAGTACGACGATGGCAAAGTGCAAAATGAATTATTTTTCTTTCAACTACGTAGTAATCACTACAAAACCGATCACAAAGGATGTATTTTTTTAGTGCAGAAATGTTGTATGAAATCTCATGGTTGCACAGTTTTTCATTAATGCACTGTTTTTTATTTCGATATAAATTTACCACAGAGGTTTTATCTTTTCTCCCATTAGGTTTAATATAAAATGTATGCATTAGATCAAAAAGATAAAAATCGAAAAAGCTGCAAATAAAAATTGGCTGAATAAAACAGACTCAGTGAAAAAAATAAAAAAAACAAATGGCGCGCATTTTGTACCATTGTAAAACTTTGATAGGTACTTCATATTTAGCAAGAAAATATTAAAAAAATGGAAATAGCGATAGCGATATGAATGCAACTCCAGAAAGAATAAATACCGCTGCAAATTAAATTGTTAATAGCCTTTTGCCGCAAAAGTCGCGGTATAAATATTTAAAAGCTTAGGAAAACTTTGTTTTCATTAACTTGAGTTTTTATTTTGAGTAGGTATATTTTATCACGGTAGGTAGATTGGTAGTTGAAAGAAAAGTAGATTACGCACATTGCTAAAGTGAGCAATTAATGCACTCGTGTTAATTTAGTTCCCTCGCGTGCGCTCGGGCACCAATATAACTCTCGTGCATTAGTAACTCACTTTGCGCTCGATGCAACAATCTACTATTAATCCCTTCCAATAATTTTATTTAATTACTGCCACGTCTAGAAATGGTTCTACGTAATTTTAAAAAAATGCACAAACTACTGTTCAAAGTTACTACCCGCTATTATATGGGACTTAAACATGACTGGCAAAACAATATGAACAAAAAAAACGGATATGTGTGTCTGTGGTGTTTGTGTGTGTGTGTGTGTGGTGTTTGCGTGTGTGTGTGGTTCACCTCTGCCTAACCCTTTGGGTATTACACGTATGATGTTATGTTATTGTTCAAAATTCAGTACCTAATATAACGTATGTTAGTCTTTCCATTCCACCTGAAACTATTTTCGTGTATTTCACGAGAACTGAATAAAAGAAAAATCATAAACGATAGAATCCCGCCTACATGGCCATTGAATATATTTTCCTTGGAATTCATACAATCGAGATTTCTGATGAACCATTTCCAATTATACGCTCCGATTAGGCTTAAATGGTTCAATAATGATACTTCTTTGAATTGTAATTGTATTCATTGGAAAAGTAGAAAAGTACTCGTACTTCCACAAAATTTTATACCGTTATTATTATAAAACTGTAGGGGGCAATGCTCATAATTTTATAGACGTTTAAAATCTAGCAATCACATTTTAGCTCATCGTTCAATCAATGTCAAAAACTTGTCAAAATGTAGGGAAAATAAAAGGTATTTTTGACAGATTGAGACAGATCAGACTGAACTTGAACGTGAACTTTCTTAAAATTACGAAAATAGAACCTTTGATCTCAGTCTCAATCTGTCAAAAATAGATCTAATTTCCCTACATTTTTGACAAATTTTGCCTTCTTATAAGATTCATTTCTATACATACATCGAATAAAGATTGTATGTATAGAAATAAAATCAGCTAAAAACATTTTTTGTTTGGGATGTCTGAATAAGTCTCCTCGTGTAGCGCAGTTTGTTCCGGCAGTTACTCAACTGAACCGAGCGTTCGGCGCGTCCTGGACAGTCACACCCAAAACCTTATTTGACTGGCCAATTCTTCCCTTGCAGTGGTAGGGCTAACGCCCTCTTGGTTTGCGACCATCCTCCCACCGGAGTCCGACGTCAAGCAGCCTGCTGTGTTTCGTCAATGCTTGGGAGTTCCAGTGCCTTGGGCATCTTCTGGGCACGCTCGTTCCATCATAGACCTCATCAGACGTGATTGAGGTAAAGAGAGGGCCCCTAAAAAAAAAAAACATACGTTACACACGTTATACATATTTAAAAAAAGAATATACAATAAAGTCGCTTTACCTGTCTGTCTTTATGACCGCCTTGTTCTTCTAATCTGCGCAACGGATTTCGGTGCGGGTTTCACCATCATTTAGAGATTTTTCCGGAAGGTTTACGTGTATTAAACATTAATATAAAACTTATATAAAACTAAGAAATCTCGTTCAATCAGGTTGTGAAAACCGTGCGGAGCGGGGGCCGAATGCTAGTCTATTAAAAAATAAAGTCATTTTCATGTCTGTCTGTGTGACCACGTTGTTCTTTTAACTTACGAAACGATTGATTGATTGATTTGATTGGGGTTTCACTATCATTTGGATTATTTATTCCGGAAAGTTTAACAGCAATGAAATCTCCATTGATCTAGGAAATTTCTATTTTTTCACATTATATCGTCATTACAGACGTGCGAAACAGGATAGTTTTATCTATTTACTTAGGCATTCTATTATTGTAATTAATAATAACGGAAGTCGTGATTAAATAAATTCAAAACGACCGATTTTCGAAGCAATATTTTAGTTGAAAGTTTAACTAAAAATCTGTCATTAACCCTTAACTACTCGCACGAAGAAAATCACTTAACTGCTCGCACGGGGTCCGTGGTGACCCCAATTTGTATGGATTAAATTTGATGATTTCTTATTTTTAATGAAACATGCCAATAGTAATTATGAAAGTACTTTATTTAAACTATAAGACATAAAAACCACAACTAAAAATAAAATCTTCTAAGACATCAAAATAACAAAAATATAAACTTCTACAATAGGGAACATTTTTGGCACAATATGAGATCATGTATTAAAATTTCATGAATTCTTAGGAACTAAGGAAATCGTCGTTATTGCAGGTTAGGCAGTAGACAATGAAGTGCTCATTACATAAAAACTTTTTGCATTTACTGCATTTTGTGGACACTTCGGTCACTCCTTCTCGGGCAATTATAGCACCGCCCACGTTTAGTGGTAGGCGGAGCAGGTAGGGTTTCCAAACCATGTACTTCCAAAAGTCGCCTTTTTACTATTTTTTCTTCCCCAACATCCTTTTATTCATCAGGTACCTCCACTAGCCACTGTGCAATACGCTCGTCTCTTTCATCCATCTTTGACAACTGAGGAATAAAAAAAACCTATGTAAATAACATTTTTGTATGAAAAATACAATAAAAAAATCTAATACGATAGAAAATATCATTCACTATCATATATCATTCAAAATTATATCAATATCTAAATAAAAACAAAAAAAAATAATAGAATATAAAAAGCTTACCTTTCTCAAAAAAGTTACGTAAATACTCGCACGGGGTCACGGCTCAAGAGAGCAGAGGCGCAGCCTGCACCTGCAGTGGTCTAAACGGTACAAAAATATGTTCTTTAGCCTATATTAAGAGGCTAGCGGGCGCGCGGGGGGGTTCCGACCGTTGCAAGTGCATTTTTTCGACGCGCGAAAGTGCGATGACCCCATGCGAGCAGTTAAGGGTTAACATTATTGCAAGACATTACCAGTCAACAGCGATGCGGATGAATATATCTGATTTTAGTTTGTTTGTTTTAGTTAAGTTAGAATATTATATTGTTAATAATATTATTTATTTTCAGACAACAATGATCCAGCGTGTTAGTAAACAATATTATAACTTATTACTAGTGTTAGTAGTTAAAATACAGTAGAGAAGAAGACTTAATAAATAGTATTGTGAAAAGGACATCCCCGCGATAAGACCGCCCATTGTAATTTTTTTACATTTATGTTTGTAATTTATATGGTGTACACAATAAAGAGCACTTTATTACTATACTCAAATCTCGAAATGGCTGGTTGCTACTTCCTGTGTCCCGAGAGCTGGCTTTTACCTTGGCCAGAGGTATTTGCATTGCCATAAAACGTGGTAATGCCGCCAGTCTCTTGGATACACTATTCGTCGACAGATATGTGGATGAATTTTTCGACGCTATATTTTAGTCTGTGAACAATTTTAATTAAGTTAGAATTATAATTTTGGTATTTTTATTAATTAATTTGGTATTAGTTGTTATTTACGTATGTACATATTATTTTAATTATAAAGAGTATTCTATTTATTTCAGTAAAGGGGACACCACTTTGCTTCTATTAAAGCCTTTTCAGTAAAACTAGTCATGAATTAATCTTCCGCATATCACAAGGAGTTTGCTCGATCACTCGACCGTTTCTCAAGAGTCCTACACATTGTTACCCTCTATGAAAGGCTAGGGGCGCCATTGTTCTACCAGCTATTATACCTACTAGCTCAAGTGTCCTTAACATTTAAAAGGGCACTAGAATGGCGTTATTCGTGAAGGTGTGTCCAGATCTGGCGAATGTGCCGCTCGCGAGCCGCTTGCGAACTGCGCGCGTGCATTTCACGTTCGTACGCAGCCCCTGCGCCATCCGCACGCCGCTCGCGCGCAAGCTACGCGCCGTACTCGAGCGGCGCAAGCAAATTCACAACTGAGGCCGTAAGCACGCGACGTATTTTAAACGCGCAGGCGACGCGCGTTTTAGTCATCTGTGATAGATAGATATGATTTTCGAGTCATCTGCGCGTCGTCTGCGTGTTTAAAATACGCCGTGTGCTTACGGCCTGAGGCTCATAGTTCAAACGCGAATGAAGCTATGTGCGCACGTGCTGCGCGCGCGCTGCAAGCGCGCCCCACTCGAGCCTTGCCGGAGTTGCACTAAAGCGGCGCACCAAACGTATGCTGTAACCGCATGCGAGCAACCCGCGCGCAATTCGCAGGCGGCTCGCGAACGGCGCATTCTCCAGGTCTGGACACACCTTAAATATTGTATTTACTAGGTTACTGTGGCAGGTTTGTTAGTTGATCTATACATAATACGTACTTAGCCCACCTGATTACCAAATAAAAATAGGCCTAGGTAGGCAAGGGTTAAGGTGGTCCTTGCACCTTGCTTACCTTACGCCTATTTTTATTGTAAACCATATTTTTACTTCAAGGTGCAAATAAACTAGTTTTTATTTTTTATACTAATATTTTTTTTATACAAATAAATAAAATTGAAGTGTCTGTTTGTAATGTCCAAATAACAGTTTTTTTTTACTAATTATGAAAGTATATACGGTACACAAACAACATTATTTTTTTTTAATTTTTGTCTGTCTGTTTGTTCCGGATAATCTCCGAAACGGCTGGACCGGTTTTGATGAAATTTGGTATGGGGATACTATACTTTGGATTCTTGAGAAGGACAAAGACTACTTTTTATCGACACAAAATTCGGGCGAAGCCGCGGGCGGGATCTAGTTTTTCATATACATAGAAACAACAAATCCAAAATTACTAGCCTTGAGCTAGTTTTGGCATAAAACCGTCGAGTAATCTAATCAATAAATCGATATTTGAATTTATAAAATCCTATGAATGTACAGACGCCAGCACATCAAGCTACTACAATCTGTCAAATTTCTTTAATAAATTTTCAACTTTACCTCTAAAGCATATGGTTCAAGCTTGATTGGGAAAATTTGACAGTTTCGGGTAGCTTGATGTGCTGGCGTCTGTACTATTGTTTTTTGGCAGTAGTTTGGGAAAATTATAGTCTGATTATGCATCCACTACTCGATCGATAAGCAAGAAAGCAACCACTTTAATTAAACATTCGGCGAGTTATGGAACGAAAATTGTTGTAGATACTTTAACAGCTTGTAGACCTTTGCCCTTGCAAGTGGCGCCACTATGAAATGTCAGATCTCGAAGGAAAAGTAAGTATGCATTTCGGGAATCATCGTCTATCATCGGAAATACGAACGCGCGGTGATGAGATCTAATATAGAGCTGTGACAACTATGGTAGTACTACTTGTCTGTTTTGTATCTTAGTCTTTGGTCAACTGGACCCACACAAACTGGACCCGCGGGTCCAGTTGACCACATCATTTATTTTCTGTATTTTTATTGGTTAACTGGACCCACATTCAAACTTAGAAAAACGTCTATTGTTTAAAGCTACCCGTGGATACAGTCGAGACAAAAAGACACATACCTATACAAGGGCACGAATCTGGTAAAGAATCTACCTGTCTTTAGAAATGTACAGAAAAGGCTGTATAAAAAAGAAATCAATGTATTGGTGCAAAAATAGTTAGATTTGGCAATTACTATGATATAACACTGGGACAAAGACCTACTCTTGGTGAGAGGGAGTTAGCATTAATCCACCGCGCGGGCCCAGTGTGGCCAGTACGGGATCATCTAGTTAAACAGAGTCCTATTAAAATAGATGGCCAAATCTTAACACAGCGCTCAGTTCGTTTAACCAAAGATATCCGAGCAAAAAAAATACACTGATTAGAGTGATTTTATTTTGACCTAAAATAATAAATTCCCGGCACCTTAGTGTATTTTTGTTAGCTGATTATTTTCCTTGTTACTTACAAGGAAAATGCGTTTTTCTTATATTTTTTTTTATTACCATGGTCCTTATTTTGGTGGTCTGAATGATTTCTAAAAGTTGGTCCATCTATTTTAATGGGACCTTATATATTGGTAGTACCTAGACTATTGCATTTATGGGAAATCGCGTGTCATTGGCTATTAGTTTGTTGTATATTTACATTCAAATTCGATTGTGATGGTTGGAAAATTAATGATGTTTTCAAATTACAGGCTTGATTGGAAAATACAGAAGTAGCTTACTTGTCCTCGGAAAATGAAAGGTCAGTCCGATTTCAGCGTTAAGAGGCGTACAAAAAAGAAAAGGTCAGACGGTGCTCTTTGTAAAGCAACAAAGCAAGAAATTGAGGGGCTCATGGCTAGCTAAATAATAACAGCCGCATCGATTGATTGCAGTATAAGCTACGCGTACCGTGGTCGGTTTGGGGATAGGTGCATGGATCGATTACATATCGAGACTCCTCCGTGCCTAAAGCATGGTAAACCGTCGGTCCTGGCTGTCAATTGTAGATCTTTGACAGTCATTACTAGTAGTCAGAATCGCGAAAGTCTGACAACCAATCTCACCAAGCGGTATCGTATTACCAATAACTGTGGAGGTCAGATAGGCAGTCGCTTCATGTAAAATACTGTTACAAATGTTCTATGTCACGAAGTCCGTTTGGCTATGAATGTTGTCAAGCGTGCACATGCACATTGTGATCAACAGAGAGTCAACAATGGGTGAAGTAAAACGGTACACATTCGCGGAAATAGCCTCATGCGACGGCAGCAAGGGGCAGCCGCTGTGGGAGCGCGCTTGTCGGGATACGTCACTACTACAATCAAAGCCGAACGGACTTCGTGAAATAGAATATCTGTACATATTTAGCTGTACCTGGTTATAAAATATAAAATAAAACAAATAATATAGGAATATACTTACATAGATCAGTGGTGGCCAACTGGTAACGGCCGGGACTTACGAGTTGTAGGTTGTAGGTTCGAACCCAGACAGGCGCTTTACTTTGTGTAAATTACTTCATCATCACTGCTCAAAAAACGGTGAAGGAAAACATCGCGAGGAAACCGGCATGTCCCAGAACCAAAAATTCGAAGACATGTGACATCTGTCAATCCGCACTGGGCCCGCGTGGTGGATTACGGCCCACTCCCTCTCACCGAGGGGAGGCCTGTGTCCCAGCAGTGGGAACATTATAACTGATTATGATGATTGTGATACTTACATACCTGCAAACATACATACATACTTCTTAAATAACACTAGAATATTAATAGGTAATAGGTAATACGGGCTGGTGTCCGCAACTCCACGTCAATGCGCGTATTTTGCGTACGGAATATAAATAATATTATATGTATTATACATATATATAATATATATATATATATATAATTATATATACGAATATTAATAATTATAATTTAATTTAAACAATAAATACGTATGTAACTAGGTATCGTATAACGAAGTGGAAAGATAGTGTTCATTCTTCTTTTAAAAACTGCGACAGTTTGGTTTGTTTTATGTTATGTTACTGTAAAAAGAAAACAGTACATCATCTGTTAAGCATCCCACGGTCATTTTAAGAAACTGACGGACGAATAAATTTCATTCCTTTTTGCTTGCGATCATAACAATGGATCTCTTTACTCAATAATTTATAAGTAAGTAGACGGTGGCACTGTTTTGTTTGCAGTTTCCTTTTGTGATCCTTTTGTAAATTACGCCGCACTTTATCCTGTAGGCCTAGCACGAACGCGCGACGTAACGTAAATTCGTACGATTTTTGGATCGGAAACGCAACTATCCTATAGCATTTTGGTTAAAGTTGCAACAAGCACAATTTGTATTACCTATAGATATGAATAAAATCTTGAGAAGAGCAGTGGTAACTGCCGCGATTAACAAGTTGTAGGTCGCAGGTTCGAATCCAGACAGGCGCTTTACTGTGTAAATTATTTAATCGTCACTGTTCTCAAACTGGTGAAAGAAAACATCGTGTGGAAACATCATTTTCTGGAACCAAACTTGTACCTAAATTTGTAGACATTTGACATCTATAAACCCGCACTGGTCCCGTGTGGTAGATTTATGGCCCTCTCCCTGAGAACAGGCCTGGGTCCCAGCAGTGGTAACAATATACATTATTTCCTTTATTTATTTTATATCAAACTTATTATATTTTTAAATATTCTTTACAGAAAAAACAATAAAAAAACATTTAAAAATATAAAAAATTATTATACATTATTATTATTATGTTATGAATAAAATCTTAGAGCTTATACGTAAATTTATTATGTGCGAAAAGTATTTTCAGTTCAATTCCACTCTGCACTTCAAGCAAGTTCCGTATAAACACGCTAAGTATAACACTTAGCGTGTTTATACGGAACTTTCGATTCATATACCTCAAATAAGTTCACTAAAAACACATAGCGACTTTTGCACGCGCAACGACGATATGCAATATGCTATTCGGTGCTCTTCGATAAAATCTCACAATCATTATTCTAGCCTCTTCCCAACTATGTAGGTTTCTGTTTCCAGTCTAAGCGGATGCAGCTGAGTACCAGTATTTTACATGGAGCAAATGCCTATCTGACCTACACAACCCAGTTCCTGGGTAATACGAAACCCCTTGGTAAGACTGGTTGTCAGACTTTCGGGCTTCTGACTACCCGTAACGACTGTCACAGATCCACGAATGACAGCCGGGACCAACGGCTTAACGTGCTTTCCGAGGCACGGATGGGTCTTGGTATGTGAAGATGGTCACCCATCTCCGAACCAATCGCGGCAAGCGTAGCTTAACCTTATCGATCGACCCGTGCGGCTGTTATTACTTAGTCATTAACTCCTCCGACAAAAACTCATGATGCTCTCTCATGATTTTCTCTCAAACCGTCAGCACGTGTTTCCAGCTATTTCCATCAATTCTTTCTGAGCAACATGACTCACTTCCAGGTGTTCCAGTTGAAGACTTACGTTGCCACAGCTGCCACTCTACACAATAAGGTTTAACTTAACTCCGACGTACACTCACCTGCAAAATTGCATGGATACCCCTAATGTCTTTTTTTCTGTGAACGTTTGAGTTCAAGTTTTCGAAAATAAACTAGATGGCGTTGGTTTCTTCACAGCTATGACTAATTTACGAAACGTAAGTAAGTAGTTGGGAAGAAACCTATAAAGTAGGATTGAGCAAGGAATTACACAGCTAATACATTTATCTAATTATTACATCACATTTACCAGCTCGCCAAACAAAAAGTCACAATTAAAAATTATAGAGGTTTATTTCTTACAGTTTATTATTCAAATTTAACAGTCAGTTTATTAATAAAATTATCGTAGGTATAACATTATAATATTATGAGTATGTATAAATTCTTATTGAGGCCATAGCTTAAGTATTCGTTTCCAAAATCGGAAAGAGGATTGAAGCTTATGTAACCTCAATAAAAACAAATAGGAGACCAGATTATTTTATCACAAAGGTCAAACCGATTAAATGGATTAAATATGTGGGCTAAAAATTATAATATTGCACAAAAACATATCAAATGGTTAGTAGGTAACATAAAAAACTAAAAACTATGTTGTTTGAACTTGAAGTGTTCATAAATTTTTAAGTTAATAACAATACGTAAGTAATAGGTTATACATACATAACCTGATCTCTGTCTAAGTTAATATAAATCATAAGTACCTACTAAGTAAAATAGTATTACTTGTGTATCGCGTATTATTTCGATGCCATAAACATAAGCGTCCGTGTTCACTGGACTTAAAAGTTTTTTCATCTGTAAAGATGACATTACTCCAATCGAAGTTTATGTGATCCAAAGCGAACTGTAATCTTGCCCTTTTATGGTTTTCCGTGAGCAAGGGTTTCACAACATGCCTTTGATAATGCAGCCCTTCCCTATAAAGAGCACGACGCGACGGACAGTGTCAACATTTGTGTCAAATAAACCAGCATAGTGGTTCGTCGGCAGAAATCCATTTTGCAATGCTGCACATGCTGCAATGTGTTTATAAGTCGTGGTCTACCAGTTCTTTGATGGTGTTGCAAAGAATCCTCCGCTTTAAATCGTTGTACCCATTGAACAACTGTTTTTCTCTGCAACAATAAAACAGAAATATATAATATCCAATACTGATTATTATGTACTATAGTAACAAACAAATAATGGAGTTTTTAATATAAAAGTGTAAAAATTAAACTATTTACGTTTACTCCGGTCTCTCTGGTTATTTCTGACAAGTTTTCGCCTTGATTATGCATATGCGTAGCAATTATTTGAGCTCTTGTAACGAAGTCAATGTTACAACTCGTGTACTCATTTTGGTAAAATAAGTAATTCACCAGATTAAAAATAAAAACTGAACAAAAGGCACCCGAATGAGGAAATCGAAATCAACTTAGCGAACGATCAATTGAGCTTAGTCATAAGTTCATAACTCTTCGATTAATGTATTATTTATACTACCTGCCAATCATTTATAAATCCATATTTAACCTACCCTCTCAAGGTTGAAAACTAAAACTTATAAAATCAGATACCTACCTACTAATAAATTGATATTAAATTTTAATATAGTAGGTTAATAGTTAGGAACAATTTTCTTTAAAAGAAATTTTTAATTATAAATTGTTTGAATGTTTGAAGAGACAAAAAGAAACTACAAAAATATTTTGTCATATAAAGCAAAGCAACGCCATCTAGTAACACTATAATTAAATATTGTTAGTCATAAACTGGTTTTACGCTAGATGGCGTCCTTTTTCGCTTCACGCGATTTTATTTCTGTACTGTCCATGGATTTTTGCAGCCCACTGTACACAACTCACACAATTAGCTCTGCTTGAATACGCAAGACCCGGTTCAAGAGTGTAAAAGAAATAGGTTACGATTTTAATTCATTTATGAGGGCCGAATCCACACTCTACAAGTCTACAGGATGGCTGGGACATTGACGCGCAAACTTTAATCATGAATTCAGAATATTTTGTGATTCTTGGCCCCACAGCGTAGAAGTTTTTCATCGGTTATCAAAAAAAATCTACTGTTTCAGAGAAAAAAAGCAATACCTAATAAAAAGAAGATAAGATAAGATAAGATAAGATTTCTTTATTTGTTAAACATTGTATACATACAAGAGCATGCAAGATATTATATAGTTTGAGTCCAATCATGTTTAGCCGTAAGTATCGGCGTACAAATATTTCCATAACAATGAAAAGAATTAACAATACTAAAAATCGAAAAATGCAATTACAAAGGTTTGATTTAGAAACTTTACAAATTAGAAATTATTTTTTATGTTATAATGTCAAAATTAAATTTAAGGCAAAAAACTTTAATGTCAATCAAATACAAGAATAATGTCAAAGTAACTACATGTCTGTTATTAAAAGATTTATGTCAAATTTGCAAGATAGATGTCAAAATTACAAGATTAATGTCAAAAATTACAGGAATTATGTCAAAAATTACAGCCGTGGTCATGTAAATTTAATTTTAGTGTCAGGAAAAAAGCAAAATTATTCAATCAAAAACTTTTTCGGTTAGAAATTCGGCGACATTATAATATGCTTTTTGCGATAGAAACATTTTTAATTGGCGCTTAAATGCATTACTATTCAGCTCCTTCCAACGTTTAGGTAATATGTTAAATATAGTAGGTGCCATGCATATGATACTTTTGCGCACGAGTGCCGTTTTCGCTGGGTAGACGCGAAGAATGGTCATATCCCGTCTGTTGCGCGGTACAATGTCCTGTAGACGTGAGAACAGATTCGGGTTTGTTTTAACAAACATTGCAGATTCTAGAATATACAACGTGTAACAGAAACCCTATAGCTATCCTTAAGTACTAAAGATAGCTGCTGGTATAGAGTCACTATACTTAGTTTCAACTCAAAATAAAATACTCTAAGAATTGATACCAAATTTTCGGTATCTTAGGTTTCTGAAATTCAAATCATAACAAACATGTCACCGCACTACGTAGGTCAATCACTTTACTTGCCAATATCACGATAAATCTCTTCGGTAATTCTGCGCGCCTAGTACTGTAGTAGCCTACCAAACGCGGCGTCTTTGTCGGCGCGAACTGACGAGATCAAACATGCCGCCTACCGCTTTGGCGGTGCGGCGCGCCGTACCGCCAAAGCATAGGCGGCATGTGCGCGCGCGCAATACAATACCTACTTTACCGTGATGTAAAAATTAATGTGTAATTATTGATTTTCAGTTTACTCGTTAATATTAAGCCAGAAATTGCACGTAAAAACCGAGATAACAAAACTTACGTAAAATATCGAAACAAAGTTTAGGTAGGTTAACTAGTTTCATCTCTTATTATTACTTATTACCGAGAAAACAGTAAAATCTTAAAGTTTTGCTTAATTTAGTAAATTGACTTACATTTTTAAAGGTGGGGTTCGATGTGGTGGCCTTGGTACTGTATGCACAAGGCCGCTCGCTTGTTCATAGACTCCTGAACATTGCATAGCATGTCTGGTGTGATTGTCCTGAAAGCGGCCTCAATTCGTACTTTCATTTGGTCCACTGTATCACACTGCACTGCGTACACTGCATTTTTAATGTACCCCCACAAAAAAAAGTCTAACGGGGTTAGGTCTGGGGATCGCGGAGGCCAAGCCACGCTTGTGCTACCACGCCCAACCCACTGAGGAAAGCGCGCATCTAAATAATGGCGAACATCTCGAGCAAAATGTGCCGGTGCACCGTCATGTTGGAAAATTAAATTATTCCTCATCACGAGATTGACATAGCTTAACACTGGTAGCACTGTGAGGACATCGTCTAATTCATTCCTCAGGAAGCTTAAATAATTTTGGCCGTTTAAGCTTTGCGGCAAGAAAACTGGTCCTACGACAACGTCTCCAATTATACCTGCCCACACGTTCAGTCGCCATTGGTGTTGAAATGACGACTCTGTCGAAGCATGCGGGTTCGTGTGAGACCAAACATGTTCGTTGTGGATGTTGCTTATTCCCGCTCTCGTGAAGGATGCCTCATCGGTCCATAGTATTTTTGAACCAAAATCTGGCGAAGCTTCTGACTGGTTTCTGTACCACTCGCAGAAGGCCACGCGAGGCAAAAAATCTGCCGGTATCAGCTCCTGGGTACGACGGAAGTGGTATGGGTGCTGACCGTCATTGCTTAGCACTCGCCATACCTGCATGTGGTTAGAGGCACCCAGCGCTAATGCAGCTCGACGTGTGCTAGTGCGTGGATTGAGTTCAAAATGTTCCAGAACAGCTTCTTCAAATTCTGGATCGGTAGTACTCGGGCGACCCTCTGAAGCAGGTGCGTGGAATGACCCAGTTTGGTACAGACGATGTACCATCCGGCTAAAACATGCCGACGAAGGCAGCTGTCGACGGTCAGCATCTGGTCTACCCTCAATAAAACGGTGACGGTACAGTTCTCGGGCAGCTCGCAAATTACCATGTTCTGCTCCGACACACAACATCATTTCGTAATATTCGCTATTACTTATCGACATTTTCAAACACAACAAAAAAAAGTCAATTAGGTGTAGCCGTACTGAACTGATGCGCGTGTCACAGGGACTAGAAACGAGTGCACTAGACACGGAACAGACGTCGACTGGCGAGCAAAACAATAACAATGCTAAATAAATCTCCTATTCCCTGCTATCCTGGTACCTAAATATTATTTCGTTAAATTTAGATACCTACGAGTATAGGGTGGCTGTCCCAATTAGTGTCCAGTACTATTAAAAAATATTGTTCAAGGATTCAAGATTATTTTACATCTTAATAATAATTTCAACTAAACTCCGTTAAACTTTCAAGTAAATCTAACACACCAGAGTTACGTACCTAATTCAAATTCAAAATTGAAAAATCATTCATTTTTTTTCACCACATCACGCAGCGGGACGCTGAACGTGCCCCCGTGATTTTTTACCAAATTCAATAAAAACGTGCTTCCGCGCGTGGAATTTTGCTCCGTTCCACGAACCCCGCTGCGTGACACGGTGCAGTGTGGGCCTCCCTTTAGACTCTTACTGACTAAAAACAACATTCCCGCAACCTCGGAAATTCCCGCAACCTCGGAAATTCCCGCAACTCCGGAAAATTATTAAGTAATTTCAATCCATTAAAAATCATAATTTATGAGGCCGCGTTATCTCTTTAGAAGTTGTATTTACCAGGAGTAATTGAAACTACAGGACGGCAATTGGTGCACGTACCCTACTAACCCATTAGGTTTACACACACTAAGATGCTTACATTGTGTGTGTAACGACGTAATCAGGGTTCTGTGAGCAAACGATTTTCAATTCGGCAATAACAATTCCTAACTCATGATGTCCTAGTACTTTTATTAATTTCTTTCCACAGTTAGATGCAGTTTTGCGACATTTTTTATTGACTTCGTTTGAATTATACTAAAGACTAAACGTGCTCAAACCAATAAAACCCATGTACTATTGATAAAGCACCGACAGACCGTGAACTTCCGATAATTCTTTCGGTTAGTCCTACAGACAAAAATTATGCGGGCGTGCTATTATTTTGTAATAAAAAAATAGTATTAACTTGTTGTTAATAGTTTTCGACATAATTATTAAAAAAAAAAACCTTATTTTTAAAATTATGAACGGAACCGTGCAACCGAACTGTGATTTTATTTGTACTAGGAGAAGCATCAATACCGAAGAGGTGAATTGAAATGATGTTTTGGGTTCAGTTGGACAAAAATTCTTGTTCTAAATCCTTTTTCTATTCTAAGTTTTAATGGCAAATAATAATGTTTATTTAAGCAATTAATTCTTGGTAGGATACACGTAAGGATTCGATTTTTTATGATCAATTCAATGGTACGAGCTGACGATTTTTCGAAACAATTCGTTTTAATGCGATCTTCAAGCAAATCGATTCAATAGTAAGGTGAATCGAATCTCCTGGATCGTATGTGTAAAAATTATTATGATAAGGGCTCATAATAGTTCAAGTTCATGTTTGCCCAAAGTATTATGCTGACAATCATAAACAGCGAATAGGTAGGTTTATTTATTTCAAACAAGATCAATTACATACATAATTATGCCGACACTTTTTAGCTTGTCCGCATTATTTATGTTAGCACTAAGCGAAGATTGAAACATTTGATTTTAACCGACTACATCTGTACCATCTGAATGAAAGTAATTTAATTACGCTGGAAAGGTTATCAATTATTAATATTATTGATTAAAAGTTTAGACGTACCTACCTGACTGGCAACTGTAAATATGTCACAAAATAAAGGTGTGATAAATGTTGTTTAAAATTTTTTTGATTACGATTTTTGTTGAATTTTTAGTAGATCGATTCAAGAGCATGGGATTCGTTCTGTGAATCGATTAAAAAATCGATTTAAAGCAAAACATCGTTTATCCTTATGGCCACCAAAATAAAAGGATAGGAATAACGTTGGGAAATTCAATACAGGAATATTGTTTTTAATTAGGTATTTATTGTGTTGTAGGTACGATGGTAAGGTGGGGTGGGTGGAAGATTACTATTTACTATGTAGATAATAATTATCCACAAAGTAATCTTCTACAAAAGGACAACTACATAAAAAACCAACAAGTGTGTAAATAATACGCTTAGATAATACGTGACAGTGCAAACAGGTACCTAAATATTATTTCGTAAAATTTTAATACCTAGACCAAAATCAAAGTTTAGGAAAAGTCAGTAATAATATTTTGTAAACAAAAAATAAACATGCGGAACCTTTTATTCATTTTATTCAGAAATACCAGGAGTAAGAGGTTTATTTTTACTCACAAATGGTTCACTGACACCGATCAGCTGATTTAGTGCTAGTGATGTGTTTATTTCAATTTGAAAAGTTCGGTTTCTGGTATCAATGTATTAAAAATTCTCATAAGTTCTGAACATGTAGATATAGGATTAAAAAACCCTTCCAATATCGTTTGATATCATCCAAAGAATCCGTGCCTTTGGTATGTATATACCCTTTCCGTTACACGTTGTATAGACACGGAAGCGTTAATATATCGTACCTTTTAAAATATGGTTTACATGTGTCAACCGTTTTAAGCCCAAACATAGATCTAATGCATCTCTTTTGGGCCTTAAATGCCTTGTTAGAGTCGGTAGAGTTTCCCCAAAATATGATACCGTATCTTAGGTGAGACGCAGCTAAACCATGATAGGCCGCAATCAAGGTATCTACATTCACCACTGCAGCTAGAGAGTGCAATGCAAATGCAGAACTACAAATTTTTTTGCAAAGGTTTTCGATTTGTGATTTCCAGTCAAGTCTTTTGTCAATTATTAATCCTAGGAATTTAGTTGTATTCACTATTTCAACATTTTTATTATCTATATTTATGTCCATATTTTCTATATTTAATCGTTGGCTAAAATGTATGATTTTAGTTTTATCTAAATTAATCCTTAAATTGTTATTATTTAACCATTTTATTATAGATGTCAAGGTATTGTGAATGTCAAGTTTATATTGAATCATGTCATTATTATTACTAGAAATTGTCACTGTACTATCATCTGCAAATAAAGTCATAGGGTGTGAAATTGATTTTGGCAAGTCATTAATATATAGTGTAAAAAGTAGAGGTCCCAATACACTACCTTGTGGAACACCAAAAGTAGTTTGACGTTCATCGGATAAGTATATCTCTTCCTTTTTCGTTATTATATTAATTCTAGTGATTTCTGTCTTTTGCTTTCTTTTGTCTAAATAGGATTTAATTAAATTAAGAACATTACCTCTTATACCATACGCGTCAAGTTTTTTTATTAAAATGTCATGATTTACGTGGTCAAATGCTTGTGTCATATCGCAGAATATAGCACATACAGGTGTTGTTTTGTCCACTTTTGTCAATACCGTGTATAAGAAGTCGTATATTGCCATATTTATAGTCTTATTTTCGCGAAATCCCTTTTGCTCATTACATAATATATTGTTTTTTTCTAAGTAACCGTTTAGCTCCTTTTGAATGACTTTCTCAAATATTTTAGAGAAGATAGGAATCAGAGAAATAGGCCTATAGAATTCCATGAGCTCTCTATCTTCTTTCTTAAATAATGGCTTAACGATCGATATCTTTAGTGCGTCAGGAAAAGTGCCAGCTACAATACATAGATTTATAATATAAGATAAATGGTCACATATTTCCGATGCTACAGCTTTTATTACTTTGGTTGATATGCCATCGTACCCCACGCTATTTGTGTTCTTTAAGGCCCTGATAATTTTCTGTGTCTGTTGTGGTGTACAAAACATAAGGACACAGTATTATCCTTCTTATTCTGTTTATGAAATATCTTTTAAATTGGTCCAAAATTGGAGGAGAAAATAGGCGAGAGTCAAACCTTGAATTATGACTTTTTACTTAGGCTTTTTCAAAAAGTCTCTCCGACCGCATTTCCTGTTAATCCAAGTATTTAACAGAACATTGAATGGAATCAGAACTTTGGGAACCAATGAAAAGCCTTGTTATTTGCGTCCAATAACCACTAATTGAATTAATCCATTATTTCAATCTTACGTAGATAGGGAAGTTCTCAACTTTGTAAGTACTTTGAAGCACTTTAAGATATTAGAATTTAAGGGTGATCTCTCGGTAATAAACCTGAATGTCGGGTACATTTAAGTTGGAGACAACATACAGTACCCGGCGATAAATATTGCACATCGACCTTTGGAAAGAGGCAATCGGCTAATTTCGGCTTCGTAGAGCGTTATCTCTGTCGCTCGAAATACAAACAGTCCGGTATCTATTAGGAGCTGTTAAAACAATTATGATTTGCTTCTTTTGATAATTATTTTTATTCTTTGTATAAAATGGTTTTGTGTAAAAAGGTCGATGTGCAATATTTATCGCCGGGTACTGTATTTAGATTTTTACATATTTAGAAGAAAATGTCGTGAGGAAAGTTTTGTGTGTAAATGTGGATTCTCTTACCCTTATGCCATTTTATTTGGCTTCGTCGCAATGTCTTTTTCTTTCATACTTCTCTATTAGGTGTCATCTCGGTTGTCATTCGCTTTCTACCTACATCATCTTTCACACGGCCGATCCATCGTTTCTTTGATCTTCCCCTACTCTTATCCACGTTCAAACTCAAAAATTTCCTCACGACACTTTCCTCATTCCCCCGCATCACATGACCGGTGCCATTTTCAGTCTTCCTTTCATGTACTCAGTTCTAATTTTATTCAAATAACGGATCACGTTGAATGATTAAAACTGAAGTCAAATGTAAAAATACACCTCCTCCTCGAAATAAAATACGAAATACCTTGAATACCGTAAGTCCTGAAAGTAATATTTTGTTCATAATTGACTACTGAATCGATTTCAGTAACTTTTAATAAAGGTATTTTTTTTCAAAATATATGTTATTTTCCATATTGACCGCCGATTGAGCTAAAGAAAAATAAATCTTATTTTGAAGCAGTAAGGCTCAATTTTAAATGCATAAAGTTATACTAGGGTCAACACGATTTTCTTAAGAGGGCGCCGACCGAACGTAGCCTTAATAATAAAAGCTTTAAAAAAAAGTTTTAGTCATTGTATTATGCTCTTAACTCATGGGGTGTAGGAGGCCTTGTGTTAATTATGTTACATATTGTGTAAAAGCACCAGAGAGTCAACCAAATAATCGGATTTCGATGAACATACTCTAAATGAACGTTAAACAAACAATAAAATTGGCCTAACGTCCGGCATAAACCCAGATCTACACGTTCATCTAAAATTATCGACTAACGATTTAAACGGCTTTACGGACGATTGAAATCATTATTTCCGGATCAAAACTGATTTAATTAAAATACACAGTTTCCGAATGCTATGTTTGACTTATGACTTTTTCAAAGCCTGCGGCGTACTTGCGTAACTCTCTAACTGTAAGAATGGCTTTTATTTGGCTTTGATAGTTCAACAACACTCATTGCCTTATTTACGTTCTTGAGCAGATGATTTTGTCGAACATATGAAGCAATGGTTTAGCAATATCCTTGAAAATTATTCAGATTGTGATAGATATTATGTTAGAAAATTAAGGTTCTGATCGATACACTGCAGAAAATTGTTTCAGAACATGATTTTGTGTTGTGGGAAACATGTTGCAGGCAACTTTGAATGTACAAACGCCAGCACATCAAGCTACCCGAATCTGTCAAATTTTCCCAATCAACTTTGAACCTTATACGTTAGCGCTAAAGTTGAAAATCTATTAAATAAATTTGACAGATTTTAGTAGTTTGATGTGCTGGCGTCTGTACTTTGAGGTTTCCAGCAACACAAAATCATGTTGCTGCAACAATTTTGGGCAACTTTTTTACCATACTTTAGGTGCCGTTGACGGCATCGAGGGAGGCGACTTCCGTCAAGGGACACGCGCGAACTAGCTAGAAGAGCATCCAGCACGCACTGACAGGCTGCTGTGGACCCGAACCTATCGTACGCATCCCCATCAACCAGCTACGCAAGTGGCAACAAGAGTTCACCCACACACAAGCGGAGAGCTGGTGGATCTTGTCACCGGGCTGTAGGCAATCCAGGGAAGCTATGCCATCCTTAGAGGGCTGCCTAACCAGACATTTAATTTATATTACGCCTGGACAAAAACGGCCGCCACGGACCACGCACAATGGTCCACCTGAAGGAGTAGGTGCGGAAACCAAACCCTCTAACATAGAACCATAGGGCTACGCGCGTCTCTTGTTTTCGTCCTTCACTTCGTAAGTCTCGTCACAACTTCTTTCATTTGTTTTCTCCGCAGTCGCTGTCGCAAGACGCGTGTCACTTAAGTACGAAGGCGGTGCCAAGGAGTAAATCGCATCATGGTATAGTACCCGGCGATAAATATTGCACATCGACCTTTTTACACAAAACCATTTTATACAAAGAATAAAAATAATTATCAAAAGAAGCAAATCATAATTGTTTTAACAGCTCCTAATAGATACCGGACTGTTTGTATTTTGTGCGACAGAGATAACGCTCTACGGAGCCGAAACTAGTCGATTGTCTCTTTCCAAAGGTCGATGTGCAATATTTATCGCCGGGTACTGTAATAGTCCTCCAGACTGTATTTCGGCTATGGCAGCCAATTTAACGGAGACTAGCCTTCGGCGTTGGAGATATTATGGTGCACACGTGTGTGCGCTGTCACAAGTGCACTCTCTTCCCTCACTTTCATAGTTCGATGGGACGGCACGTAATCCGACACGTCCGGAAAGAGATCAAGCGCAGGACCACCGGCTTAACGTGCTTACCGAGGCACCGGGGTAATACACCGGCAACTTTCAAACTACAGGCTGTTACTAAAAAATTTCTTATCATAATAATATTATGGCATTGACTACCTACAAGATGTAACATTCCTTTAAGTAGGTATTGTTTCGGTTAGGAACAGTATACTTAAAATGAAAACTAAGAAGTTCCTACAGACCAAATTCATACATGAAAAACTAAAATTTTAATATCATTTCGATACAAAGAGTTATTTCCAGCTTGACATTATTATTGAACTGTAAACAAGCGGTATTTGTTTTTAAAAGCGCTGATTCTCAGCCTAATTTCAATAAATGACTTTTGATTTTGTTTTGTGGGTGTTTAAGCTCCCGCTTTAACAGTTCTTAGGAGATAAAACGTGAAAGTGGTACCTACATATTTACAAACATTATTTTACTACATTAATTACCTTTTCTGCTTCGTCATTTAATCCCTATACCGAGAGGTTGAGGACTGAAAAGTGGCAAAAAATCTTTGAACGCATGACATGATCTCTCTTTGAATTATTCTATCTAGAGACGAGTAGATAGTAACGAGTAGAGTAGTAACGAGTAGTAAGACGTATGATGACCTCTGTAGGTAATTTTTTTAGGCGTTATAATTTTCTACACTTTTAAATTACAAGAAGGTGTTTTTGGGGACTGTCTGATGTAATTTTTAAATTAAAAGGTGCTGATTGTCGGCTTATTTTGAATAAATGACTTTTTATTTTGATTGATACTTCCGAAGACAAAATACCTGATAACGAGTCTAGGTTTTTATCCAGCTTTTCAAGCGTGTAATCTGTACCAAGTTATAAATAATAAACATGCATGATTATTACGTTATTATAACAATCCCAATCCCTATCTACATTGGCTTCTCTTCCCTTTGTACCAAAAAATAAGCACCGTACATAAAAAATAACGAACAATTTTTTCATGGACGATAAACAAAGTTAAGACTCAAATGTACTAAAAGGAAGTTAGGTAAAAATAAGGAAATTCTTCAAAGATATGGCAGATATGCAAGGGAGACGTAATCTTGTAGCCGACAACAGACTTTAGGCAAGTATTAATTGAGTTTCAAACTTGTTACTAAGGTAAATGCGATGATGAAGCCATTTTGAGAAGATATTTTTGAGCTTCATGACTTAAGATGTGTCAGGCTGTGCGCAGACTTGAGTGAAAACTGCCTTTAGATAGACTTATAGGCGCGTTATAACAAAAATGATTGTCGCGCGAACACGCACAGCTCTTTCAGTTTTGAGTTGAGTTGCACGATTACTGACAAATGCGTGCACTGGCTGGACAGGTCCATCCAATCTGTGTGGTTCTTTCCTCCAAAGACCATTTCAGACATCAATCTACATGATCTTCACTTGATCTAACCAAGATTATGTCTGGACTTTAAAAGAGACTGTGATCTCTGAGTTTATTTCGGCCTTTCTTCTCAGAGTAGTCAAATAGGAAACGCCGACCTCATCTAGTTTTTAAAATATGACTGTCGTTTAGAAGTGTTTGTGCAAACCTAAGTTCTTAAGTTACTTTTTAGACATTTCGTCGGTTAAATAGAAAAATGACGTAATTCAGAAAGTACAAATTTTACAGTAGGTACAAGCGTTTGAAGTTTTTAATTTCATTAAAATTCGTTTTGAATCGAAATGACACTTGCGACATCTGGTGAACTTGGCGTGAACTATTTAAAGTGTCGTTTTTACATATAAAATAATCTTCTTAGTAGACTCGTTTTATGTAATAATCTTATTTTTCAAAAAATTTGAAAAATGCCATTTTTCCATTTAATCGACGATTTGTATCCGGCTGCGTACGAAGTTTCATTAAAATCGGTCCATTCATTTCAAAAAACAAGGGCTTGAAAGTTTGAATGAAATACCGTAACGTTGTAAACGCTCTTAAAGCTTTCGCAAAAGTAAGTAACCAAAACAGATTTTACTTACAATGTGTAATTAATATATTTTAAAATGGAATGTACATAACTATCTACGTATAATACCTAATTTATTAACTATGGCGGAGAGTATCGACTCTCCGATTATTAAAAGCTTTGTGAGAAGGACATGTGCAACAATACAACCTTTGGATAGATTAAAAAAAGGGGAAGCAGAAATAATACTGTAGGTAGTCTGTGGTGTATTATTTACATAATACAATAAAGCATATCCAAATCTATATAAATATATGTATAATAATAATCATGAAACAGGAGCACATATGTTTAAGGAGAGCGGAAGTGTTTATGTTTATCATAATTATAAAAGTAGAAAAAAATTGAGCACGCCTTAAACAAGAAAGAGCCTCCATGAGTAATGGTGCCAAGCGTTTGTTCGACACGTATTGGATAATAACCAGGCTTTATTATCTAACTAATGGCTTGCTGCTGACTTGCCTTTTTTATCACAGACTGAGCTAAGACTCTTGAACAAGCCTAGACAAAATCCAACTGGTTGCTAATAACACAGGCCGACAAAATTTGACGAACACTCTTACCCAGAAACAAACAATCAAAATTGCTTTATCTCGTCAGGGTTTCGAGATATCCTAACCTAAAAGTGCAAAAAATACCGTTTTTTCTCATTTTTGAGGATACGTGGCACGGATTGTTCAAACGTAGAACAATCCACGTACACGAAGATATTTGAGTAAACTCAACGTCATTTTAAAGAGGAAGACTAGTCCTTTGAGATGCTATTAATAATTTTTGAAAGAAAATAGGATCGGCCGTGTTACATAACGTCAAAAATGTGATAAAACGGTATTTTTTGCACTTTTAGGTTAGGATATCTCGAAACTCTGATGTGATAGAGCAATTTTGAAGACAGATTTGAATTCAGCGCGTCAAAATCCTTCGGAATAATATAGTCCGGTTTCTGAGTGAAAATTTTGTCGGCCTGTGTAATTTAATTGAAAAATGTATTATTTTAATGACATTGTTTTATTTAATTCATCATTATCAGCCTATAATGTTCCCACTGCTGGGACACAGGCCTACTCTCAGTGAGAGGGAGTGGGCCGTAATCCACCACGCGGGCCCAGTGCGGGTTGGTAGATGTCACATGTCTTCAAATTTTTGGTTTAGGACATGCTAGTTTCCTCACGATGTTTTTTTCGTTCACCGTTTTGAGAGTAGTGGTGATGAAATAATTCACACGAAGTAAAACGCCTGTCTGAATTCGAACGTACGACCTAAAACCCGTATGTCGCAGCCATTACGACTGGGCTACAGTGGTACCGTCACCGTGTCACCGTGTCTTTTAAAGTCCAGTAAGCAGTGGCTTACTAGACTTTAAAAGACACGGTGACCTCTGAGATTCTTTTGGCCTTTCTTCTTATCATATAGGAAACGCCGACCTCATTATCATCTGCCTAGCCTTTTCCCAACTATGTTGGGGTCGGCTTTCAGTCTAACCGGATGCAGCTGAATACCAGTATTTTACGTGGAGCGACTGCCTATCTGACCCCCACAACCCAGTTACTGGTTAATACGATACCCCTTGGTAAGACTGGTTGTCAGACTTTCGGGCTTCTGACTACCCGTAACGACTGTCAAAGATCCACGAATGACAGCCGGGACCAACGGCTTAACGTGCTTTCCGAGGCATGGAGGGGTCACGGTATGTAAAGATGGTCACCCATCCACAGACCAACCGCGACAAGCGTAGTTTAACCTGATCTATCGACCTGTGCGGCTGTTATTATTTAGCCACGGGCCTCTCTAACTAACGCCGATCTCATCTAGTTTTCAAATATGATTGACGTGTAAAAGTCTACTTAGAGAAAGTCAGACATCATTTTATCCAACAGTAAATCAGAATAATTCCTAGGACTGCGTCATAAGATATCTCAGAAAATTGAAAATGGCTGACATTAGATTCATTTCCAGTGAATATTTTTCTGTCTCCCACAAAGATTAGTTTTTATCTATCTTATTTTTCTATATTGAAATAACAGCCATGTTTTTAAAATATCCTGTGTACTTCTCAGCAGGCATCCCACAGATTGCCTGTTCAGAATAAACAATAAGTTAATAATCTCGCTCGGGGCATTAAAATTCATCGTTGATAACAGCCAGGCTTGCTGATAAGACTTACATTGATTCTTATTATGATGCGAATAATGTCTATCGGCCGATAAACGTGGAATGACGGAACAAATTATTGGATGAAAGTTTTTGCATGTTACAATTAAAATTTAAATTGAATCATCTGGACATTATAAGGTTTATTGAAAGGGGTAAGTTAATGGCTATTAAATGGGTTAAAAGCGGTGAAGGAAAATATCGTGAGGAAACCGGAAATATTTCACCGATTACCTACATAATGGCGAACGGCGCTCATCGCATTCCTTAATGCGATAAGCGCCGTTCATGCGTTTTTTGCGCTTAGGTCCTGTAATCCAAGGGGATTACAGGACCTAAGCGCAAAAAACGCAAGTTTTAGAAGCAATAAAAGTATATGATTGACTACAGTAAACAAAATCAGAAAAATATATGATATTCTTCAAGATTTATGCTAGGTAAATAGTGTATTGAAAACATAATACAACTAATTTGATACGATAGAAAAAAATCATGAAGATACCTCTAATAACTTTCTTTTTACAATAAAAACCATGCCTGCCAAACACATCCAATCATTCTGATTTTTTGTCAGATTATTTTACAAGCAACATACTAAAGCACTCGTATTAAAATTTTTTAGTTCAAACAATAGATTTTTTGTATGTATTATATACAGTATAAACAATTTCATTTCATAGTAGGAAAATCCATAATAATATTATAAATGCGAAAATGTGTCTGTCTGTCTGTTACATCTTCACGCTTAAATCGCTGAGCCGATTTAGATGAAATTCGGTACAAAGATAGTTTGAGTCCCGGGAAAGGACATAGGATAGTTTTTATCCCGATATTTTCATGGGATCGACTCTTATGCGCGTGAAACCGCGGTGCGCTGCTAGTAATAAATAAATTCTGCTTCATGTCTCATCAATCACTGTAAGAAAGGAGGAATCTTAGAGAATTTAAATGAGATTTGGATTTCCAAAATTAATTAATTGCATGATTAATTATGTTTAACTTTAAGAACAGCCCTTAAAATCAAAAGTAATTAATCATTACTAGAAAATTAAGACAAGCTCATCATGATATTCAGGAAATTGCACAAGAGTTTATTAAATAAACTTAATCATTTTAACATATTCTGTGGATTAACATTAAAAAGTAATTATGATTTCAATAGCAACTGTGATAGAAATTGTGTGATGGATATGACGATACGTAATATGGACTCAAAGTTTCAATATTTTTTTGCAGATTACCTATATGATTTTTTTTTACAACTTAAATACTCGATCTCATTTAGCATACATTTTACTAACATAATGTTAATAAAAAAATTGGTGCCTGAAGATGGACGGCGCTGCCGAGGCCGGCCCAGAAAGAATGGCGAGATGACCTGGAAGCGTACCGCAGCGTGATTAACTATTAAAAAACATAAGAATTTTTTCAAGATAACAAGAAGACAGTCAATCAAAATCAAATTATTTTATTTCACATAAACCCACATGGGCACTTATGAAACGTCAGAAGCTAGGTGCACGGTTCCAATTGGTCGTTTTCTATGGAGAAGAGCCGGCAAGAAACTACACAGTTACTCTTTTAAAAAAAAAATGGCTTTTAAAATGTTTTCAAATTACAGTAGGGATGGGAGAGTAGCGTAGTCTTGTCAACAAGTACCAGGTACTTAATAAAATAAAAAAAGGCCTACAAAGTCCTCACATTTATAAAACAAGAATCTTTCTAAAGGATAAATATAGTAGATTGTTGCATGGAGCGCAAAGTGAGTTATTAATGCACGAGAGTTTTGTTCGATGGGATGTTGTATTAACACGATTGCATTAATTACTCACTTTAGCAAGGTGCGTAATATACTTTTCTTTCAACTAGGTACCAATCTACCTACCGTGATAAAATATACCTACTGAAAATAAAAAGTCAAATTAACGAAAACAAATTTTTCCTAAGCTTTTAAATGTTTATCCCGCGACATTTGCGGCAAAAAGTTATTAACAATTTCATTTGCAGCTGTTTTTATACTTTCTGGAGTTGCATTCATATCGCTATCGCTATTTCCATTTTTTTATCTTTTCTTGATAAATATGAATTATCAAAGTTTTACAATGGTACAAAATGCGCGCCATTTGTTTTTTTTTTCACCATGTCGGTTTTATTCAGCCGATTTTTATTTTCAGCCAGTATTTTTTTGATCTGGTTGTAAGCAAAAAATACGTCCTTTGTGATCAGTTTTGTAGTGATTAATGATAACATTACTATGTAGTTGAAAGAAGAAAATAAAATATATAAAACCTACTAAAATCAAGTGATATGATTGCCATTACAACCACTAACAAAGAGGTGAAAAATTAGAATTGTCTGTATATAATGTCAAATATTAAAAAGATGTCAAAGAAGTATGTAAAAAGTAAATAAATAATAAACATCCTAATTTGAGAGCAGTTAATAGACATTTACATAAATAGGACCATTACATACAACATAAAAAGCAAAACACACTTCAAAAGACCTTGTTAAAAAAATACTTGTAATTTCAAATAAGTTAGTGTGAATGTCTGTTAAACAGAAAGGCCTACCCTTCCGGATGAATCCGTAAGTCGTAGCCGCAGGCACAATAAAGCATATATCCAATATTGTACGCATTTCAATGAAACCCTTTTAAGCCCTTTGAAGAGTTGACAAGTCCCAGATAATTCGATGTTTCGGTGTGTTGCAGCCTACAGTTTCGGGTCTCTGATAGGGCGAATTTAACAATATCTACTTAGATTTATTTTTGGTATTTTGAATTCTCGGGGGTGCTGTGTTAGTGTGACGAGGCGAAAGTAATTCGGATATTTTTAGAGTTAGGTATCGGTATTTTTGTACACGTTATCATCATAAATATATGTTTTTTTGCTTTCTGCAAAACAAAATTATGCAATACTGGTAATTATCCGTCCCCCGAACCATTAAATAAATATTTTCATTAAAAAAAGGTGCTATTAAAAGCCTACGTTACTGCCATATAATTAACCACCAGCAAGTATTGAATTAAGCAAATTAAGTTATTACTTGCTTATAACGTTTGTTATTATTCGGCGCCATTGTCACAACTCAACCACCGGTGGCACCCTCTGTACCATTAACTTTATTAAATGCTTTTGAGTTTTCCACCATAGAATTTTGGAAAGGCGGAGAAAACGCGCGGCGCGTGATTTTTAACATACAAATTCAATAAAAACGCGCTTCCGCGCGGGGAATTTGGCTCCGTTTCCCAGCGCTCCCTCTACGTGGCGCGTTCTACTGTATGATTCGCTTAACTGTGAACCAAGAAATGCCACCATCAAATAACGAACGAATTGACTTCAGTTTCTTAACAAGATACGTAATGAAGAAACTTAAATCTTGAAAGTTGTAGTCGCAGGCATAAAAAAATAGCCTATTATGTTCCCACTATAGAGACACAGGCCACCTCCCTGTGAGAGGAAGTGGGCCGTAATCTACCACGTGGGCATCGCGTTAGTTGGTAGACGTCCCATCTCTTTGAATTTTCGTTTCTAGGACATGCTGGTTTCCTCACAATGTTTTCTTTCACCATTTTGAGAACAGTGGCGATGAAATAAATTACATTTGTGTAATTTATTTCATCGCCACCTGGCGCCTGGCGCCTGTCGCCTGGCGCTTCACTTTGGTGAAGCGCCAGGTTGGGTCCGAATCCATAACTTATAACTCGTAAGTCGGGGTTGATACTACTGGGCCACCTGCTTTACACTGCTCATCGCAGGCATTATAAATGATAAAGATATGAATAAATGGTTCTGTAATTATTTCAGCCGAAAAACGTCCACTGCTGGACATAGGCCTCCCCCAAGCACCTCCACTTCGACCCGTTCTGTGCTTCTCGCACTCAACGGGTTCCCGCGGCCTTCACAAGGTCGTCGGACCATCTTGTGGGAGGCCTTCCAATGCTACGCACCTTTTATGAGAAAAAATATGTAAGCTTTCTCTCTTATCGTAACTTTGTGCGTAATAGTTTATGGCGTTATAAAAATATTGAATTAGCAAGGAAACAATGTGGTTAAGGGGCTAATTGTCATGGGTGCGCCGAATAAATTTTTCAATATCATTGAAAATTGTGTGTGCTGACTGGGCTTTTATTAACCGACTTCAAAAAAGGAGGAGGTTCTCAATTCGGATGTTCATATATTTTTTTTAAACTAGCTGACCTGGCGAACTTCGTACCGCCTAAATGTATGAGGAAATGAATTATCTTCATTATTATATTTTTCGTGAAATTTTCCCATGTTTTAATAGTTATTCTGCTATTCGGGGCGGCGACAAATCAAACATCATAAAAATCAAAAAAAAAAAGAAAATCAAATCAATCAAAAGAGTTATAAATGGTGTAACAAACCCGACTTTGTTTTATATATATAGATAGATAAATCTATACAAATAAATAAAATTGATGTGTTTGTTTGTATTGTCAAAATTACAGCTTTTCACTAAATGCATATGAAATATACGGTCCCTATACTTTTTATGGAAGTACAAGACGGGCGAAGCCGCGGGCTGAAGGTAGTAGACGAATAAAACTTAGTTGTTCAGGCAACAGTGATCCACAGGTTAGTTATCTAGGTACAAAAAACCTAAAAGCTATGTTAGTGCAGTGTAGTAGTAACATGCTATGGAAGAGCGGAATCTCCCAATACCTAATACTTGTTGATAATTTCTTGCTTAAAAGGAGGCTCCAATCATCTTGGGATCATCTTGGGATCATCTTGGGTCTTGATTTAGTTAAGAAATAAACAGATTTTCTTGTTTAATTTTAACACATTCTGTCACCGCATATAATAAACACTCCTGCTTGTCGTGCGTGAGATACTTCGTCGTCTATTTGCAAGTTTGTAAGAAAGGATAAATTTTTTTAATAACTGTGACATAGCTACTTTTATGTTCCCCTAAACCAAATCAAATCGCCGCTACATTTCCCTCATTTTTAAATTCCAAGCTAAGGTCTCGACGTTAATTTAAATGATCCATTAAATTTTAAGGTGCGCCGAGTTAATTCGAATAATTGACCTGTTTTCGTGAAGAACGTTGTAATTAAGTATGTACTATCGTACAATATATAGCCCTCCTTATTGGTAGGCCCGTACCCACTTCTCCCTTTGCCTTTCTCACAATTCCGTGCGTGGATTCCAAAGATCGACCGAACTCCATAACAACAGATGGTCACGGGCAACAGACTGTAGACAGTAAAAATTGACTTTACTAATGATACACCCGCGACAAAAACTTCTCAGCCTGAGTAGAAATAATAGGTACAATTACGGGCCACAACCTCCTTAACAAACATCTTTTCAACATCTTTTCCCCTTTGCAGGGGCTGCTTTGACGCCGAGGAATCAGCCGCCTCCTACGTCATCCTGGAATGCGAGGCCGTGACTTCCCAACGTGCAGAAATCCTTGGAACAATGAGGTCGCTCCGCGAAGAAGCTCCTAGGAAGCTTCTGTGCTTTTGGGCGGATCTAGGCTGGCTCTGTTAGCCAGAATCCCCACGCACAACGGACCGAATGGGAGTCTAAGTGCGGAAAAGGGAGTCCTATAATCATCATCATCATCATAGCTCTTGTCTACGCCTGAACGCAGCCCTTCTTCATATTAACGAACGCATCCAATGTCAACGGCGCTCGCGACAGGCTTCACGTGGACGAACCGGACGAACTTCACTTCACGATATTAGCGCGCACCGCCATACTTTTGTCGCGACACATAATAATTGTAATTTTTAACTATTAAAATACTAATAACTATCATCGAGGTCGGTCTTTATTTGTATCGCCCACAGCTCTCCTTATCGATTTCCTTTTCCCCTTAAAATTATTATTATTTCCTAGCGTGTGCCTTAATATGACTCACCAGACCGAATTTAGTTTTAAATACTCGATCACAACAAATGCAATAGAGTTGGCCGGCAGCGTTAAAGGTATAAGAGGGCTTAGGTCTTTCTTTGCGTATTTTGCATTTTTCGGTTAGTGTAACGAGGCGCTTTTTTCGACAGTTTTTACATTTTTGTAGACAGTCGAGTGTCAGGACGACCCATGTGAAGCGAGCCTCTCCCAAATCGTACAATATAGCAGTTGAATACAATGAAAGCTGTGTATGATTTGAGATCATAATTAGTGATAAATATGTTCAGGGTTCTTTCATTACATTATTAAAAAATGGTGCCTATTATGTGCATAGATACCTGTGATAATTATGTGCGTTAGATGCACCGCGGGCAGTTTGACACCATTTTGTGTAATTGGCAAAATATTTGTTAAAACGACGTGAGCTATTCTCATTTTTCAATTTATTTTTATTTGTTAAACACATGATATACAATTGGTCCTCAGTAACGATACAGTTGACTCTCTATGTCGTTGTTGTTGTCTCTCAGTTTGTTTTTTTGATTTAGTCTAGCCTCGAGAGAAAACTATTTCAGAAATTCTTGATTTAACCTAATTTTCAATGATGCCCTTACAAGCTGTTCTGACACAATTTTTCCCACGGGAAAAACGTTTTTCCGCTTTCATTTATCGCTAAGCCCAGTGCAGGAAAATCCGAGCACTCGTTGCGTTGGTCACGATTCTCGGAATCGAGGGACCATTCAACAAAAACACTCTTTATTTAAGGCAGAACCGATATGAATGCTATTTGAAAGTTCTATCAAAAAAACACTAGATGAGTTGATATTATATCTATCTATCTATCTAAATAAAAAAAATAAAAACTAGTGTGTGTAAAAATCTGCTGTTTCCTACAAAAGTGCAATACCTTCGTAATCAAAATGTGTGGAACAGATGCATTGAAAATGCTTTTACACTGGCTCTTGATATAGGCCCTCATTTTACTAAATAGTGAGATTGGCCACGTGAGTGGTTGAGGTCTCAATAATGCACATTGACAAGAACTACAAGATAGTGAAAAAAAAATTTGCAAAAGTCAGAAACTTTTTTTGGAAAATGCAAAAATGTAAAAAAAAATCGCATTTTGTTCATGTCTTTTGTGATAAAATCGTCTATATCTCGAAAACTAAATGCGATATCAAAAAAATAAAAAAATACTTGGATCTCCGGTCTAGGTGCTAAGGTGCCCTTTGTAAAGCCGTATTTTGGGCAAAGCGCCGAAGGCGTTAGGCGCGTAGGGGCGAGGCGGCCCGTGGGCTGAAGAGCAGGAGGCTGCGAGCAAGCCGCCGCGTTCACTGTAAGTGAGTCAGGGCTTTTTTTAATCTTAATTTTTTTAAATGCTTCTCGACGGTTTCATTAGGGTAGATTTCGGATGATGGTCATGGTCTTGTGGGTGTTGTCATTTCGCTAATTTTTGACAATTTGCTAAAAATAATAATATTAAATTCATTTTCAATGGAAGGTCGTGAAGGCTCGAGATCTGTGCATTTTTTGTCTAATAGCCGACGAATAGTTTCATTTCAGGGGTGTCCAGAATCATGAATCCATGGTACCAGGTTGTGCGACGAAGTCCCTGCCATCCTGTATAATGTAGTTTCTTGTGTCAAAACAAATTTTTCAGTAGATTTTTCACAATAAGACTTTTTTCCTGCAATCATTGTTTTCATAGCAGACTATGAAAACAATTATTGCCTTGTCATAGCTACTATCAGAATAGTAGCTTTGAAAAGACAGTCTTAACTCAGATCTACGCATAACCTAACTCAAAGGGGGTGTGGTATTTATTTATGGGCAGTTTTTTTATTTTTTATTTCCGAATGGGCCCGCTCTTGACCTCGATCACGGCTGATGGAAAGCTATGGATGAGGTCTATGATGGAATGAGCATGCCCAGAAGATGCCTAAGGCACAGGAACACAGCAGGCTGCTTGAGGTCGGACTACGGTGGGAGGGTGCTCGCAAAGCAGGCGGGCGTTAGCCCTACCACCGCAAGGGAAGAATTGGCCAGTCAACTAAGATGTTGGGTGTGACTGTCCAGGATGCGCTGAGCGCTCGGTTCACTTGAGTAACTGGCGGAACAAACTGCGCTACACGAGGAGGCTGAAGAAGCCTCCTCGTGTAGCCAAGTTCATGAAGAATGCATCCCAAAAAGTTTGTTGCGCCACTTCTTCCCAGCCATAGCACTAGGAAGTGGTGAAGGGCGGGCGTTTCGGAGGACGGTCTTATGTAATTTTGATGTTCGAAAAGTGCTGATTCTTATTGTGTGCTCAAAGTGCTGATTCTCATTGTGTGAGTGCTGATCTCTAGTTCAAATAAATACGTTTTGATTTTGATTTTATGGAAAATATTACTAGTATAATCAGCCTATAATGTTCCCACTGCTGGGACACACGCCTCCTCTCGGCGAGAGGAAGTGGGCCGTAATCCACTACGCGGGCCCAGTGCGGGTTATGTGTTCGAATTTTTGGTTCTAAAACATGCCGGTTTCCTCACGATGTTTTCTTTCGATGTTTTCAGAGCAGTGGTGATGAAATAATTTACACGAAGTCAAGTGCTTGCTTGGGTTCTAACCCACGACCCACAGTTCGTAAGTCGCGACCGTTACCTCTAGGCCACGACTGCTCTATTACCTACTGTTGGCTAAATACACACATTTTGTAAATAATTATGCTAAATGCGTTTAAATAAATTATGCTTATTTATCTCCAGTAATTTCCTGTTACTTCCGTAATTACGTTGTAAGCCGGCCCCGTTGAGGATAAATAAAATGAATACAAAGTAAGTGGGCAAATTTCCCTGAAGGTATTGGGCTGTCTAAAACCTTGGAGTCTAATTTTAGAGACACGTGTAAGGAATTTAAAAAAAAAACATTCAACTGACGCGAATCACATACATCAATTTGTGCTAGCAATGAACATTTCTTTATCTTCAAAGATGGAAACTTTTCTTATAGAAAATCCTTAGAAAAATGTACAGCAACAGTTGTCACTTACCTACTTCTTAAAAGTGATACACACCTATAGCACGACACAAATTAAAGGTTTCATTGATGTTTAGTCGACCTCATGATTACTATACCATCCTAAAGGTCATAGCATACGTATCAAAGCGGAAAGGGATTGGCACCGTATCAACTCGAGCCGTTCAGTATTTTTTGTATGAACCTCCACTCCCTACTGCAATGCACACTAATCGGAATCGTAACGTAATCGCCTCGCCTCGGGAAAAGCTCAAGAACCGCGATGCGGTGCGTTACGGCTCGTTGTACTTGCGCTTACGGCTCTTCGTCCACTCTTGCCCCTCTCACTTCTCTGGCCTGCCTGCTGCACCATCAACCAGCGGTCGACGAGCCGTAAGCGCAGCGTCGCCTAGCCGTAGCTGAGTCGATGTATCGGAGCTTCTGATCCGCTTTGGTTACGTGCTTACGTAAGTTTGACGCCTGGATGACGGCGAGGCGAAAGGCGATACGGTGTCGATCTCTTTTCGATTTGAAACGTGGCAAACGTTTCGTTTAAGAGTGCTAATACACTGGGACGCTATGGCGACGTCACTGCCTACGTAGCCATGGCTACCTCTGATTACCTACCGTAGTCAAATAAGGTTGCCAAATAAGTAGCCAGTGGCGCCGATTCTCTATCCCTTTGAACCTTTCCCTTCGAATTAGTCAGCGCCTGACGTAAATTGATGTATTTTAAGTACCAAATTTTTTAATCACGTCTAAACTTGTCTATGGAGTATCTTAATTTGACAGGACTAAACTAATATTTATCTTCTGTCCTTTTCAAAATGAAATAGAAAGAAAAAGATGCACTGAACGTAAATTTTGTTTAGTTTGTGAACAAGGAAATCGGCTCCAATGGCTACTTACTCTCAGTCCTGGCGATCAGTTGGTCACTGAGTGTGGGTGGCGTAACTTACTTGTATACAAAACACTGGCGACTTGGCTATGCGTCGCCAGGTCGTAGGTGAAAGGTGAAGGTGAATACATGTGACATATACCAACCCGCAGTGGGCCACTGTGATGGATTATGTATCGGTCATACTGCTAATTACTCCTCTTATTTTTACGACCGGTTGTAATTCGTTGTGCATAACAAAATATACGGTGTCAAAGCTTACCGTCATAACTCAATAAATTATTATTTATGTTCAAGGTTGAACCAACCCTGAGGTTTCGCAACCCAACGTGATAAAAATTTATGAAGCGGACTTAATAGTTCGGGTGAAATGGCATCAGGATTTTCGAGCTGGTGGTCAAGGTACTTTAGGGTAGGTAAATTAGCCTGCTTCATAAAATTATGTAGGAACTAACAAGTATAAACTGTTCTACGTAATTATGAAGGCTGGGGTTTGAGCGCTGTAGTGTGCCGATAAAGGCAAAAGGTCAGAAACGGGACGGTTTGACTATTAGTCCGCGCGGAACTAGTTGGCCGCGCCTTAGGTATGTGAGCGGTGGGACGGAGGGGCGGGGGCGCTTTGTCATTACTCAGTACGTGCGTTGCGAACACTAGGCAACCCGCCGCCCTAAGGTGCGGCCAACTAGTTCCGCGCGGACTATAAAATAAAATACCCAGAGTCTACAGACGCCAGCACATCAAGCAACCCGAAACTGTCAAATTTTCCCTAACAACATTGAACCTTATGCTTTAGCGATAAAGTTGAAAATCTATTAAATAAATTTGACAGATCGTAGTAGCTTGATGTGCTGGCGTCTGTACATTGAGTAGGCTAGTCGTAATCTACTTAATGTAATCCGGAACCTTTAATCATGAGTTTTTCAGGCGACTGAACTCAGGTTCAGCACATCAAGCTACCTGAAACTGTCAAATTTTCGCAATAAACTTTGAACCTTATGCTTTAGCGATAAAGTTGAAAATATATTAAATAATTTTGACAGACTGTAGTAGTTTGATGTGCTGGCGTCTGTAACTATTGGCCCTATTACAAAACAAGGTGCATCTATAGACCCAGGCTTACTTTCTTCAGAGAAAGTTAAAGTTCTAATTACAAACATTGGCGGTAAAGCCGAGTCTAAGTTGTCAATTTTGTATTTAAAACTTTACAATTTTCGGAATAAAGCTCAATATACAATAACAGGCTCAAAAGTTTTTTTTTGTAATGAGACGATATTTGTTTAAAAATCGCCTCTGACCGTTTTATTTCGGGTTGTTTAAAGGCCAATGGGTAGTCACCCGTTACGGGAGGTCAGAAGGAAGTCTGACAATCAGTCATAAGGGATATTGTATTACCCCGAAACTGGGTTGTGGAGGAAATATATATAGGCTGTCGCTCCATATACCAGATCTGGTACATGGAGCGATAGCCTATATTTAATATGGTTACGGAAAGCTAAATACTCGATTATTTAGCTTTTTTGCAACTATATAGTTTTTATTTTAGTTTTACAACTATAACAATATAGTTGTAAAACTAAAAAAAAAACTGTAACAATTATATACAGGGTGAAAAAAAATTAATGGGCCCTGTAGGGAAACTACTTTAAATCCTTAAGATATATTATTTTACAAACAGTTCATCTGATATCGCTTTAATGTGGTGTAGTAAGAAATTATTTTTTTCAGTGCGAAAGCATTTCTATGGGGAAACGACCACCCGCATTTCCACTTAACAACTTCATTTTCTAAATATTTCATTTTGTTCATCCTCTCATTATTGGATTAACTCTCATAATAATAAACCTATATTTAACTATGCATCCGTATTAAGGCTCCTGCAAACAGGCGCGACGCGCGCGACACAATGGCACCGCTCGTTCCGCGACTTGCGGTGCCTTGTCGTCGCGCGCGATTTTATCGCGTGTCGCGCCTGTTTGAAGGAGCCTTTACTCTCTACCATATAACAACCAACACAGTATCTACAAATATCGGCTACATTATGCGACTAGTTGGCTGTCAGTAACAACTATTATATTATTATATTATGACGGTTGAAAACTACACAATGAGACGCATGACAACAATGGACCATGCATTCATGACCCAATTAACATGCTGGCCCATTGTCAACCACGATTGCCGAATTGTATTCGATGTAGTTATAGGACAAACAATTGTTGTTTATATACGTATGAAGGTGTGGAATGTGGGTCATATGCTTGGCTATTATCGTGCCGAAGAGTTTCTTTACCTAATTAAAAAAAGACTCATCGGTAACATAATAGCAGTATTTGTTGAAGAGCATTTTGTTATTAACCGGGAAAGCTATAATCAAATCAATATATCAGAACACAGGCTGTTCTAGTCTAAGGGTTATATAAATTTTGTACAGATTTTGCAGCTTGTAATGAATTATAAAGTACATTGTAAATGTGTTTTTGTATTTTTTGTGAATAAACCTTTATTATTATTATCAATCCAGACTCCGGGGCGCAAAAGATAACGTCCTACTGGAAAAACCAAATAACATTGCCTGACCCGGTAATTGAACCCAGAGAACCTAGACAAAGTGATATTTGTATCATATCAGCGATAAGGATGATGAAAAAGTCATAAATGTATGGAACTGACCTAAGCTATCGAAAAGTCATTAAAAATCGTTGTAAAAATACGAAACGCATTAAAAGTGATTGCCACTTGTCTTGACCCTCAGGGATACTTGCTATCATGCTGAGATGGGGGGGGGGGGCATTTTTGACCTCACACAGGTCTTCCTTTTTTGTTGTTGTTTTTACTATTTTGTTAGTTTTAATCTTAGATAAACTTAAATTATTAATGTTCTTTTTTATTGTTTGTATTTCCTGTGCGTCTCAAATATATTGTTTTTCTTTCTTTATTACTAAGCCAACGAAACAGCCTTTTCCGAATATTGTCAGATTTTAAGCCCGGTGGTAACAATTGTCTTTACTTTAAACCTTTTTGATCTTAACCTACCTAAATAAATTTTCTATAGTCTGTTCCAAAAGTATCTGATGAAAATGTAAACAAATGGATCCAATTCGTAGTGCCACTTCCATACTTAGTGCTTTGATTTAATTATTTGAATACTTGAACCAAAATTCTAATTATAAGTCACCTAAAGGTAGAGCTTTATTTTATAACATGAATTTTTGGCGATGAGTTTTCAATTACAATGTAATAATGTTATTTGTACAACAATTATTAGAAATATTGATGAGACATAAAGCAGAAACCTTCTAAAACCAGATGAATGTGTAATTTACCTTTGGTGAGTGATTCCGTAAGAATTTAACCCGAACAGGGTTTGTTTACACTTCTCTCAGATAGTTTTTGAACAGAGAATACTTATCAAGAACAAAGAACATGCAAACCCAAGACCATAACAATGCGGTAGTCTAATACTGTGCTAATACCACTGGTGCGCTCAGTAATTGATGGGTAAACGTTAAACAATGCTGCAATATGGCAACAATAGGGATGTCACTTGCATGCAACAGCACTCGCCGTGTAGTGAGAGGGTTTGATGCATTTTTATTGAATAAACTACTGTTAGAGATACTCCTTTAGATAGATCATTTTCGTTTTGTTTTTTGTAATTATTTTATCATTTAAGGATAATTATCGTCCCACTACTAGTCAAAGGTCTCTCCATAGCTTGCCAGTATTCCCTGTGCATTTCCTCTCACTCGGCGACGATAACCGTCTGCTGCGTCACGACTCTCGCCCATCTGTCTTAATGTATTCTACATACATGGCTCTCCCAATGAGGGTTTTCGTGAAAATTTACGACACCAGTTGGCACCACTGTGACAAGAGGTCTTCCAATATAAAATATATGATGACGTTCATCATTCGATTCATTCATTCTTTCATCATTCAGTTATGACTAAAGAAAATATAGGCTCTTTGACAGATGCCTGGACCTGACCTGTCAGTGCTGCCACCTAGCGAACGTCATTTCAGAAAAGTCTCATTCCACTCATTTTAATTTAATATTATAAAAAACCCTGTACCCTTACAGGGTTCATGATTATCAAGCTATGTCGGTAACTCCAGTTCTTTTCCGGATAATTTAATTTCTACTTTTATCCTACAAAGAGACTCCGAGCAAACTTCGCTCCTATCTATACTAATATTATAAAGAGGTAAAGTTTATAAGTTTGTATGTAGGGGGTAATCTCTGGAACTACCAGACGGATTGGAAAAAATCTTTTCGTATTTGATAGCCCAATTCTTGAGGAAGGCTATAGGCTATTTAACATTACGCTATGACCTTTAGGAGCCGAGCAAAAAGAAAAAAAAGTCAGAATGAACGCTAAGCAAAAACGAAGTAATAGCGCGGGCAGGCGATGAGATGCGACGGGGTGGGTCGGGGAACAAAAACTTCACGCGGACGAAGTCACGGGCAGAAGCTAGTTTAAATATAAAATATTATTTCTTTCTTCTATCTATGATTGCTCTATAGCACGCTGAATGACCTTTTTTTTTTTGAGGATGGGAAATCATCAAATAACCCCTCCCGCTCTTGGTGGAGCGGAAGGGAGTGTCAGACTCTTACTGACTAAAACCCACCCATGTTCCTTCCTTAGCCCTTTATGTTCCGGGGCAGCGCTGATACTTTTCGGACAATCCCGCTGACCACGCTGAGCGGCCTTGAAGTTCGTTTGGTCTAAATCTCCCATCAAGTATTATGACGATATCTGGTGTTAGAACTAACACGACATAAAATATGTGCGCTCAAGTCCTTAAAAAATATTAATGTTGTGGATCGGAGATCAAATAGTTTTTCGCACCATAAAAATGTGCTTTAAAATCGAATGCAGTAAAATAGTTAATATTTTAAACTCTCAGTAAAGCGAGCAGGTCATAAAAATATTATGTTTGGTACAGACGCTAGCACGTCAAGCTACTACAATCTGTCAAATTTCTATAAATGATTTTCAACTTTATCGCTGACGCATAAGGTTCAAAGTTGATTGGGAAAATTTGTCAGTTTCAGGTAGCTTGATGTGCTGGCGTCTGTACATATAGGTACTGCGAAACTGCGAATGAAGCTGTGAGCAGAAGATATTGTTTAATAATTTTTAATATTTTAGGTGTCTCAGTATCCATACTATCCATACGAATATTATAAATTCGAAAGTAACTCTGTCTGTCTGTCTGTATGTTACTTTTTCCCGCCTAAACCACTGAACGGATTTCTATAAAATTTGGCAGAGAGATAGATTGCATCCCACGGGGTATTCCCAAGGTATCGACACTTATGCAGGTGAAACCGCGGGGCGCTGCTAGTTCTTTATAAATATTTAAATATAAAAAAAATATATTAAAAAAATATTTTGTTAATTATTAACGCTTCTATTTCAGTTTTAACCGACGATTTTAGAACTTTAACGGAACTCTTAGTCATCTGTATTACTTGAAATTTTCTCCAGAAAGGAAAACAGACATCAATTTTGTAAAGTACTTCCGCTGTCCTTAATTTAGGAAGGAAAATAAACAAATAAATTATACCAACGAAGGAATATTATTTTTGTATCTTTCACTAGCTACGCCCGCGGTTCCACCCGCGCAAGTCTCGATACCGTAGGAATAACCGGATAAAACTATGTCCTAATCCAGGTCATCATCTATTCACGTGCAAAGTTTCATCTGAATCCATTTAGCCGTTTTAGCGTGAAGACGTTACAAACAAACATACGAAAAATCAATCTTTTCTTTTTAAAATAGGTATTAATAATATTTAGTAGATATATTTTCTGTCTAAATCTTACACACTTTTCTTTTCTTGTGGCGGTATGACCTATCCATCCGTAACTCTGTACCTACTGTGTCTTTCTAATCCGTTTGCCTGTAAGTGTGTCTGTTACATTTTCACGGCTCATCGGATTTGACAATGTTTAACACATAGGAAGACCATGACCTGCCATGGGATACAGTCTTACCCCCTTACTAATAAACGTGTTATATCAGATAAATAGTTACACACCGATTTCTCTCTTTCAGTCGTCAGTAATTTGACTTTTGAAAGAAGAAGACAAAGCGTTGTGTAACTATACAGACGCTATACAAAGTTTATTAGTAAGGGGGTCAGCCAGTTCCACGCGCGCTTCAAAGAGATGTCAGCATCATTCGGAGGGACCCGTCAGGGCCGAAGCCTGCCGGGTCAGCGGGATTGTCCGAAAGGGTTACCGCTGGCCCGGAATATAAAGGGCTAAGGAAGGAACACGGGTGGGTTTTAGTCAGTAAGAGTCTGACACTCCCTTCCGCTCCACTCAGAGCGGGAGGGGTCATTTGAAGCAACTGTATGTTCCAGTTGGGTAATTCCACGCGGGCGAAATATTAAAAGGAAATCTCATGACGGGGTAAATGCTGTAGCAGTTACCAAGGTCGGCGGAATGTCGGTTGCCTTGGTTCTCCTGCGGATCTCTTCAGGCAGACAGGCGCTTCACTTAGTGTAAATAGTTTCATCACCACTGCTCTCAAAACGATGAAGGAAAACATCGTGAGGAAACTGACATGTTCAACCAATAAATTTAAAGACATGTAACATATACCAACCCGCACTGGGCCCGCGCGGCGGATTATGGTCCACTCCCTCGCACAGAGGAGGCCTGTGTCCCAGCAGTGGGAAAATTATCTGTAGGCTGATTATGCTAATCTAAACAAAAATAATGCCTTCATGCAAAATGGTATATTTCAGTCCTATGTTAGGTAAGTATTGAAAAACAGGTTAAGTACCTACTTGATTTAGGGCTGATTTTTCAATCATCTGATAACTTTATTCGAGGAATAATTTTGTAATTTTGACAGTTGTTTCATACAAAAACTGTCAAACGTCAATTTTATTCCTCGAATAAAAGTTATCTGGCGATGGAAAAATCAGCCCTTAATCATTCAGCACCCTCATTGTACAATGGGTGCCACGAAAGATGAGACTTGACACACCACGTGGTTTGACATGCGCAGTACACGATTTTAGGTATCTTTAGCGGTATGAGGTCTGAGTGCGGGACGGGACCGGACGTCATAGAGGCGGCGGAAAGAGCGGGGGAGGCGGGGTCAGGTCTCATGTTTCGTGGCACGCGTTGTATATATAACACGCTGTCAATCACAATCTGAATCATTTTGAAGGATAATGCTAATCCATTGCTTCATATAAAACAACGTAAATAACGCAATGGATGTTGTTGAACTGTCAAAATGAAAGCTATTGCTACTGTTAGTGCCACCAACCATAGATAGACTGTAGCCCACTCCCTCTCGAAGAGAGGAGGCCTGTGTCCAGCAGTGAGAGCATAGGCTGATTATTATTAAAATAATAATAATTTTTAATTATTATTAATAATAATATTTTTAATTATTATAAATAATAATTAATTATAATTAATAATAATTATAAATATTAATTATTATTAATTATTAATAATAATTATAAATAATAACTATTAATTATTATTATTATCCACTATGGTGGATCGAATACGCCAACATTGACGGAAATATTCCAGTTTTCTTCAAATGCCATTAGTCTCTTTATTAACTTTTGCATGGGGATTGCGGAGAGACTAAAATAACTGGTTTAACGAACATCATTATTACGTAGGTACTCCCAATTGAGTTGCTTGCAGTAACACAACTTTAACATTAAGAAAATGGAGAACTCCTATTTGTGTGTTAAAACTAATTATTAGGCTGTTGATGCTTTGATCGTGATAAGGTTTTTGTACAACAAAAAATGTATGCCTTGCTTATGCGATTTATCCCCGGATTCTGAGGGGTCAGAAATCGGGGACAAATCGCATAAGCAAGGCAAGTTCCCGTATTTTTAAGAGCGTTCGCATTCTAATCTCAGTCTCACTCAGTCTAAAAAACCTTATAGAGGTATGAGGAATAGGGTGTAAAGTTCACTCATCCTCCATATAAAAGGGGGGATCCTCCGACCAGACGGGTGTTGTGTCTGACGGGCAACTGCCCGATGATTCATGTCGGGTCGTTGTATCTATGCTAGTTGCGCGGTAAACTCTGCTTGTGAGATGCAGAATTTTACGTGACGTCAGTATGACGCGTTGTTTGCACGTGGTGTTGTAGTAACCTCTACAACCTCTAATTTCCCTACCGTTTTGAAAGTTTTTGATATAAATTGTCGCTGAGATGAGATTACAACTAAATTTTGACTGTGTTTTAAGTACGAGAATTGGCCGTCTGAAGTACTGTTTAATTCCGATGTTGTAAATCGAAGTATCGAAATAATTCCATCCATATAACAATCAAATCGGAACAATTTGTTTGTGATACAAAGAATTTTATAGACTTTATTTAATATAAAAAGTTGTGTTTGAAAAAAGGAAAGTTTGTGTCAGGGTTATAATAATAATAATAATTTTATCCAATCCTCCAAATTTCATGTCTCTAGGACCAGCTGTTTAGGCTGTGCGTTGATATATCAGTCAATCAGGACTTTGAATTGTATGTATTTAGAAGATACACAAATCCTCCCACCATGCGAAGTGATTACAGCAATTAACATTTAAGCCCACAGAACAAAGCAAGCAAGCCTTGCAAGTCGGGCTTAGGGGCTGTCCATTAATCACGTGAGGCTCGAAAGGGGGGGGGGAGGGATCCATAAAAAATCACGAAAATATCACAAGGGGGTGGGGGGTGTAGTAATATATCACGTGTATTTATTTTTTCGGCAAACGCGCGATATATAACCGAAAAGTAGCGTTACGTGTATTTATTTTTTCGTCAAACGTGTACAAAATCGAAAGCGGCTTGTAGTGTGACCTTGTGTACTAAAAAATACACGTGATATATTGTTAGTCGTAAACCTCATCATGAATCACCACGGAGGAAGGGGGGGTTAAAAATGCAAAAAAAACATCACGTGATTAATGGACGGCCCCTTACCTCGTGACCGTGACCTTTGCTACACTTTATAGCCTTCCCCTACCTAACAGGCTATATAATTCTATTGTTAAGACTTAGAACTGCTACACACAGCTTTCTTTTTTCAGCGATTCTACGCGCGGCTTCATAGCGTTAGTAGCGGGAAGCAAGCAAGGTACATTCAACCTTATTGGAAAACAAGATTATTTTTTATCTTTAGACTCTGCATGTCGATTCTGTAAAAATCTCACCATGAAAACTTGCGTGGAGTGAGCTGTCAGTGTCATCCCACTGATGCTAGGTATTGACCAAGCAAACATTTACAATCATAATCGATATTTAAATAATATTTTATATGCTAATTCTATTGATCATTTTATATAATGTCAAAGCTAGTATTTAGTTGTCTGTTAAATAGCAAAACAGAAACTCGGTCAGAATCTCAATGTTATTAATTTTTCTTTTTTTCCCTAGACAAGTAAGTCCTTATATAGCCTGAGGCGCGAACGCGTCACGCACGAACAGTAAATAAAATAAAACATTCACGTTTAAGACAGCTAGACTGATGAAAATACGCATCGACATTTACACAGTTGTTATAATGAGCGATTGTAGATCGAGTCTAGTAAAGACTGCGACGATGTTCAGCGTTGTTATTAACCCAAATATATTAAATTAGAAGAGATAACTGAGTGTGTCAAGTCATCGAGTGCTAACGGTGTGCCTAGCTGACGGACCATAATCCCATGTAGTTTGTGTGGCGTGATCAGTAGGAATAATGTTTGAAATACCTACATAAACTGCCCCGAAGGACTAAGCCTGCCGGGTCAGCGGGATTGTCCGAAAGGGTTACCGCTGGCCCGAAACATAAAGGGCTAAGGAAGGAATATGGGTGGGTTTTAGTCAGTAAGAGTCTGATACTCCCTCCCGCTCCACCCAGAGCGGGACCCCTTGATGATTTCCCATCCTGAAAAACATTTTGCAATGAAAAGACAAAGTTTTTAGAAAAATACAGTTACACAGGTATGACTGACAAACACGACGCTCTGAAAGTCGAACTCTTTTTAAAACTTGATTTTTTTAATGCCATGGAGTGGCAAACAATCTCGCGGCCCACCTAATGGTAGGTGGTCACCGCCACCCGTAGACATCTGCAATACCAGTGCTACAGGTGCGTTGCCTACCGTTTCTGAAGACGACACTCTTCAATTGGATTGGCTATAATATTGCGATTAACAACTATATCTTTTCTGCATCGCGATTAAATCGCTGCAAAAATGGCTCCGTCTGTAACCGCTTTTGTCGGGACGTTAATTAACAAAATAATTTATACTGAAAAATTCTTTTTGTAAGTATAATTAATTTTGCTTACAAGCTTTGAAAGTATTTTTAATCGTAACAAAGTTTGAGTAGAAATATTGGGTTGCTATTAAGTTTCGTTGTAAAAAAGAATGAACCTTACTTGGTGCCTGATAGATTGCAGTAATTTTTCGTTGTTTCTCGAAGACAGAGCTAGTAAATCTTGTTCGTCTTAATTCGTAGGTACTTGAACTGTGTTTTGTTTAAAGATGTTTCCTTACTGTTACTAAGACGCGAGTTTTTTTTGATACTGTGTCTACGAGAGCCATTGAGCGTTCCATGCTTGGCATAAGGCTTTTAGACCAAGTTCCAAACGTCGAGATCCGAAGACGTACGAAGGTTCTCGATATCGAAAAATGAGGTAAGGTGTTGGCATGGCATCACGTAAGGCGCAGTGATTACCTAGTAGCATCTATGACTGGTAGTTGAAGTGTCGGTCTCCCGGCGCGAGATGGGCGGACAACATTGTTGCCACCGCAGGTCGAACCTGGATGAGGCTGGCACAGAAGCATGGAGATTGGCACAGGAAAAGAGTGGCCTATGCTCAGCTATGGGGGAAGGTCCACGATACTTCGCAAAAGTTCAAATTCAATCAATTCAATTCAGTTCTCAATTCTTCCCTTGCGGTGGTAGGGCTAACGCCCGCCTGGTGTGCGGCCACCCTTCCATCGGAGTCCGGCGTCAAGCAGCCTATTGTGTTTCGTCGATGCGTGGGAGTTCCAGTGCCTTAGGAATCTTCTGGGCACGCTCGTTCCATCATAGACCTCATCCATCGCTTTCCGTAAGCTGTGATCGAGGTCAAGACCATAAAACTATAAAAAAAAAAAAAATGAAAGTTATCAATTACAATCTGACATCAATAATGAGTAGGTATATAAAATGTCACAGCACTAGTATTTCAATGGCGGTCGCTACACGATGCTACCAATCACAAACTAGTTAGATACGCGTGACATTCTGACTGCTCATTGGTGATTCGAGTTTGTAACACATTGCTTTTGAGTAGCGTCGTTGCTTTAGGCTCTTTGTAAATACACGTTTTTCTTGCCGTGAAAAACTACGGTTTATTCGCCGTATGTAGGGATGGTCATCAGTGTTGTATGGATCACAGTTTCTTGCCAGCCACATTCTATGGCGCAGTTTTAACCCGTTTGTAGGCACGGTTCGACAGTGTTGCATGGATGACTATGGAAGCTTGTTGACAGACACGTTTTTTCTACGGCGTGGTTTAGAAACCGTGCCGTAAACAAAGGGTCTTAGTGCTATTTAGGTATTATGAGTACGCTCTCATCGCTTCTATAGTTCACATGGAACATCACTAACCTAACCCATCACAAAAATAACCTTATTACAACAACAATAAAGATCACTGTAATTTTGACAGACTTTACAGTTGCTGCAACCTAACAGTAACCTTATTGTCACGAGACTAAATCACTGTAATATTACATTGATCTTTAGTCTACAGTCATGCAAAATCAGAGGCGTAATAAACTGTGATTCGAATGCGAATTCATTTGTTTTTAAAGTGACTCTCGAAAGCTTATCTTCCAAAAGTCGTTATTTTATTTAAATATGAACTTTTTGTTATTCAATTGATCGTTACCAATTTCAGAGTTCTTTCATTTGCATATTCTTTTAACATCAAACGGAATTTCCATGAAATATTCTATTTTGTCTGAAAAGTTTGTTGCCAGCAAGATATTTGTGGCATTTCTCTTAATATTGTTGCAAAACAACTAATTTGATACGATAGAAAAAAATCATGAAGATACCTCTAAAAACTTTCTTTTTACAATAAAAACCATACTAATATAAGTACATACAATTATTCTGATTTTTTGTCAAATTATTCTACAAGCAACATACTAAAATACTAATGTTTTATTTTTTTAGTTCAAACGATAGATTTTTTGTAATTAAATAATTGCTTCATATTTTGCAATAAATTACCAGCGTTGTGTCATCGCGCTTCTCTTTCTTTTCTATGCGGTCCGACAGTGACCGCGCTTTAGGTCATGTAAGCCCCTTAAGGGTGACTCCAGCTCATCCCGACATCTCTTTCTGGGCCTGACGCGTAGTCGTTTCCTGCTATTTGGGAACCACTGAGTAGTTGTTATTGCGTATCACTGCTCCGACATGCGACAGGCCTGGCCAACCCAGTTCCAGTATGTCTATACTGGAACTGGATTGGCCATAGCGGACGCAAGCCACACAGCTGCTGGTCTCAGCAGCTGTGTGGCTAGCGTCCGCTATTTGCGTTTTGGAACGAAACGTTTTTTTTTCCGTTCCTAATGCGGTCTGTTAATTTGACACCTAGTATACCTCGTTCCATCCATAATTGTTCCATTTCATCTAGTTTTTTAAATATAATTGTGTGTTTGTACAAACCTTCTCACAGGAATAAAATCATTTATCATGCAGGCGTGCGCCTTATTACAAATTTGGATTGTACTCATACCCTTTCAACCAGAACACGGCGACGTTGCTTGGCGACAGAAAATCAAATGATGGTAATTTACTTCACAGGACCATCGGGCGTCACAAAGAGTTATACTTCTATATAATTATAGAACCGGTAGACAGTAGTTAATTTTACAAATATAATTTTCCTTCAAAGATTTTCTGAAGAAACAATCTGTTTATAAACAGAGCACGTCACTGTAAACAATAATTAACTGAAGAATTTGTGATTCAAATACGTCAAATTGTTTAAAGTTTCTCCCTCACAGTATGGCACATTTCTCTCTAAGATTTTCCACAATATTAGAGAATATTTTTCCGTGACTTACATAATTACTATAATTTAAAACTTATACAGAGTTTCTAGAGCTGTTATTTTCGTAGCATTTCTATGTTCGTGTTAAAATCGGCATCAATATACACTTATCGGCCTATAGAAATATTTTATTACAACGAGTATGTCATATTCATTTACAGTGTAAATGTCATTGGTGTTCATTATAAAATGTTAGTGAGGTCAAAAACCAATGCTCATAGCGAAACAAAATTACCTCTATAATAATAAAACTGGAAATCCAAAGTTGCTACGTCCTTTCGTAGCAAGCGCGTAGCGAGATGACAATCATTATTGCTACGCGGCCTACGCCGTCTGTAGCAGATAACCGAACCGTTACGGTCTACGCGTCACTTTACTTTTCTGAAACAATTCTGGGAGGATTTACTAGGAATTTATAAGGGATTTTTCTTCATTAAGGATGCTATGACCGGAAACCTAAATAAAAAATTTATACCACTTCCCTTTTTTATCATCATTGGTGGACATAGGCCTCCCCTAAAAACCGCCACTTCGACCGGTTCTGATCTTCTCACATTAAGCAGATTCCTGCTTCACCAGATCATTGGTCTACCTTGTAAGAGGCCCTCCAACTACGTCTTCCGGAACGCGGTAGCCACTCCAGAACCTTTCATATATACCTCTAACCATCCTCTCCAAGTTATTATATAGTACTAGCTGCGCCCCGTGGTTTCCCCCGATCCCGTAAGAATATCGGGATAAAAAGTAGCCTATATGTTAATCCAGTGTGTCAGCTACCTCCTTACAAAATTTTATCAAAATCAGTCCAGCCGTTTGAGCGTGAAGAAGTAACAAACATATAAACACACACACACACACACTCACAAACTTTCGCCTTTATAATATTAGTGTGATACCTCTAGCCTTATTATTTCCAAAACCTTTGATGGATTAAATAGCTGTTATACTCGTCACACTGTGTATAAGCTACCAATGTAATGCTACAATATGGCATGCTAATATCGGGATTACCGGCGGCCCAGCGGAATGCCACAGCATAGCTGGCACCAGAGCAGCCTGCCAATATGACTGCAATTTCACGGATAATTCGACGAGAGACGCAAATTGCATTTCGGGACCCTGTTTCAGTAGTTATGATGTCGTATGTGACTTTGATAGTGGGAATTTATTATTCGTGTGCGTATACACGCACAGACAGATGTATGAACGAAAACGAAACAAAAGAGTAATTAAGGATAGTAACAGGTGGTGTTCTTTAGTTTCTTGTGGCTAAGAGCCGTACGGGTCGATCGATCAGGTTCATCTACGCTTACCGCGATCGGTCTTCGGATGGGTGACCATCTTTACATATGAAAACCCCTCCATGCCTCGGAAAGCACGTTAAGCAGTTGGTCCCGGCTGTCATTCGTGAATCATATATTCAGATAGGCATGTCACTTCAGTTAACCTCTCACACGTTTGCCTGCCTACCTGTCGAAACGCTCCACGCGTCGGAGTAGTTGAATGGGTGCAGTAAAGTCATTGTATTGACAATGACAATAGAACAATGACACTGTTGTGTACACTTGGTGTACCGTTGACGTTTCGAGCATTTTTTCTTTTACCCCTCAAGCGTCTGTACACTTGGTGTACACTTGACGCTTACTGGTATTTAGCTGCCCCGGTTAGACTGGAAGCTGACCCCAACAAAGATGGGAAAAGGCTAGGTAGATGTTTGTGTTCTTACTTTCTAACTGGGCCATGGGTAAAAAGCGTGTTTGTATGAGTAAACATTAAAATTACACTTTTATTATATACTAGCTGCGCTCTGCGGTTTCACCCGCATAAATTTGGAGATCCCGTGGGAATATCAGGATAAAAAGTAGCTTGTATGTTAATCCAAGGTGTCAGCTACCTCCATACAAAATTTTATCAAAATTGGTCCAGCCGTTTGAGCGTGAAGAAGTAACAAACATATAAACACACACACACACACAACTTTCGCCTTTATAATATTAGTGTGATATATGGGTCGAAAACGAAACTCAAAAGTGAATTATAGAAATTATGTTGTCTTTGTACTTGTGATATTTACTATACTATACTTACATTCCAAAAATATTATGAGCTAACGACAATAAGGGACGTATGAAAGTAAAGTTTGTTTCAAAATTAAAATTTTGTTCTCAACCTTATTCACCGACTAGGGGACTAAAGGCTGACCGCTTAACTGTGACGTTGCCTGCGGTAGCAGCGCGGTGCGGGAGGGTGTGGTGACGTGATGCAAGAGCTCAGTGATTCGTCTACTTGTGACAACTATCACCCCTCCCGCACCGCGCAGCTATCTCAGGCAACGTCTTTTTATTTGTTTGAGGACGGGAAATCATCAAATTACCCCTCCTGCTCTGGGTGGAGCGGAAGAGAGTGTCAGAATCTTACTTACTAAAACCCACTCGTGTTCCTTCCTTAGCCCTTTATGTTCAGGGCCAGCGGTAACTCTTTCGGACAATCCCGCTGAACCGTAAGGCTTCGGCCCTGACGGGCCCCTTCTTTGTTGCTGACATCTCTTTGAGACGCGCGTGTAACACGTACTCGCCGTCCGGCACGGGCATGGTCCTGATCGAACGGTGAGCTACCCATTACTCTCCGTCCGCAGGTCTTATTCACCGACTAAAGGCTGACCGCTTAACTGAGACGTTGCCTGCGGTAGCAGCGCGGTGCGGGAGGGGTGTAGTGACGTGATGCAAGAGCTCAGTGATTCGTCAACTTGTGACAACTATCACCCCTCCCGCAAAGTGCAGCTACCTCAGGCAACGTTGCCTGAGGTAGCTGCGCGGTGCGGGAGCGGTCGGTCTATAATAGGGTAGTACCATCCACCAGGTTGGAGTGAGCTACTGGTCTTCCGATATCCATTATAGAGTAGATAAATCAGGGCCGTCTTAACCATATTGGGCGCCGGGGTGCGAAAATCAGCTTGCGCCCCTTGGTAACAAAAATAAATTTAACTTAATTTTTGTGTTCCATTTTTAAGATGATTTCCACCAATTTTTTCCAAGGGATTTTTTCGTGGCGGTGACGTGCGATTACAGCGCTGGAGCGTTACGGTTATAATGAGTGATTAGTAATGACCTGATCGGCTTGCGCCCCCTAAGACCTTGCGCCTGGGTGCCGCGCACCACTTGCACCCCCGGGTAAAGACGGCCCTGAGATAAATACAACTATCTAATTTACCGAATCTCCAATAAAAGGCTCCAATACCCGCTCAACATCAAACAAACCATTTGTTTCAACCAATTTACACCCACCCCGCATTAAACCTCTATAGCGGGTGAATATTAAACAAAACGTAGTAATTAATTGGGATAAAATTCGATGCCGTAAAACCTTTTTTACCATTGCCACTCGAAAAAGGGTATTTTATTCATTGATAACAGTGAATAAAACTCTATTTTACTCACTGAGTGAATAAAGACATTTTGAATTTGGAACAAACACGAATTACGTACAAAAAAAAAAACGCTGCAGCTGAAAGTACGTACTGGGAGGCTGAATGGAGCTATTCTATTCCAAATTAAAAAAAGAAACCCCGGCAATTTAGTTACGTTCTTTTTTATCTGTTATTGTAGTTGTTTTGTGTTATTGGAAAATCTATTAACTTAAGTAATTATAATAAAATGAGTTCTTCCGATATCGAAAATGAGAGACTGACTCCGGAATCATTTCGTTCTAAAGCAGCAGTTATAGTAGATGATTTGTTGCCGCCAAAATCTCGGGAGTTGTACCTGAAAACATACAATTTGTTCTGCGACTGGAAAACCACGAATGGCGCCAATTCCTTCTCTGAGTGCATATTTCTTAACTATTTCATTAACCAAGACTAAGAAGCCGTCGACACTTTGGAGCATATATTCTATGCTAAAAGACCACCATGCTCCTTTTTATTTTCTCACAGTCAATGGTAAAAAGTAGAGTACACAACACGTGAATAAAAAATTTATCTCGGTACTTGTATCCCTCGCTCCGCTCGTGATTCTACTCTAGAATCCATCGCGGCTCTCGGAATCCAACTTCGTACCTCGAACTAAATTCCCTTTTTATTCACTTGTTGTATAATCTACTATTTTACCATTGCCACTCGAAAAAGGGCATTTTATTCATCGATAACAGTGAATAATCTACTATTGCGGTTTTATGGGACCTCACATACATACATCATACAAAACTCAATGGTAAAACAAAATACTAAAACTAACACAAAAAAATGCAGTGACGGTAACAAATAAGCTTCTTACACTGTACTAAGATATGACAGAAAGTTTCGTAGTTTAAGGTGAATGCGCAGTGGTAGACCGCGAAATTCAAATTTTCTTACGTTTTTTTGCAATTTGCAGGCCAGTGTCAATCAAAAAACCGGCCAAGAGCGTGTCGGGCCACGCTCAGTGTAGTGTTCCGTAGTTTCCCGTCCGTCACAATAAGATAATTATGTAAACGAAGTGAAAAAAATGCTTGCATATACGATTATACTACAAACTTAGTTCAGAAATTATTTTGTACAACTTTTTGTCTTTTTTATACAAAAACTGTTGTTTCCATCAAGTTCAAAATAATTTTCCTAGAAAGTCCTTATAAAGTTCTACTTTTCAGATTTTTTTCATATTTTCTAAACCTATGGTTCAAAAGTTAGAGGGGGGGAGGACACATTGTTTTTTACTTTTGGCGCGATTATTTCCGAAATTATTGACATTATCAAAAAATGATTTTAGTAAACCCCTATTCATTTTTAAATACCTTTCCAACAATATATCACACGTTAGGGTTGAAATTAAAAAAAAAATCACTTCCCACTTTACATATAGGGAGGCTACCCTAATAAAACATTTTTTTCCAAGTTTTATTTTAGCACTTTGTCGGCGTGATTGATATACATATTGGTACCAAATTTCAGCTTTCTAGTGCTAACGGTCACAGAGATTAAGCGAGGACGGACAGACGGACAGACAGACATGGCGAAACTATAAGGGTTCCTAGTTGACTACGGAACCCTAAAAAGAATCATATTTTGACCAAAGATATAACCTGACCTCACCTCTTTTCTATTTGATCTTTTGTATTTAAAGTTTACCTGACAGTCAAATCGTAGGTATGCTGCATAAAGGTTGTATTTAAAAAAAATATCAAAGCACATTATTAAAACATTCAGTTATGCAATTTTTTTTTTTTTTTTTTTTTGTTTTTTTTAAAAAACGTTGCCCCACACTAGGAATTACTCCTGTATCGTGGGTGCGTTTACAAACATTTAAATTCACATACACAAACAGCCAGACCCGGAACAACTACCTGTAGGCAATACAAATATTTGTTCCGTGCGGGAATCGAACCCGCGACACGCAGCGCAGCAGTCAATCGCTCAGCCACTGCGCCAACCGTGTCGTCTTTTTAATTAAAACTCATGATTTCATTCAAAACTTGTGATTTCATTCAAATTATTCAGTTAATTTGCCATTGAAGCATTTCCATTGCATACCTAAAGTTCAAATATCCTTAGGAATTAATTTACCTAAATTATACTAGATGTACACGGTTTTGCTCACGTGATTGCGTATTCTATTGGTGATTTATGTTAATGGAAACGAGAAATCATATTCGTAATATCCTCTACAAGAAATCCCGCGAGGTGGATTATGGCCCAATCCCTTTCACAGAGAGGAGGCTTTTGTCCCAGCAGTGGGAAGATCATAGGCTGAATATGCATTATTATGCGTTTTCTACAAAAGGCACTACCGATTAGTTTCACTGAGAGTCCGTTTAAAAAAAAATTATATGACTTTTGCGGTCCGTTTGGTAGACGAGTACTAGTAACTTAGATTAAAAATATCAATTAAGAAAAAGAAAAGAAGCCTAAATATAATTTATTAAGTAATAAAGAAATATCATGTAATTAACAAAACTAACAAGTCAAGAAATAATAATAATGTGAAAACTTAAATTTTTGAGAAAAATTACATAGTATGTCAAACAAAAAAAAAAAATTGTTGTTTCAGATTTTTTTTTTTATAATGACATTCGGGTGATTTATTTAGAAGGTTATAAATGTATCCGCTTGATAAACTTCTAGTCACTACATAGTATAAAACAAAGTCGCTTTCTCTGTCCCTATGTCCCTATGTCCCTTTGTATGCTTAAATCTTGGAAACTACGCAACGGATTTTGATGCGGTTTTTTTTAATAGATAGAGTGATTCAAGAGGAAGGTTTATATGTATAATAATAATAATGTTTCCGTGCGAAGCCGGGGCGGGTCGCTAGTACTAAATAAACTAACAAAGCTACTTATTAAAATAAAAATATAGGTACTAACCTAACCTAAATAACACTTAACTAAAACAAGATTTTGTTGATTATTAGATTAAGTTTTAGTTAGGTATACATTTTAGTGTTTACTTAGGGTCTATACGAAACAGGTCAGGAGTCCAGATCCGGACCGCGGTCCACCCTTTCCTTCCTGCTCTAAAACATCAGTTGATTTTGTTAATTTAAACCAAAACTTTTGGTTTAAGTATATTACGAGTATATGGATAAAGAAAATATTCGAATTAAGGCTCCTTCAAACAGGCGCGACACGCGAAAATAACGCGCGCGACACCACGGCAAGTCGCGCAACGAGCGGTGCCTTTGTGTCGCGCGCGATTATATCGCGTGTCGCGCCTGTTTGTAGGAGCCTTTACACGCGAGCACAGAATAACTAATAGTACTTAGAACAGAAGATCGACTCTTTTGATCTTGAAGAAGGCCGCTTTTATAACAGCTTACAACATCACTTCCCCGCCAACGCGCAAGCTAAACTGCACTTAATCGCCGCGTTAGAGAGTTGTTATTACTTTGTGTCCTTTCCCGTCCGCAACATACCTACGGCGCTTGACCGAGTACTAGGGCTGTCCGGAAAGGAAATTAAAATACGGTACATACATTTATTTTATTTATGAGTAGTCTATCTACAGTTTTTTTCCAGTCATGTAATGTCATCTTACAAACCGGACGAAACGAAAACCATAAATATTACCGCAGCTCTTGGTCCATTTAAGTACAGACGCCAGCACATTAAGCTAACCGAAACTGTCAAATTTTCTCAATCAACTTTGAACCTTATGCTTTAGCGATAAAGTTGAAAATCTATTAAGTACAGAAATTTGACAGATTGTAGTAGCTTGATGTGCTGGCGTCTGTACTTACCTACATAATTGGGCAAATAAAAAAGTAAGTGAGTCCCTGAGTTAGTCCATGGTTACTTACCCACCAAAACAAAAGTACTTACTAATATCAAATTTAAATAGGTACTTTCCTACCTGATAAGTATGTATATTATCAAAGCTAAACCTCTCAGGAAAACAAAAAAAATACAATTACATAATTGTATTTTTTTTTGTTGTTTTCCTTCATCGTTTTGAGAGCAGCGATGATGGAATTATTTACACAAAGTAAAGCGCCTGCCTGGATTCGAATCCACGACCTACCACCACTGCTTCGTTTTAAATTAGTTCAGCGCTAAATACGGTTTCCTAATACGAGTTCGAAACACTATTCTGCGAAAATTGTTACATGAAGTTATGTTTTTACTACATCCTTTTTGTTCGCTGTTTCTTAATATCGATAACCTTACATCTATGTTTAGTGATTTGTGGTGCAAGTGGGCCTTAATCTCCAAAATAGCAATTTCCAATCCATAGAAAGGACACTTGACAACAGTGATGAAATTTAAGTAGCCTTTCAGCAATTTGTGGGTAAATTGTTGTTGATTCGCAGAGTTAACTGAAATTCAAAATATTTACAGTTAACTGGTAATATTTAGCGGCTATTTGCATCTGATTCATCTTAATTATCGCCGGAGGCTGTTTCTGTTTGTTTTGATTTGTGAAACTTTCAGTAATTACTCTAAGCAGGCTAAATTACTGTTTAATTACTTGTTGTTTAGTTTATAGTGTAAACAAATTGTTGAGTCATTGTTAATGTTATGTACATAAAGTTTCTAGTGTTCGTAATAATTGTGAGATCACCTTGCAGCCTCATTTAAATGGCCGCACAAAATTCGGGAGCATATTTAGTTGTTTTTATTGTAAGTGGATAAAACACCTTTGGGCCTAGCACGACCGCGTATTTACCTTACTGTAGAAGTGAACGAACGGTAAACAGTAAAGTGATAGTGTGTGAACACGCGGAAGACGACTGCCCGTCGAGTCGGGACCTATCAGCGGAAATTTTAAGGGCCTAAACGCAAATAATGCAAGTTTTAGAAGCAATAAAAGTATAATGATCGACTACAGTAAACAAAATTAGAAAAATATATGATATTCTTCAGGATATATGCTAGGTAGATAGTGTGTTGAAAACATAATACAACTAATTTGATACGATAGAAAAAAATCATGAAAATATCTCTAAAAACTTTCTTTTTACAATAAAAACCATACTAATATAAATATCCAATCATTCTGATTTTTTGTCAGATTATTCTACAAGCAACATACTAAAGCTATTTTAATTTTTTAGTCCAATTAATAGATTTTTGTAAATAGATAATTGCTTCATATTTTGCAATAAATTACCAGCGTTGTGTCATCGCATTTCTCTTTCTTTTCTATACAGTCCGGCAGTGTTCGTGCTTTATTTAGGTCATGTAAGCCCCTTCCATCATACCATGAGTCGTCTTCCCCACGCCGTAGCAATAACTTGTGTTCTGTATAGATTATGTAAGAAACGTCACTCATCACTGCTTATGGGTTATCAGTCAATATATGAATGGTTATCAGTCAATGGTTATCAGTATCTTACATGGTTATCAATGGTTATCAGTATCTTACATGGTTATCAGTCAATATACTTTACTTATTTACAACCTTCTCCAACCACGTATATCAAAGGACATTTACGTTTACGTCGTATGTGCGTGAAAATGGCGTTTTTATCTTTTACGATTTTGCGACTTAAATTTAAATTATGGAGCAATATTTTTTCCTTGTTTATACACAATTTTCTTAATTTGCTCAAACAGAAAATGTTATTTTACCTCTCTAAGTACATAAATATCAAATAGCGTCGTAAGGTTTCATATTTCAAAGGCAAAACTTTTGTAAACATTCCTTAAACATCAACAGATAAATGAAAGTACTATAATAAACAAATTTAATCAACTTCGCAAACGGTTGCTGGCTTACTGTAATACAAACTTTCTGTGTGCGCTAAAAAGTTTTAGATGTATCGCTAACTAGTTTTCAGAATCGTATTGTTCGCTATCGATCGAAATCGCAGTAGTTGGATTGCATTTAAGTAAACAAGGGTTGTTAGTGGACAGTTTTTAAGCAGTACCTGAGTTGGATTGTCTTTAAGTAAACAAGGTTTGTTTGTGGACAGTCTTTGATGTACTGTGGTATACCTAACTATAACTGAGCAACCGTCATAAACCCTCATGAATATCTTGCTTATACTGATACATGTAATTACTAAGTCACTTTGACGATTGCATTTAAGTTGTAATAATTATTGCTTATAAGGAACTTTGGCTCCTGAGATACAAGAATCTTTATACCTACTTAGTTCAGGAGAAACCTGTTCAAACTGCTTTTGACTACCACAGACGGGTACAATCATGTTTAGTAACTGTTAGGTATGACTAACTTTAAGTATGTGTTTCTCTTTGTACAGACGCCAGCACATCAAGCTACTACAATCGGTCAAATTTCTTTAATAGATTTTCAACTTTATCTCTAAAGCATAAGGTTCAAAGTTGTTTGGGAAAATTTGACAGTTTCGGGTAGCTTGATGTGCTGGCGTCTGTACAATAAACTTACTTTATTTATTTTATTTAACCTAAAATTTCGCTTGTACAGTGTAAACTCTTTATAACGAAACTCAAGGGACTGAGCATTTTTCGTCGTTATAGAGAGTTATCGTTATATGGAGTGAACAAAAAAACAACCAAATTAACAAGTATCACACAAACTTTTTCGTCAACACTAATCGCTTTCCGTTTACTGGCCATGTTAACAGTTTCAAAGTAGGTTTACGACTGATAATACGATCGGTACCCAGTATCACAGTATAAAGACATACAGTATTGTATCTGGGCTGTAACCTTGAATTAAATGCCTACAGCCGCGCGGTACGTAAACATGCGATAGGGCTGCCCGCCTCCAGCATTTTAATTACATTTGCCTACTTTGTGTTTCCATTTAGTTTTGTTATTGTATTTTACTGTGTGTACATAAATAATAAAATAATTCGTCATATCTGATTACAGTTTATTTCTATGAAAACTTGTTCATGTGTTGTTCTTGTTCATGTTAAACAAATTATGTTAAATTATTATTATAGTTAAATCAAACGTTCAAGAACTACAAATAAAATTCAAAATTTGTATATTAATGTTTTTTTAATCTTTCCTATCATCGTCCTATCCTTAACAGAATAACACAGATTGGAAGAAGTTAAATAGCAAACATGTATAATATAAAAATTATCATTAAAATAATCTGTTCATTGAAGTAATAAACATATTTAAATTAATGAGTGCAAACAAAAGCAAATTTATCAATTAAATTGTAGATTTCATTTCACTCCTTCCTCCTTTCGTTCCTCCTTCTTTCCTCCTTCTCCTTCATTCATACAAAATATTAATAATTCAATAAAAATAATTAAATTTTATTCATAAAAGTATGCAATCATTGCATTAATGTTTATGATGTTGTCACGTTAAACTATCGTCCGTAAATCGACTTTACAGACAACCAATTTTTTTCTAGTATTATTCATACACACAGTACAATAAACAAAATAAAAACCACAAAAAACCAATAATAAAAACCACGTCTTTACTTGGAATTATACAAACTAACAAAACACACATGCCCCGAGGTTTTAAGACAAGCGTACCTACCGTTTAATGATTCATGAACCGCCTACCTCACTCGTGTTTATCACTTTCCTTTACTCTATTCACTTCATTTATTAATCCAGACATCTTTTTTTCGGGAGATAAAATGAAATACTTATCCATTAAAAATACACACATTATGTACCTACCTACAAGTAAGTAAAATTATTTTATAGTCTTACCTTTCAGAGTTTCCAGGTAATCTAAAAAAAGTTATCTCTGGATGCGTTATTGACGAATTCATGCAACCAAAAACAGCACAATATAGCCTACTCGTCATATTAAATATGTACTTGAACTTATTTTTAGTGAAAAAATCGCGCGGTTATTGTTAAAAAAAACAACACACCGTCCGTTCGTCACTGCAGCACAGTCGCGACTGTCTGCATGCTGAGCGGATGCCGTGGTCGAGGCGCGTAGGTATAGCTCGCGTTTCGTCCGTTTGTATGAAGACGACGTACTGTATGTCTTTATTTATACTGTGCCAGTATGCTTGGTCGAAGACCATCACTTCCGAGAAAACAATGCGTCATACTGCACGTGTTCAAGGCAATTAAGGATAACAAAAGCTAGACCGACCTCGGATGTTTCGGAGTTTCAAAGTCTTTTGTTACCTGATAACATAACATAAACAATAATACCGATAATAAATATTTACGGTTTAAAAATATGAACACATTTCTTCGTAATAGAGAATGGCGTATCGCTTAAAGAGTGTTTCAATATGTGGGTTTTAACGCAAACCAACCAAGTTGGGCTCACTTCAACGTTACAGGGAGTTTATTGTTATAAAGGATAACGTTATAAAGAGTTTACACTGTATTTTGTTATTTCAAAAGGTTTGGTGGAGCTGTTAGTACAGACGAAACTGTAAAATTTTCCCAGTCAACTTTGAACCTTATGCTTTAGCGATAAAGTACAACACTAAATTAAAGAATATTAAAGAATTAAAGAATATTCAGAATGTGAACATTTTTAAAAATAAACTCAGGGCTTTGTTAATCAATAAAGCCTATTACAGCATTGACGAATTTTGTAATGACAAAAATCTTAAAAGTCGTAATTAAATCAAATAAGTGTTCTTGTAGTGTAAGTGTAATTGCTCTTTGACTTTTTTTTTATACTGACATTAAATGTATTTTTGTAGCATTTTGCATGTTTGTAAGGATAGTATTTTGAATTTGGCTACTAGGAACTAGGTTACTTGTAATTTTTTTTTATGTTGCTTCCTTTTGTGTACCTACTGTGCAAATATTTTCGACACAAATGTATTTTTGTTATGAATAAATAACTTGAACTTGAACTTGAACTAACATTTCGACAATAATTTTATAAGTCCCACGTCATACCTACTAATTGCTGCCACTGTAATTACGCAGCGGGCTAATTGCGTAACAATGCGACTCTCATTTTGATAGTTCAATAACATTCATTGCTTTCTTTATGTTGTTGAGCAGACAATTGTTTTCGATCATAATTATGAAGTAATAGATAAGCCTATTCTGTTCCCATTGCTGAGGCACAGGCCTCCTTTTTGTGAGAGGGTCGTAATCAACCACGCGGGTCCAGTGCGGGTACCGACCCGCACAGGACCGTCACATTTCTTCGAATTTTTTGTTTGTAGGACATGCCGGTTTTCTCGCGATGTTACCTTCACCGTATAGAGAGCAGTGGTGATGAAATTTTAATACACAACATAAAGTGCCTGTCTGGCTTCGAAATCACGATCTGCAACTCGTAAGTTGAGGCCGATACTACTGCCTGCCGGGTCAGCGGGATTGTCCGAAAGGGTTACTGCTGGCCCGGAACATAAAGGGCTAAAGAAGGAACACGGGTGGGTTTTAGTCAGTAAGAGTCTGACACTCCCTTCCGCTCCACCCAGAGGGGGGGGTCACTCGATGAATTCCCATACTGAAAAAAAAGGCCGATACTACTGCCATTCAAGCTATAATGTTGAATGCTGCCACTAATCTGAGTGAGTCTCTTGTCTATAATTTCCGGATACAGCTATCACAAACCATAATTCCTCTAATATACTACAAAGGCAACTCTTCAAAGCGGGGTAATTGCGTAACATACTACCAGTAGTAAACGTATTTTCTTTCTTTCTTTCTTAGTATTTCTTAGTATTTTATTTTTCTTAGGCTTTCTTTCATTTTGACAGTTCAACAACATTCATTGCGTTATTTACGTTGCTGAGCAGACACATTTTTCGAACATATTAATCAACTAGCAGCCCCCCGTGGTTTTACTCACATAAGTGTCGATCCCGTGGGAATATCGGGATAAAAACTATCCTATGTCCTTTCCCGGGACTCAAACTATCTCTATACCAAATTTCATCTAAATCGGCGGTTTAAGGTGCAGCGTAGACGACAGACTGTGCTATCCGTGTCGCACTTTTTAGTCTGTGAAAATAGAATCTATGCAATTATATGCAGTAACGCACACGACGCGCAAAAAGTCCGGCGCACAAAAAATCCGTGTAATTCGGGCAGACCGCACCGCGCCGGGCCGCGCCGCTCCGCACAAAAAGTGTGTGAAAAAAATTGAACGTTTGCTTCAACGCGCGCTAACGCAGACGGCGCACACTTTAGTCGGCAATCTGCATTTGCTAGGGGTGGACGTAACGCACGCGATCTATTATCACGGCGCCAGAGGTCGATGTAACGATGTTAATTCAAGAAATACAAAACAGACCAGCAATTTATGATACTTCTAAGGCAGAATATCATGATAGACATTTAAAAAGAATGTATGTGAATGAATGTGTGTGTGTGTTTATGTGCGTCGTGTGCGTTGAGTCTGTGAAAAATCCGCGACCGACTTTTTGCGCGCCATGCAGACTTTTTGTGCGCCGCAGACTCGATCGCACAAAAAGTGTGCCGTCTGCGCTGCACCTATGTGTGAAGAGGTAACAGACACAGACACTTTCGCATTTATAATATGTATTAGTATGGATGGATGAGCAATATATTTAAAAACGATGCGGATTGTGATGGAAATTGTGTTACGTAATTAGGGTGCAGTTCTAAGTACCCCAGACCACCGTCACGGTCAAAGCCTTGACCACCTTCGTTTGAAACCACAACGGTTACATTGTGACACAGACTGTGCAAACAACTGACATGCTGTATTTGCTCGCGCACCCGTCAGCTGACACACTAATGGCTGCTCGCATTTGATGTAGGGTTCAAGTGTACGCCAGCGTTCCGGGAAACCAATCAAAAGGTTACATCACATACGAAAATGTGCAGGATTTACCCGGAATTCTGTGCAAAGGAATGAATGAGCGCACTGGCCCGCTTAGTGGATAACGTTCCATTTCACACTCTTCCCAGGCCCGAGTCGTAGCAATGGAAACTTTATAGGCTGATTATACTAAACTAGCTTCTACCCGCGGCTTTGTCCGCGTGAAATTACTTGTTCCCTCGACACACCCTGTAGCATCACATCGCCTGCCCGCACTGTTGCTTCGTTTTCGCTCAGCGTTCTTCCTGACTTTTTTCTCTTTGCTCTTTGTTCTAAGGGCTGTAGCTTGATGTTAAATAGCCTCAAGAATTGGGCTATCAAATGCGAAAAAAAAAACACTGGCACTCCGGTAGTGCCGACAGAAGTGAAAACTTGAACAATTACGAGTGTATTTTGTGAATCGTCTTATAAACAAAACACGCGTGTTAAGGTGTGTTCCTTATTTTATAGGGTTTTTTGCAAATCAGGTATGATGACCAAAGTGACTGGTTTATTCTTCTCGTGAAAGAAATTTATTCAGATTTGCTCGTCGTCAGTTATATATCCGTGGTTCAGCGCCATCTCGTCGTTGTTGGATGAACTACGTAGTTAGTACGCGAGGTCCTCGTAGTTCTTCCCGATGTGCATAGATGGCGCTGTCCTCAACAACGCGCGTCTTAAGTTTTACGTCTGACGTTAGTACGCGAGGCCCTCGTAGTTCTTCCCGATGTGCATAGATGGCGCTGTCCTCAACAACGCGCGTCTTACGTTTTACGTCTGACGTTTTACGTCTTACGAATTTTCGATCAGGGTCACGTGACCTGACGCGAATTTAGAAGTTTTTACCCATTCCAAAAAAAGTACACAGCGCCGCTAAAGAAGTTTTCACTTCAAAAATAATTTGGAGAATGAGTAATGGTGGGCCCACCTCTCTATAGAAATAAGATACACATGAATAGGTATAGGTATTTTTATGAAGAATAAATAACCGTAGTTATTATAATACGTAACCGTTTATTAGTATAAATGAGTAGGGGTTACCCGGAATTGGATGCAAAGAATTTAATGATTATATTTTTAACTGGTGAAATGGGAGTTTACTGCAGGGTACATTTCTGATTAACCCTTCTTCTCTCGGGATTATAGGCGTGATTTTATGTTGTATTATTTCTAATTTCGATGTGTGAAGTTGTACGAAAAGATGGAATTAACATAAATACTGTTATTTTAGTAGCAATTCCACTTGTTCAGAATGGTTGCGTAATTCACTACCCCTTTTGATGTCCCGAGTAACCTCTGGGCTGTCTCTGCCCACGCGGGCTGAGGCTATGTATTTAATGCTTATTATCATTCTCCTGCTTTGTTGGTCTTGTGGTTGTAATTGAGACTGTTTTGCTTGGAGTTCGATTCCCGGGTCTGTCAAAGTGATATTGGGGTTTTTCATTAGGAATTTCTCAGTACTATCCTATAGTCGGCTGGCAATCTTTTTGCTTCTAGAATTTTTTACGAGTTAAATGTGAGTGTACTATTTGTATAGTAGGAAACAGGTGAAAACGACGGATAAAAGTCCTACCCCCTTACTAATAAACGGTGTATAGCGTCTGTATAGTTACACAACCGATAAATATTGCAAATCGACCTTTACCTTTTTTTGTATTTTATAAAAATAATAAAAATAATTATCAAAAGAAGCAAATCATAATTGTTTTAACAGCTCCTAATAGATACCGGACTGTATGTATTTCGTGCGGTAGAGATAACGCTCTACGAAGCCGAAATTAGTCGATTGTCTCTTTTCAAAGGTCGATGTGCAATATTTATCGTCGGGTACTGTATAGCGTCTGTATAGTTACACAATGCTTTGTCTTCTTCTTTCGAAAGTCAAATTACTGACAACTGAAAGAGAGAAATCGGTGTGAAACTATTCATCTGATATAATACGTATTAGTAAGTTAGTATTAGTAACCCCCTCCGGGTTAAAATATTATGTTGTCCAAAAATGCATTGTTTCGAAGATATCATGTATCTAAGGTTCATTGATAAATACGAATGCTTAATTCATTTTCATTCAAACCATTCATATTAAAATCTAAGAAAAGGCGACGTTGTCATAATTTTACGTGTTTTACAGTAATAATCGTGACTTTGTCGAATTATTTTGTATGAAAAATTAAAACAAAAAAAAAGATAGTTGAAAAATAATTTATTTGCCAGTTGATTCTTTGATATGGTCTCATTTAGAGTTATACGAGTAGGATATAAAAAAATACCTTGTATAAATTAATAATAGTATCAGTGTGAGCAATATAGCTAGACTTTGTTGGAAGTTGCCCATGTACTGAATAAATGCGATCGCTAGCAGTAAGCCCACAAATGGAAGACAAAGTGGTGGATCTATATCGTAAAACATGAAAATGTTTTACACGAACGTATGTACCAAATGGTACGGATTTCCTTCACACTAGGATATGTTTTCAACTCTTGTAGTCATATAGCAATTTTGAAGCAGACTGTAATCTTTTATATATCGTATCGTATATAAATAACATTATTTATAAGTCACTCACTACCACCTACTACAACCGCACCGATATACAATCCGTAAGTCGTAGGTTACAACCCAAGCAAGCGCTTTACTTTGTGTAAATTATTTCATTAACACTGCTCTCAGAATGGTGAAGGAAAACATCGTGAGGAAACCGGCATGTCCTAGAACCAAAAATTCGAAGACATGTGTGGCATCTACCAATCCGCATTGAGCCCGCGTGGTGGATTACGGCCGACTCCCTCTCACCGAGGGGAGGCCTGTGTCCCAACAGTGGGAACATTATAGGCTAATTGTGCTATTATTTATAAGTATTTAGTCTATCTTCATGACTATGTAGATGATGGTAGCCTATCGCAGTCCACTGCTGAACATCGGCCTCCCCCAGACTGCGCCACAGCACCCTGTCCTCGGCCTTCCGCATCCAATCTACCCCAGCCACCTTCTTTAGGTCGTCCATCCATCTAGCTGGGGGGCGTCCTACACTTCATTCCTGATTTTATCCTTCCAAGAGACTCCGAGCATAGCTCGCTCCATAGCGCGCTGAGCGACCTTGAATCTGTGGACCAGCCCGACCGTCTGTGTCCACGTTTTAGCACCGTATGTCATGACGGGCAGGACGTACTGCGACGCGAAGCGACTACATTATACCTATATATGTATGTACTTTATACGGAACAAATAATACCTATACTTACCTACTCTTCTGGATATAAAAGTAATATTCCATTTTGTATTCATTATTCAAGGAATCTAAGTCAAAAGAAATGAAAATTTCACTGAATTATATTTGATGTAAATTGTCGATTTGCTTTCCTGGAAAGACTGTCTACAAACAAGATTTGACTGAGGATGACTTTTTATAGAAAAATGGAGTCCCGACGGAATTATGAGGTGTTTGACTGGCATTTCTTAGTAATCGACAATTTTGCTTTGTACATGGTAGGTATTTTATTTGATTATTTGCTTAAGCAGTTCATTTGGCTCAGACAGGGAACATTATTATTTCTGATGTGGAATAATCTTCGCAACGGCAAATATTTTGTGTTTTATAAACCTACAAACTGTATATGCCCACGTTCGCACGGACGAAAAATATCGCGGTGGGATTTTCAACTCTCAGCAGAGTTGATTGAGAATAAAACAGAGCGCATCCCAGCGAGACAAAAAAACACACTGTTGGATCTAACGGAAATACATAATAATGTTTTGTGGGATTCAAGGCCAAAAATATTTAACTGGGATTCAAAAGTGGGAGATCCAACCAAAATAAATCGGATGTTGAACTCTCGGCACTAAGCAGTGTGATAAAAATCCAGTGCGTGAAAAAATAACCGTTGGGAAAACACGTCCGCACCGTACCTGGGCTGACAGTTTCTACAGTTGCTGGGTTTATACAACCAGTGCACTCTGGGAGATCCAAACTTTCTGACTAACTAACCAGATAAGCTGGCTAATAAATTAACCACGGAGAGAGCTATTTCCGTAAAGCTACTGAGTAACTGAAAAACGAAGTATTTTTAGTTAGGTAGTAGAGGCAGCAAATTGAAACGTTACATTTTTATTTTACTATCTTTTGTTTGTTGAGCTTAACATGTCACCAAATGTGTAAAAAAAAAAATATCATTAAAACAGGTCATAGCGGCAAAATGCTTAATATAATGTGCGATGCTTTGAAGTTTACCCTCAATATGTGTGCAATTTATAGCCTAATCAAGGAAAATAAAATAATAATGCTATAAAATAATGATACTTAAAGGTGACGCTCGTTGATCCTGGCTACAGAATCAGGACATTTCTACAAAATAAACGTATTGTCATCGAAACGGAACAAATATACAAAGTTTAGAAAACGCAACCCTTTTCTTACTTCTAAACAAGAAGCTTCTTACCTTTCTCCACACAACTTAAAGTGATCACGACTCAGTTTAGAATCCCTGCTTTCAACAAGTAAGTAATTTTACCTAGTACAGCATCACTTGTAACTGAAGTACTAATTTGTACGAGACGAAGCAAGTCGAAGCAACTAAGGCGGCGTTTATGTTGAGGAGCTTATAGCGCGAGAGATAAGGCGGGCGTAAAGGATCTCATAATCAGCCTAGTATAATTTCTTCACTGCTGGAACACAGACCTCCTCTTTCAGTGAGAGGGAGTTGCCATAATTCACCACGCGGGCTCAGAGCGGGTTAGCATATGTCACATGTCTTCGAATGGTCCAAGTAAGTAGGTATATGCCAGTTTCCGCGCGATGTTTTTCTTAACTGTTTTGAGAGCAGTGGTGATGAATTTATTTACACAAAGTAAAACGCCTGCCTGGTGAAGGATCTGACGACACTTAATGTATCAAAATGTAATTTATAACTTAGTGCAAAAAAAACTATCAACCACTAGACGATAATGCCGCTATCAGACGCTTAACTTTTCGGTAACCGCGCTAGTCTCTGCGCATTTACCCTGAACGGCCTTAGGGCCTTTATTACACTGCCGATTTATGAGCGTATGTAGCGAGCATTTGTATGTGTGTGTAGCGAGCATTTGTGAGCGTGTGTAGCGAGCATTTGTGAGTATGTGTAGCGAACATTTGTGAGTGTGTGTAGTGAGCATTTGTGAGTGTGTGTAACGAGCATTTGTTAGTGTGTGTAGCAAGCATTTGTGATTGTGTGTAGCGAGCACGCTACGTGTGCGCAACGTGTTAGCCGCGTTTGAGTAACGAGAGCGATTGGCGTGAGTATACATTAGCGAGCAAGACAAGCGAGTGTATAGTGTGGAAACGCGTAGCGTAGTCACAGCTGGTTCGCTTCGCACACACAGCGGACGCGTCAAACAATCGCCTCTCTGAAAACACTTGCAAATTGCCAGTGTGATAAGGATCTTAGTCAAAGCGCTTCATGCACTGTGTGCAAAGTGCTCGAAGTTGGTAAAGCTGATTTACACTTGCGCGTTTGGGTGTTATGCTGTGATATCACAACTTGGAACTGCCTTATTAGGTACCTACTTGAAGTAGGGTACTTAGTTATATTAATATTTGTTTGGAGAGAAATGTACAGTAGGTATATGTACTGCTTTGAGGAAGTGTTCTCTTCTCATTACGCATGACGTGATCATAAGCGCATATTACTACATAATATGTCGCCGTAGTATTTAGGTATTGAGAAAAAAAAAATTGATTGTAATTACACTATCACACTAATATTATTAAAGCGAAAGTTTCTGAGTGTGTGAGTGTGTGTGTGTGTGTTCAACCATGAACATACCACTATTACACGCGCCAACAACAGCATCACAGCGTCAGCATTAAGAGCGACATACATACGGTCTACGCGCCGGCAACACCAGCACACCGTCAGCACTAAGAGGTGGCCTACTGAGATCTTCGCTTCATCGGCTCAATACACACACGACACACATGTAAATCGGTATCAATGTGTATTGACCACAAAAATTGTATATAATTAAGTCTATTATTGTAATTAAACTAGTCATCAAGCTGGAGTCGAGTGTGATTCATCTCCTATACCTCCTCTTACTGTGGCCAAGACACCTTTAGCCATCATCGGTCCTATGAGTCTGTGGGATCGGCAGTAAGAAAACCATTTCCTGTGTATATTGCACGACGTACACAAAACCCTCTTCCTACCCAAATTCCGTCTGTTACCGTAGGTCTCCTTGTGACAGACTTCCCTCTCACGTAACCAACGTAACCTACGTTTGGTATGGTTTGTATGGTAGGCTAGGGCGTTAGGGTAACCTTTACTAGGGTGCTAGGTAGGTAGTTACTATAGGGCTAGGATAACTAGGGTGCTAGGTAACTACTGTAGGGCTAGGTCGGCGTCAATTGGGCCTTAGGTACTGGTTCAGGCTCAATTGTCTCAACCATAGTCACATCGTACGCACTTGGAAGAACGGCCGTGATAAGCCGTAAGTCCCGGTGTGTACAGTGTGTTTATATGTTTGTTACTTCTTCACGCTCAAACGGCAGGATCAATTTTTATAAAATTTGGTATAGAGCAGGGGTGGCCAACTTGGTTAGACCCAAGATCTACTGTGCACTGACGACACCCTGCGCGATCTACCTACTTATCTACATACTTCTTGAAATCTTAAATGAAACAACATACTTCATTAAGTAGGTACACAATTATGTAGTATTTTTTATTTTATTAAGAGGGAAAATATAACTCGTAACCACTCGTAACTCCGCTAGTCTGTCGTCAAGTGACTGACGGAGTGACAAATAACGTGACAGAACGGCGATTGAAAAATGATACAAAATGATGCGTGCAGCAGTTAGTGATAAGGTACGTTGCGCAGTCTGTTCTACGTATTTATATTTTTTTCCTTGCCACGATCGACTGGACTAATAGTCGCGATCGACCGGTTGGCCACCCCTGGTATGGAGGTAGCTGACACCCTGGATTAACATATAGGCTACTTTTTATTCCGATATTCCTACGGGATCGAAACTTATGCGGGTCAAACAGCGTGGTGCAGCTAGTGATAAATAAAATTTACATTTATTTTTAATATCCCGTCGCATCGCATCGCCTGCCTGCATTACTTTATTTTCGCTTAGCGTTTTTTTTATGTTTTTCTGTTTGCTTGGTGCCTTAGGGACTTAGAGTCATAAATAGCCTTCCTCTGGAACTTGGCTATCAAATGTTTAAAGATTTTTTCAAATCCGACCGGAAGTTTCAGAGATTAGAGCGTTTAAACAAACTCTTTAGTAGTATACTTAGATTTTTATTTTAATAGTTTGTTAGTTCATTTAAGGCTGATTTTTCAATAGTCAGATAACTTTATCGGCACAGTGAATAATTACAGTTTCACAAATTTTCTATAGAAAATCTGTCAAACCGCAATTTTTAATCCTCGTCAATTATCTCAAGATTAAAAAATCGGCCCTTAATCTATGAAGTTTATCCAGTATACAACTATACATATATGTTTATCCTCTTTAATAAATAACCCCAGAAAATAAAAACAAAAAAAAAAAAAACTATTGATTTTATATCACACCTAGTTCAGTACATTGAAACTACTTAGAATTTCCGGAGTCTGTATCGCCTGTGTTATTGCGAATAGGGCAGATAAACACCTAGCTAACCTGTTACTATAATTCGTATTTACTCTAGGGATCTTGAGCACTTAAACTATTGGTAACCTATGCCAATAGTTTACATATATAATTATCTTTTGTGTTCCAAATCGAAATGGAAACAGAATTGCTTAACAGAATATACTGACTTTAATATTCTAATTAGACAAATTCATTTCACAAGATTTCGAGTCCCAATTCATAAGATGTAATTAATTTGATGTAATTAATTTTTTTAAATTTTATAATTTGTAAAAGTGTTTTTTATTTGAAACACTTTTACAAATTATAATGTCAATTTACGATATTGAAATACAGGCGTTTTAATAAATGTGCTTACCTACATGGCACTAATTTATGGTTATTTTAACTTGCTAGCTGACATAGTATGGCAAATAATTTAATTTAATACTTACATTAGACTGCAGTTCTCCTAAGTGAACAGACAGCTGTGGTGCTGGGGAGTTTGTTTCGCCACTTCTTCTTCTCAAATAAAGCACTAAAAGCGTTTTGAAAAGGAGGCGTTTTGGGGGACTGTCTAAATGTAATTTTGAGGTTCAAAAAGTGCTGATTCTCAGCCTTTTTTGAATAAATGACTTTTAATTTTGATTTCTTGACTTAATTTCATTTAAAAATACCGTTCTGGCCTAGTTATCGCTATCGCTAAGCTTGAGGTTCTGGATTCGATACACGGGTCAACTAAAATGAAGCTATCGCCCTGTATGACATTGGACCCGAACAATCAATAAATCTGCCTAACCTTTTCCAACTATGTTGGGGTTAGCTTCCAGTGTTATCATACGCAGCTGAATACCACTATTTTAAGTGGAGTGACTGCCTTTCTGACCCCCATAACACATTGGCTTGGCCCCAATACATAGCTGGCAAAATACGCAGTGTGTGCGTATTTTGCCTTGACTACCTTTCGGGGAATACCGTTATATCACGGTCATTAAAAAAAATACATTTCATATTTTTCCGAGAACTCAATCCAACCCCGGTTTTAATGAGAAGGCCTTTTGACAAAAATGTAGTTTTAGCGGCGCCTGCGTTAATTACCCTTTCGTTTCAAACTCTTTGTTTTAAATATTTATAATAATACGCCAGTAGAATTTGGTAACAGTTTGATTGTTTTAACAAACCTTTGATATTAAAAAAAAGTATTTTAAAAATAGTAAGAACGAAAGAGATTTTGTTAAATAATCATTGGATTCAATTAAAAACGGTACTACTGAAATTTACTATGAGTGTTTTAAAATAACATATCTACTTCACCAAAAATGTTGTAACAAGTTTTAACCATTAACTATTAGGTACAGACGCCAGCACATCAACCTACTACAATCTGTCAAATTTCTTCAATAGATTTTCAACTTTATCGCTATAGTACCTATAAGGTTCAAAGTTGTTTGGGAAAATTTGACAGTTTTGGGTAGCTTGATGTGCTGGCGTCTGTACATTAATTATTATGTTATTTGTTCAAAAAGCGAATACGAAAAGTTGCTTGCTTTCGCAAGTCAAGTTTCGCAACATTTGCAATTAATCATGACAAGAATTAGAAGGGAATTTGAGCCCAGACAAACGTTTTTAATCCAAAAAAGAACTACAATTAATTAGTGTTTCTCACTTTGTTTTAGGATAAAAAAGTAAAATAAAGTTAAGGTTGCGAGCAAGACTGCTGGTACACACACAGTGACACATATGATTGTAATGATGGAACATTATAATCTATCTAACTAGCCTTATAGTCCCACTCCACGGCAAAAGCCCCGGAAAAAAAAGACTCGAGGCGTCCGTCGCCCCCCACACATCAGGATCAAACACCTCACGGGAGTCAAACATTTCACGCCCCCCCTGACCCGAGGAGGCCCGCAGCGGTGGGCTGGCACTAGTCGGGGGTTGCGGAAGGATCGTTCGATCCCGCGACCCCCGGCGTAGGTGTGAGATGGAACACCGGGGTGGTTTTTAGTCAGTAAGAGTCTGATAGACTAGCCGTCAGCGGCGGACATCCATGAGGAGGATCCATGAGGATCTCTTTCATTTTAATAGTTTGATAATAAATTTAGTAAGATTATCTAGTGTATATATTATTTTTATCCATTTTAATAAATTTTGTACCTAAATGACTATTAACTTAAATTGTTCGTATATTTTTTTATATTTACATGGCTATAACACGACAAATTAACGTAGTATATCGTTAACAATTAATTTCACTTACAGCAGTGCGCTTCTGTAACTATCTCACCGTGAAAACTTAGGTGAAGTGAGCGTGGAGTGAGCTGTCAATAGTGTCAGTTCCTAGCAAAAACAAACTAACATCACCTTAGTTTTCACGGTGAGATTTTTACAGAATCGACCGTCTGTATCTATTTCGGCTTTAGCTAATCAACAGTTGTATCATGCGCCAATATGGGTATCAAAGCTACATCAAAAATTCTGTTTCCTTACTACGCGAGTCAGTTTATACCTTTTTTAATTAATTCACGATGATGCCCATGAATTCGATTACCTTCAGATTGGTTATTTTCCATGAAAAACAAGCTACGTAGTGAAGTTAAATTTTTTAAGTTATTTATTTGCGCTCGCTGTACTGAAAATTAATATGAAACTGGTTTTTATGCAGGGATGACGATGTTCAAGTTGGAAACTTGAAAAGTTTGTGAATTTAAATATTCGATAGTAATTTATTTCATTGGCAATTAAAGTTTGCGGAGAAGTTTTAGCATTTTATAAATATTTTATACCAGATTGCGGTGACATCCTAAAGGACGGTAATCCATACTAATATTATAAATGCGAGTGTGTCTGTCATGCTTAAACCGCTGAACCGATTTCGATGAAATTTGTTATGGCGGCAGTGTAATACGCTAAACCCTCAAGCAGCCCGCAATGTATTGCAGTGAGATATCCTTAGCCATGTGCGTGCGTGTCTGTTAGCATGCATTTGTTTTATATAGAGGCAGCGAGCGAAATTGCGATCGTAAGGTATCGCAGTGATGTATCTTCGGCATGTAATTACCCTTAGGTGCAGCGCAGACGACAGACTATCCGTGACGCACTTTTTAGTCTGTGAAAACAGAACCTATGCAATTATATGCAGTAATGCACACGACGCGCAAAAAGTCCGGCGCACAAAAAATCCGTATAATTCGGGCAGACCGCGCCGCGCCGCGCCGCTCCGCACAAAAAGTGTGTGAAAAAAATTGAACGTTCGCTTCAACGCGCGCTAACGCAGACGGCGCACACTTTAGTCGGCAATCTGCATTTGCTAGGGGTGGACGTAACGCACGCGATCTATTATCATGGCGCCAGAGGTCGATGTAACGATGTTAATTCAAGAAATACAAAACAGACCAGCACTTTATGATAATTCTAAGGCAGAATATCATGATAGACATTTAAAAAGAAAAATGTGGGATGAAAAAAGATGTGCGTCGTGTGCGATGAGTCTGTGAAAAATCCGCGACCGACTTTTTGCGCGCCATGCAGACTTTTTGTGCGCCGCAGACTCGATCGCACAAAAAGTGTGCCGTCTGCGCTGCACCTTAATCCAAAAAACCGTGTACTAATACGAGTTGGTCTTGGCAGTCATTTAGTTTTGATTGACAAAGAGGTAACTACAGATGTCCGCATACGAGGTAGAATGGCTTTGATTTATGGTTGACTGGGTATAATTAGCATATTCGCAGCTCACTTCACACGATTACATTATGACAGGAATGGATGCAATTTGGTGGCCAGGAGGCGTTTCTGGATCGCTAAACAGCTTCAATGGTAACATAACAGACATTTGTGGTTCTAATATACCTATGTCATTTAGGTTTCTCTAGTGTCGGCAATCGCTACTTCGATAACTTATGTCGTGGTAAAGAGATTCATTAGCCAGTCATTTATTATAGATTAGTGACAAAGCTGCGTAAGAGCCGAACGGCCTTTTAATGCATACTATAATTCAGATGAATAGCGTGTTACAGGAGCTGACAGACGCTACCGAAGGCGCAATAAACTCGTTGCCAAATTCTGGACCGACTCCATTTAGATTGCTATTGCTACGCTAAGAAGATGATGAGGTTTATACACAATATCTTCATTGTTATGTGGTAGTCGCTATGTGGTAGTGCTCGCGGGTTGTTTTTACGTCGAAGTTTTTCTGTTGATTTGGTTTAAAATCAACATCATTAAATTTTAGGTTGTTTATTGTATGAGAAAGTATTCACGTTTTAACACCTCTAGTCTATTAATGTTCATCATTAGCAGAATCGTCAATTAACTCAGGTCAGAACATATAAATCCTAAGACTTCAGTGTGCAGACACCTCTCATTTAAGCTGTTTCTCTGGTCTTAGCAACGCTTCTCTTTGTCGTAATGTTCGGTTATCCTGGCTTGTTCTGGCTACCACCATATGTAACATAACTTAACATCAACACACCACCACCACCCTACCCCCAGGGGTATGGCTAGTCAGCGGGATTGTCCGAAAGGGTTACCGCTGGTCCGGAACATAAAGGGCTAAGGAAGGAACACTGGTGGGTTTTAGTCAGTAAGAGTCTGACACTTCCGCTCCACCCAGAGCGGGAGGGGTCATTTGATGATTTACCATCCTGTAAAAAAAAGAAAAAAAAAGTTCCACATTTCGCCTCATGTTTAAGTCCCATATTATATGGGGTGAGCCTATAGGATATATAATTTTCTCTGGGTCTTCTATTGCCCCTCCTGAAAGTCTTAAACGCCCACGAGGGTGCGTCATGGCCCACGTTCAGAACCTATGTAGTTAAAATTCTTCTTCTTCGTGTCTTGTATGTGTGTGTTTAAAATCTTGTTTTCCCAAAACTTTTCCACTTCCACGCCGTTGTCGGTGGCAGAGCAGAGGTCACTTTGACTGCATGTTTTGGGACACAGAGAGCAGGATAGGAGGTGGAGCTTGGTTTGTGACATAGCTCCACAATCACACCCTACTGCCGTTCCGTCAAGGTAGCCCCACTTTGCCAGGTTAGGCTTAGTGCAAGTCAAAGCATTTATTTCAAATAGGCACATAAAAGGTAAAAATTACAACAAAACAGAATTGATTCTAGTAGCTCTGTTTTTTTTTACCATTCCAAAAGGTATTTTTCGTATGTAGAAGAATGGGCAAGAAACCCCACCGTTACTCTTTTAAAATGTTTTACAATATTTTGCATACATTAATTATATAATAATAATATGTGAAGACGATGCACCTAAAATAAAATTATTATACCATAATAGATAAAAGAATTGAAAATGAAACCATGACATATAAATTAATTATCTGATAGATACATGGTGCTCACATACGAGTATTTACAAACATGGTAAAAGTAAACGATACTTAGTTTACGTCTTCCCACTTGTGTCCGGAGACGGGCACAAGTGGTCAAGTAAGTCTTTGTCGTGCCTGCGACACGAAGAAGTTAAAATTATTTATTCTGTAACTCTCTAATATTCCTTGAAACAAATTCTCATAATCCGTTTATTTCAGCTTTAGTATTAATTCAGTTCTGCTCAGCGTCAACTCAGAGACATGTACAGATCACTCTCACTCATTTTACGAAAAGAATTCAATATCGTGACATATGGTGCTGTGGTGCAAGTCAAAGGAGTAAATACTTAGCCAGACTGGCAACACGGGGCGGGGAGCGGCGCGGGTACGGGAACGCACGCGGTCTGCCTGTCCGCGGTCGAGCGCGGCTGCGTTCTGCGTGTTGTCGTGTCCAGTGTTTGTCAAAATATAATATGAATAGGTTTATTTTGACTAGAAAAAGCTCGAACTAGTTTGAGTGAGTGAGTGAGTTGCCCGCGCACTCCCCGCGTTGAGCAGCCCGCGCCGCTCACCGCGCCCGCGTGCCCACTCTGAACACTCAAATGAAGTTCCTATGATTGAGTACGCTGCACCGCGCCCACCCCGCGCCCGCGCTGCCAGTCTGGCCGAGCACTTAGAGTATGTGTGTTTAGTTATGTATTTCCAGCAAATCATCGTTTAATTTTATTCAAATAATAATACCAGATTATTACTGTCTGACTGCAGGGCAACGGTCTCTTCTCATAGAGAGAAGGCACGAGCATTGATCACCACGCTTGCTTAAGACGTATTGGCGATTTCAGACTTATATTAGCTATAAGTCCAGATTTCCTCACTATGTCTTTCTTCCACTGATGTCGGTAATGTCGAAGATAAACAAAAAAAAAATATATACATATTTGAAAAAGTCACATTAGTAAGTACTAATGTGACTTTTTCAAATATGTATAACGTAAATATTATGTATACGAGTTTGTGGATTCAAATCCGGGCAAGTGCCCAAACTCGTGCATACGAGGCGAGGCCTTTAACCACTGAGCTATCACGATTTAAATTGATAACTTAAATTATTCTAAAAGCGTTTTTCTTACATGCCAGTTTTTTAAATGTGTTCAAATCTGCATGTCTCAATGAGCACCGGCGATGTAATCAAAAGCGATCAAGAAGGCAGCTTGTACCGAGCGGCCCACATTTCAGAAATTTCAAAGTGAAGAATTTTCAAAGTGTCTCAAATATTATTTTTATTCAGTTTTATGTCACCTAATCATCAAGTCCGAATGTAATAAAAATAGGCCTTGATCTGTGACTTTGTTGCAAAGTTTCAATTCGAAGGAAATCTATACATCAGATTGCATAACTCATCAAAACACAAACATTTTATATTTGACGAATTAGGCCTATCATCTATGTGATGCTATTCATAACACAAACATTTTATAATTGACAAGTTAGGCCTAACATTCATGTGGCGCTACTCAAAACATAAACATTTTATATTTGACGAGTTAGGCCTAACATTTATGTGACGCTAATCAATACACAAACTTTTTATATTTGACGAATTAGGCCTATCAGCCATGTGACGCTACTCAATACACAAACATTTTATATATTTGACGAGTTAGGCCTATCATCCATGTGACGTTATTCAAAACACAAACATTTTATAATTGACCAGTTAGGCCTAACATTCATGTGATGCTAATGAATACACAAACATTTTATAATTGACGAGTTAGGCCTAACATTCATGTCATGCTAATCAATACACAAACATTTTATACTTGACGACTTAGGCCTATCATCCATGTGACGCTACTCAAAAGTAACGTGTAATAAACTCAAATCACGAATGAGAACCCAGAATCACAGCACTAGTATTTCAATGGCGTGGCGGTTCGTGCACGATGCGCCTTCCTAAGTATGCATACACACGAATGCACACGTCAACGGCGGAGGCAACTGCACGCGTCGGTGCAGCGTCGTAGCATTGAGGATGATGGGCCTAAAAGTATTGTAGTAAAAAATCCCAAGTCAATGCTGATGATATTTTAGTGCAGCATACTGTGAACTTGACGGCACGGTTGACGCAGTGGTTAAGCGATTGACTGCTGCGCTGCGTGTCGCGGGTTCGATTCCCGCACGGAATAAATATTTGTATGACCTACAAGTAATTGTTCCGGGTCTGGCTGGTTGTGTATGTGAGTCTAAATGTTTGTAAATGCACCCACAATACAGGAGAAATTCCTAGTGTGTGGCAAGGTTTAAAAAAAAAAATGTATCAATCTTTGAATTAAGATAGTTTATATTTAGACAAGATGGTCCGATGACCTGGTTATGGCCGCAGGAATCCGTTGGATGCGAGAAGCACAAAACCGGTCGAACTGGTCTGCCCACTAGTGAGTGGACGCCTTCACTGACATTACTTTGCCCATGATGTGTGGATAATGTCCCACTCCCTTCTAATAAAAAGGAAGCCAGTAGTGTCCCAGCAGTGGGAATTTTATAGAATGATTATTAATATGTTAAAAACCGCTATCTCTTATCCCATAAAGCGATTACATTACCCGGGCCACAGAAGCGGGGCGCTCCATACGAAAATAATTTTATGTGCAATAAAAAGGCTTTTACTTGACGCGTAAAAAGCCCGGTTTCAGTTTACACCGCCATGTTTGACTGCGGCTCGGCTGTACACGAATTTTCATCGATATTGGGAGTTTATTTTGGCTTAAATTGGAAGTTGCAGTTACATTAAATCTTTATTATGTACAGCACTTTCATCAGCATATAAGATAATTGACAAAATGTAACATCTTCACGCCCGTAAATCCTGAAGAACTATGAAATGTTTATTTACGTGAGTTGATCTTTTGAGATATTTTTGCCCGTATCTAGAAAATTGGCCATTTATTCAAGGGCCTTACAAATATGAACACAAAGCATTTTATCAAATCAAACGGATCACATATCAGTGGAAAGAGACGTCAATAATATATTACTTGCTATCAAAACATGGCTTTAGGCAATACTTCGTGTTGATAAAACTGGTAAGTTTGTATACATGAAGACGTATCACGGTGTACTTTTCCAGTATAACCTGACCTGTTATTATACGGAATATTTGAAGAACGAGAGGTCAGCTGAAACTAGAAACTACACTCTTTCGGTGACAAGTGTGACGTGTAAGTCAATAGGGAAAATGGGAATGGGAAACTAAAGAAAGTAATGGTAAAACAAACTTGGGGGTTACTTGATACCATCGCTTAGTTCAGTTGGTTTTATCTGAATATAAATATTTTGTGTCTTTCAATGGCGTTATTTATGGTGGACGCAAATATCATGGGCCAGCAAATATCAATCTGAGTGGTCTTAAATCAGTAACAAAGCAATATAGTTAGTTACATCATCATTTTAGCAGAAAAACGTCCACTGCTGGATATGGGCCTCCCCCAAGCACCTCCACTTCGACCGGTTTTGTACTTCTCGCATCCAACGGGTTCCTGCGGCCTTCACAAGGTGGTCAATCCACCTTGTGGGATGCTTTCCAACGCTACGTCTTTCGGTACGCAGCCCCATCGGCCATCTGTTCTGCGAGCAATGTGCCCTGCCCACTGCCACTTAAGTTTGGCAATTCTTTGGGCTATGTCGGTTACTTTGGTTCTCCTGCGGATCTCCTCATTTCTGATTCGATTACGCAGGGAAACTCCAAGCATAGCCCTCTCCGTTGCCTTTTGGGTGACTTTTAGCCTTCCTATAAGGCCCATTGTGAGCGACCGCGTTTCAGGGCCATATGTCATCACTGGCAACACGCACTGGACAAAGACTTTCGTCTTGAGACACTGGGGCATGTGGGATGAGAAGATATTGCGTAGCTTCCCGAACGCTGCTCAGCTGAGCCTGTTAGCTACATACTCTCCAAATAATTGAATAGGTTATTTTTGACGTACATGACTATCTTGTTGATCACATGCCGATGGCATGACGCGATAATGCGGGGTTTACACAGGTAACTTTAGCCGCACTGTCGACTGTAGACAGTCTAAAGCTCTAGCCGATTGCTAGGCTCAATGCTTGTGTTTTCTATGGAAAGAGGACCTTTACTGCAGAGTAAAGGTCCTCTCTATGCAGGTGTAAAGAGTGAAATCCTGAGCTTGAGTCCTAAGTAGATTAGCGTGCTATACCCGCACGACAGAATCATTTATCATTTAGTCCGCACTAAATGATAAATCATTTTGTTTCTACAAGTAGGTTTGTACAAACACTTTTACACGTCAAATGTATTGTAAAAACTACATGAAGTCGGTGTTTCCTAACTGACTACTCTGAGAAGATAGGCCGAAACAAACTTAGAAGTCATAATCTCCAGCTGCAGTCAGCTTCTACGCTGCCACCGACAACGCCGTGGAAGAGCCGAAGTTTTGGACCGACAAAATCTGAAATACAGTCGTGCCAGTGACACGAAGAAGAAGTGAAGACAATGTAAATTCATGTCTGAAATGGACTTTTGAGGATGGTACCACACAGATTGAGTGGATCTGTCCACTCAGTGCAAGCATTTGTCAGTAATCGTGCAACTCAACTCAAGCTAGAGTTGGGAGATTGCAGTTTTTGTTTCTTCTTATTAGCACACAGCTAAAGGGTATAACGACAAACAGGGGTGTACGGCACTGTCCATACGCAAACTTATCATATTTTGGGCATTTCCGTGAATGACTGACAGACAGCGCAATAAAGATAGAAGCATAAAAGTAAGGTAATTTTTTTTTTCCTTTACGGGCCAATGAAGGGTTGATATTGGCTAATGAAAAAAGTCGCGAATAAGAGGTGCTACACACATGTTCGGATTTTGGCAAAGCCAGGCGGCAAAATTGAATCAATGTAGATATGCAAGATGTAAGGGACATCGGTAAGCAAACTGTAATTATGAATTCAGCACATGATTCTAGACGCCCCAGCGTAGAATATTTTTAACCGATTTCAAAAAAGGAGGTTCTCAATTCGGATGTTTAAATATATTTTTTATGTATATTCGGGCATACCTCCCTCATATATTTGACGGATTTGCTAAAACATTTTTTTGTTCGGAAGAGTTTTACTCTGAATTGTCCCATTTAAATTTCGTAGAGATCTGATGATGAGTTTCCGAAACTCATCATCAGATCTCTACGAAATTGAGACAGAAAACGGAACTCTTCAATAAATGCCAGCAAATCAACCGCGATTGCTGCTATAGCATATGTATGCATTGTTTACGTAATCACACAATGTAACATCACGCCTGTACTCTTAAAAGGCAGATGTGTTCAATAGCTTCCTGTCACTGATATTCACATAGCAAGTAGTGTTATAAGAATTTGTTTGGGGTAGGTAGGTAGGTACAACTAAAAAGTGAAAAATTTAAACTTTGTTACAAAAAAAAACAACCGGCTTTGAAAAAAAACACTACAAAGTGAAAAATAACTTTAATTTCGATAGTCGGTGTCAAAAAACGAAAATACAGAACCAACGACACCGACTTCCGAAATTAAAGTTATTTTTCACTTTGTAGTGTTTTTTTTGAAAGTCGGTTGTTTTTTTTTTTAAATAACCAATGACAAATTTCAGCACTTGTGGGTTCTGACTTCATTGCGCATCGATGTCCTCTGTGTGATCTATGTAATCTCACACCCTGTGGATTGGAAAAAAATTCACTCGGCTTAAGTCGAATTGTTCCGAGCCGACCCGAAAATGATTCAGCGAGAGTGTATGCTGATTGGCGCGACCCGAATGGAAGCTTGTAGCCTGTTCCTACATAACTGGGGTCGGCTTTGTTTTTCAACAAATACTGCCGAATCGAATGGGCCAAACTGAACATGTGAGTAGAAAACCCTTAACAGCATGCTGGTATATTAAAAATCCCAAAATTTTAAACTAAATATTAATTTTATAATGAACTTGTTAGACATTTTTATATTACGGTATCTTACGGGCTCTGGCAACGAGAAATAAAGTCTGACATCATTTAATATTCCCCTGGGAATATTATATTTATTCAAGTTTTTGACGTTCATAAGGTTGTAAAATCGTGAAATTTAGATTAAATTTTTGTTTACAGTTTGATATTATTATATTGTTAGGCTTAGGTTTTTAATTTGATATTTAAAAAAGCGGCCAAGTGCGAGTCGGACTCGCCCATGAAGAGTTCCGTAGCAGCAAGTAACATAATAGAATTTAAATGTTTTTTTTTATATATTGACTTGATTGAATGAAAGGTAAATTGCGGTTTACGATTTATGACGTATTAAAAAAAAAACTACTTACTATATCTCGTTCAAACCAATTTTCGGTGGAATTTTGTATGGTAATGTACATCATATATTTTTTTAGTTTTATCATTCTCTTATTTTAGAAGTTACAGGGGGACAAACACATTACCACTTTGCAAGTGTCTCTCGCGCAAACTATTCAATTTAGAAAAAAATGATATTAGAAACCTCAATATCATTTTTGAAGACCTATCCATAGATACCAAACGGATGTGTTTGATGAAAAAAAAATTGAGTTTCAGTTCTAAGTATGGGTACAGTACCCGGCGATAAATATTGCACATCGACCTTTAGAAATTGGTATATTTTATACAAAGAATAAAAATAATTATCAAAAGAAGCAAATCATAATTGTTTTAATAGCTCCTAATAGATACCGGACTGTTTGTTTCAACAAGTTTCAACAGTAAGTTCTTATAGTTTCTCAGCTGTTTGTTTCAACAAGTTTCAACAGTAAGTTCTTATAGTTTCTCAGCTGTTTGTTTCAACAAGTTTCAACAGTATATTTCTTATAGTGACTCAGCGAAAATTTAACAGAACGCTTTTAATTAGAAATTCATTTAGATAGCACCTAAAGTTAGTTAAAACCGACATTAGACTCCGGAAAGCTCGGCATAAATGGATAAACTGAACGTCTTATTAGAAACTTTCTTCTCTAAAACTGCAATTCCTATCAAATGGAGCCAATAAAGTTTGTTACGTTGTTGTTCGCTTCGCTTAACTTATCAGGTATAAGTAGATTTACCTGAGACTAAATTGTTATAGGCAGCTTAGAGGCAAGTTATGAAGAAAATTTAAGTTCTTATTTTATTAAGTATCTTGTCCTTGTTGAGAGGAAAGTTTATAGGTATGAGAGGACAGTGTATGTCCTCTCATACCTATAAACACTGTAATTTGAAAACATTTTAAAAGTCAATTAGTTTTAAAAGAGTAACCGTGGAGTTTCTTGGCGGCTCTTCTCCATAGGAAACAACCGATTGGGACCGTGCACCTAGCTTCTGACGTTTCATAAGTGCCCACGTATAGGTTTATGTATCTAAGGTGTATACTAACAAAGATGGTTCCTATTTTGTTCCAAATAAAACAATTTATTATTATATTATTATTTATGTTAAATTAAATATTTTGATTTTGATTTTACGCAGTTGCGCTTGCGTTTGTTTAATTCAATAACGCTGATGTGTCCGGAGGGCTGGGTTTTTTTTTTGCTAAAGAATCAGCATTGACATACAACGTGGTAATGCTGCCAGCCTTTTCGTATTGACAGTGATGCGGACGAATTTTTCGATGGCCTTTGATTATTTCCCCTCCCTTTTATATACTTGTACATATTATTATTATTATTGTTTTAAGACTGTTAGATTTTTAAGGGCTGATTTTCCCATCGGGAGGTAACGTTTATTCGAGGAATAAAATTGACGTTTGACAGTTTTTGTCTGTCAAAATTTAAAAATTATTCATCGTATAAAGTTATCAGATGATTGAAAAATCGTCCTTAATTATTCAAATATGTCTTAGTATATAACGCTGAATAATTTCAACAACTATGCCGATCTAGGGTATGTTTAGTATCTACTTACCTATCTACTTAATTGTAATGAAAATTATGCGAACTAAACCACTGTGCAAGCTAGTGTTTCGTTTTTAATTTACTATGTAAATAATTTATTGATAAAAATACTTTTTAACTTCGTAAAATCGATTTAGCAAATGCATTCTAAATATTTAATAATGTACAGACCCCGCACATCAAGCTACCCGAAACTGTCAAATTTTCCCAATCAATTTTGAACCTTATGCTTTAGCGATAAAGTTGAACATATATTAAAGAAATTTGACAGATTGTAGTAGCTTGATGTGCTGGCGTCTGTACCTAGTAAGAAACTCAGCTTTATTTTTTACTGATTAACGTCACTCGTAATCAAAATTATATCAACACTATCAAATTTTGTATTCAAATCCAGAACTAAAAGCATTATTTATTTAGTTATAACACATTGTTTTCCTATTTTTATTTTATTAAGGGGAAAGCTTCTCCAAAGCCTTCTAACAATATTACAAGTTGTAGAAAGATGAAGCCGAAAGTTATGATTTGATATAATAAATAACAAACTAATGGACGTACACAGAAAGTCCATTTTTCATCGTTAGTCTTATAATATGGATCCGTCCATATTAGAAAACTAACGGTGAAAAATGTAGTCTTGACAAGTGTGGAAGGAAATGTGTTACGTTTTTATAGTTTGATGCTACTGGTAGTCTTAACTTGGAAGGTTTTTATAGGTCACGATACGGCTACATAAGCCCAAGGCATGATGTTGTATAGGATCAAGTTTTTCTAACTGAAAGTGTTGAGCGGTGGCGTTTTGGGGGTCTGTCTGTCTGTATGTGTGTGTTGAAATTCAAAAAATGCTGTTTATTAGCCTAGTTTGAAAAAATGACCTTGTTTTGTGTATAATTACTTTTTATGACCAGTTTTTATCACAAAACAAAACACATGCCGAGACGTAGCCTGAGAAAATAATCAACAAATCATTAGTGGTGCTACACACTTGTTCGGGTTGGCATGATTCGGCACAACCAGGCGGCAAAATCTATTTATAAAGTTCAATGTCCTGACTGACTGATATATCAACGCACAGCCTGAACCGCTGGTCCTAGAGACATGAAATTTGGAGAGTGTACTAAGAAAGGGTTTTTATTTCGGAATTCCACTCCTAAGAGGGTGAATGGGGGGGAAGGTGAAATTTCACGCGGACGAAGTCGTGAACAGAAGCTAGTCGAATATAACGGGTGTAAAAAATACCTTTATAACATATTTGCTCGTAAAGGGTCTCTTATTTCACCAATTTCAATATTGTAATGTATCTCATTACGCACTTGTCCGGTAATGTAAAGTAAATCGCACGGTTTATCAAGATGCTCCGTCAAATCGAACGGTACTTTTTTAAATCTTAGCAAAAATTTTTTATTTCAGAAAAGATGTCAACATTTTATGAATAAAATTAACTGTGGGAGATAAAATACAATAAATAAACATTTAATTCTTTAATTTAATTAATTTTGACAATAAATTACAACCATTAATATCTGTAACAAAAACAAAAATATTAATTTACTTTATTAATAATACTGGCTGTTTTGTACCTATGCCTGAAAAAAAAAAAGCGCGAACGCGCGCGCATCGCTTATCTGTTAAGAAGTAAAAATTATTCCGCGCGCTTTTTCTTTTCGCTGTACTTTTTTTTTATTTGAAAATGTCGTCAAGTGATGATGAATTTATTAATTCCACACCGCCAGAAGTCTCAGAGGCAGCGAAAAAGGCTACTCTAAGCCTCTTGCCCGAAAAATCGACCGATAGATACTTACAAGCGTATCAAAATTTCATCATATGGAAAACAAGCAAATATGCAAATTCAGTCCGAGTTTTATTTATTTCCTCGCAAATATGTTATAAAACGTCGTATGACATACGTGCGCTTTGATAATTACAGCCTCTGCTTTCTTTTAGCCCTCGCCTACGGCTCGGGCAAGCAATATCGCCTCGGCTGTAATTTTCAACTTACCGCACTTATATCATAATGTACTATTATGGGGGAAACGCCAGAGTAGGCCGCGAAATTCAAATTTTCTTACGTTTTTTGCAATTTGCAGGGTAGTGTTAGGTTGTATATTGGGAGCTTGTGGCTAATTTATAACAGTCGCACAGGTCGATTGATCAGGTTAAGCTACGCTTGCCGCGATAGGTCCGTGGTTGGGTGACCATCTTCACATATTTTTCTTTTCTACTATTTTTCTGTATTTCTGTAGTAGGTACTGATTTAATTATATATGTAACTTTTGCTTGGCACCTATTCTTGATTTATAATACTCGAGGGGAAAGGTACTGATAGCCGAAATACAGGCTATGCCTAGTTCGGCTACAGACGCTAATCTCTTTACCTTTATTGCTTTTTTTGTTGCCACATTGCCATTGTAAAGTAGTACTAAGTTTTTGGAAATAAATTATTATTATTACATAAGAAGACCCCTGCGTGCCTCGGAAAGCACGTTAAGCCGTTGGTCCCGACTGTTTTTCGTGGATCTTTGAAAGTCGTTACGGGTCGTCAGAAGCCCGAAAGTCTGACAACCAGTCTTACCAAGGGGTTTCGTATTACCCAGTAACTAGGTTGTGGAGGTCAGATAGGCAGTCGCTCCCTGCTACTTGTACTCAGCTGCACCCGGTTAGACTGGAAGCCGACCCCGACATAGTTGGGAAAAGGCTAGGCAGATGATGCCAGGTTGTATACTGAACAAAATATTATTCGCGAGCATAACAGAATTTTGTAGATAAGGGAGAGAGTAGTCTTTGTTCTGCAGGGGGACAATACAGGCTAGTTATATTATACTAGCTTCTGCCCCCGACTTCGTCCGCGTGAAATTTCTTGTTACTCCGACCCACCCCGTCGCATCGCATCACTTGCCTGCGCTATTACTTTGTTTTTGCTTAGCGTTCTTTCTGACTTTTTTTCTTGTTGCTCGGCTCCTAAAGATCATAGCGTGATATTAAATAGCCTATAGCCTTCCTCAAGAATTGGGCTATCAAATGCAGAAAGAATTTTTCAAATCCGACTGGTAGTTCCAGAGATTAGCGCGTTCAACCAAACAAACTCTTCAGCTTTATAATATTAGTAAGTATAGATAGATAAACAGTTAACAAGCTGACGTTACGGTCCATCTGAAGAGAGTAAATAAACATGAGCTTTCGTAGTTAATTCCACAGACTAGTCATTATTTATCTAAGATTAATTGAATGAAGATCCCCCCTACATACGCGTCTTCGCATCGTACGATATAAAGCTTTGATTACGCTCATTGAGTAAGCGCGTAATACGTTATACATGCCTATTATGCGCTTGCTTAACTGACTTATATACAGGGTTACTTGTAATTTGACGTATATCCGTCACGAGCTGATAGCGCTAAAATGCAACATATGTTTGGCCGAAATTCAATAGTTTTCGAGATGTTTTTGTTTTTTATTATTATGATTTTTTAATATTAATGTCTTATTTAAAAAAGATGACAGGAAATCTCTGTATCTATGGAAAATTTAAAATTGGCCTAATTTGGCTGTAACACTGTTTTTCGAAAATGTTCTTAGGTAATATTTTAGACATTTGTAATCCTGCTTATGCGTATGAAGTTTCATTAAAATCGGTTCATATATTTCGAAAAACAAGGGCTTGAAATTTTGTATGAAATGCCGTACGGCGTATAAGCACATGATATTAGTTCTAGGTATAATTGTTTGTTTATGTCAGACTTCTGTGTCTTTCGCAATTCTGAGGAAATTGGTGGAAAGGAAGAATTTTATATTAAAAAAAAATCGGTGGCATGACAAAAAGGGGCTGGTATTCACCCCTTTTTATCACCAATAAAAGTAATCTAGGGAAGATTACTTTTATTCCCAAATTAGAACAAAAATTGCATACGTAGTATAAAATTAAATCGTCCTCGCTCGAGGTAATTACTCGTAATGTATATTTACGATACAGATGGCCTACATAATAAGACGGTCGTGTGAGATATGTTTAAGTGGGTCTACATCCGCTCGGGCTCAATCGGGGATGCTCGGGTATCATCGCGGATTGACAGCATGTCTTAAGAAAATCCTCTTTTGATGGTTACCATCGGTTTAAGGGATTTGTAGCGAATCTTATAAAGAAGGATTTTGTTCTTTTATATGTAAATGATACATACTGGCTGACAGGCTTTTAATGGCTGCTTTTAAGGCTTACGGGTTTTAAGTGGAAGGGAACACAGACGCTTGCAGAGAGTTCCACACTTTGGCCGAGCGCATAATAAATGTGGAGGAGAAGCGCTGAGTATTAGTCGGTATGTTGGTAAACATGAAATAAAAACTCTTGATGCTAATTCCACGTAAGTCACTATAGCCCATCCTTATTCTCTTGCTCTTATCCGAATTTATTTGGGTTCAGCGCTACGTGTTTTTTTTATATATCTACTAGCAGCGTCCCGCGGTTTTACCCGCATAAGTGTCGATCCCGTGGGAATATTGGGATAAAAAGTATCCTATGTCCTATCCCGGGACTCATACTATCTCTATACCAAATTTTATCTAAATCGGTTCAGCGGTTTAAGCGTGAAGAGGTAGTATGTAAGTAGACACACTTTCGGATTTTTATTATTAGTATGGTTGGAATGGTTTTTTTTTTTTTAGAATGGGAACTCATCAAATGACCCCTCCCGCTCTGGGTGGTGCGGAAGGGAGTGTCAGACTCTTACTGACTAGAACCCACCCGTGTTCCTTCCTTAGCCCTTTATGTTCCGGGCCAGCGGTAACCCTTTCGGACAACCCCGCTGTTACATTTTTACGTTGTTTTTGTTACGTTTTGTTTTTTTTTTGTTGCATTTTTATTATTAGTATGGTTGGTTGGTGTGTGGTTTTTTTCTCTATTAGTCTTCATCTTGGTACCTACCCATACAGTCCATCCATCGTTTCTTTGGTATTTTTCTATTCTTATAGCCATCCACATTCACACTCAAAATTTTTTTCTCGACGTTTTCCTCCTTTCTCCCCATCACATGCCCATACCATGACAACCGATTTTCACAATTTTAATACTATGAGTGGATAAAGCAATTTAAAAATAGGTTGTATGTTTTCAAATTTTTTTGTTTATAAAAAAATTATTCACGACCGTAATAAGCATGTATTTACAGAATTATAATCATTAAAATCATCAATACACCCTCTAAGTTCATATAACCCTGATTGATATTTCATGAAATAGTCTTGCAAAAAACGTAAGAAAATTTGAATTTCGCGGGCTACCCTGGCGCTTCCCCTTAAATAAGACAAGGTGTCCTCAAAAAATATGTTTTCGGTGAGAAAGATTTGCCAATATACTAAGGAAAGTTGGTAAAAAGAACTTAACAATGATGGATCAAAAAATTTCTGCGAAATATTTACCCGTCTAATAAGGCAAGTCTACACATATAATAGGTATTATTATTATTATTATCTGAAAACATTTAATTAATTTCTCAATTCAATTCAATCATTATTGCATACATAATGTACACATAGAGGTGGTAAGTATAAATCAATGGAATCAATTATGGACCCTGTCGGGCACAGCAAAATTTTAAATATGTAGGAGAGACGAAGAGCGCTTTTATGGTATTCGTTATTATTAAAAAAAATATTTATTAAAATTTAAAATAATTAAAAATTATTAAAAAAATGTTTATTATAAATATTTATTTATATGTATCTGTTTTTACCAACAGTATTTGTTTTCATATAATATTATTTACTCATTTATTTATTCTCGGAATATAATTTGTGTAAGTCATTATTTTTTTGTATTAAATATATATTAATATCGTCTATTTACTTATAGTTTATTAACTTAAATATTTTGTATTGCACTTAGTGTATTTAATCTAACGGAGCGAGTTGAAAATTCAGTGCTCGAAGAAACAGAACGATGTTTTGAATACGTTAAACGTGTTTAAATACGTTAAGCGTGCAACTCTTGTTACTTCTTTGTACTAAAAAAAAAAACAAAAAACTAACTATAATAATCTATACTTACTAGATTTCTTCCTGTCGAGGTTATAACTTATGAAATAAAATTGAAACATCCTCAAATAGCATGAAAGCTAGATATAAATTTATCCTGTCCTCCGATCTGTACCACGCTACGAAATACACAAATCACTGGAACACGGAAGAAATATGTGACAACGTTTCATGCAAATCCAGTCATCTATTGCGAAACCTTGCGCGAATAAGACTGTTCCTCTATTGGAGCGGAGCGAGGAAGCGGAGATGAGCGAGAGAGTAGTGCGGAGCAGTGGAACGGTGTATCCATGTGAAGCGGAGCCGTGCGAAGAAACACTGTAAATACTCTATACGTGACCTCCTCTACCTTCAGATCCGTATTGCATAAGCAGCCTATTATGTTTCCATTGCTGAGACAGCGATGTCCTCTCTGTGAGAGGGAGTGGGTTGTAATCAACAACGCGGGCCCAGTCAATGATGTATAAACTATACGTCATTGGGCCCAGTGCGGATTGGTGGATGGCACATGTCTTTGAATTTTTGGGTCTAGGATATGCTGGTTTCCTCATAATGTTTTCCTTCACCGTTTTTTTTTAGATAAAAAACGTTGCCCCACACTAGGAATTATTCCTGTATCGTGGGTGCGTTTTACAACAAACATTTAAATTCACATACACAAACAGCCAGACCAGTGACCAGTCTCCCGTTTGGAGAGCAGTGGTGATTAAATAATTCGAATCTATGACTTACAAATCCGTAAGTCTCGGCCACTTCCACTGAGCCACCACTGCTCTGTCAGATAGATCAGAACCGTCGGATCTGGCTGAAATCCACACTGGGTAGGGTCGTTAACGCTTCAAGATTGGTCTATTAACTTTTTATATAGCACAACAACTATATACTCGTAATGAACTGACCTACATTCCAGTCTGTGACCCTTCCTGATAATGGGATAACAACAGCTTCTACTTAGATGACTATTACGCAATCAGTGAGGGTAGAAGGAAAGCGAAAACTGCCGGATAAGTAAATACATCCAAGTCAACAGGGGGCTATGACTGATGAGTGCTTTGATCGATCTCGCGACACAGAGGAGCTATAAATGGAGTGCTAATGCACTGTGAATTGTGCCTACTGACATTGATATACAGGTGTTATAAATCACTGCGCGGATCTGTGAAGAGCGGTGGTGAACTTTCTACTCTGCACTTGCGGTGTATGTTTTGATAATAACTAAAAATAGTTGTATCAAAGCCAACCTGCCGGTCCCGCAAGGTGTGCATGGCAATCTCCTAAAAATACGTTAATGATAGTCCTTAGGTGATCAGCGTTTCCCGGTAGGTAAATATAAGAGAGCTAGACAAGTGGCAATCGCTTTTAAAGCGTTTCGTATTTCTACAATGACTTTCAACAGGGTTTCCCTTGTTTCATCAAAAAGATATTGACAAATTATCATTTCCCAAACAATTTTTCGCATAATTTCATTTGCCAAATCATTACTTAACAAATAAACTTTTCACAAAAAATTGTAACGCAAACCTAATGTTTGGCAAGTGAACGTTTAAACAATAACTTGCTTTTCTTACGTGTTCTTTTACCAATTTTAATGAAGTCAAATATTTCAGTTGGTATAACATATTTTACGCAAAATAAAATAAGCCAAATATTTAGTATCGTCGGGCCCCTATTTCTGTGTGCCTATGATTTCAATTGGCCCTGTTTATTACGACATGAGGTGAAGGTATTTGTATTCTCATTCGCTCGCTCTTGCATCCAATGTCGACGGAGCCCTGCTTCGCGGGCCTCCTATTTCTGTAAAAAGTGTTTAAAGTAACCCAACAAAACCGTACTTCGGGGTGCCCTTCGCTTGCGCTTGTTCCTATGTCGCCTATCGACCGACCGCAATCATGCAATGTAATTAAAAAAGTAAATATGTATGTAAGTAAAACCATATAAATCCCAAAAAAAAAAAACATTTTCTATATATATTTTTTTCATAACAAATCATTTATTTTGTTTAAATGTTTATTGTCTAAAGATTGTTTGCTGTAATGAATCATTTTATTAAAGAACAAATGCCTAAATGACATTACCTTGACAAATTAATAGTAATAATTAATTAATTATTAATTAATTCTGCCAAGTAAAAATTTGACCAAATGAAAATGGGCATACTAAAATCATTCCAAACATTGCATTGGTATAATAAAAGGTTGCTAAAATTTGTTTGGGTAGTGAAATTTTGGCAAAATCTTTTCGGCAAAACGGCAGGATCCTCTTTCAACAGTATTGATAAGCTTTATGCTTTATGCTCGGCAGTGTCTTGGTAGCCGGTACTGGGTAGTATGTCAATCAAATACATTTTTGCCTTTTGCATCATCGTTATTGCTGATAGATTGTCACTTTGTCTAGGACCCCAGGGGCATTAACAAATTTAGTGAATAAATGACTCACAACATGCGGAATTCGCGAAAAACTTTGGCAAAAGATAGCAGTGTCAGCTCTCCATTATCTTACTCATCAATGGTAATACAATGCTCGTGGGACATTAAGCTGTATTGACAAAGTATTCTTTGATCGTAACTAATATTTTGACTGCGTTTAGTTTGATAATGGATCATCTTGCACAAAGACGCATTCGGTGGATGGATCTTAGGTAGGTATTTAATATGACATAATATTAAATACCTACCTAAGATCCATCCACTTAGGCTTCCCGCAGTGTTTGCCAGAAGTGTACATATACGAGTAGCATATTCACATTTCACCAGTAATGTTTGAGTCGAGATTATTACCATCAACTGGGCACAAATTCAGACTCTGGGCTGCTACTGCAATATTCCATGTAATCTGCATTCGCGATTTATTTGCCAAAAATATAAATATGAGTTTATGGAAAAATAACTTTAAATCCTACACCATAAAGTTCAGTTTACGCTACAAATTCAAACATTTTGATAACTTTTTCAATAGTGCTAGTCACTCTGAAATCAACTTAATTGCCATTAAAATAATGTTGATATTTGTTTAACTTGATATTAATTTGAAACATAAGTTTGAATAGACTGTACGTATGTGTTGCTCATTATTTCCTTCTATTTTTTCAATTGCTTAACTTGTGGATTGCCTTGAATCTATGTTTTCCATTAAAGGAAGTAGGTACAGACGCCAGCACATCAACCTACCCGAAACTGTCAAATTTTCCCAATCAATTTTGAACCTTATGCTTTAGCGATAAAGTAGCAAATGTATTAAAGAAATTTGACAGATTGTAGTAGGTTGATGTGCTGGCGTCTGTACATATACGAATCAAACAACACGAGATTTTCACCAGGGAGCAAATTGCTTTTTTTTTCTTTTTTTTTTCAGGATGGGTAATCATCAAATGACTCCTCCCGCTCTGGGTGGAGCGGAAGGGAGTGTCAGACTTTTACTGACTAAAACCCACCCGTGTTCCTTCCTTCGCCCTTTATGTTCCGGGCCAGCGGTAACCCTTTCGGACAATCCCGCTGACCCGACAGGCTTCGGCCCTTACGGGCCCCTTCTTTAAATGCTGACATCTCTTTGAGGCGCGCGTGGAACACGTACGCGCCGTCCGGCACGGGCCTGGTCCTGATCGGACGGTGAGCTACCCATTACTCTCCGCCCGCAGGCCCGCGCCTACGGTGGCGGTGGTCGTCGCGCGTCGGTAGCCGGCGAAGATGTGGGCGATACAAAATAAAGATCGACCTCGATGATTAAGATAAAGTAGTTTATTAGTTTAAAAAAATTACAAATTATGTGTCGCGACAAGTATATGGCGGTGCGCGCTAATTCGTGAAGTGAAGTGACGTTCGTCCGGTTCGTCCGCGTGAAGCTTGTCGCGAGCGCCGTTGACATTAGACGCGTTCGTTCATATGAAGAATGGCTGCGTTCAGGCGTAGACATCCTCCGGCCCTTGAAAGACTAGCTTTCAACTGGTTCAATTGGCAGACGAACAATGTTGTGAATCGCCCGCCGTATAGTGCCTCTGGCGGTGTAAATATCAACCACTCGACACACGTTGTCTGGTCCCAAATACAAACGTGTGATACGTCCAAGACGCCAGCGTTGCGGTGGTGAATTATCTTCCTTTATTATTACCATCTCTCCTATTCTCGGGCCATCAGTAGAAGTCCTCCACTTTGTTCTATTCTGTAGTTCAGCCAGGAATTCCTTCTGCCAGCGTATCCAGAAATCTTGACCAATCTTCTCAATTAGATGATACTGCGGCTGGCCGTCGTCTGCGGGACGCGAAGGCACCGACATCAGAGGCCGCCCGATGAGGAAGTGCCCGGGAGTGAGGGGACTCAAGTCAAATGGATCAGAAGAGATAGGAGAAAGAGGACGGGAGTTCAAAAGCGTCTCCCGCGGCGGCTGGGACGGGAGGCTCTCTCCCTCAGCCGTCCCGCCGCCTCCTTCGCTAGCATGACTGCTTCGCAGAAGGAGGCGACTGCCCCCCACTCCCTCTCGCCCCAGACCATGGCTTGAACCAGGCCCGGACGCGAGAGGTCGCCGCCGCTGCCGATCGCCTCTACGAGGACACGGCGGTGCTCCGCCCAAGCGGGGCAGACCTCCACCGTGTGGAGAAAATTGCTTTACAAAATGTTATTTTTCCTTATTTTTCACAACCCAGGCATGCAGTAATCTCGCAACGTGCTTGTGGGAGGAAGATATATTAGAGGGATTGACTTCCGCACTTAGTCCTTCAGGTAGACCACAGTAGACCATTGTGCGTGGACCATGGCGGCCGTCGGTGTTTATTCCAACCAGCCCACCTCCCTCCAGAAGTTAATAACGTCTCCTGATCTGTGAACATCTGTGAAAGATCTGGGTGCCCCGAGGGTTTCTGTTTTAATCAGGGTGACGGGTGTGCATTCAAAGAGCACATGCGTAGCGGTATCCTTAGCTTCCATGCAAGCCCTGCACGGAGAACTGGCCGCAAATATACACATATACACTTTTTTTCTGTTTATTGATGATTCTGACTATTACCAAATCAGTACAGCCTTTGTCAAGGTACCTACTACTACAAGGCACTTACAAACGAGCTGTTCGATTGTATTTATTTTTTTACGATTAAAAAAAAAGAAAATAGTGTATACTTATTTACAGTTGGAGGTGGTAACCGAATCTGTTTCATAAATAAAAAAATGTACCATTGAAGCTGCAGCAGGTCTTCCTGTGTTTAATACCATATTTTAAGTTTGCTTACTCTCGCCAAAAGTAGTTTTGTTTACATGAAGAACTTTTGCAGGAGTTAATATGATAAAAAACGAAGTTTGACTTTAATGCAAAATGGTACGGCATTCCATACATCCATGAGCATTGTCCTTTGATTTTTCAACTGTTCATATTAAACTTAGCTACATAATTAAAGGAATCCCGAGGTATGTCAAGTCGTAAAAACCGTGAAAAGCATCGCACTCTCTGCTTCGCCTGGTTTGTTTTTCTCCCTAGTTTGATGTAAATAAATGAATCAGATAAGTATGGCCGCCAGTTAGGTGCCAGTCAGACTTGCCAAATTGTGAATAATAGTGTAATCAGTCAGGGGTTAAACCGCCAAATGACTTAACCATTTGCACACAATATGCTCGTCACGGAGCATCCTTACTTCCTGCCAAAACTGGGATCTTGAAATTAGATTTTCTTAGAATTGAAAAGGTAAGAATAGGATTTAAATGTATTTATTATAATTAGGTTTAACCGAGATTGATAGCCTGAGACAACAAACAAACCCTACCCTAGTAAAATTCAAAATATTTGAGTGTTGATTTCATCATTAGTATAATTTGGTACACTGAACCCACACGTAATCTTAATATGATTTATTCCTAATGCATTTATTTTGTTAGAGGAATCGAATAGTGTTTATATTTTTTTTGCATTTTTATTAATTAACATTTTTGTTCGATGGGATGGTATTTACCTATTTTATTTTATGGCAACATTTGACTGAAAGTTTCTAGGAATTCATCAAACCGCATGAATTTAGATTTCATTGCATGTTCATTATGTTTTGCAATTAACGGTGCTTTATTTACACAAATAAATACGATACTTTATGCGGGTGAGCCTCATTAAATGAAGGAAAACTCTTCGAGGAAGGCTTGGTATTCATTAAAACGTTTGGGACGGTAAAATAAAATGTTTTAATTGTTATTTATATTTAAATTCTTTACTTATTAACATAGTTTATAAGCTCCTGTTGTTACTAACCATAATGGATATCTGACAAAATAATAATTAAAATATGGACGTGTAATTTTACACTAGCAATGCTGTCTAGCTAAAAAAATTATTGATTGCTTTAGTTTGTACCTATTTTATACAAATGAGGTTGTCGTGTGTGGAGGATGCATGTGGTACCTCCCTCTTTTTGTTTACCAACTGGAACCACAAAACTTAAAATTTCACTTTCACAACTCGCCTAAGACGGAGCGTAAGAGTAAAATAAAAATGTTATCTTAAAAAAAATAAAAGATTTCTTTTATTTCATTTAAATACTAACAAATTACATTTTTAAACATTATTATAAACAATAACATAAATAAAATATTTAAAAATATAAAAATTGTAGCTCACCGGTAACGGGAACAGGGTCCAAGCTACCGGCGGCCAAGGCTCCACCCAAGTAACATTTAAGCGGAAAAATATTATATTTACCAGCGCATTACCAGCTATAAGCTTAATAAATGATGTACAAGAGTGTAAAAATATGTATAGGACTGTACTTTAGTATAACTGTACAACTGTATACAGTATAGCTGATTAACGGCTGTATAGAGCCTAAATTTTTACCTTTAGCTTTTAAATAGCATTGGAAAATGCTAAAATACAGACCGCGGCGTAAAAAACTGCGTTCAGCAACTGTATAAGACAATAACTGTATACTGCTCTCAAATTATACTTTTATATAACCTACTTCTGCACAAGAGCATTAAATATTGTTATAGCCTGAATATTGGTGTAAAATTACTCTATTGTTCAGCCTTCAAGTTAAGCTTGATAATAGCTGTACAACGGAAATCTAGGATACTCTTAGCAAGCAGTTCCCTTTATAATAGTTTAATTCAATTCTGTCTCATGTAGAAGAGTTTAGATTTACTCCTTTTTAAAGCCTTATGCGATTGGCGTACATTTTTCCCTTTTTACAGTTTTTCGTGTTTTAGAAGATTAAAGTTATTATTATAGTGTTGGCATACACAATTATCCAGCTTATCGATTATTTTGAAACTAATATAACCTAAAATCAGTCGATTTATTGGATACAACTAATAACAACACGGAGTCATAATTTTGATCAGTTGCCAATTTGTTAAGTGAACAAGAGTTAAGATGGATACAAAACCATGAAAAAAACAAAAAAGAACCGGCGGAATAAAAAGAAAATTAAAAAGAGCTTATTTGGTTAATGAGGTTTTCTATATTTTCAACTTAACCCTAATTAACTGTATTAATGAATATGAATAAGAATTTAAGGCAGCTTCTACAGTACTTAAATACTAATGTACAGACAATGTTACTCTTTAGGCTGAGATACGTTCTTAAATAACGACTCTGTTATGCAAAAAGCTGTATTAAGGGGTACTAGAAGAGCAAGAGCTGTATAAACTAAGGACGCCATTTTATAATAATTTATAAATTGCATTGCAATTTTACGAGATATTTTTTTGTTTGTTTTTGAAATTTCAGTACAAAATTACAAAAGATTTTAACTGTATAGTACACACAATTACGTTTACTATCAATAGAACAGTCCGGGTTACTCTTAAAACTGTTTTCAGATTTGATCACATATTTGTTGTTACAGAAAAAATGTATGTATATTCCTTATTTCGAAGGGGCGTGAGTTTTGAGCTTAAAACTAGTATACATACTCACATAAAAATATCAGTCGCAAGCATAACAACAACGATAAACAGGAAAGAGTACTTACCACTTGGTTATTAAATATTTTTTCACTTATCTTCAGATATGGCACATAGTAAATAAAATGGAGAATGAATTCAACCACGAACACAATTATAATATATTTATTCTTTTATTAAGATTTTCACAAGCCTGAGTCTGTATAAAAGAATAAAAAAGAAAATTAGAGAATGGCTGTATAAAAGTATCTAAATAGTATCTTAGCCAGCCAAATAGTACAGCTATTATGCAGCTGTTATACAGCTAAATCTACACTTAAAGCTGTATAATTTTGGGGCCCATTTCAGAGTTACAAGGGCTGTATAGCTTGCTATACAGTCTTTATACAGCACGTTTAACAGCCTACAGTAAACAAATAGTCCATAATACAGCTTTTATACAGTTTAAAATGTTACTTGGGCAGAGACAGGAACCTCCTAACAATGCGGGCCCAGTCCAGAAGTACAGCTTTCTGAATCAAGCGCTTGATCCAGCTGCCCAGCGAGAGCCTCCTCAGGTGTTGGTCGAGGCTCTTGGCTATTAACCCATTGGCTGTCCCGACTATCGGCAGAATGATCACTGAGTCCACAACCCACAATTGACTACCTCGCGAGCCAAGTCAAAATACTTTACTTTGTTATCAATATTTTTACGTCTTTTGACATTTCTCGGGACGCTGGAGTCCTGGGACCTTTGGAAGGTAGACCCGTAAGACATGTTTAATGAAAATTGGCACCAACCTACGATTATCCCTGTTCGCACCATGCAAATGCACCCAAGGACAACCCACAACCCCCGGTTGGTGTAGGACTATTGCAGGGTATGGAAACAAAAATATTGGATTATGGGTTTGGGTGACTAAAGTGAACTGGTTTGTTAGGAACTTTTATTTAGTATCACCCGTCCTGGCGTCTGTAATCAAGTTAATCACTCTAATATTTTCTTTAAAGCTTATGAGGCGTGAACGTCCTTCTTACACTTTAAGATAAGCCTCAAGCTTTTAAGAAAATATTAAAGTTCTATGTTTACGTAAGTTATAATTGAAGTACTTTTTAGATCATTAAAAGCTAGTTTGAAAAATACATCAATTTTTTTGTTAAAAACTTTTCAACGCAAATTATACAAGTTTGTTATTCAATAGGAGGGGATACTCAAAAAGCTAATCTGGCTAAAGGCAGTTTCGGTTGAGGTCTGCGCACAGCCTAACTTTTGCAATTTTTTTAAAAGCAATTTCTGCAAATTCTGAATGTCGGATAGAAACTTTTTGTTGTTGATGGATGAAAAAAACCTCTAAAGGTTTTTGATTTGCTCGATTTCTTACGATTGTTACTGTCGCTCTATTTATGTTGTGTTCTGTCAGCATTTTACAGATTTGCTTGAATTTATCAATTATTAATGTCGTATTTTGATGGCCAATAAATATCAAGGTCATCGAGCATTATTTCTTGATATATCGATTGACAAAGAAATACCATGTTGATTGTCTGTTGCGTACGTCATTTCCTCGATTTATTTTGATCACTCGAGTCGATCGTCATAAAGCGAGCAAATCTATGGGCACCTTAAACTATTGTGTTTGTGTAGCAGAAGTTCCTCATAGGAATGAAATGTGTCATGTACTTGCCTACTTTGATGAAAGTGTATTTTACTCTAGAAACGTATTTTATGGGAACAAGGTAGTAGATAAAGTTTTTTAATAATGGTATGTAGGTCACATGCCTTAAGCCGAGGCTGTTTCTAAAATTTTTTATTAACTTAAGGGTATTCTTGTTAGGGAACGTTAATAATCGCGTTATTTTCACATATTACTAGTTTTTTGGAGGTCGGAAATTATCCCACGAGAACGTACTAACAGGAAAAGAAGTATCCTGTGTCCTAACCCATGTCATGGTTTACCTGTTTGCCCATCTATGTCCGATCAGCCGATCAGGTGTGAAAAGATAACTGACAGACAAACCGACAGACAGAGATATTTTCGCATTTTAAACCGATTTCAAAAAAGGAGGAGGTTTTCAATATGGACGTACTTATATATTTTTTTAATAGTATGAATAATGTGTCCTCTGTTTAGTACGAGACGTTTGCGCTAAAGGTACGGACAGACATGCTTATTGCTAGCACTAAAGCATGCTATTATTGCATAAAATAGCATGCAATAATTGATACTTAGCATGTGTGCCGAAACATTGCTAGTAATGAGCATGCTTATTTTTAGCAAATGTAACGGCTGCAGAGCTTGCTATTTTAAGCATGCTTATTAATACAAAAATATAGTTAAGAATTCAACCCAGCGACAGCAGTGGGCACAAGTATCGTAGCATTTCGTAGCAATCTCGTAGCAAACTCGTAGCAATTTCGTTTCAAACTCGTAGCAAAATCGTAGCAAGCTCGTAGCAATCTCGTAGCAATCTTATATCAATCTCGTAGCAATCTCGTAGTAATCTCGTAGCAATATTGTAGCAAACTCGTAGCAATCCCTTAGCATTCTCATAGCAATCTGAGGGACAATTATAATTCTCATAATTTTAAGAACGTTCACCGTCTGATCTCCGACTCAATCTGTCAAAAGTACCTCTAATTTCCTGACATTTTGACAAGTTTTGACATTGATTGTCGCTGAGATGAGATTGTGACTAGATTTTGAACGTTTTTAATTACGAGAATTGGGCCTTCTGGCACCAATTGCGTAACATTGGCGTAGTAAGCAATCATGTATCAATGTAGAATATGAATTACCTTGAAAGGGCGGGCCAGAGACTCCTAATCATTTATTTTAAGTAGACCATTAAAAGGCACTTTGAACGTCACAAGAAAATAAAATTTATTCAACACGCCCCTTCCAAACGGTAGTTTGTTATGGAGAAAATCGGGCAAGAAACTCCATAGCTCCATAACTTTCAAAATGTTCTACAATATTTTGTAGACATTCATTATAATTATGTAGTTACAAAGTGTTACAAACTAAGCAATGACAAATATACTCGTATGGAGCTCACATATTTACAAATATTGCAACCGTAGACGATTTTTCCTAACATTTTAACAAATAATAAATCAGTTGGTGAGCTAGCTTTGTTTTTCATACACGGACGAAAATCTCCTACATCATTACAAAAACAGCCCTTCCTTCCCCTAATATGTCAAAGATCGAAATAAAAACGGGCCATAAAATAGCGCTATCTCCAAGTGAACAAGAAGTGAATTATGGAGCGATATTTGTGAGTTACAATCAATCATGTGTGTAACTGTATGATTTATGAGCGTGTTACGTGAGAGAAGAGCTAATATTTGAGCCGGTGACTTGTGAATTAGGGGAAGTTGTGGGTAAAGAGACTAATGTTAAGAGAGACGAGAAAATAATAAAGAAAATGTACGAAACGAGCGTGTTTTGTTTACCGATCTCGCCTTAAGTAATGAGATTTATTAACTATGTATTGTTGCGTTACTTCTGGGAGACTAATAATAAGTAAGTAAGTAAATAGACTAATATTTTTTATATTTTAACTGTTTTTTTATAAAAATCTACACTATTGTAGATATTACTGTACTTATTTTGTAAAACTGTATTTTTAAAACCACAGAATTTTTTAAATGTAGTACAATCCTTTTCGAGTTAATAAATATCATTAAATATTCCGAAAAATTATGTATTATCTTATATTTCATGTGTGGACACCAACACAATTCAAAAATCAAACAAAAGTCCTGCCTATGATTAGTAAGTAACAATCACAAAGAGAGAAGTATTGAATCAACTTCAGATAACGAACAGAAAAATGAAAATCAGGAAAGAATATTTCCCTCATATCTACCTACACTGGTGATTTCGTTGGAAGGGCCCTTTTTACTGGCTTCGATTTGAATTTTGTCGAATTCTGCTTTTAAAAACACAGTCTAGTCAGCATTTAAAATACATTACTGCAATTTTCTGCACGGATCTAGTACAGCGCGCTTCATAGAAACGGTTACCCCTTGGTAATGACATCGAACCTATTTAAGTTTTTTGTAATGTAACGCAAGTGGCATGTTGGTCTAGAGGTTAACGCTGCGGCTTAGCAATGTGATGGTCTCGAGTTCAATCCGCGGGTGAGAAGACTTTTTTTATTTTATTTATTTACCTTTATTATTATTTTTTAGTTTCTTTAGTAGTTAGTTTAGTTTTTTTCGTTAATTATTATTAAAAAATCAAATGGAGGTTTGTAATAAAAGCTAGGCATTTTGCATAAACAATATTCATTTATTTTTTTAATTACATTTCTAGGACTTCATGGAATCCACTTCCTGGTTGAATATACAGATTTCTGTCTGTATTAAATTGGGGTTATTTACTTAGAATATTAACTAAACACAAAATAGATACCCTAGTTTGGTTTAGAACGTTTAACATTAGATAACGGTTCGTTTATAGATATTTCTAGAAACATAACTACAATAATATTTATTTATTTAAAGTTGTGAAAACATACATTTTTTATACTCTGTATGATCTTATCGGAAACAAGCCTGGTTAAAAAATGAAATGTTCTCATTGTGCCTGTGAATTACAGAGGAAGAACCAACATGCTAAACTATAACAGTATAGCAATATACATCTTTCTCTTTTATCACATTTTCTGATAACCCTTATTTAACACAACATTAAAAAAATATGTGAGGTCAGATATAAATCGTTAACACATTAATGGACTACTTGTAAACAAGAGTAACTGCATTGATAATAATAAAGGTTGTTTATTTTTGATTAACTAAGAGATAATGATCCCACTGATTATGTAATGATATTGGGAATTATTAACACTTGCTTATATGTTCCAATGTAATTTTATCAAATAAGTTACACAGTCGATCTGCCGAGTTGCCTATTCATAACGGATAGAATGGCCGTCACTGTCTACCACTTCTTGAAGTCAGCACTTGAACGCATAGTTTTGAAGGGTGCCACTGAGTGAACTTTCACAATATTACGTTGTCGCTCCGATTCATTAGTGTAAGCAATCGGGCGAGAGCCTTGGTGATCACATTTCACATCACCCGTCGCTTGATAACTTTGTATCCATCTACGAACTGTTTTTCTCTGTAATGAAAATAATAATATTAGAAATACATAGAAAAAAATCCAACATGTAAGTAATAATGCAACATGATTGCAACAATAAATAGGTATATGTGTAAGAATAACGTAAATCTTACCGTTATGCTTATATCTCGTGCTATTTTTTTTATTTTTTGTTCCTTTTCCCACAAAACAACAATTTTAGCCTTCAATAAAGTTGTTAATCGAACCATACCATCGATTAATAAAATCAACTGGTCAAAAACGTAATAAATTGGATAATATTACGATGAAGATAATTACACACAAGCGAATCGGAACGAAAATGAAACCATTTGAAAAGTAAAAATACCCTCAATCACAGTTTAGTAAATAAGGCGAAGAAGTATACTAACTGCGAGTTAAGGTTGAATACCTTAACTCGCAGTTCATACAGTAGTTAAGTTTCTGAAGTAAAATGAGGGTAGTGCAATAATCGGAATCAACACATTCTATTCAACCAAACAAGAAATCTATGCTAATTTCAACCTTATGTTTTAGTTGATTGAGGAGTTGCGTATTGAATTTTGTAAAACAAGACGATAAGGTGCTAGTATTAATTAATATAACACGGAAGTTGAAATTTAAACCTTAATATCTAGAAGATTAGACCGTTAATAACCTTGTTCGATAAAAGGAGTAATGCTACTCCAATTTTCGTTACGGTTGATAACTGAGCCAATAGCCTAGTGGTATAAGGCACGGTCTAGTTGATCGGCTGGCGCCTGGTGAAGCAGGTTCGTATCTAATCACACGCAGTGTCTTTTTGTAAGTTATTCTTGGTATCTATACAGTTCGGCCCGAAGGAAGCCGATAAAATACCATATAAAATTATTAAAAACTTGCAAATATTATTAGAAGCGGATCGGTGGATGCACGCGGGCAGAGATGGGTGCGGCGGCGGGGGAGGGAGCGGCTCACGTGACACGCGGGCCCGAGCGTGCTCGGGCGATAATCTTTAAGTCTTGGTGTGGTACCTTTTCTCTGCACTTGACTGTACAAGGACAGGTCCACTCAATCTGTGTGGTTCTTTCCTCAAAAGACCGTTTCAGACACCAATGTACATGGTCTAACCAAGATCATGTCTGGAATTTAAAAGAGACTGTGAGCTCTGAGTTTATTTTGGCCTTTCTTCTCAGAGTAGTTAGGAAACGTCGATCTAATCTAGTTTTTAAATTATGATTGACGTGTAAAACTCTAAGAAAATTATTTTAACTATTTCTTTCTCTCTATCTCTTTTATTTACACGAGACCTACTCTTTTCTGAAGTCTAGGTGTATAGGAACGTCTCATTATCTGCTTTTAGATTGATTTGTATTTTTTTAATCTATTTCCTGCCAATATACAAGATAACTGGAATTGTAGGAATAAAAAACGTATTAGATCATAATGTTTTATCACGTCTGCTACAGAATTGTATACGTCAACGTTATGACGTCATGATACTGAGAGCGATGCAAATGCTCGCACTGCCGTTTTATTATGATTTGAGTTTTGTTACATTGCAGTTATTATTATTATCGCTCGACGTCATGATACTGAGAGCGATGCAAATGTTCGCACTGCCGTTTTATTATGATTTGAGTTTTGTTACATTGCAGTTATTATTATTATTCCTTTATTTATTTTGTTACAAACTTATTACATTTTTAAATATTCTTTACAAAAAACAATAAAAAAACATTTGAAAATATAAAAAATTGTAGCCCACCGGTATCGGGAACAGGGTCCAAGCTACCGGCGGTCAGGGCTCCAGAGAAAGGAACCTCCTAACAATACGAGCCGTGTCCAGGAGTACCGCTCTCTGTATCAAGCCCTTGAGCCAGCTGCCTAACGAGAGCCTCCTCAGGTGTTGGTCGAGGCTCTTGGCTATTAAACCATTGGCTGTCACGACTATCGGCACAATGATCGCTGAGTCCATTTTTTATTATTATTATTATTAGCCTGTGATGTCCCACTGCAGGTCAAAGGCCTCCCTACTCTCTTTCCACTTCTCTTTGTTCAAAGCTGCTAAGGACCAGTTCATGTTGAAGGAGTCCAGCTCATCCCACCATCTCCGTCTGGGCCTGCCAGGATGTTGTTTGCCATTAAGAGGGACCCATTGGGTCGTAAGTTTGGCCCATTGTTCGTCTGACATGCGGCAGATGTGTCCAGCCCAGTTCCATTTTAGCGTGGCAGCTTTCCAAGTGACATCAGTTATCTTTGTGATGGAACGGATGGTCGTATTCCTTACCCAGTCTGTTAGTTTGATACCCTGCAGAATACTCCGTTCCATAGCCCTCTGGCAAACCTCGAGCGTGGACCTCTGCTGATTTGTCAAAGACCATGTTTGACCATATGTGAGGATGGGAAGTATGCACACGTCAATGAGTCTTCTCTTAAGGGACATGGGAAGATCACCCTTCATTAGGTCTTTCATGGCCCAATAGCTCCTCCAGGCATTTTCGGGCGTTTTGCAACTTCTTTGTTTTGTCTTGCCTGGAAAGGGACTATTTGACCAAGATAGAGATGCTCATCAATATATTCAACCTCCCCACTGGCCACAGTGATCTTGCGATGCGCACTGTTCGTCATCAACTTGGTCTTTGACATATTCATCTGAAGTCCGATCTCTCGGCTTGCCGTGCCAAGAGATCGCCATCGTAAGGTAACTTGGATGTAATGGTTTAAAACTGACAACACTAATACGTACAATCTAAAGACTCAATCACTCGGATCAGATCTTCAATAAGAGCGTCCTGCCTGTACTTACGGAGTCAAAACGTGGACACTCATGGTACGGCTGGACCACAAACACAAAGTTGCTCAGCAAGCTAAGGAACGGGTTATACTTACAGTACCCAGCGATAAATATTTCACATCGACCTTTGGAAAGCGACAATCGGCTAATTTCGGCTTCGTAGAGCGTTATCTCTGTTGCACGAAATACAAACAGTCCGGTATCTATTAGGAGCTATTAAAACAATTATGATTTGCTTGTTTTGATAATTATTTTTATTCTTTGTATAAAATACAAAAAAAGGTAAAGGTCGATGTGCAATAATTATCGCCGGGTACTGTAATATCTCTTTGAGGGATCGAATCCGTAACGTGGTGATCTGGCACAGAAACAAAGTTGTCGACATAGCTCCCAGAATAAGTAAGCTGAAGTGGCAGACTAATTAGCAGTGCACATCTACCCGAACGGTCATCAGAATGGAACGGTCATCAGTCATCGGGCAGACGTGTGTTCTAGAGAGGAGACCACGAATTGGCAAACGTAAGGCCTCGTGCTAGATGGTGCAACAATCTTCGCAGGCTGGCTGGTAGCAGCTGAATTAGAGTTGCCGAAAATCGAGTTGAATGGCGTGTAGACTGCTGTTAGTAGGCTGAACTCAAACTCAAAGCATTTATTTCAATTAAACCATTTACAGGCACTTTTGAATTGTCAAAAAGTCGGTCAGTCAGAAAATATGAAGCTAGCCCATTCCAAAGCGTAGGTATCTATGGAGAAGAACGGGCAAGAAACTCCATGGACACTGCACTCGCTGATGACGATAATGATGAATCATTTTAATACGTCCATTTATTTTATTAATGACTAGCTGCGCCTCGCGGTTTTACCCGCATAAGTGTCGATCCCGTGGTAATAACGCGATAAATAGTAAGCCTAAATGTTAATCCAGGGTGTCAGTTACCTCCGTACAAAATTTTATCAAAATTGGTCCAGCCGTTAGAGCGTGAAGAAGTAACAAACATATCACACACACACACACACACATACTCACAAACTTTCGCCTTTATAATATTAATGTAAAATAGTGTGACTAGCTACGCCTCCCGGTTTCACCTGCCTAAGTGTCGATTCCGTGGTAATATCGGGATAAAAAGTACCATTATACGTTTTAGCATAAAATCGTAACAAACATACAAAAAAAAAAAAACAACAGTTTCTCTTTCTAAATATAACATTAGTGTAGGTAACGTTAAAATTAAAGTTAATATTTTTAGATATTTGGGACGAAAATCAAATACTGAATCCTTCAAATTATGTCCCTTGTACACTGTATTATCTCTCTTCTACTATAGCATTGTTAGCGTGTACAATCCAATATCATCCTTACCAGTTCCCTTTGACACATTCAAATTGATTATATCAATTTATACGGCACTTGATTCTCGTAAGGGTTCACATAATATAAGCAAGTACCTACCTATTACTGTTGAGTTACAAACTCAATCAAGTGAGTAAGATTACTGAAGGGTATTGAAATTATTTTTTACCGTCGCGTCGTCACATAAGATTGTCGAGGATATGATTTTTGAAGTGAAAACTTCTTTAGCGGCGTTGTACACTTTTTTTGTAATGGGTAAAAAATGTTAAACTCGCGTCAGGACACGTGACCTGATCGAAAATTCGTAAGACGGATGGCCGTAGCCGGTACCGCGCGTGTTCTGTTTATAAGACGATTTACAAAATACACACGTAATTGTGCAAGTTTTCACTTCTGTCGGCACTCCCGGAGTGCCCTTGTTTTTTTTTAAGCTTTTTTGACTTGAGCTCATATCGTTAAAATAGGCTCAGTACGTGAGGTCAAAGATGTACTGTATCAACACATTGTTTTCAGTTTCATTACAGTAAGAACCCGTGGCTAAATAATAACAACCGCACAGGTCGATCGATCAGGTTAAGCTACGCTTGCCGCGGTTGGTCTGTGGATGGGTGAACATCTTTACATACCGAGACCCCTCCGTGCCTTGAAAAGCACGTCAAGCCGTTGATTTCGGCTGTCATTCGTGGATCTTTGACAGTCGTTACGGGTAGTCACCAATGGTCTCAAAACGGTGAAGGAAAACATCGTGAGGAGATGAGATATTCTAGAACCAAATTATCGAAGACATGTTACATCTACCAACCCGCACTGGGCCCGCGTGGTTGATTACAGCCCCTTTAGTCTCTCACAAGATAATAGATCTCGAATGAATCCAAATTGCACCCAAATTCCGTCATCCCTAACTTTGATCTACGTCAAAATTGCCTTCCAATTCACCAAGCAAAATAACAATGTTTTAGTTATCTATTAAATTAAAGTATTCATTATCAAAATTAAAGTATTCTCCGTGTATAAACGGCCGCTGATTTCCCCAGAGCTTCAACCCTTTAAACACAAAGGCGACAATGAAGTTTTATCTCGACTTTGCGAATGCAGACTGGTTGGTATTAAATAATATTTTATCTATATTTCTGTGCTGTTTAACAAAAGTTAATGTTTTTATGCTGGTAGATAGAGAATAGGTCTGGCGTGGTACGAACATGGCACAGTATCATAGGAAAGTATCTATATCCTATTTATCATGACACGGACGCCGGCATTAATTGGTTACCTATCCTTTTTCTTGGATTTTCGTAGGTGTTAGTAGGTACAGTACCCGGCGATAAATATTGCACATCGACCTTTTTACACAAAACCATTTTATACAAAGAATAAAAATAATTATCAAAAGAAGCATATCATAATTGTTTTAACAGCTCCTAATAGATATCGGACTGTTTGTATTTCATGCGACAGAGATAACGCTCTACGAAGCCGAAATTAGCCGATTTTCTCTTTCCAAAGGTCGATGTGCAATATTTATCGCCGGGTACTGTACTTACATTTTGGAGTCGCTTTTGTGATGATTTCAAACCGTAGTGTTTCCAGTAGCAGCCCGGATTCTGGATCTGCACGGTGACTGGCAATAGACTCGCCTCTATTAGCTCGTACTCACGTGCAATTTTTTCATCGCGCAATGGTTTATCAACTCTTGGTGCTAAGCTGAGCATTGAGAATTCAACGGACAGCATCCTAGCGTGTTTAAAATCCAGTGCGTAATAAAGTATCGCTGCGGCAAAAAATCCGCCTGTTTCGAAGGCTTAGTGCTTGGCCAGAGTGGCAGCGCGGGTGGGGAGCGGCACGGGTGTGGGAACGCGCGCCACCTGCTGTCCGCAGTGGCGCGCGACTTTGTTCTGAGTGTGGTCGTGTCTAGTGTTTGTCAAAATATAATATGGATGAAGAAGACTTAATTTTAGTAGAAAAAACTCGAACTATTTTGAGAACCCACGCTGGCCGTTCGCGCACTCATTGCGGCCACTTGTATGAATGAGCTATGGCGTGAGTTGCCCACGCGCTCCTCGCGCCAAGCAGCCCACACCGCTCACCGCGCCCGCGTGCCCACTATTGAAACCAGTGGCGAAGGTTCCATACAACTCATTTCCTACCGGCTTCCCTTTGAAAAATGGCACAGTCAGTATTCTATAGACAAATAATATAATCATATTAAAGATATCTATTCCGGCTTACCTCTTACAAAAATTGACCCTCATGTTTGAGTACGCCGCGCCGTGCCCGCCCCGCGACCGCGATTGCAGTCTGACCAAGCACTTACAGTGGACTTATAACGTACCTACTGTCACGTTCCAATCCTTGGTATAGCGTATCTGATCACACCAGCCACAGCCTGCTACAATATTTTTAACTCACGAAGCGACCGCCTTACTTGTGGTAAATAAGTGTATAAACACGCTGTGAATGTGTGCGTGAAGGCGATTAGCGTCAGCACATAACACACACTTCCGACTCCGCCATTGGCTTCTTGGGGGCTTCTGCGCTTACTTATACATTCACTGCGTGTTTGTACACTTGCTAAACACAAGTAAAGCGCGCATCGCTTCGTGAGATAAAAATACTATACTAAAGGTGACTTAGTCAACTCACCAACGAGTACCAACCATAAAGTTGCCTTTTCAAAGACAAAGTCGTATTGGGGTCGCGTTCTAATGTTTCTTTAATACATTCTAACAAGAATTTGTAATAATAATAATTCTGTGTTGGCGCCGCTGCTGCGGCTGCCGAGACCCTCAAGCGACGCAAACACTGTAACCTTATGGGTAAATACAGCTTTGACCCGTTTGGGGTCGAAACGCTCGGGTCATGGGGCCCGAGTCCGCGTCTCCTTTTTAAGGAAATTTCTCGCCAGTTGGTCGACACTTCACGTGACCTGAGGGTTGGGTTGTTCTTTAGCCAAAGAATTGGCATTGCCATTCAACGTGGCAATGCTACCAATCTTCTTGGCATGTTTCCGGATGACAGCGATGCGGACAAATACTTCGACGCCTAATTGTCCCTTGTTTTTGTATTTGTTTGTACAGTAAGTTAGTTAGTCATTTAATTTAGTACCTCATCATCTGCCTAGCCTTTTCCCAACTATGTTGGGGTCAACTTCCAGTCTAACCGGGTGCAGCTGAATACCAGTATTTTACATGGAGCGACTGCCTATCTGACCTCCAGAACCCAGATAATGGGTAATACGATACCCCTTGTTAAGACTGGTTGTCAGACTTTCGGGCTTTGGACTACCCGTAACGACTGTCAAAGATCCACGAATGACAGCCGGGACCAACAGCTTAACGTGCTTTCCGAGGTACCGAGGCGTCACGGTATGTAAAGATGGTCACCCATCCACAGATCAACCGCGGCAAGCGTAGCTTAACCTGATCGATCGACCTGTGCGGCTGTTATTATTCAGCCACGGGCTTCTCTCATTTAATTTAGTACCTATCTGATGCAAATACATAGTTACTTCTAACAAGAACAGTTATTTTTACAAAATAAAGAACTCGAGATCACCATTATTTGTATTAACAAAATTACCTTCAAGGTACAAGGACTGTATGACATTGTGGAGCTTACCCGTATTCTCAGAATACCCGGTATTCTCAGAATACCTACGTATATAATAAGGGAGAAGCTATGCTATCGTTGACTTGGTCTACGTAATTTTCCATTACGCTAATATGCCTCGCTCGCGTAAGCACAGAGGTCGTTTTCTCTAGCTCGTTGAGATGTTGTAAAGGCTGCTGCGATTAATGGTTATCCTCCTTTCTAAGAAACTCGTTGCTTACCATTTTCTAAGTGCTTACTGATGAGATCTTGCTTAAATATTTTGGGCATCGAGTGTTGATACTGAGTTATGTAATTCTTACGAAAGCTGATTTAAGATTTTTATATGGAGCCTGGCTTACCTAATGTCGCACCATTTTGTTTTTTTTTTTTCAAAATGGTTGCCGCGCATGACACCTACATATTTTGGAAACGTGTCACTTTACGGGGTATGGTCTTATTGTTTTTCTGTTTGCATTGATGTCAGCTATCGATTTATATAGGAATCATGCGTGAGCGCCATTTTGAAAAAAAAATGGCACGACATTATGTTGCCACGGACCTTCAAAGCCCTTTCTTCGTTTCCTTTTAATAATTTGTTATTAACTAAGAAATTCACTGTCATCAGAAAACAGCATCACACATGTATTTATAATATAAAGGTTCTTCTAAACGGGCAATATTTTACCAGGCTATGCAATAAGGCAGGCACTAAACTATATTATCATTTTGAAACATTAACAAATAACTAAAAATATTATCAACTTGCTACTATTAACAATGTGTAATTGCTATTGACTTGCTATCAAGAAACGATATGTAATGGTACCCTAACTTTTTCTTGTTTACCCACAGCTTTGTAAGAAAAATATCTGTGCATCTACTACTTACTAGTTTATTTTACGAGTACCTGCCGTTCTTCATAAGTTTGTGTATCGAGTAATACGTATGATTATCTTGTATTTCTCATGATAAGTGAATTGTATTCTTTTTGAGAAATAAATGTCTTAAACCGTAATATTGCAATAAAATTCCGGCCATGTAGCCACACATATTTGGTATGGCTGGGTATGGCCAATGCATTTTTGATAGGTTGCCGGTCGATCAATGAGCGATTGAATACTGCAATATTTCCCGGCTAGTTCTATTGTTTCAGCGACTCTCTATTGTTGTGACATAGAGCATCTTTTTCTACCGCGAAATTAATTTTAGCGTGCGTGCCGCCGAAACTAGTTGCTATATTCTGTGCTAGTTGCCACGTTTTTGTTTTGTAAGTACAAGCATATTATTAATAAAAGTAAATATTAATACTTGCACTAATAATGACTAATGACATAAATACGTGTTTTAAAACAATATAAGCCGCTGCAACAAGATTGAATTCATCAGCCATTGTTGCCTGATTGTGTAGCCCATTTACGAGTGTTAATCATGGGCCATACTGTTGCAGATATATTGCAACACGTGCCCCAGCTATAGATTGCACAGCCATAAGCGGTAGTAAAATGTTTTTGTGATGACAGAGTAATAGTTGCCTATAGTACAGAACAGATAGCCGATGGGGCCGAAAGGTTCTGGAGTGGCGACCGCGTACCAGAAGACGTAGCGTTGGAAGGCCTCCCACAAGGTAATCCGACGACCTTGTGAAGGCCGCAGGAACCCGTTGGATGCGAGAAGCACAGAACCGGTCAAAGTGGAGGTGCTGATGATGATGAAGATGATAGCACAGCTACACATTGCTGTAAAAATATAGCCCGTTTAGAAACACCTATTACTCGTATATTATATGCTCCCGACCGATTTCGATCACGGTGGCCAATCTCAACGGAGATTAGCCGGGTACGCAGGAAATATTATAGTGCGCAAGTGTGTGCGTAAACGCATGTGCACTCTCTGTTCCTTAACTCTCATAGTCCGATGGGTCGGCAGTCCGACACGACCGGGGAGAGATCAGGCGCAGGACCGACGGCTTTACGTGCTATCCGAGGCACGGGGGTATCACACCGCCAATTTCGAAACTCCGGGGTGTTACTGAGACATTCCTAATGGAAAAACCCAATAACACTTTGTCCGGGAATCGAACCCAGTACCTCACGCTCAGCAGTTGCGTTTCCGACTACGAGACCAGCGGCGGGGCGGTTGAAGCCCGGGCGATGATCAAGTCTTATTCAAAGCGTACGGATTAGCAAGATATTCTTTGTCAGCCGTTAACTGAAGTGACATTGTACATAAGAGCTTTATTCTCGTGTTCTGTGGTTAGTTATGAGGATTGTGCTCAGCAGTGGACTTTCAACTATCCGGCTTAGAGAATAGAATACTATTTATTATGTACGGTAGCGGTAATTAATGCATTAGCACCTTGAGGATTGTATTGCTGTGAACACGCAGTACAGGCCATATGTACCTACATATGTGTGTATAAGTGATGTATTAACACAGAACGCACATCTCAGAATTCATACATTGGCGTCGAGTGAATATACTTATGACCGTGAACGTACACCAAACAAATGATAGATATGAATGTAGAAATTTAACATAAGGTGACACAATGGGCGGCCTTATCGCTAATAGCGATCTTTTAGATTGTGTCTTAAGTGACCTCTGATTTTGTTTCAGCCTTTCTTCTGAGATGGGAAACTCCGACCTCATCTAGCCTATTTTTTAGGGTTCCGTACCCAAAGGATAAAAACGGGACCCTATTACTAAGACTCCACTGTCCGTCTGTCTGTCTGTCTGTCACCAGGCTGTATCTCATGAAACGTGATAGCTAGACAGTTGATATTTTCACAGATGATGTATTTTTGTTGCCGCTATAACAGCAAATAATAAAAATAAAATAAAAGGTTACAATTTAAAGGGATAAAAAAGAAAGGTTTTTTCGGTGTTTTATGTCTCGTTTCGTATGCGACTCCGACTCGCACTTGATATCCTATTTACAGAACAAACAATATTTAATTTCATTCTAAAGACAACTTTGGATGGATTTAGAGGGAGAAGGAGAGACAATAATATTTATTTTGATCTTCCTTCTAACTTTTTCCAAATTAAACACATTTTAATAAGTCCTTAGCTGACCTCAGATTCTAGTGATTGTAAATTCCTCATTCAAGAACTCTCGATTCCTAATAACTGTTTGTATTCCACCTGAATACCTTCACCTTATTGCCACGTATTGAATAGTATTAAGTTTTTCATTAAAACAAATTGCATTTTCATTCCCGTTACCTCAGCTTCAGAAGCCAATACCAAAAGCCATACAATAAGATTAAATTGTGTTCAATAAAGTTTATATGCAGATATTGTAATTGAAATTCCATTTTACAGTACCGACTTTCAATCCTTAGGGGTTTGTGGTTGACACAAATAAAAGTATTAACCGTCCAATGGATTTTATATTAAATGGATACTTATTAAGCAGATCTTAGAAACGGAGAGGGATATACCAGATGAAATTGCTGGAGATATTAAATTTGTTTTGAAAAAAGGTGGAACACAATAAATTGAAAGTAAAGTTTGCTATTAGAATACTTGAAAATAAAAAAATACCTACGGTTTAAAATACGCTGAGGTCGGTGTGACTAACAAGGGTACTTTTTGCTACCGCAGGCGGAAAAATAAGGAAAAGAGGTCGGTTAATAAGTAAATTTTTTTTAAGAGGCACCAAATTAGCTAAATCATTTCAAATAAATTCAGACACTTCGGTATACGTACCTACTTAATATATTTAAGTTCAATAGCAGAGCCATTACCAAACATAGCCTAAAATGTATTTGATCGTAACATATGTAGATGCTTATGTATCTGCATCCTAGCCCACACCTATCTATCTATATACATATATACATATATATAAAATTCAAAGTCCTGACTGACTGATATATCAACGCACAGCCTAAGCCGCTGGTGCAAGAGACATAAAATTTGGAGGGTGTGTTCTTTGTAAAGAGTAGGTATCCACTATGAAAGGGTTTTTCGAAATTCCACCCCTAAGAGGGTGAAATTTCACGAGGCGAGTCGCGGGCAGAAGCTAGTTACAAATATATAATCATTATGGTTTAATTGTAAATCCAAAGAGATGAATAAAACGATAAATTACAAAACAACCAACCATCGTTTATTCTCCACAAATGTAACAGTAAACATGTATACTAAGTACTAAAACATTGATTCATTTAGTTTAATAGATAACACTACCAAGCGATTAGAACGAAAACATTCGCTAAATTTATTAGATCTTACAATATTTTAAACCTTATTTACAAAATCTCAACGCTACTTACAAATTAATAAGAGTTAAAGTTTGTACAATTTCATTTACCTATACCAGAATTAATTCTAAAGATTCTCGATTTGTGTTTCCTGATAAACTCATAATTTCAAACATCGACATTTTTGAAAATTATATACTTTACACAATACAAACTGAACCTAATAATTCTGTTGCTTACATTTTTATTCTAAAAGAACAAGGTTGCATAACTAATATATATACACGTGTCCCTATTCCAGTATGAATATGAAGATAATGACCACAAAAACAATTACGCTCATGTAGCTACTATAATTAAAGCTATCAAAGTTAATACCGTTGCCAGCTAACACGTGGAACATATAAAGATAATTGAAATATAAGCAACGGAATCAACGATACCAAAGCTAAAGATTGTGATGTTTGAAACTGGGCTCAACAGTCTAACCAGAAAACACCAATCAGAGATAACTTACGTACTAATACATCAGACAGTTTAACTGTCACTGAGATATAAAATAATTATAGGCCATTCGGATACTCGCTTAATATTACTATCTTAATTTATGGGTACACACTTTCTCTTATTTACACTAAATTAGACTCTAATACAATAGCGTTAAGTAACACAGATCACATTAAGCAAAGCAAGTTGATTATCTATACAATTTAATTTGTTAAAAATGTAAAAAAACACAAACATCACTCTCAAAATTTATATTACACTATCCGAATTCTTCGTTTCATTATCGTTGTAATGAATTTGTGGTCTGTAACAAAGAAGAAAAAACATGTTAATATTAAATTACCATAATGCGCTGATATTTAGGGTTCCGTATCCAATGGGTGCCAACGGGACCCTATTACTAAGGCTCCGCTCTCTGCACGTCCACTTGTCTGTCCCAGGGCAGTATCTTTTGAACCGTAATAGATAGTTGGGTGAAATTTTCACAGAGTATGTGCTAATATGCTCGAAATTAAAAACTTAAGGTCAACAAAAGGAAGTCCCCATACAAGAAAAGTGGTTTGTTTCGTGTTAAAAAAAAATTGTGTTCTGTGTGTGTGAGAGTAGCTGTGGTGGCCCAGTGGTAAGGGCAGCGACTTATGAGTTATAGGTCGTAAGTTCGAACCCAGACAAGCGTTTTACTTTGTATAATTTATTTCATCACCACTGCTCTCAAAATAATAATAATATAGTAAGAATAGAAGTGTGTAGTATATAGGTATTATATAATATACTTATTGAAATTATATTTAAATTTTAAAATTAATGTAATGCAAATGCACTTAAATTGGAATTTTTTGCAAGAACTGCCTTTAATTGTTAATTGTAATTGGTTTTTGCATACCGTTAAAACGGTGAGACATGTAGCACTATGCAATGTTATGAACACCTTTGTAAACACCATGTTTCTGGCAAAAAAATGTTCTATTCTATTCAAAAAAAATGGTGAAGAAACCACTGTGAGGAAACCGGCATGTCCTAGAATCAAAATTTCGAAGACATGTGACATCTACCAATCCACACTGGACCCGCGTGGTAGATTACAGCCCACTCCTTCTCACAGAGAGGAGGCTTGTGTCCCCGCAGTTCAACATTATAGACTGACTAGCGCGAGGTATGTTGATAAAAACTATCCTATGTCCTTCCCCGGGATGCAATCAATCTCTCCGCCAAATTTTATCGAAATCCATTCAGTGGTTTAGGCGTGAAAAGGTAACATACAGACAGACAGACAGACAGACAGAGTTACTTTCGAATTTATAATGTATGGATTATGCTATGTAGTGTTAAATATTGGACGGGGATACGGAACCCATCAAGTGCAAGTCCTTCGCGCATCGAACTTGGCCACTTTTCTGCTTACTTATATTCTAGCCTTCGAATATTTACGTCAGTTCCGTGTGGCTATTAAAAACTTATGCGAGCTTATGGAAAATAATAAATAAGGTCAAGTTAATGTGGCTCGTTGCAAAATGGATACCATGATGCTTGATAAATCTGAAAGGCCAAGCAATAAAGATTAAAGGGTGAAGGGTTATACGGTTACAGTTTGAGTCCATGGCTTAATGTGTCAACAACAGGGTGAATGTTGTTGACACATTAAGCCATGGACTCAAACTGTAACCGTATTAAGTGTTTTTAACAATGTTTTTTAAAACTGTTTAAAAAAACACTTCTAAATGTAACATATACGATCATGTTAGACACACAATTAAAGTGTTAAGTACATTTTATTTGTGTTAATCCAGTGTTAACCAGTCGATATTGCGGGTATTTTGGCAACGCCGCCGCTTACCGGTTACACTGTTTAACACTGTTAACACTTTTACATCGGTTACAGATATATTACTGCCGGTCGATTCTGTAAAAATCTCACCGTGAAAACTTAGGTGAAGTGAGTTTGTTTTTGCTAGGAATTGACACTATTGACAGCTCACTCCACGCTCACTTCACCTAAGTTTTCACGGTGAGATGGTTACAGAATCGCACTGCTGTTACACTTTTAAAAGTGTTTTGGGTTAACACATTGAAAAACACATTTATAATTCTGTAGCCTTTACGAAGGTGTTTTTAAGTCTCTGCATTAAGCCTACATCATCCTCCAAAGTGCCGTTCCATGGATTCTTGAAGACATTAATTATAGTGGACTGACTTAACTGCCTCGATGGTCTGTAGTCCGCGCGGAACTAGTTGTCGCGCCTTAGGTGGGGATGGGGGTGACGGCGGTGGTGTTGCCTTGTGTTCGTAACGCACGTACTGAGTAATGACAAAGCGCCCCCGCCCCTCCGTCCCACCACTCACATACCTAAGGCACGGCCAACTAGTTCCGCGCGGACTATAGTTGACTGACTTAATTGCCTCGATGGTTTAGTTGACTGACTTAACTGCCTCGATGATCTATAGGTCGGAAGCGCTTCTGCTGAGCATGAGGTTTTGGGTTCTATTCCCGGGTTGGGCAGTGTTGTTGGACTTTTCCATCTATAATTTCTCAGTCCAGAGTCTGGATTAGTGGGTTGTTGGCATTAGGCTTGCTCCCTATTATTTGGGACTTATTGGCGACATGTGGGTGTACTATAAGTACACATCTGCTTAAGTCTTCAGGAAAACAGACAAGAAAAAAAATTGAAAAAAGGTACAAAGGTGATGCTTATTTCTAAAGAGATAATGTCAATAAGAAGCTTGAAAACATTATAAAAACTAATCAAAATAAGAATCAGAACAGTAATGGGAATATATATGAGGAAATAATACCACACATGGAATGGATTAAAGTTGATGAAATAGTTGAAATCAATTTCAATTTTGTGCTAACTGAATCCCGTCAAACAAATGTCATAATTTGCCCCGGCTCGGTTCATATGCAAATACGTGGCGCGCTTCTCATAAATTATTATCATAGATGGTTAATTTAATTAAAGCCTCCTCTTGTCTTCGTTCTACCGCAAGAGATAGAAATTTAATTAAAGGCGTAAACTGCTGTTTAAATTTCTGATTTTCGACAGTAAATACATTTCTGAGAAGGAAGGAATTACATCTATTCTCTAAACTATGAAAAAAGTCAATTTCGCTGTTAATGTTCTTGTGGAAGTTGTAAACGAATTTGATACACAAAGACTCCCAAAACTGCGAAAAAATGTTCGGCAAAGAATCAGTTGCGAACAATTTTATAATAATAGGTATATAAAATTCCCGTGTAGCGTACTTGTGTGTCAAACAAAGCTTGGATGAAACTTTGAACAGACCGAGCGGATGAAATCCACCGTAAAAATATTGAACTGGAAGACAGGTTTTAAGTGGAAGAGATGAAAAGAAGTGAACATGTTGTAATAGTTTAAGAAACAAATGCAAGAATAAGTCAAAATGGGTTTTGAGATAAATAATAAAAACACTGCACAATATACCAAACCTCTGGTGACTAAAACGTCAAAATATACTCGTATACATGAAATAATAGGTACGCACGACGACATCTCAAGCTATACATTTCCAGTATAAGCTGACCTTTTCATTGCATGGAAAGGTTATACAATGCGAGGTCAGCTAAAACTGGAAATGTACCTATAGTTTAATATGCTGTCGTGTGTACTTGAAATGAAACTCGCTAAATTCCAACAATTTGCTTTGACAGGCATTTCATGTAAGTCTACTACTTACCAGTATAGACGTCAATTTCTGTTTAGTAATTATAATTTCAGCTATTATTCCAAATAATAGTTGACTATTAATATCAAGAACACGATAATTTATACGAGTACAGGATGGTAATATGCAAGTCAAATTCTCGATTAATTCTGATTTTAATTGGTATCATGTTATGCTTTGTGTTACTTATACCTAGTTGACAAATTGAATTTGAATAGCTAATAAATTCTCTAATTTTGGTGACAACTTGATGTCTGTGGTTTGGTTTAATAATGGAGTGAATTTTAGCACTTATTTGAATTTAATTAGATAATGATAAGCGTGGTTACATAGCATACATACATAATCAGCCTGTAACGTGTTTTCAGACCGGTGGGACTCTCCCCTCTTAGGAAGGTGGGTAAGAGTCTGGATAAACTTGTAGAAATAAACTGGTGTGCCATTGAACGAAAAGTTCAATGGTTCTTTAGTTATTTATTATTGTTAATTTAAATTAATACTAACATCGGGCTAAGTTATAACTACTACTAAATAATTATAACTACTAATAAATCCATATATGGATTTTTTATCTGCAATAAAATATTTGAATTTCAATAATGTTTCCAGTGCTGGGACACAGGTCTTCTCTCTGTGAGCGGGGTTCTCCGTAATCCACCACACGGGCCCAGTACGGGTTGGTAGATGTCACATGTCTTCGAATTTTTAGTTCTAGGATGTGCCGGTTTCCTCATGATGTTTTCCTTCACTGTGGAGCAGTGGTGGCTCGGTTGTAGCGGCCCCGACTTACGCAGTCGTGGGTTCGAGTCCAAGCAGGCGCTTTACTTCGTGTAATTTATTTCATCACCACTGTTCTTAAATTGGTGAAGGAAAACTTAATGAGTGAGGTTAATCATGTAATTTTGTGTTTTAGTTGTTTAGTTCCAGTCTAGTTTAGGGATATAGATAATGAAAATTTCGGATGTAGTTTAAACCAATTAGATCCTTTTGATAACAAACTTGAAACTATTGATATTAGCGAAACTGCTCACATAGGACCCATGTTAATATTGTTGATGGACAAATTTCCTACGACCGCAGCGTTGACAAATATTTCCAATTTCCTGTATAATTATACTGAGGGGAATCGGTTTTAGACGATCGATAAATACTTTCGAAACCCCTATACGTCTACGCAAAAACAAGCTCATAGAACCAAAAGTGCAATTCAGTTGTTTTCCAACAAATTCACTTGGTATAAAGGTGATGCACCAAAAAACACACAAAAAATCCACCCAGATCCCTAAACTTCCTGTAATTGGCTTTCAGCTCCTCATTTTGATATCCAAAACTTTGTTCTAAATTGAGATCTAATTGTAATTGGTTTTATCGAAAGTTTCTAAGACCCCCTAGACGAAACTATAGAACGAACTTTCCCAATTACGCTAATAAAAGGGGAAGAGGTGAAAATTGAAGTTAGAAAGTTGCATTACGTGAAGATTTGAAAGATCAAACTTATGTTCAACTTGTTGAATATTGTCACGGAACTGTCTTGTTGTATGCGAAGTGTATTCTATTTATGAGGTGTATAACTGGAAGAAAAGATATGAAGCTCTTTTTGTGAGGTGTCTGAATTTGTGTTTGAGATTCAATCATAAAAGTGATTTGTAACAAAAATAACAAGCTTCTGAATAAGTTATGATATTGGATGAATATTAATATGTTCAAGCTTGCTCCTGTCCAAAATAAGTTCACAGAGTTATTTTATATGATGTTAATTTTATAACTTACATTTACATAGGAGATTTCGTCTCCCTCGGTTCACTAAGCTGTGATTCTTCATCTATCAACTGCAAGTTTACGTTTTCGCTTTTTGTATGAAAAGTTGCTGATATTGTCTTATCTTCTAAAATTATATTCTTTACTTCAACACCGTTATCTTTCTTCCCATTGCCTTCTAATATCCGCTGCTTTATCGACGGCCCTCTATTGAATGAAGAAGCCAACAAAGTTTCTTGAATGGTATCATTACCGTTACATATTTTATCCGTTTTGTGAGTTGGCATGCGACCAGAATGGTAACTGTTTCTCACTCCGCCGGTTGACTCAAAAAAAGGAAGCACTTGCTTGAACTCCTTTCTAAAGTTTTCGTTCAACCATGCGTATAGGAAAGGATTGTAGCATGTTGACGCCATCGCCATGGAATGAGCGAGAAAGAATGACACGAAGTAATAGTTCCACTCCGTCATCTGAGCGTAGAAGTCATTGAAAATATTGATCAAGTTTATAGGCAGCCAAGATATTCCAAATATAGCCACCATGGATATGAGCATTCTATTTGTACGTCTTTTCCTATCTCTGTCCGCCTCTTCTCTCCTGGTATTCTTAGCACCCGGTTTCGACCTCGCTCGGTCATTCAATCTTATACTAACGCATGTGTAACATATAGCTATTATTAAAAATGGTATTAGAAATTGTAATACAGTTGTGAAAACTCCGAATATTTTTCTAGATTTATCGGAAGGCCAACTTTCTTCGCAATAGTACGTCCTATTGTTCGTCGTTTGTATTCCCATGAAGAGGCCGTATGGGCAAGTTACGACCAGGGAAAACACCCATATGAATATTATAATAAGTATACAGGTGTTCAATTTCATCCGAGGATGAAAGGGGTATATTATGACGAAAAATCGGTCTATAGCTATTGATGTTAGGGTGAGCGTAGATATGTAAACACTTGTGCCTTGAGCGTATGGCATTAGATGACAGAGCAATCTTCCGAAAACCCATCTTCCTAGGAACGTATACATAGGCGTCAAAGGCACAGCGAATATACATAGCAGTATGTCGGAGAGGGCTAAATTAGTAATGAAAAGATTTGTGACGGTTTGCATCGCTCTATTTCGGAAGACGACATAGCAGACCAGGACATTGCCGAAAACGCCGAGAACGAAGATAACTGTGTATAAAATACAAAAGGCAACTTGCACTATTTTAACATCGATTATGTCTGTTGTTTTGTTGGATTTCGGTTCGTCTATCACTTCCACTGATTCTCCAGTGAGTGTCTTGGTGAGGATTAGGACTCCTCCGCCTATGTAGGTGGTACCATTAAGAGACATCGCAGCGGGGACATATCGACTAGCTAAAGTTGCCAAGTCATCATGGCTGCTAGTGTTGTAAACAGACAGCATGTTAACTCCAAATTATCTTCCTTTGACAAACTTCTGTTGCCCGCCAGTCCATCTGTGAACAAAGAAAAACATTTAAGTAAATTATGCATATTTAAATCGGAATTTGCTTCAACGGGATTTAAAATATCAAATGGGTTGAACATATTCCCAAGAAAATCAGTACAAAACCGACGCTCAATTTAACCTTGCAGCATGTGTATTTTCTCATCTGAACCTTCTGACACCTCCGTAGAGACTAATATTGGTTAACTGATTAATAAAGTTTTCAAGATAATGGCGATGTACTCGGATGGTTGCTATGGCAACAGAAATGATCGCTAATAAACCCAAAACATTATTGCGGATGGGCTATATACGACGTCATAACATTCTGGTACCATGTGCCGGAGCTACAAAAATACCGTCAGAATTCAATTCACTTTGTAAGTTTAGGTCAAAAACGTACCCGTCGTCAATCTTGAGTGTCATGAAGATTATTATGGATGACTGTAACTATCTAGTTTTTTATTTTCGAGAGAAAAGTCAAGTGTCATCTTAAATTTTTCTAGTGGAATAAGCTGTTATGCTTCGATAATCTCCAATTATGTTGATGGAGCCACTCGAAGACTTTTTACTATTTTCGTTGGTCACGAATGAACTCTTTTGCTTCGATGAATACTAAGAAACCTCTTGAAATTGCTACTAAAATTACACATCAATTACTATTATTGGGATTTTATTGGGATTATCTATGCCATTATCCTCCAAATAGATATGTTCATAGCTAGATAGAGAGTTTTAATTTAATCACCAAACTTAGCACAACCTTGTAAAGGCTCTTTCAAACAGACGCGACATGCGATAAAATCGCGCGCAACACAGGCACCGCAAGTCACGCAACGAGCGGTGCCTTTGTGTCGCGCGCGATTATATCGCGTGTCGCGCCTGTTTGTAGGGGCCTTAATTGCTTCGAATCTATTTATATAACTGTTTATATTTTTAAAGGGATTAAGCACAACAATTCAACAAGGCAGGATTAGGACCCACGCAAAATACTCTTAGTTTAATAACCTTATAAGCTTATGCTGTTGATTAAAACATATATAACCTATATTTAGCGCGGAATTAAACTCTGTTATTCACATATGGTAATAAGCTTAACTAAGGTAGTGTTATTAGGATTAGGAATGGAAGTCAATCTGAAATGGGTTATGAAGTCAAACAGTTTGGTTTGAGGTTGAGAAAATACAGTACGAAGTAGGCATAGAATTTGTAAGACAATCTATTAGATTTCAAGTGCAATTTAGCCGTCCATAGTAAGGGTACACGCAATGTAACAATACAATTTCTAAGGACTAGTCGCTATCGACTATCAAATGATTAAATAACACTTACAGTACCCGGCGATAAATATTGCACATCGACCTTTGGAAAGAGACAATCGGCTAATTTCGGCTTCGTAGAGCGTTATCTCTGTCGCACGAAATACAAACAGTCCGGTATCTATTAGGACCTGTTACAACAATAAATGATTTGCTTCTTTTGATAATTATTTTTATTCTTTGTATGAAATACAAAAAAAAAGTAAAGGTCGATGTGCAATATTTATCGCCGGGTATTGTACACATAGTCACTATGGGCCGGTTGTTTCAAATGATTGGTTAACGCAATATACGTACGTCAAATAATAACGAATACGTAATCGTAATTATTTGACGTAAGTCAAGGTCATAATTTTGTCATTGTAATTAGAAACAACGTTTTTTTTTCGTTTGACGATAGTTGGCGCTATTTTTGACGTACCTATACGATGTGCGTCAAGTGGACGTGAAACAACCCATCCTGTGTGTTTTTTAATTCTCATTTTCATTGGTGATGTTCTTCAAAAAGGTCAGGCAATGCAAGCATGACGGTAAACAAAACAAAAGGAGTTTGTAAGGATTTTAGCAGGTCTCATTCTGTAGTTTTTGCCTACCGGCATGGGAAGGAGGCATAATTTTATGTATGTAAATAACACTTAACACTTGTACCTACACTTTTCTAATCTTGATGAAAATTATTGTAGAAAACGTCGGCAACGGACATTATTTTTTTATTGCTGAATGGGCCCGCTCTTGACGTCGATCACGCCTGATGGAAAGCGATAGATGAGGTCGAGGGGGTGAAACGAGCGTAACCAGAAGATGTCTAAGACACTGGAACTCCCACGCATCGATAAAACACAGCAGGCTGCTTGACGCCGGACTCCGAAGGGAGGGTGGTCGCAAACCAGGCGGGCGTTAATCCTACCACCGTGCACCGCAAAGGATGAATTGGTCAGACAAATAAGGTGTTGAGTGTGACTGTCCAGGATGCGCCGAGCGCTTGGTTCAGTTGAGTAACTGGCGGAACAAACTGTACTACACGAGGAGGCGTCTTCATGCACCCCAAAACACACACATTAATGTCGTCCAATGTCACGAAACACGAAATGGGAACACGTATTGAATTCAAAATTTATGATCAACGGTCAAAGAAGTTTGGACTACTTTTAACATAGGTTTACATCCAAAGTAGTCAGTTTTATGTTGATAGTAACAAGACAGCACTCTAAAGTATTTTAATACTGTAGAGTTACCGAATTTCCTGTTTACCGAGAAACATACTTTCCAATCATTAAGTCGGAAATCTCTGTCCCGTCCATAATTTCCAACGGACTATTTGCTTAACATAGTCATTTTGACAGTTTCACAATGTCCATTGCGCCGTATGATTGGAACCCTGCATTACCGACAACCAATTCAACGCGATTGATGTTGTCGAACAGCTGTCAAAATGACAGCGATTGTTATTTGAAGTGCTTCACAAAATTGAGGTAACGAACTTCAAAATAATACCTTGAGACTTAAAACAAGGTTATTTGTAGTAACATTTCAATTAAGTAAGGAACAATTACAAAATTAATGGAAATATTTCTGAGCCGCATTCCAAAGATTCTTGTTCTAATGGTTTGTTTATTGTTCGTTCAGAATTAAGGCGTTGTAGGGAATTAAATCAAATGCAAAATGTGTCTTCTGTTTTAAGCTTATTTAAGGTGGTTTAAGTGACACAGTAATTTCGTAATTCTAGTTGATTTTAAATTCTGTTCAAATATTTTTTGACTGCTTCGGGTCGTAGCATTATGCTGAGCGATGACCGTTTTGGGTAGTTGGAACGCATATTTTGTCACAACTTGTTCTATTTTAGGTTTGTGTTCTTTTTCTGCATTTACGAATTCCTTTACCAGTCAAAAGCATTGTATCATTCGTTTTAAAATGCTTGATATTAGAATATAGATGAAATAAAGTTAAATATGAAATATTGAACACGTCTATAAAAAAATACATAATGCAGTTTTATTTTTCAATACCTGCATCGCAATGTCGGGTATGCCATTTCGAACTTTTTGTCAAGGTATAAAACTGCGTAGCACCGCTGTAAAAATCCATTGTTTTTACATTTTATTAAAAGCGCCATTTTATTATTTGCTAAAAAATACGCGGTAGTATTTCTTGGTGAGCATTGCAATATTGGCGTAATAGCAAGTTATTTATTAGTTTAGTAATACTCTAATTTTGAGCAGGCTGGTCTGTCTGTACGTGAATCGCTGCTGCGCCATTTCCCATGGAATGGTTCAGCCGCGGTGAAGCGTCGGACAGTACCTACGAGTACCTACTGCCACTGTGTGTATTGTACAGGAATTTGTTTTGTTTAGGATGTATATCAAAGTTATCCTAACTCATTAAGCTCAGCTAATGAGACACAATTGATTTTCTATTGTTTCGTGACCCATCAGTCACACGCGGAGCTTTACCGGTTAATAATTACTAACACAGGATAAGTTTTTTCCTAATAAATGAGTCATAGTTCCTTGAAATAAAATTGAATTGAATACTATACCACATTTGCTCTTTCTTGTACAGACGCCAGCACATCAACCTACCCGAAACTGTCAGATTTCCCCAATCAACTTTGAACCTTATGCTTTAGTGATAAAGTTGTAAATCTACTAAAGAAATTTGACAGAATGTAGTAACTTGATGTGCTGGCGTCTGCACCAAGAATAATAAAACAGTCTTAGCAAAGGGTATCGTATTACCCAGTGATTGGGTTGTGGAGGTCAGATAGGCAGTTGCTCCATGTCATAGAATAGAATAGAATAGAATACTCTTTATTATGTACACCATATAAATTACAGATATAAATAAATAGAAATTGTACAAAAGGTGACACAATGGGCGGTCTTATCGCTTTAAAAAACAACCTTAGGATGGATTTAAAAAGGGGAAGGACAGACAAATACTGTAGGTGATCCGTAGTGTACCATTTACATAATGCAATAAATACATACATAAAGTATATTATACTAATCTAAATAAATATATACTGTGACCTTACAATTTCTGGCTCTATCCAGGAAATTGTAACGTTACAATACACATACATATAAATATATCCATATAATAATAAACATGAAACAGGAGCAAAGAAAACATCATCAACAACAACATCAACATCACCATCAACAACAACAACAGCATCAACATTATTGTCCTGTCCTTATACCTACCTATTTATTTGGGGTCAGCGCAGCATGACTTTTTTTGTCCATACTTTTCTATTATTCGACATTTTGGTAGTCAACCCCATAAGCCATATCATAATTCACACATTCCACCCATCGTTTCTTTGGTCTTCCCCTACTCATTCATATTCATCCTCACCTTTCCTTACGACATTATGTCACTCCAAGTAAAAAAGGTATTCAGCTGCATCTGGTTAGACTAGAAGCTGACCCCAACATAGCCGGGAAAAGCTTAGGCAGATGATGACTTAATTTTTTCTACCTATTACGAGTACCTACGTGGTAAAAATTAACTGCTATCACTACCATAATGAAACTCTACACAACGTTGAATACATTATTATTAAACTAAATTATTAATTTATACATCGAAACTAAACAATGAAACACCCTAAAAAGCACTCAGTTTGAATATTCATAGAGTATTTTTAATTAAAAAAACCTAGTACGTTACTATAATCAAATGAACGTCACGTTACCATCCACATTTAGTAGTTAAGTGAATCCACACTTAAACTAATACGTCGGACATCCACCCTTAACAATCGTCACGTAGGCCGCAATACTGTTAAGGGTGTGACGGTATGTACATAAAAATATATGATAAATTAAAGGAACTTCCTAAGACCTAAAAGATTAACAGTCCCTAAAACCCTAAGCCCTACAGCCTTTACCTGTCATATACCTAGTATGTGATAAATAAATATATAAATAAGTTCAGGATATCTGCACTATGTGACCTTAGGTTGCAGACGGATAGTAGACAGGATTTCCAGGTTCGGGAAGGGTACACTCACTGCCAGTCCCGCAGACTCACGAGACTGATCAGAGATGGCTAAAGGTGTCTTGGCCACAGTGAGGGGTAATGAGACAAGAATATAAAATTCAAATCTGATTTATTTACACTATGTAACAACGTACATACTTCTTTTTCTTAATACATACTATTATACAAAGTCTTTGTGTTTTATGTGTGTCAGATGCAACCAAATTATTATTTTAACTAGGCCGCGCGTGAGCCGGGCCGTATCCAAAGGTAACATTGAACAACGGTAAATACGTCTTTGATATCTCAATCAATAAGAAAAACTCACTTGAATAAATAACTTTGTTGGGTCGTTAATATTGACAGTTTATTTGCGGCACTCAGAAAGCGGACACAAAACATTAGTGTTGTTTACAGTAGAAGTCATTTATGTGGGTCGTCTTGGCAACACCGCTGTTATACCCAACTCTTAAGTTGGTTAGAGGTTGATTGGCTGGAGTCAAGTTAGTTTGATTGGTTGGTTGGCTAGTTGGTTGGGTGGTTGATTGGTTTGATTTATTTCGGTCTGATCTGACTACAAAACTTCCAAATAACAAAGCAATACCGCTAAAAAATATAACTTAGACCACCACAAACAAACAGTATGTACCTAAAATCGTAATCGCGACACGAAAACATCCAGAGTCGTTAAGACTGAATTAATGGCCTCAGAAATTAACGAAGAGTCTCAATCCTTCGCACAATTCAATTGAGTTCGACCCTTTTGAAAGACATGGCCTACATTTTGATTGTGACAAGCTTCATTTGATTGGATTTGGGGTCGCGTCTACAGTTAAAAGCATGACGCTTGACCAGCAATCCATACTATAATATTATAAATGCGGAAGTGTGTCTGTCTGTCTGTTACATCTTCACGCTTAAACTGCTGAACAGATTTAGATGAAATTTGGTATAGAGATAGTTTGAGTCCCGGGAAAGGACATAGGATAGTTTTTATCCCGATTTACCCACGAGCTCGACACTTATACGGGTGAAACCGCGGGGCGCTGCTAGTAAAAGCATATATATTTTAATTTATAATTAATCATTTTTAATTTACAAATTACGAGATTTTATTTTTGATACTACAACACACTATTAATTAATATTTAGGTATATTATAAATTCGAAAGTAACACTGTCTGTCTGTATGTTACATTTTCACGCCTAAACCACTAAACGGATTTTGACATAATTTGGCAAGGAGATAGATGGCATCATGAGGAAAAACATTAGCTACTTTTTGTCTCAAAAATAATCCTATAATGTGCATTTCTAAAGTTAGACATATGAAAATTCAAATGCATGCTTTTGATAACAAATAAGGAATAACGTTTTATAGTGTTTTTGTAAAATGATCCCTCAAGGAGGTAAAATAAGGGATAACTTTAAAATTCACATGTAATAAATAAATAAAAAGTAAATAATAAATAAATTAAAAAAAAAATGTGTAGTTCTTTTATAGAGTTTTAAGGTATTGGAAATTTGGACATAGCCCATAGATTAAGCTAGCATTTTGTTTTTATTTAATTAAAATCTGGTTAAAAGTTATTACAATCTAAATTCATAAAAATGATTCGGCTAACCTGAAGGTAGGTACATTGTGTAGGCACGATAAGAGCGTAACCAACATAAAGGCTCCTACAAACAGGCGCGACATGCGATATAAACAAGCGCGACACAAAGGCACCGCTCGTTGCGCGACTTGCGGTGCCTTTGTGTCGCGCGCGTTTATATCGCGTGTCGCGCCTGTTTGTAGGAGCCTTAATTTTAATTATAGACACCTTTTTACCCCTGGACTGTTTTGGATTTCGATTAAAATTGACAAGGAGATCAAAGTCAAATTATTTTATTTCACATAAACCTACATGGGCACTTATGAAACGTCAGAAGCTAGGTGCACGGTTCCAATTGGTCGTTTCCTATGGAAAGAGCTGGCAAGAAACTCCACGGTTACTCTTTTTAAAAATAATTGGCTTTTACAATGTTTTCAAATTACTGTAGGTATGGGAGGACAGCGTAGGCCTGTCAATAAGTACCAGGTACTTCATAAAATAGAAAAAGGGTCTACAGATCTAATTAAGTCTACAAGGCCTACAAAGTCCTCACATTTACAAAATAAGAATCTATCAAAAGGATAAATAAAAAATAAAATATAAAAACCTATTAAAACCAAGTGATATTATTGCCATTACAACCACTAAATAAAGAGGTGAAAAATTAGAATTATCTGTATATAATGTCAAATAATAAAAAAAATGTACGTAAAAATAAGTCAAAGAAGAATCTTAAAGAAGTATGTAAAAATAAATAAAAAATAAACATCGTAATTTGAGAGCAGTTAACAGACATTTACATAGTTATGCCGGGAAGCCACATGTGCAGAAGGAATTATTGCCAAACTACCTTGTCTTCAACGTAGTCTTTAATCTTATAATATGCTTTTTTGATAAGGACAGAGATAGATGGTATCCTAGGGAATAATAGGCTATTTTTGTCTAAAAGGGTGAAAGAGGTTCAAAGTTTGTTTAGAAAACCCAACAATACTTTTGTTAGGGAAATGAACATTCATGCTTTTGGTAAGAAATAAAAGATTGTGAGTTACTACGTTTTTTTGTAAAATCATCACCAAGGATGTAAAATAGGGGATGATTTTAAAATTAAAATGTATTATCTATACGAAAAAATTGTGTATACTTCTTTTAAAGAAATTTTAAAAGTGATTCGAAGGCATAGTTCATGTCGTGTAGATAGTTTGTTGTTTCACGTTCACTAAAGACGCCACTGCGTACGGCACCCGTCTCGCCCAATCCCCGGAGCCTAGCGCCAGCGTCACCCAGCTAGCAGTACACAGGACTGACCACGAAAGTGGCGGCTTTCGATTTTTGTACGTAAGCTGGTGCGATTACGTACGATCTTAATTTCGCTGGCACGAGTATATTTTATAAGTCTAATTTCCTCAAAACTTTGCCATTTCCACGGCGTTGTCGTTGGGAGAGCAGAGGTCACTTAGACTGCGTGTTGTGGGACACAGAGGGCAGGAGAGGGAGCATGGTTTGTGACATATCTCCACAATCACACCCTACTGCCAAGGTAGCCGCAAAATAAAGACTGTGACCTTCACAGGTTAATAAATTCGAATACTTTACGACACTTCGAGCTTAGTGTTATTTATCATTTCTTATTACACAAATTGATGGGTAATAAACAAACAAACAACTACCCTACTTTTATGGTTTTTTACGTTAACAAGTGGTTGATGGAATGAAAACACGCACTTAGCTACTGTTGTTTGTGCAATAAATAATTACTTTGAAAGGCATGTAAATAATATTATTTTAATTATGAAACGATATTCACAAAAAAAATATTGGAATGTGGGATGAATGAGTGAGAGATAATAATGCTGAATTAGATATTTTTAATTGTCGCACCTATTTAATTTCGTCCTGTACAGGTGTGTGTTTGGGACTTAATTTTAGTGAAGGTGGCGAGTTACTTAAGTACGATGTACGACATTTCATACAAACTTTCAAGTCCTTGTTTTTCGAATTGAATGAACCACTTTTAATGAAACTTCATACGCATAAGCAGGATACAAGTCTAAAAAGTTAGTTAAGAATATTTTCGAAAAATAGTGTTACAGCTAAATTAGACCGAAAATTTAAATTTTCCATAGAAACGGAGTCCAGTTATCTTTTTTTTAAATAAGACATTTCGAAAATGTATGATGTATGTATGAATTTTTTGATGCACAATGGGCTCCTACCTTTTTATTTTTCTTTTTTTTATGTACTTGCATATAATATGTATATTTTAGTGTTAAATTGTAAAATAGGTTAAGTGTGTTAGAAATAAATTTATACGAGTATAATGTTATTTAATAATGTAATTAATGAATGTTTGTTAGGTCGCCCTAACCCATGGAAGAAAATAATTCTTTGAATTTATTCTGAAAATCAATGTTAAAATATCTCTTTAACCTATCAAAATATTGAACATTTAAACAAAATTCTATTGTAAAGTAGGTACCCTAAAACGTGTTAAACTGAATGGCAGCCATGCCTTATCGCGGGATAGTCAGGCTAAAGTATTTTCTATTCCCAAGCAGTTTTCTTAGCGCAAGCGAGATCAGTTTTCCGCACGTTTAGCTAGCTATGATACGATAGTAAACGACCTCATTTTTAAACCCTTACTTATGTTAAAGGTGGTCTTAAACCCATATTCTGAAATGAAGTGGAAAAGTGCATCCCGGTGAACTAGATCTAAATTGAAGTATGTGTTAAAAAAAATTACATGTCATGTGCATGTCTTCTTGTTTTTCATGGGACGTAAAAAACGTAAGTGGCCAAGTGTGGGTGTATTATATGTACACCACACTGAAAGAAATAAGCAGTAAATAAAAAAAAACAATAATCTGAACTGCCTTAAACAGCTCCTAATGAGCCTAACGTTCAAAATAGTATTTTTACTGATCCGAAAGCAGTTAAAGCGTTTGAGGCAAAATGTTACCGTCAAGACTTTAACGTTTTAAGTAGCTAAAAGGTCACAAAATTACCTAACTGTTTTATTCCTTTGTGATATCGTTCAAACCATTGAAATTTACTTACACTTTACACTAATGGAACCACCATTACTGTAAAGTAATGTAAGTAAATACCTTTTTTTTTTGTTGTATTTTTCACTAAATAGTATGTTCATTCATTAAAAGTGACTGTTTTGTCTTTTACTGTTTTACAAACATTTCTTCTTACTGTTAGCCAGTAAGTTTTAATGAAATTGCTTTAATGTGATGTAGTGAGAAATTATTTTTTTCAGTGCACTGCCTAATTCCTTTTCGAAAAAAAGTGCGACATTATGTACCTATTCACGTTTGAGCGCCCCTCGACGAACCACTAACCGACACGACCAGTGATATACTTATCTAAAGACCACATAAAAACAGTTAGTCGCAAATCGCAACAGCCCCGGTGTTTATTTTAGTGATTGTCATGAGTGGCGATTTTTTTTCGCACTCCCGATTTCAACCCTCTGTGTTGAGCCAAGCATTGAGAATCCAACAGAGCTCATCCCAGCGAGTCAAGAAAACACACTGTTCGATTTTCAACTCTCGGCGCTAAGCAGAGCGTTGAAAATCCAGTGCGTAACAAAATGCACCGATCTCGTGCCATTCACGACATTCGGATACATTGAAAATTAATTTAATAAATTTAAAATTATTTTTATAAACAAATTCTCAAAAATTAGCGAAATGACAACACCCACAAGACCACGATCGTCATCCGAAATCTACCCCAATGTAACCGTCGTTAGATGGTTGTGTTCAAGATTTAAAAATTCCCCCACTCACCGCCGCAGCTTCGGCTTACTAGTCGGCTGGGCCGGCCAGCCTCAACCGCGGCGGCTCGCTCGCATCCTATTCCTCAGCCCGCGGGCCGTTTCGCCCCTACGCCCTAGCACCTTCCGCGCATTGCCCAAAATACGGCTACGCAAAGGGCATCTTAACACCTAGACCGTAAGAGATAGAGAGGTCCCGTTTTTTTTAAATGTAGCCTAAATTTGCATTTTTGCATTTTACATTTTTGCATTTTGCAAAAAAAGTTTTTTTATATTTTGCCAAAAATTTTTTCACCATCTTGTAGCTCTTGTCAAAACGCATTTTTTGAAATCTCAACCATTCACGTAGCCCTAAAACTCACGAAGCCCTGGCCACATCTCACTATTTCGTAAAATGAGGGCCTATAAACCGAGCCAGTGAAAAAGTATTTTCAATGCTAAAAAATCGCCGCAATAAAAATACACCTGTGCTAACCTGATAAAAAATAGTAGGTATTCCATTTACCGACGTTATCTCGTAAGTATTACTGACTACACCTCCAATACGCTTGGTAAGTGTATTTAGCTTAGCAGTAAATGTTCTGGAGTTCTATAACGACGTTTCGATTTTACCAAGACAAATGTACGATCAGTAATTAGGAAACTTGTTGGATTGAGACTTGAAAATTGTTTTACTAGTTTCGTAAATGGTATTATTGTTGGTCGTTGAGAATTGTAACAAACATTTAGAATTTGTAATTGTGTGTAATTTTGTTACTGTGTGTAATTTTAGATACCTACTTTATTGATAAGAGTATGCTTAGATGGTTTGGTCAGTTTGAGACGATGAATAATTTTCTAGGCGGATGTGAGTGGAAACACCCAGAGTGGACGCCCTAGTAGGACATATTATAGTAACCTTATTGGTGATGTTCTTCAGAGAGGTCAGATGCGTAGCAATCGCAACTGGCGTGCGTGTATGACCAGAAGTATGAATAAACGAGGCAAAAGGAGTACTTATGTAAGTGCTTGGGCAGATGCGGGGGCGCGGGGTGGACGCGGGCTGCACGCCATAGCTCGATCATACAAGTGGCCACATTGGGTGCGCGGCGCGGGTGCGAGCGGCCCACGCGTGGACCGGGGTTCTCAATCTAGTTCGAGCTTTTTGCTTGTAAAAATACCTAAGTCTTCTTTTTGACTGCAACATTTTGGAAGTTAGTGTGGTGCGAGCCTCCACATGTGGCAATACTTAAATGTACACCCAGCGTATTTTGGGGAGTCGGCGACGGTACCTACCTATGGGGTCATTCAAGTATTACGTAAGCACTACAGGGGGGCGGGGGGTCTTTGCTTTGCTTATTTTCGATGATAAGGGGATGGGGGAGGGGTCTGGATGGTGATTACGTCAGCAGTATATTTATTTATCCTTTTTCGGATTTTCTACAAAATTTTGTCGATTTTGGATTGAACACACATGGCAACCCTACTTGTCTACGCATATAACTGCTGCTCATGAATCAATAAAGAAACCAGAACACATTGAAAAATGTACCTACCAATGATTACGTAAGCATGGGAGAGGGAGGTGTAAAAGCTTTGCTTACCTTTGCTGACGGGGGGGGGGGGGGGGTAATAATATCAAAAAATCTGCTTACGTAATACTTGAACGGCACCTTGCTGACTGGCAAATATTTTTTACCGCGAATGAGTTTTTCTCAGAATGAAGTTCGTGCCGATATAAGACAATAAGATGAAAAATTATTCTTCTTCTTAATGTACTCATTACTAATTACTCACGGTTATTTTACCTCTGATTTTGCATCACTGTTCAAATGACAGTAACCTTTATTCTCATTCTTATAAGGTTGCTGTTAAGTTGCTGGCACTGACGTGTCAGTGGCAACAACACGACAACAACTGCCAAAATTAATGTGATCTTTAAATAAGTTCAATTATGTTTGGTCGATTCAGCTACGCGAACTCGATACGATCCTGAAGTCTACAAGCGACAGGGCTTGCTAAAGATTTAAATCGTTAGATTTGCTCTCACCGTACTAAGAGGCGCGAAGAAGTGTCCAGACTAAAAAGAGTGTGCTCACACAATAAAAATTACGTTTGCAAGGACAATCAAGTATCTGCGACATTATCTGACGCATCATAATGAAACAGAAATGCGACCATCTTTTGACATCTGAAATCTATGATTTAAATCTTTGGGGCGAACGCTTTGTAAAGTCTTCGAGTCTCTACGGGAATGATGTGTGTGAATGTTTGTCGATACATATAATTATGTATATTCAGTGTTGGCCATAGCGCCCACGCGAATTGGACTAATATATCACCACCCACACGTATCGGTCTCTGCAAGTAAAGTTTCTGGATATGTTTTATTAATATAGATTGGTGAATCAGCATTAACCACTTAATCCCGGCGTAGTATGATATCGGCCCATTACAATAGAAAATCAATTGTGACTCATTAGCGGTGATTAAGAAGTTAAGGATTGAAATAAATAAATAGCCTCAATGATTACATACGGACTCTTGGGCAGTCTCGGTACATGATTAACCAAAAATTCAGCTACGTGAATTTTGCTCACTGACGCAGTCATAAGAACATTTCATCAATATTTATTTTCTATTGAGAAACTATAGTCCCTCTCAGAGAACCGAGTTAATAGTAGAAATAGAAGACAAGAATCCTAGCGCTGTAATTAAGATTAAGCGGCACTTCTCACTATGTATCCTCAGTCCGACAGCCAGGCAGAGATTCATTCGAGAGAGTGCGGAGTGACAGCACAAATAGGGGTTTTAGTGTGTTTGAGCCTAATTTCAGTTGGATATCTTAGCTCGCGATAATGAATTACCAACCGAATGTGGTTGTATTAAGGCGGTCTTGTAGTACGGTGTGTAGGTGTGATAACGTTTCCTCATTCTCCGTATAATAGGTATCGGGGCATCTCTCTCTCGCAGGCACTGGCGGACCGTTGCGAGCCCTTGAGCTGCTAGATTTTGTGTATAATTGTTTCATAGAAAAAAATAATAAGGAAATTATAAAATGTGTTCTCACCAAGCCCTAAAAGACAATACCTAAAGTCTTATCTTTTGGTATCACTTTTACATGGTTTATCGATGTAATCTCTTCAAGGTACACGTTTTAAATAGCGATTTAGTGTCATCTTTATGATTTTTATTTATTTTCACACAGCGCTTGTCAATATTATTACGTTAAATTTTCCAAAAAAATATTTTTTTTGCGCAAATTTAATATTTTGCTAGATTTACAGAGGTTCAAAAAAGTTAAAAAGTACTGCAACCGCGCCTTAAGTATACCTTTAATGAGGAGGAAAATCAAAGCAATGATGGATGTATTCTTGGAAAGATGATAGGTACTGCTACAAAGGGGGTGACATTGGAGATGATGGCTAATACCCCAAATAAATTGTGTTGAAGGAGGATGATACTCGGTTTATTATGCGGCAGAAACAAAAAATAGTCAATTAAATAGCTTAACGAGATTGAAAATAATTAGTTCTTTATATAATAACAATAATATATATAATAATACTCCTAAACCAAGTTCCATTCCACTAATGTTCTATCAATCACCAAAAAAGGAACTAAGTATATTGTCACGGAATACATCGGTGCTGGAAGCCTTTTTAAAACTTTGCCGAATCCACTAAGGAGGACTAATGTCACGAACTTTAATATATCTTTATCATTTTTTTATTACCTTTAAGAAGGCTAACAGACTAATTACAAATAATAGGTTACAACAACACATTGTCAAGTTGCTAATAACCCCCCCCGGTGGGTTCCCGCATTGTCGAGGCGGGGGGGCTCAGTAGCCGTGGCTTGGGCACCCACGGTGAAGCGAAGAGGAACCCGAGGAGGGGCCGCGATGTCGTACCGGAGGCATCGCGGTTGAGGGTTGGAGGCCGCGGCGGGAGAGGAGTGCCGGTATTACGGTGCGCCGCTCTCCCTACCTTCCGCGGCCTTGACGGGGTCGCCACCGTACGATGGTGGACGCGGTGGGGCTGCAGGGGAAGAGGAGTGACGGTATTATGTTGGCCGCTCTCCCTATCCTCTGCAGCCGAAAATTGGTAGGCGGCGGGGCCAATGTCCTGACCCGTCGCAGGGGGGACCAAGGGTGCCCAGACACGGGGTCGTCTAGCGCCCATGTGCTGATTTGGTCCCTGGGGTGGTCACGGCGTGCTATGTGTTCTGGTGCGCCGGTGATGGGGAGTACTCCCCAGAGGAGGGTCCGGTAACGGACGGCCGCGGCGGGTTCACGGATGAGTGCTAACGCGTGCCCGTGTTCCCGCCGTAAGCGGCAGAGGAGGACACCGTGGAGTTTTAGTGGGTTAGAGTCCCACGTAACTGCACTATCTCCCCGTGGTAGTGCAGTATGCATGAGCAATTCTCCAAGATAAAAAAAAAAAGTTGCTAATAACAAGCCTCCACAGTTATATAACATATCGACTACTTAAAGCCGAACAATTAAAGTGCATTGTGTTAGGTTAGTTTTGTAAACTTCTTCATGTTGGTAGCACCTTTCTACATCAGATATTGCGACATACATATCATCATAGGATAATCAGCCTAAAATATTCCCACTGCTGGGACAAAAGCCATCTTCTCTGTAAGTGGGAGTTGGCGATAATCCACCACGCCAAGTGCAGGTTGATAGGTGAAAAAGCTTTAAAAACTAAATTGTCATTCCACGCTTAGCTTTTGTTTTTTCCGCTTAGTTTCCGTTAGCAACGGCATTATACACGCGATATCCAATACCCGGACGTATATATGATTTATATGACTCATCGAGTTTTTGAAAGACCCTTTCACACTGGTATGAATGACCGATAGATAATGCGGGTTTCACACAGGTGACGATGGCTGCACGATTTTCACTGCACAGCGAAAATCGACTGTCTAAATGGCAATTCAGCTAGGCTGCAGGTGACTAAAATCAAAGTAGAGTAAGTTTCGAAATATGTGAAAATTCTCAATCGCAGGCGATTGCCCGCCGCATGAAGGTCAACATTTTGATGCAAAATGTACTAGTCACCTGATTTTTATCGACCTGTGTAACTGGGGCAGCGATTTTGTAAGTGACAAGCCGCCCGTTATAACTTAGAATCATATTTAACTATATAATTTATAAAGGTTATAAAGGTATTTTGTAAATTATTTCTAAGACTATATAAACATTTTACCAATTTTAATACTGAATAAAATATTTATTTTTTATTATATACATTTGTTAAATCTGTCTCTAATAATTATTTTTTTCTGTGAATGTCACCTTTTCTTCGTTTGAAGTGAGACGTCTCGCCCAACCGCATTGAGCCTTTTTAATGTGAAATCTTTATATTGAGGCATTAAGACTGTCAAAGCTGAAAGCGTATTGTGATGTTTATATCTAACATAATATCTCGCATATATTCCCCGACGGGTGCGGCAGAGGTGTACTTACCGTACGCAGTCACCAGTTATTATTAAGTCCCATGTAATACAGTGAGCTTATGTTTACATATTTTTGGGGTTCCGTACCCCAAAAGGAAAAACGGAACCCTTGTAAAATCACTTCGTTGTTCCGTCTGTCCATCAGTCAAGACCCTTTTTCTCAGGAACGCGTAGAGTTATCAAGTTGAAATTAATGTCAAATACTCACGGTTGCAAACCCTTGAAGCAGTGAAAAAATCAAACTTCTAAGTCAACGCAATCAAAAGATGCGGGCGTTTATTTTCAGAAATCAAAACCTATAGGCTACTTCCCGTTGACCTAGTTTGGCAAGAAGCAATGTCATGTAGCACAAATATAGGATAAAATCCGAAAACCGTAAATGACATTGGGAACTTTATGCCCCGCTTTTCGAAAAGTAGCGGACACAAACAAAACTAATCGAAGTTTATAGATACCATTACCTACTTTATCAATGTGCAATTTTTATTTCTGTAACCTGAGGGAATGCTGAGAAAATGAGGTTTCTATTTGTTAGTATTTTTACTTTAACACTTCACAACAATATTAATCAATGATTATAGTTTAGCTCAATCGCTATGATAACATAATGATTGGCATGCATGGCTGCGCAGTACGGCTGTCGAGGTGGAGTCAGGTAAAAAATAAACAATTTTCGCTGCCTGTGCGCATCACTCAAAAACCCAATACAGCACTCGCAGTCCTTCGTCTAGGACTACAGCGCTATTACTGTTCCTGTATTCATGGCCGCCGTACAGTGGGATGTTGTGCACATATTGCGAGCATATACTATCTTTCATGGGCAAGACATGAAGATTTCAACCTAACGCCGGCTGCCTTTTTGGAAGATATTATTATTATAGATTATGATAATTAATAAAAAATCTATTATTATTATACAGGGTGTCCCAGAACTCAACGTCAAGCCGAAACGGGGTGATAGGATTGATCATAACCATCACGAGAAAAATCTGAAAAAAAATCTATCCCATGCAGTTTGAAAATTATGGGCATTTTAAGAAAAACCTAGAAATTTGATCAAACTGTAACATTTTTCGGTTATTGTGGTTATTCTTTTTTATTTTTGTTCATTTGAACTTTGGAAACGTAATCCTAAATAACATTTCTAGAATCCCAATAAAAAATAATGACACAATTGCCTCAAGTTTCCGAGAATTGAGACTATTCGTTAAACTACGAATTTAAAATTTTCAAGATTCGTCGACTTTGATAGGCCCTCCTTTAAAAAAAATGTACTAGACTGCCTTGGCAAGTGGCATTAAAAGTTGGCGCATTTAATCAGAATTCTAAAATGGTACAAAAACTTGTTAGTTCCATACAATAAAAAAGAGTAAAAAAATTAAAACCTCAAGTAACCCGATTTTTGCTATCTCAGTTAAAATGTTTTTGATTCGCACAAGCTCTAGGAAGGTTCTTAATTTTAAGGCAAAATGATGAGAAAGATGGGTAGTGGGTATGTTTGCCATGAGTGAGCGAGACAGATAGTGACGCCACTTTTATTAAAGTGAAAAAAGTGAAAAATTGTTAGTAAAATAATGAAAAATCTTGATCTAGTTTAATTTAGGTTTGTTGGAATAAAAGTCAGATAGAGACATAACGTTTTTTATTACAATAAATAAGCCCATTGAGAACGTAGCCGACCTGCGTGAACGCATTTCTCAAGCAGCTGAGGAGATCAACTCTCGAAGATATGCCCGACTAATAAGTAGATCTTTTTTAAGAAGATGTAGGGCTTGTATTGAGGCTGGCGGTAAACAATTTGAACATTTATTGTAATAAAAATGTTATTTCTCTATCTGACTTTTATTCCAACAAACCAATTAAACTAGATCAAGATTTTTCATTATTTTACTAACTTTTTTTCACTTTTTTCACTTTAATAAAAGTGGCGTCACTATCTGTCTCGCTCACTCATGGCAAACATACCCACTATCCATCTCTCTCATCATTTTGCCTTAAAATTAAGAACCTACCTAGAGCTTGTGCGAATCATAAACATTTTAACTGAGATAGCAAAAATCGGGTTACTTGAGGTTTTAATTTTTTACTCTTTTTTACTGTATGAAACTAACAAGTATTGTACCATTTTAGAATTCTGATTAAATGCGCCAACTTTTAATGCCACTTGCCAAGGCACTTTAGTACATTTTTTTTAAAGGAGGGCCTATCAAAGTCGACGAATCTTGAAAATTTTAAATTCGTAGTTTAACGAATAGTCTCAATTCTCGGAAACTTGAGGCAATCGTGTCATTATTTTTTATTGGGATTCTAGAAATGTTATTTAGGATTACGTTTCCAAAGTTTACATGAACAAAAATAAAAAAGAATAACCACAATAACCGAGAAATGGTACAGTTTGATCAAATTTCTAGGTTTTTCTTAAAATGCCCATAATTTTCAAACTGCATGGGATAGATTTTTTTTTTATATTTTTCTCGTGATGGTTATGATCAATCCTGTCACCCCGTTTCGGCTTGACGTTGAGTTCTGGGACACCCTGTATACCTTCTTTCCTTAATTAGTCCTGTTCCTCAATTTGGTTACAGTAGACATGAATAATATACACTACGTAAGATAAATTACTACTATGTAAGATAAATAGAAAAATTTATATGTATGTATATATGTATTTATTCTTATATTTTAATTATAAATATTTTCTATGTTTTTTTGCTATTGCACCTACTGAATGTTGTTTCTGCATTACCCTAAGGTAGACTGGTAGAAAATGCCCAAGGCATTAAGTCCGCCTTTGTACAGTTTTTTTTACTTGTGCATAAAGTTTAATAAATAAATAAATAAAAAAATAAATAAAAATTATTATAAAAAAAATAAATAATTACAATGTAATTTCTAGGTGTCATGTAATGCAAAACAACGTAAAACGTTGAAAAAACAAGTCATTCTTACAAAAAATATTTCCAACTTAGACTCCTCATATCGTAATATTCCCATGTGCCACAATAATACGCTTTAGGTCAACATAGATAGAGGTGTAAAGCTTTAAAATAAGGTACGTTTCAACACTGTCCGCCGTGGAGAGGTTTTCCATGGTAAAGTTCCCAATGTCTTTGTAGTTACAATATTAAAAAAAATATTTAAAAACTATTTATATACCTACAAATTTGTACGGCGCCCTCGGTGCGCGAGGCTGACTCGCACTTGACTTGTTTTTTTTTTTACATAAGTACAAAATTGTAATTTATCTTTGTAAATTAACTTTATGATACCTATTTTACTTACGTTTCAAGTTTCGTAATGGGCTACTGAATAAACTCTTAGCCTTGTAACAGAAAAAGCGAAATTGAATTGAATAGATTTCATTTCGCGCTAACAGATCTTCTTTGATTTTACACGAAGATAAAGGAAATTTAATCAAGAACTACGCACTAGGTAAACAACATTTGCTTTTTTTTCTTTTCAGGGTGGGAAATCATCAAATGACTCCTCCCGCTCTGGGTGGAGCGGAAGGGAGTGTCAGACTCTTACTGACTAAAACCCGCCCGTGTTCCGTCCTTAGCCCTTTATGTTCCGGGCCAGCGGTAACCCTTTCGGACAATCCCGCTGACTTTCGGACAATGCAGCTGAAACAACATTTGCGTGATAAATGAATTTTGTTCTGAGAACAGAGTTAGTTTTTCAACGAAAAAAAATCATTTTTTGATAACGCAAAGTATGAGTTCATAACACTGTAATGTGTGTAGGTACATTACAATTTAACCTCCAAAGGTAAATAGGCACATACTTTTCATTCGAATGCAGACTGTTTTTATTCCCACATACCCTAAGCGATTCACACATTATTTTCCCATTTACTGTCAACATGCACCTCGACAAATCTAGCTATATATTTCCAATTTTAGCTGACCTCATACTGCACAGGCTTTTCATGCAATGAGAAGTCAGCTTATACTGGAAAAGTATAGCTTGGTATGTCGTCGTGCGTACTAACATAATATTGACAATGAAATCACAAAAATAACGTTGTTGTTTGTCTTATCAGAAGACCAGGGGGCCTAAAGCCACTTTGGCAGAATCATAAAAGGATAACATTGTGAATCATAATAGTCAACTGTTAAGTTAATCGTATCAAATCCCATTGGTGAAGGATTTTTCAGTTATTTTTTTTGTCTGTGCTAAAATACCAATCAATCCAATCCAAATCCAATCCCAATCTCTTTGATTATACCTACGTAGTGCAGCGCAAATAAGAAAAACACAGACTGTCTTCGCCATATTATGATTCATAATGTTATCCTTTTATGATTCTGCCGAAGTGGCCTTTTTAGGACCCCAGCTCTTGGTTCCTGATGAATAGGGTCTGATTACAAACAATACGACAAAAACATCCTAACACACACACACATCTTATAAGGGTCCTATAAGGCCTCTACATATATGTGCCGCCATTTGTTCGCGTATTATATAAGGTTCAATGACGCTGATTGTATAAAGGGTAATCACATAATGCCTTTTGCTCGTGTTAAAGATTAACCACTTACTAATAAACGTATTACATCAGATGAATAGTTACATACCGATTTCTCTTTTTCAGTCATCAGTAATTTGACTTTCGAAAGAAGACAACGCGTTGTGTAACTATACAGATACGTACAACGTTTATTAATTAGTAAGGGGTATAGTGTAAGGACATGCCTTTGCTGATCCCCATTAAAACAGTCGTCGGTCCAGTAACAGGTCACGTTATGCAAACAAAGCATTGATATTCTAGTAACTAAGTAATTTAAGTTAGCAATACGGTTTGTATGTTATAATTAGACATTAATATATTTTATTTTGCCATCATCTCTGGAAGCTTAAACAAAAGCCGTCATTTATAAAGGCAAGTGTTACGTAACAGTTAACACGCAACGTTGGATTTAAAAACAGTAAAGTATATTATTATTAATTAATTTATGCAAAATATTGTAACATTTTAAAATAGTAACGGTGGAGTTTCTTGTCCATTCTTCTCCATACGAAAACTACCTTTTGGAATGGGCGACTAGAATCAATTGTATTTTGTTGAAATTTTTGATGTGCAAAAGTGCCTTTTATGTGCCTATTTGAAATAAATGCTTTGACTTTGACTGAGTATAAAAAGACAAATAAATATAGGATTGTTTTAATAACTACTTAGTCAGCTTAGTGGTTGCGCTACTGCTGAGGTCCTGGGTTCGGTTCCCGGATCGCGCAAAGTGTTGTTAGGTTGAGACCGGTTGATGGCAATAGCCTTGCCCCCACTGACTTATAATATATTACTGAAATGAAATTCCGAAATATGTACTATAGATACATCTCTGACTAACCCTTGAACGGATACAGACGGGATGTTACGTGTGTATTATAATAAGTTTCCACGAGCAAATAACACAAACATTTCAATGCAGTTTCTGTAAGCAAATTAAATCTATTGAAACCCAAACAATAATAAAACGCACGTGTGCACTCGCCTTTACAAAAGCGACCGCAGTTTGAAGCGTGTCGTAGACTCGCAGATGACAGTCATTTGCAAGCGCGCTCCGTTTACCCCGAAAGAGTCGGGCGGAAAGATACGGAAATATACGGAGATACCCGACAGAAAGTACCTATATTTTTTAGTAATCGGTCTCTCTGCTCTGCTTAGATATGCTATGATTTTTGGGTATTGAGAGTTTAACTTAACTGTATACTTACAAAGAAAGAAAATAAGTTTATTTGGCCCAGGTAAAGAAAGGTACCCAATATTCACAGAAAAAAAAAACAGATTTTTTGTTAAATAGTATTGTATTATAGAATCCAGTTCAGCATAAATGTAAGACAACTAATGACTGACGCTGGATTTCAATTGGACCCCGACGTTTTACCACCTGGACTTTTACGTTTATATATACATATATAACTAGCAGCGCCCCGCGGTATCACCCGCATATTCAATTCAATTCAATTTATTTAGATAACAATTTACATTGTGTTTGAAATCATACATCTATAAATAAAAACATAAAAAACATGCACATTAAAAATATTACAATTGCATAAGTGTCGATCCCGTGGGGATGTCGTGATAAAATAATTAATTATTTATAATTGGCTGTAAGACTAGCTTATATATTTTAAGATAAAATTTCAAAGAGCGAGAGAGAGATTTTGTGATTAATAAATAAATAAACAAAAACTATCCTAGATGCAATCTATCCCTCTGCCAAATTTTATTGAAATCCGTTCAGAGGTTTAGGCGTGAAAAGGTTACATACAGACAGACAGAAAGACAGAGTTACTTTCGAATTTATAATATTAGTATGGATGGCATAATCTTGATAGATAAGCTACATAACAGCCTGGCGTTAGCTTGCTGTTGAATAGCTTAACGATGTGCTGACATACTAATATTGTTCAATGTTACCATGTTACCAATGTTACCATTGAATCAGAACTCGGCCCGGCTCACGCGCGGCCCAGTTACTATAAATGATTTGGTTGCATCTTACACGCATAGAACACAAAGATTTTGTATAATAGTGTGTATTAAGAAAAAGTAGCATGATGTTACATAGTGTAAATAAATCAGATTTGAATTTTGTATTCTTGTCTCATTACCTATCGCTGTGGCGAAGACACCTTTAGCCATCTCTGATCAGTCTCGTGAGTCTGCGGGACTGAGTGTCTGAGCAGTGAGTGTACCCTCCCCGAGCCTGGAAATCCTGTCTACTATCCGTCTGTCACCTTAGGTCAAAGTCAAAGTCAAAGTCAAAGCATTTATTTCAAATAGGCACATTAACGGCACTTTTGAACGTCAGAAATTACAACAAATAGAATTGATTCTAGTCGCCCATTCCAAAAGGTAGTTTTCGTATGGAGAAGAACGGGCAAGAAACTCCACCGTTACTCTTTTAAAATATTTTACAAAATTTTGCATACATTAATTATATAATAATAATATGTGAACACGATGCACCTAAAATAAAATTACTATACCACAATAGGTAAAAGACTTAAAAATGAAACCATGACATATAAATTAATTATCTGATAGATACATGGTGCTCACATATTTACAAACATGATAAAAGTAAACGATTTTCATTAAAAAAAAAAAAATTACAAGTAATAAGTCAGGGTGTGAGTAGTAAAGTAGTTACAGAATGTAAATCAATGTCAAAAAAAAAAAAAAAAAAGTATAAATTTACAATTAAATTAGCAACCAGTTTGATTTTGTCTAGGCTCCAGATTGTCCTATGGAGCAGGACCAGCATGTTTCCAAGCGTTCTTATCTTGGATATAATCTTCTAATTTATAGTATGCTTGTTTACAAAGTGTACGTTTAATGTGAGTTTTAAATTTTCTTTCATTTAATTGCAATATATCACAAGGTATTTTATTGTAACATTTAACACAGTACCCCATAAAAGATGTGTGTACCTTGGCTAATCTGAAAAATGGTTGATGTATTTTATCTTTATTTCTAGTATTAAAATTATGTCTATCGCTTATTTTATTAAAAAGATGTAGATTTTTTCTTACATACATAATATTTTCATAAATGAATTGGCAAGGTACCGTCATAATATTAATCTTTTTAAAAAGTTCCCTGAGAGATTCGCGGCGACGTAGATTATAAATGGCTCTGACAGCTCTTTTTTGCAAAATAAAGATGGATTCAATGTCAGCAGCTCGACCCCATAGTAAAATGCCGTACGACATAATGCTGTGAAAGTAGCTAAAATAGACTAAACGCGCGGTTTCTATATCAGTTAATTGTCTTATCTTTCTAACAGCATAAGCGGCCGAGCTAAGCCGCCCCGCAAGAGATGTTATGTGAGGTCCCCATTGTAATTTGTCGTCTAGCGTGATTCCCAGAAAAACAGTTTCATCAACAAATTCCAGTTTTTCTCCATTCAGTATGATGTCACATTCACTACTTCTAACATTAGGTAATTTAAATCTAATGCATTTGGTTTTCTTTTCATTTAGTACCAAATTATTTACTGTAAACCAATCTTGGACCTGAAGAATAGAGTTATTCACGTCGTCAAGATTTTGTGCTCGTCTGTCTATCTTAAAGATCAATGAGGTGTCATCTGCAAATAACACCATCTTCGGTTGATTTTGAAGTAATTGGGGTAAATCATTAATGTAAACTAAAAAGAGGAATGGACCCAATATAGAACCTTGAGGAACGCCCATTGCTATTTCAGACCCTAATGAGTTTACGCCGTTTATTTGAACTTTAAGCTTTCTATCTTTTAGGTATGACTTTAGTAAATCAAGAGCTAAATTCCTAATCCCATAGTGCTCAAGTTTCAGCAGAAGTGTCTCATGGCTTACGCAATCGAACGCCTTAGAGAGGTCGCAAAAGATTCCAATGGCATCTTGTGCTTCCTCCCAGGCGTTAAAAATGTTCTTTATTAGGTTTACACCGGCGTCAGTGGTACAACGCCCTTTGGTGAAACCGTACTGTTGTTCATGAAAGATGGAATTTTTGTTAAAGTGGCGTAACATTTGATTGAGCATCAACTTTTCAAACACCTTACTGAGAACCGGCAGAATTGAGACAGGCCTATAATTGTTGGGTTCTTTACTATCACCGGATTTGAACAAAGGAACTACTTTACTGTGTTTCATGAGATCCGGAAAGACTCCTTGGTCTACACTGATGTTAAATATGAAAGCTAAATAGGTCGAATTATGAACCTATTTTATATATTTATTTATTACATACTATAGGTATATGATAGGTTAGGGCAGTAGGACTTAGGGTCGTAGGGACTGTAAGGCTTGTAGGTCTTAGTAGGTTCCTTTGACTTATCATATATTTTCATGTGCCATCACACACTTAACAGTATTACGGCCTTACTTAAACTCAAACTCAAAGCATTTATTTCAATTATATCATTTATAGGCACTTTTGAATTGTCAAGAAGTCGGTCAATCAGAAAATATGAAGCTAGTTGCCCATTCCAAAGCGTAGGTACTAATGGAGAAGAACGGGCAAGAAACTCCATGGACACTCTTTTTATATAAATATTAGTTACATCATTACTTTTGAATTTAAAATTATAAATTATATAATGTGAGAACGATGTAAAAATTAAAAAGACGTACGCGTTAAAAGCGTCCAGAGTATAACATATAGTACTTGACAAAACAACAATCCAAAAATAAAATAAGCCGAGGCAGCTAAGTGATGATCAGCCCCAACTGACGTACTGAATAATTAAACTAATATTCTTCAGAATTTCGGGTTTGATAGGAAAACTTTATAGTTATGTCCCAGCTAGAACTTCGCGTGATTATTATACATAAAGAGCTATTGTATGTCACTTTGGGGCCTTATTCTGCCAACAGACTCTATTAACACAGTACATTATATCCGTTAATTCCTTTGGGGGCTATCGGTTTGACGGTGGCCTATATTTTCAAGCATGAAAAATTACTAATTAATTAAAAAGACTGCAATATTAGAGTCCATTATGTTATAATTATGGAGATTCTATTGCACGGTGCAATGATAATGAAATTGGCATAAAAACCACCAGTTTTGTGATCACAAAATGATAAATTCTTGACATATTTTTTGAAACTTTCTACATTACAACTAAAGGTACTTAAGTAGGAACTTCTATTTTTCACTTTGGAAACCAAAATCAAAATCTATAGTCATTTATTCAAATAAGGCTGAGTATCAGCATTTTTTTAACGTTAAAATTACATAAGGCAGACTCCCAAAACGCCCGCCCTTCACCACTTCCTGGTGCTTTAACTGCAAAGAAGTGACTCAACAAATTACCCAAACCAAACTTCATGTCAGTAAAATAAATAACTGAACAAACGAAGTACGAAACTCAATGTTGTAACTTAGTTACATTAAGTTGCTGACTACAGTACCTATACCATCAGAAACTGAAGCGAAACTTTAGTGCTAAGCTTTCATTTATTTCGACATACCAAACAATTTACTCTTGAAGACTGCAAAGTCGAACTGAAAACATACCCAGTCAATCGTCTAATAGAAATACAAGAAAATATTAAACAATATAAGCAAGTCAGTGCTCCTTACCATTGTATAAGGCGGGAGCAAACACTTTTGTAACTGGACGTTTTGGCAGAACGCCAAATGCAAAGTTTTAAAAAGCACACTGACTTTACCGCATGAAGAAAGATTTATATGAATATGTTACGTTGCTTTTGGACTCCTGGCTAAGTAATATCAGCCGCACGAGCGGATCCATCAGGTTAAGCTACGCTTTTCGACCATCTTTACATACCGAAACTACTCCGTGCCTTGGTCTCGGCTGTCATTCGTGGATCGGATCTTTGACAGTCGTTACGGGTCGTCAAAAGCCCGTCGCTAAAAAGCAGTATTATTTATTTATTTATTATTTATATATACTTCATTGTACACCAGAAAATACATAACAAAAAAAATACGATTATGAATACAAAACATACAATGGGCGGTTTTACTAAGGTTTCCACAACCCAACCACTGGGTTGTGGAGGTCAGATAAGCAGTCGCTCTATGTAAAATACTCGCATTCAGCTGCATCCGGTTAGATTGGAAGCTGACCCCAACATAGTTGGGAAAAGACTAAGCAGATTTATTGTTTTTGTGACGAAACATTAAAAGAAAGATATTTGTGTCACCCTATGTAAAATTTCTACATTTATATCTGTAATGTGTATGGTGTTCATAATAATATCAGTTAAGTTAGTTAAGCTTAATAGGAAACACTGAACTCTTGAACACTGAATTACAGAAATAAATATCATTTAACCATTGTATTCTATTCTAATATTCATGAAAAACCTTCGTTACGAGCCATTTTTCAGCAAGAGGTAAAGTAGCCGGTGTTTGATTAATCATAACTGTGATTAGATACGTCTAATGAAGAATATGAATATAATTCATATATACATGTTTGCATTAACAAACAAAAAAAAAACACTAAAAAGTGAAAAATAACTTAAATTTCGGAAGTCGGTGTCTTTGGATATGTATTTTAGTTTTTGCCACCGACTTCTGAAATTAAATTTATTTTTCACCTTGTAGTTTTTTTTTTTGGAAATTGTCCAAAGACGTCCACTGCTGGACATAGGTCCCCCAAGCGTTGCAACTCCGACCGGTTCTGTGCTTCTCGCATCCAGCGGATTTCCGCGGATTATCCACCTTGTGGGAGGCCCTCCAACGTCTCCCCGTCGCCTCACGGTCGCCACTCTAGAACCTTTTTTTAGGGTGGGAAATCATCAAATGACCCTTCCCGCTCTGGGTGGAGCGGAAGGGAGTGTCACACTCTTACTGACTAAAACCCACCCGTGTAGGAACACGGGTGGGAAAGGGCTAAGGAAGGATCCTTAGCCCTTTATGTTCCCAGCCAGCGGTAACCCTTTCGGAAAATCTCGCTGATCACTCCAGAACCTTTCGGCCCCATCAGACAAATGTTCTGCGAACAATAAGCACTGCCTACTGCCACTTAAATTTATTTTATTTATTTATCCATTTATTTCAGACATCAAGGCCCATGAAAACACATACAATACAATATTCATAATTATAATTTAAAAATACTATAAATAATATACTAATACTAATTTAGCAATTATTCGGGCTAAGTCATTTATTTTGGTTCTCCTACGAATCTCTTCATTTCTGATTACATCACGTGTGGGAACTCTAAGCATAGCCCTCTCCATTGCCCTTTGGGTGACACATCTTTAAACCTTTAATGAATTTCTATAGGTTTTTCTGTTTTACGTAAGGTTCTGAAAAATTCTCTTGAAAACTTGACACATTATGAAGCTACATGTCTAGAGCAATATTTCATACGCTTTTATGATGTTGAGAAAGTGCGAGTCGTCAAGATTGCTACTTTATGAAAAATTGCGTCTGCTACGAAAAAGTGACAAATTGCATCTTATAAAACTCAGGGTGATTTTAATACGGTTTGCAATTTTAAGTAGCTAGGAATTATTTAAAGGTTTGTTAACTTTTATGTTATTTTCTGGAACTTTTAAAAATGAGATGATTAGACCTGCTGTCTTGTATGGATCGGAATTTTGGGCCACAAAAGTGATGAATGAAAGGCAATTGTATGCAGCTGAGATGAGAATGCTAAGACGGATGTGTTATGTTACACGAACGGATAGAATAAGAAATGAGAACATAAGGAGTTTGAAATTGAAAGTGGCACTGGTAACTGAAAAGTTGTGTGGAAATCGGTTATCATGGTATGAGCATGTGTTACGGAGAAATGAGGAAAATGTCGTGAGGAGAGTTTTGAGTATGGATGTCGATGGCTTTAGGAGTTGGGGAAGACCAAAGGAACGATGGATGGAATGTGTGAATGATGATATGGTGAGAAAGGGGGTGAATACCGAGACGACGACTAATAGAGAATTATGGTAGAAAACGATGACGTCTAATAGAGAATTATGGTAGAAAAAGATGACGTCTAATAGAGAATTATGGTAGAAAAAGATGACGTCTAATAGAGAATTATGGAAGAAAAAGATGACGGCTAATAGAGAATTATGGAAGAAAAAGACATGCTGCGCCGGCTGCAAATATATTGCTATATGGGCAGGAGTATGATGAACTTTTAAAAATGAGACAAAAAAATACTCTGTTTTAACAAATTAGTTAAATGTAGTATGGGAACCGTCTCTATACAGCTTGGCTGGGACATCGATGCAACCTGCTCTATAGATTCAGTACATGCTTCGAAACATACATTTTGACCGCGTAGGTACACTTACATAGGGGAGAGGCTGTAGCGGTATCTACAACGCCACATGCAAACAACGCGTCATACTGACGTCACGTTGCGTGACGTCAATATGACGCGTTGTTACATAGTTTTTTCAATAGTGCTAGTTGCCCCGAAATCAACTTAATTATCATTCAGATAAAGTTGATATTTGTTTAGCTTGAAATAATATTAATTTGAAACATAAGTTTGAATAGACTTTAGATAAAGTCACGTCTTCTTCCCATGATTACCCAAGGCAGAAACTACAGAACGCCACCTTCTACATTCCTTAAATACTCCTTTAGCCCCCTTTAGTTTTAAACATCTTGTCATACACACACGCCGGTTGCAAGTACTACGCGGCTGCCCCATTTCAAAACCTAGTAAGGACTTAAAATGAAATTTTACAGGAGAGCGCATAAACGTCATATTGGTCAGCCTATGGAATGTGTTTTTTTGAATTGGTTAAAGTGACTTACTAAATTTAAATGGTCACAAGGGAGTGAAAGGTGCACTTACTAGGTATCGATGTTTAAATATATCTCCTTTTATGTAAGTTTAAAACGCTGGTGTTTTTGTATTTGGTAGAGACCTTCTAGGTTAGCAAGATTATGCAATAAAACGATTTTTGTAAAAAGTGTCCCTTACTAGGTTTTGAAATGGGACAGCCGTACGCACCTTACCCCTGACCGTTCTGAAGAACATCACCAATAAGGTCACTATATGTCCGCCTAGGGCGCCCCTTCCTGAAACCGAATCTTTTCTCTAAAATTTATCGACAAGTCAAAGTGCCAGCAAACAAGACCCCTTTCTCACACTTTCACAGACACACATTCGTCACACACACTTTATTATACTAGCTTTGTAAACCGACTTATTTCTTTCTGCTCAATCATCCTCCCATCCCAAGATACAAAACCTATTTAGTTTGAGGGTCAACGGTTAAACCAAAATATTGTGAACTCAATTGTGTTAAATGTAAGCTAAATCTCCGTAATTACCTTTTCTGTTTAGCAATAATTACAGCTTTTCTTTTTTTAGACAATTTCGTTATGATAAATGATGATAACTGATTTATTTTTTGTAAGTAGTTTCGTACAAACACTTTTACACGTCAATCATATTTCTTAAACTAGATGAGGTCGGCGTTTCCTTTGTGACTATTCTGAGAAGAAAGGCCGAAACAAACTCAGAGGTCACGGTCTCTTTTAAAGTTCAGACAAAATCTTAATCTAATCGTTTAGTTTAATTTCGCTTTTAAAATGTACAAGACTTAAATAGTGAAGTCCGAGCAATTTCGCATAGCATTTCTTTACACCTACACAGTGAGAATATAAAAAAGTGACCCTTTAATTATCATGACAGAAAAACACACAAACACACACACACATTACCCACACACATAATCATCATTCATCATTGTTTTTGACACAAATTACCTACATATGAGGGGGCGTTGATTTGGTATTTCATGAACACCAAATTCTTTTTTGATTGATGCAAATAAAATACCTACTCCAAATAATTTGGAGTATTTTATTTATTTTATTGTGAAATACTCAACACCGAGAATAAAGAGTAGTGGTGGCCCAGTGTTAATGGCCGCGACTTAAAAGTTGTAGGTCGTAGATTCGTACCCAGATAAAAGCTTTACTTTGTGTAAATTATTTCGTCACCACTGCTCTCAAAACGGTGAAGGAAAACATCGTGAGGAAACCGGCATGTTCTAGAAACAAAAATTCGAAGACATGTGACATGTACCAGCCCGCACTCGCACTCCCTCTCACAGAGAGGAGGACTGTGCCTCAGTTAGCAGTGGGAATATTATAGACTGATAATGTAATGCAATACCGAATCTACCAAATTTGAATACACAACTTTGTACCTCATAAAGGTTAATTGTTAGGTGAACTACAACTTTTTTTAATAAGTAAAACAGAGGCTTTTTTTTTCACGATGGGAAATCATCAAATGACCCTCCCGCTCTGGGTGGAGCGGAAGGGAATGTCAGACTCTTACTGACTAAAACCCAGCCGTGTTCCTTCCTTAGCCCTTTATGTTCCGGGCCAGCGGTAACCCTTTCGGACAATCCCGCTGACCCGGCAGGCTTCGGCCCTGACGGGCCCCTTCCCTTTATGCTGACATCTCTTTGAGGCGCGCGTGGAACACATACGTGACGTCCGGCACGGGCCTGGTCCTAATCGAATGGGGAGCTACCCATTACTCTCCGTCCGCAAGCCTAAAGCAAGCATAAAGGTTAATTGTTAGGTGAACTACAACTTTTTTTAATAAGTAACACAGAGGCTTCACGGCCGGTTACCATACCAGAGTCAAAGTTAAAATTTATGGTAAGCTGTTAGTATTTATTTTTTGTTTTATCATTGTTAGATTTCGATACTTATCGCGTCTGCGGAGTTTAGCAAGCCAATTTAAAATAATAATGTTTAAATATGTTGTTCCTTTACTTCATGAAAATAACCTAAGAATAAATCAGGACTGCTCAAGTAACTAAGGAAAAATATTTAGATATAATTGAAAATTCTACTTCACTAATTATGAATCAAACTTCGTTCTATAAAAATAAACAATGTAATTTGGGCCATAGTTCTACTACGTCTGTATTTAATTGGTACCAAATAAGCGAGCAATAAACCAAAGTTCCCTTATTGTGAGCCTTTCAGGAATATGAAAGTCAACAAGTTTATTGGGCTGCCCATTGGTGGTGGTATTATTTTAAAACCACATGCTGTGAAACAATATAATGGTGCTTTGAGAAAAGAGTAAATGTGCTGTACAGTACCCGGTGATAAATATTGCACACGACCATTGACGATTGGTGTATTTTATACAAAAAATAAAAATAATTATCAAAAGAAGCAAATAATATTGTTTTAACAGCTCCTAATAGATACCGGACTGTTTGTGTTTCGTGCGACAGAGATAACGCTCTACGAAGCCGAAATTAGCCGATTGTCTCTTTCCAAAGGTCGATGTGCAATATTTATCGCCGGGTACTGCACTTAATTCTGTCACCACGTTCCGAAGACGATGTAGATATCATCATCATCATTTATTTATGTCAGATCATAAAATAAAATTTGTTAGTACTTAAACAACTAGCTTGTTAGCACATCTATAATAATATATTCTCTATTATACTCGTACTACAGTAGTATCAACCGCTGCAAGCGTAGCTTAACCTGATCGATCGACTTGTACGGTTGTTATTATTTCGCCACGGGTCCCTCTTCAACTATTGCATTACAAAAATATTAAATCAGTTTTCCATTATTAAAATCAATGTTAAGGCCAACCCACATGTACAGACGCCAGCACATCAAGCTACCCGAAACTGTCAAATTTTGCCAATCAACTTTGAACCTTATGCTTTAGCGATAAAGTTGAAAATCTATTAAAGAAATTTGACAGATTGTAGTAGCTTGATGTGCTGGCGTCTGTACCTGCTGAATATATTTTAAGACTATTCACGCAAACAACACGACATTGACGAAAGCCACCGAACAGACATAAAAACGATAATTAAATTTATAAATACCGTTCAAAACAATAGAATATCGTTTACGTTTGAATCAGTCAGTTAACGTAATTTGGTTTGTGAAAGATTGGTTGATTGAGAAATGGAATTTCTGAGAGGCAATTCTCGTATTTTAAGAACGTTTGCATTGTAATCTGTCTCAATATGTCAAAACCAATTCTAACTTATCTACATTTTTGATGGTCCGGGAGCCACCAATCCTGAAAGCTCCGTGATCACGGATTCTAATATTTTTAATAAAAAATAAAAGTTAACATTTAGACGAACAAGATTTACTTGGTCGGCGTGGATTTGATTGGCCGGAAATATTTTTATTAAATTATTTATTATTAAATTTCCATAATTTTTTTTCCGTCATCACGGATTTTGATCAATCTTATATAGAATTTTGTATGAAATTATGTTCAACAAGAAAAAATCCGGCCGACCAATGATTTTTAGCCGGAAAGGTCACGCATACCTATTTGAATGGTGTGATAAGGGGTAAAATTTATCCATTATCACGGAAACCTTTTTTATTTTTTTAATTCATGCGTTTTAATGTCACATTTATGATTATCTTGGTATGCGTGCTTACAAACTGCCGAAAGTATCGCGCATACCAAATTTTAACCCTTCGCTTTTTAACGATTTCTATATTTCTGTAAAGAGTGAGTGAGGCAGATTTTTGGTTCAAGTTGAAACCTCTCGTTCGTCTCTTTCTATTCCTTACGAATTTAACATTTACCTGCCTCAAAGATACGTTATCCACTCAAACGTCCGAGTCTGACAGCTGCCACCGCTTAATAAAATAAGTCCGCGCGCGCGTGGACTTACGGGGCCTGCGGGCGGAGGGTAAAGGCTCCTGTAAACAGGCGCGACGTGCGACGCGAATCGCACGCGACACAAAGGCACCGCTCGTTGCGCGACTTGCGGTGCCTTTGTGTCGCGTGTCGCGTCGCGCCTGTGTGTACGAGCCTTAATGGGTAACTCACCGTCCGATCAGGACCAGGCCCGTGCCGGACGGCGCGTACGTGTTCCACGCGCGCCTCAAAGAGATGTCAGCATCAAGGGAAGGGGCCTGTCAGGGCCGAAGCCTGCCGGGTCAGCGGGATTGTCCGAAAGGGTTACCGCTGGCCCGGAACATAAAGGGCTAAGGAAGGAACACGGGTGGGTTTTAGTCAGTAAGAGTCTGACACTCCCTTCCGCTCCACCCAGAGCGATTTCTCATTTGATGATTTCCCATCCTGAAAAAAAAAAGAAAAAAAAATCTTGCTGTGACCCGACTTTCTGTTTTGTCGACGCTTAGACCCGTTATTTAATATAGTGTCATCTAGTGGCACACTCATGAAGCTCGAAAAGTTTCACAGATAAAAACTCGTTTAAAGTGTACAAGACAGTGAGGCTGTCGCCCTAACGCTCAACGCTAAAAATTTTTGGGTTAATAATTTAAAGCACTAGATCCAATCTCAGCGTTTCATCATAACAATTTCAATATGAAGTGTTTTATTTCTAATACATCAACTAAAGAGAAAATTAATCCGTTTTCTGGAAGGGACGACGCTTTTAAAAAATGGTGATGGTACCACAATGGTACTCGAACCATTGTGGTACATTGGCCCATCGGCACCGTTAAAGGTTGAGGAAATATTAAGTTGCCAACAGAATGAGGAAGAAATCGAAGAATCAGAAGAAGAGAGAAATGATAATTTTGATGATAATGATGTAGATGATTATTGATTAATAAACTTGAATTTCAGAACATATTTTTTATATCAACCTTCATTTATTATATAATCAACCCAAATAAATTTTTTCCTGTATTTCCTCTTTTCCATATTAATTAGTATAATAAATAGTTAAAAACTTAAGGAAGAGACCAGAGGTAGAAGAAAGACTCTAAAAGAAATGTCATCAAGTAAGTGAAATCTATAACAGTATAATCCTCACTCACACAATAAAATTTGGTATGCGCGATACTTTCGGCAGTTTGTAAGCACGCATACCAAGATAATCATAAATGTGACATTAAAACGCATGAATTAAAAAAAATAAAAATGGTTTCCGTGATAATGGATAAATTTTACCCCTTATCACACCATTCAAATAGGTATGCGTGACCTTTCCGGCTAAAAATCATTGGTCGGCCGGATTTTTTCTTGTTGAACATAATTTCACACAAAATTCTATATAAGATTGATCAAAATCCGTGATGACGGAAAAAAATTATGGAAATTTAATAATAAATAATTTAATTAAAATATTTCCGGCCAATCAAATCCACGCCGACCAAGCAAATCTTGTTCGTCTAAACGTTAACTTTTATTTTTTATTAAAAATATTAGAATCCGTGATCACGGAGCTTTCAGGATTGGTGGCTCCCCGCCAATGACAAGTTTCTGACAGTAATTGTCGCTGATGAGATTGCTACTAGATTTTGAACGTTTTGTTAAGGGGCTGTGAATTTATTACGTAAGAAGATTTGAGGGGGACTGGACCAATTTTTTTGATACTTTTTCTCTGCAATTTTGGTAGATACTGATCTTACGTAAGATTGAAAGGGGGGAGGGGGTTCCTTCCAGTCTTATTTTTTCATACAAATGGGAAGGGGGGTTACAAAGTGGTCAAAATTGCCTTACGTAATAAATGAACAGCCCCTAATTACGCGAATTCGCCACGAGCTTGTCTCATTAGAACCTAGTTTGCGTATTAACGGATGAAGTTTGATAAGGTAATTAGCGACCCGCCTCTGCGTCGCACGATTCTTACGACTTGACAAAAAATCGAGACTTCTTTATTCTTAGTGAGTTTAATATTAATGTATTAAACATATTTATTTACCTTCCGAAATAAATTCTCTGCAAGACGGTGAAACTAGCGCAGAAAAATCTGTAGCGTGGCTTAAAAAAACAATGCGGTTATACAAACAGGCACGAAAAGAGACTTTATAATATGTACAGACGCCAGCACATCAAACTACCCGAAGCAGTCAAATTTTCCCAATCAAATTTGAACCTTATGCCTTAGCGATAAAGTTGAAAATCTATTAAAGAAATTTGACAGATTTTACTGACGTCTCTACCTATAATAGTCCAGTCAAAATAGACATTTGACTTAGCCAAAATTCGCATAGAGCTGAAAATTGGCAGAGACGTTATATACATCATTATAAATGAAATGTCAAAAATCCCCTTCGATCCTACTTCTGCAAAAAAAAATATTCAAGGTCAAAAGTACAAAATTAAGGTTTTTTCCATTTTTCTCGAAAACAGTAAGTATTATCGTGAAAATAGAGCAGACAAAAGTTGTAGATCATACAATTCTCTACAAAAATGGTCCAGTCACTTTTTCTCTTACGACTCACCATTCGTGAGATATCGCGATTTTAATCATTAGAAAATTCATATTTTACATAATATGCACACATTTCCGCACCACCTATGAGGTAATAATGTACTTGGCGCATTTTTTTAACGTGGTTTCCCCAGTAGGTATACTCCACGATCTATTGTTGTAAAGAAAGTTTGATCAGATCGTATCCTATTAATTGCAAGAATAGTAATATTGCTAATGATCAAAGTGGAATAGGTTGTTTTTCTACATGTTATATTGAAAGAAATACAACAGATGAAGATATTTATGATATTAATGAGGAGACAATTGATGCATCCCTTTTCTTAGAACAGCGAACTTCTGCAAGAAGAAGAAAATAAAGACGAAGAAATAATTGTCGAAGTAGAATTAGACAATTATCTTATATAATGACATGTGTAAAAAAACAATCTATTCCACTTTACTCATTAGCAATATTACTACGAGGATTCTTTCAATTAAAAGGATACGATCTGATCAAACTTTCTTTATTACAATAGATCGTAGAGTATACCTACTGGGGAATGATGATGATGATGGGACTCCCTTTCCCGCATTCGGGTCGTTGTGCGTGGGGATTCTGGCCAACAGAGCCAGCCTAGCTCCGCCCAGAAGCACAGAAGCTTCCTGGGAGCTTCAGAGGCTTCGCGGAGTGACCTCATTGTTCCGAGGATTTCTGCACGTTGAGAAGCCACGGCCTCGCAATCCAAGATGACGTGGGCGGCTGATTCCTCGGCATCAAGGCAGCCCCTGCAAAGGGGGCTGTCCGTGGCGCCTATGTTGAAAAGATGTTTGTTAAGGAGGTTGTGGCCCGTAATTGTACCTATTTATTATTCTAAGGTTATTCCTACTCAGGCTGAGAAGTTTTTTGGTTAATCGCGGGTGTATCATTGGTAAAGCCAATTTTGACTGTCTACAGTCTGTTGCCCGTGACCATCTGTTGTTATGAAGTTCGGTCGATCTTTGGCGAATCCACGCACGAAATTGTGAGAAAGGCAAAGGGAGAAGTGGGTACGGGCTTCTTCTTCGCAAGTTCATCTGCAGCATCATTGCCCAGAGATTCACTGTGCCCTTTGATCCACTGGAGAGTAATACGATTAGACGTCGATAAACTCTCCAGAGCTAGATGGCACACAAAAATTAGCTTATTGTTAGTTTGTTTGCTTCCTAAAGCTTTGAGCACAGATAGGCTGTCCGATAGGAATTTAATGCCATAGTTCCGGATGCCTAAGCGCTTTACTGCTGTTGCAGCTTGTGTTAAGGCAACACATTCGCATTGAAAGATCGAACTATGTGTGCCTAGTGGGATGTGAAAGTTAATATTTAGGTCAAGGGAGTGCACGCCAGCACCTGAACCGTTTTGTGTTTTAGAGCCGTCTGTATAAATGCGCACTTCATTGACTCCTGACTGATCCCTTTCTTCCTGAACTGTTTGTATAATGTAGTTCTTGTTGAACATCGGTTGGTTTGGTGTTCTGTCACACGGGGCAGCGATGAGAGGCTGGTACTCAATCGCCCGGTCCAGGATTTTAGCGTGTGGACTGGTAATGTTTTTGCCCCATATGCCCAGATGCATTAGCCTGATGGCGGCTAGCGCCGCTTCCTGCTGTATGTACAGGTCAAGGGGAGTTAATTGAAGTGCTATCTCCATCAACTACTGGGGAAACCACGTTAGAAAAAATGTACTAAGTACATTACCTCATAGGTGGTGCGGAAATGTGTGCATATTATGTAAAATATGAAATTTCTAATGATTAAAACCGCGATATCTCACGAATGGTGAGTTGTAAGAGAAAAAGTGACTGGATCATTTTTGTAGAGAATTGTATGATCTACAACTTTTGTCTGATTTATTTTCACGATAATACTTACTGTTTTCGAGAAAAATGTAAAAAACCTTAATTTTGTACTTTTGACCTTGAATAATTTTTTTTGCAGAAGTAGGATCGAAGAGGATTTTTGACATTTCATTTATAATGATGTATTTAACATCTCTGCCAATTTTCAGCTCTATGCGAATTTTGTCTAAGTTATGACTTATTTTTGTCTATTTTGACTGGATTATAAATATATTGTAGATATAGATTGTTTGTTTGGAATAATAATTATCCTCTACGTTTCGGGTGATTTCTTGTTTTCAATGGGCGTAATCAAGCTTGATTATCCAATTAATTTGTTGTTAGCCAAGATGTGGTTTCCAAGAAGTAGCATGATCTGCTGTCTATTAACTTCTGCTTATTATATGAAAATCCCAGTTGATTGGTATCTTGTGGCATAATAGCGATCTATGTTGGAAGCAAAAATGGAAGTCGGAATCATAAATAACGCGATATTTTAAGTTTTCCATATTGTGAACAGAACGATGTTAAAAAAAAATCATACGGTGCGAAAACAAATGAATGACTTAATTACACAAGCCTTTTGAATTTGGAATTCTTAACCAAACACTAGTATTTGAGATCGAAATCTACTCTTGTGTCAAAGTGGCCAGTTCGACAAAACGCCAATTTAATATGTCATCATCACCTGTCTAGCCTTTTCCCAAATATGTTGGGTTCGGCTTACAGTCTAACTGGGTGCAGCTGAATACCAGTACATTACATGGAGCGACTGCTTATCTGACCTCCATAACCACCCAGTTACATTGCAATACGATACCCTTGCTAAGACTAGTTGTCTTGTCAGTCTTTCGGGCTTCTGACGACCTGTAACGACCTGGTAGTTAATATGGGCGAGTCTTTTAAAATCAACCTGGCACAAATCCAGACTCCTTGCTGTTTCTTAGAAACGATGGAAAAACCCAATTTACCCGACTTGGAAATAGAAAGAAAGAAAGAAAGAAAAAAAACATTTATTTAGCACAGACTAAAAGACACACAATACACCAGATCGTCAAATAATAGTCGTACATGCAATAATCTATAGTCATCATTTATTTTCGTTGTTTATATGTATATTTAGTATATATTTATTTATGTATCTATTATACCGCATTATATATATCTATGTATCTATTATAGTATGTTATGTTGCACCACTGACAACCCCATTTTTTTATATCCACGTTATCACTGTCCATTCCAAGGTTGCCTGGAATAGATCGCAGAAAGCGATAACGCCGCCCATTGTATGTTTTGTATTCATATTCTATTTTTTTGTGATGTATTTTCTGGTATACAATAAAGTATATATAAATAAATAAATACATCAGGTAAAAACAAAAATAAAGATAAAAATAAAAAGTGCAAAATCCGATGTAAGAAATTAGCAGGAAAGTGTGCCTCACGGTTGCGCCAAAAATGCTCTGTTCAGCAAAAATGCCAGACAACTAGTGTCTGACGCTGGTTTTCAACTGGACCTGAAATCGAATCCAGGGAGCTTCGAAATCCAAAAGCACTTGCATTTGCTTCTTTTTTCTTTTCTTATACAAATTTCTCAGTAGCAGCGCGAAGGCTGAATTTGTGCTCGGTTGATGGCAATGGCACGTGGGACTTAAACAAAACTGGTACAATGTGGGTGTGCTATAGGTATATCTCTGGCTGACCCTTCGGGGTTTACAGGCGTGATGGTATGTTGTAAATAAGAACACACAAAAAAGACTAATAATATTCATCGTATCAATTTTGCTTACATTTCAATCAATCACGGAACACAATCAAATGGTGTTGTTGACTTGGTCGAAACGGGATATCTTTATTTATTGACCTGCGTGTCATTATGTACTGAACTGTTCAAACTGGGATATATTTAGCACGAAATTGGCCTTCGAACCACATTTCTGATGCAACGAAATAATAGATATTTGCACACCTGTTCAGGTAGGGTAAGGTATGAAGAACTTTTGTTTTAAGTATCACCTGAAGTATTTTCCATATTCAAGCAAATAAATACAGGGTTATTGGTAAAATATTAACAATCTCTGTACTTATCATTATGAACAACTTTTACTATGGCATCAAACCTGAAATCGCGAAAAAAAAATCTGCTGTTCCCTAAATGATACCGATTTGAGATTTGAAATGTATGTTCGTTTAGCTCGTCAAAATGTAGGGAATAGCAGATTTTTTTTTTCGCGATTTCAGGTTTGGTCCAATGACCTCTTAAGGGGTTGTTTAATGTTTAACCAATAACCCTGTATATGTAACTATTTAATTGTGACCGACCACATTAATTTCTATGATTATATTTACATAATTTAAAAAGCTAATTGATTAGAATTGAAACATGAAAATGATATCCACTGACGAATCTATATGTCAATTTGCTTTATCGGTATTAGGTACTCTTTTTACCCCAAATTATCCTGACAGAATCTTTAAGTAAGTATATTAAAAGAAGGACGACTATAATAGTGGAGAATTTATTACTCTTTTATTATATAACAAATAAACAGAGCCTAAGCTTCGCAGGACTTAATAAACGCAAAATAATAAATGAAACCCAAGGAGTAGGTAGATACCGACAGTTAATTGTTTCCATTCCAAGATAGATATTGTTCATTCGAGAGAAAAGACGAGGCTATTCACATATAACAGAGTGGCAACTCTCTCGGAAACAGGATAAGTAAGGATACATTCACTTGATTGCCCGATAAAACGCACAAAACCGTAGCCCTTATTACGTAACAACCCAAGTTGTTGGCACATCTAAAAAGGCTAAAATATTATATTAATTTAATGAAAAATTACGTCGGATCCGGTTCTTGAGGAAATTGTCTTCAAACTCACATAACGTGGTTAAATTACTTTGTATTTTTTCATCAAGAAATTTCTGAATTATATTAAACCTACTTACTTAATTGTGTAAGTCGAAGTAAAGGTTCGTTTACACTTGACGGTCTCCGAAGTTGAGGGAAATTAAGCGTGACGACAGATTAAATTTATTATTGCGACTTCGAAAGTGGCTGGAAGTATTTTAATTAAATCAAAGTCCACTTTGATGAAACGTAATAAAACAGTAAATAAATTAGGAGCCGACTGGTGGTGTGGTTTCTAACGGCTGGCGCGTTTGCCATTTTATTTTACACAGTCATTATTTTAAATCGATTTAATACAGGGTCGCGGCGGACATCGACGCGCAAACTGTGACCAATGAATTCAGAATGATTTTAGACAACATATTTTTTTTTGACAACCTACGAAAAATTTCTACGCTAGGGGGTAGCGTAAATGATTCTGAAACACCTGAACCTGTACGTCAGTTATTAAAAAAGTCTGCTGTTTCTAAGAAAAGCTAGATACCTACGCGGTCAGAATGTATGGAACAGCATTTTTTTTTCTATTAAGCCTCGAAGATTTTCATTGAAAGGGCGTTCAGAATCATGAATAGACGCCAGCACATCAAGCTACTACATTCTGTCCAATCTTTGGTAACAGGCTGCGCTTTGATGTCCCGGCCACCCTGTATACTATATTAAAGAAAGAAAAAAAAAGCATTTTTCAACAGCTGCTAAAAATTTAAACTGTGACACTCGTGAAGCAGTGCGCTGCTACGGCGTAGCAACCACGTAGCTCAGTGCTACGAACGTGAGAGAGATTTCTTCGCAGAATCTTTTAGGCTTTTTCTGTGTCGAATATGCAAGTATATCATTTGATTTAGTGTCACTTTTGCAATCTTCAAACAACTTTTATTTGAGAAATAAAAGCGGTTTGACAGCTTTTGTATGGAAAATATGACAAACCGCCATTTTATTAATTCTTCAGATTAAACTTATCTGACAAGTGAACAATTGGTCTTTAGTCAAATATCATCGCCATAAATCTGACTGGCTGTCAAACGTACATCCTGTACGGAAACTCCAGGCCGTAATTCTGACCCCGCAGTGTTAAATTAGAGTTTAAATCGCATCAATTATCTAACTTCACGAGTTTGCCAAATTTGACCGCTATAATCGTTAGCTTAAGTACTAATGCATTTTAGTTTGAAAACTAGCTTTTATGTACAGACGCCAGCACATCAAGCTACCCGAAACGGTCAAATTTTTCCAATCAACATTGAACTTTATGCTCTAGCGATAAAGTTGAAAATCTATTAAAGGAATTTGACGGATTGTAGTAGCTTGATGCGCTGGCATCTGTACTTAAGTAGTAGAGTTTCGGGCATGATGAAATTTAAAATTGATGAAAGTTAAATTAAACTATAATAAGGTATATTTTCTGTCTATCTATACTAATATTATAAAGAGGTAAAAATTGTGTTTTTTTTTGTTTGTTTGGGGTATTCTTCAGAACTACTGATCCGGTTCTGAAAATCTTTAAATAACAGGAATACAGTATTGTCGAGTGTCATAAGATATTATATGCTAACATGCAGACGAAGTCCAGGACAGAAGTTAGTCTATCATAAAGGTAATATTAACCTATGTTGATAAACTTAATGATATGGATAATGTAGTACAAACAAATCTATAGCTGGTATGGCAAAACATACAGTTACACCCACATTGATATCATTCATAGCAAAGTGAATTAAGTCATCGAAATGCCAAAAGTCATCTTGATACTAAAAAAATATGATGGATCAGGTTAAGCTACGCTTGCCGCGGTTGGTCTGTGGACGGGTGACCAACTTTACATACCGTGACCCCTCCGTGCCTCGGAAAGTGCGTTAAGCCGTTGGTCCCGGCTGTCATTTGTGGACTTTGACAGTTGTAACGGGTAGTCAGAAGCCCGAAAGTTTGACAACCAGTCTTATCAAGGGGTATCGTATTACCCAGTAATTAGGTTGTGGAGGTCAGATAGGCAGTCGCTCCATGTAAAATACTGGTATTCAGCTGCATTCGGTTCGACTGGAAGCCGACCCCAACATAGTTGGGAAAAGGCTAAGCAGATGATGCAGATAATGAATCAACGTACTCAGTCAGTCAATTAACTAGCAACCGTCCCGGTCGCTTGTTAATCAGATAATGATTGTGTAAGGCACACGTGGTGATAAATGCTCGTATGAGACCTTTGAGTTCTGAGCTCTTTATGTTCTGAGTTGACCTGCATGATTGCTGACAAATGCATGCACTGACAGTACAGGTCCACTCAATATGTGTGTTTCTTTCATCAAAAGACCATTCAGACACCAATCTACACGGTCTTCAGATGATCTGACCAAGATTATGTCTGGACCTTAAAACAGAGTAGGACCTCTGAGTTTGTTTCGGGCTTTCTTCTCAGAGTTGTTAGATAGGAAACGCCGACCTCACCTAGTTTTTAAAATATGATTGACGTGTAAAAGTTTTTGCACAAACCTACTTGTACAGAAATAAAATCATTTATCATGCCCTAGTCTAATGGAACAACAACAAGTGTATATTTTTATTAGTAAAGGTCATGTATTTCAATCTTAGAAGAGTGAACTGAATAAACAGTATATTTTTAGCCACACTTGAGTATGGAAAGCTATCGACATAAACAAACATGTCTTCGGGTGTGACAGGCGATTATTGTGGAAATGTGTCTGAGAGTACGTTTACAGGATAAATAAACATAAATAACATCACGCCTGTGATCCCTGGAGGATAAGACAGAGGTGTACCTATTGTACACCCACTTTTTGCCAGCTATGATTCAGACCCATGTAATAAAGGACAAGCCTATTGCTAGACAAAATCAAACGGGTTACTAATTTAATTGTAAATTTATTCTTTTTTTTATTTAAATTGAGTTACATTTTGTAACTACTTAACTCACACCATGACTTATTACTTGTAATTTTTATTTTATTTTATTTAAATGAAAATCGTTTACTTTTACCATTTTTGTAAATATGTGAGCACCATGTATCTATCAGATAATATTTATATGTCATGGTTTAATTTTAAATTTTTTTGCCTATTGTGGTATAGTAATAGGTGCATCGTCTTCACATTTAATTTAATTTTAATTTAAATGCCCTTTATTCTGAATTTCTTTTTTTCTCTTCTGTTTAGTTGTTACAAAATGTCCCTTAATTCAGTGTGCCTTTTGGCAAAGGCCTCCTCTAGCTCCTTCCATTGTTTTCTGTCACGAGCCACTCTCCTCCAATTGGGGCCCGCTGTTTGTTTCAGTTCATCTCCCCATCTCCTTATCTGTTTCCCCTTGCTGCGTTTACTTTCCCTTGGATACCAGTCAGTTATTCCATAGTCAGTTGACAAAAAACAGAGAAATATTAATGTCATGGGTGAACTTCAACTAGTAGCGTTGTGTCAATGACAAACACCAATCAAGAGTTCATCGATTCCCGTACCCTGAATTTCTATAGAACGTATAAATCAATGCACTTCCATTAAAATGGCAAAGGTGCATCAATCATAATAGCCAAAAAACAACAATTGGCAAAATTTTTCAAGTATACATAGGCCCTTTTAAAGTTTTCATACAACTTATTAAGTCGCGGGTCACACAAACTAAACCCGGGGGCCGCAAGAGACCCGGGGGCCTTGCTTTGGACAGCCCTGATTTAGGACATTTATTCCGGAAGGTTTATGTCACATACATACACATCACACAAGTATAAACAACTTACACGATACACACACAACACGTGTGAACATCGCTTCATTTCTATCACAGGAACAAGACCCATCAATCTATTTCCTGCACTGTCAAAAGCGTCAAATTACGTACCTGAAAACCTTAACCACAGTGAAAGGTCAAATTTTAAACGTCCAACTTAGTTCCTACAATTGTCGTGTGTCTACATAAATGTTGGTGTAGTGGAAAGTTTACACAATTTGACGTGGGACAATGTAAACAAGCTCCGGTACATCGATTCACGTTATTGACACAGCCATATCGGATGAATGCGATGGCATTTATTTTTTCGTGACGTCATTTATCAAAGCCGATGGATAGCTCAATATTGGTAGCGCTGATTGTGTTTTGTTTTTGTGGATATAATCTTACGGGGTTATTGTAAATTCATCACATTTTTGTACACTCCATTAATTATGTATTGTATGAGCTTTTCTTCTATTATGTAGGTATTATTTTATTTATTTATTTATTAAAACTTTATGCACAAGTAAAAGAAATACTGTTACAAAGGCGGTTTTAATGCCTGAGGCATTTATTTTGCTAACTGATCATTTATGAGTTGGATAACATGTGTCGTGATCATAAAATAATTCAGACTCGTTTTTAACTAAACGTAAGCCGTCTATATCCTAAAATCGTCTAAACCTGAAATTCCGAATAAACAAAATCAGCAATTCCCTACATTTTGACGAGCTATGCGAACATTACTGTAGGGAGCAGCTGACTTTTTTACACGATTTCAAGATTGGTCCCATATTAAAAGCTTATAAGTAATGAGTTTTTCAGGTCCAACATCATTTAAATTACACCTTGTATAGTAGCTGCTGTAATAGTAAGCTGACGAGTATTTTTTTGGTTTATTCGCGTTTATCCTTGAAAATCCAGTTGGATTTGAAAAACACTTTTTTGTTTGATAGCCTAATTTTTGAGGAAGGTTATAGGCTATTTAACATCACGCTATGACTCTTAGGAGCCGAAGAAAACAAAAAAGTCAGAAATACCGCTACATTAAAACGAAGCAACAGTTGGGACGCGGTGAGTCGTATGCTTATGCTATATTAAATGTTAAAACAAATGATTTCACGTGGACGAAGTCATAGGCAGGAGCTAGTGTTAAAATACAAAATCATAACAGAATACTGCTGCTCAGCCCCTACCGTCATTTATTTCGTTGTAAAATTTTAGAACCAATGGTTCATTGTTATTTCTTTTACTCTTTTTAGAGCCGGCTTTTCAATGTAACGCACAAAACCGAATTCCCGAATACCCATTCAATAAACTAGTTTGTTTTAAGTTTTAAGGAAAACTATATTTGCGCTGCACCTGGTGAAAACCGTCCTTCCATCCTACGAATTCCAGGAAAATCCCACACGACACCTGAGTAATACGTGGTTTCTTTTGTCAGGAATAGTTATCGAATTTTCCGATAGTTCCCATTTGGTCCTTGAGCCGGATTGTGGAGACATGCACCAAACATGGAGTCTCACGAAGTAAGGGTAGAATTACTAATAATACGACATTGGATATTGTGGATTTTGGGAAACAAGAATGGAATGAATCATACTTTTAGGTGTTATCAGTCCATTCCTGTCTCTTCTGTTTTGGCTGTAAAAACGTCTATTTGAAAGATGGAATAGAAAAGAGTGCTGATCGAAATAAGCTAACAATATTGATAATACCTATGCTATGTAAGCAATTAAAAAAAAAACACTTGAAAACTATTCTATTAAACCTACTCAGATAACAAATCAATTTAACGTAAGTAAAATCTAACTAACAAGCACAATTTTAGTTTGAAATGTTCCAACATGTCCGTTATCTGAACGTCATAATATTACCTATATTTATTTATTTATTTAAACTTCTCGCACAAAAAGGTACAAAGGCGGACTTAATGCCTTAGGCATTCTCTACCTATATAATTATATAGAATGAAACCGCCACGCAACCACAAGCATGACGCGTCGAACATTGTAACGGGTAAATAATTACCCGCTCAAGTACCGGGTATTTATTAATTAGTGGGATTGGACCGGTATAAATACAGGGTATATTCGTTAGCCATCTATTATTTGACGTTATTTTTCACGAGTTTGGGGTGTATATTTTATGTTTCAGGTCGCGTTTCATTCCCTACAAACTGGCCTGGCCACAGCTTAAATAAGAACTTCTTATTTAAGTTCTTCTAAGAACTTCTCTCTTAAACTAATGCCCGTTTTCACCGACATCTCCTATATTACCACCCACAAATGGGATCTTTGGCTTCAAAGATCCCCCCAATCCCCTAAATTAAATATCAATTCACCATTATTTTTATCACATAACTGGGGGACACATAACTATGTGACGTTTTGTTTTCTAATACATATATATATATATATATAGTCATTGATTCATATTTGAACTTATCGATACTTTGAAACAAGAAAGTTTTTTTATTAAATTCTGTAAAGTATACACATAAACAGTAATTAATGTATCAAGGCACACGCAAAAAAAAAATGACCAACTGTAGGACCGACAAAATGTGTACTGTGTGCGAGCACGCTAAAGATTCCAAAAAGATTGTGTCTCGAAAGGGGAGGGTAAGTTATGTCAAACTTCTACAGACTGAGTAAGTACAGACGCCAGCTCACATCAAGCTACTCAAATCTGTCAAATTGCTTTAATAGATTTTCCACTTTATCGCTAAAGCATTAATTAGGTTCAAAGTTGATTGGGAAAATTTGACAGTTTCGGGTAGCTTGATGTGCTAGTGTCTGTATATAAAAAAGGAGGTTCTTCGCTGTTACGTGCCAGAAAAAAATTATGATATCAAAGAAGTGTACCTACTTGTTAATCATGTGTCTATAATTGAGTTCATCTTGGCAGAGATTGATCTTCTGTCAGCTCGTCTATCGTCAAACCCTCATCAGTCACACAGGATACAGGTTAAAAATGTCTTTTTATTCTTGTCTTTATATTCTAAACTAGCGTCTTTGTTCTAAAACAGCTCTAAATAATCTTGAAAACCACATCAGACCTAAGCGGACAAACATACAGACACGAAAAGCGACTTTGTTTTGAACTATTTCATACTTTCCCAACAAGTAACTACCAATATTAATTCTCTTACAGAAAATCGGTATATGTTAAAAGTCATCATACAAACGAGCTTTGAAAGACCGTATAATGATTTAAAATTCTAGTGATCCAAAAGTTTGAACTGCTATCACGTTTTTATTGACTATTTCAACTACCTTTGACATATTTTAATATACAGGGTTATTGGTAAAATATTAAAAACCTCTTAAGAGGCCATTGTACTCATTATTATGAACTACTTTTACTATGGGATCAAACCTGAGGGGCAATTCTACTAATTTTAACAACGTTCACAGTCTGATCTCAGTCTCAATCTGTCAAAAAATACTTCAAATTTCCCTACATTTTGACAAGTTTTTGACATTTCTTTGTCGCTGAGATGAGACTGCGACTAGATTTTGAACGTTTTAAATTACGAGAATTGGCCTTCTGATATCGCGAAAAAAAATCAGCTGTTCCCTACATTTATGTTCGTATAACTCGTCAAAATGTAGGGAACAGCTGATTTTTTTTAAAATTAATTGAGCCGCTTTTATATTAATAATTTATGTATTTAGTTGGTAAGCCTTTATTTCAATATGGAGATACAGGTGTAGCGACATTTCATTTCAATCGAAACTTTCACGAAAATTAAAGGTATAAACATACACAGTAGCACCACCACATTTCCGGGAATCGAAAACTTTACGAAAATTTATTTATTAAAGAAAAGTTTGTTCGGCTCCAACGTGTAAATGGATTCCAATATGCTAAGCTGAAAACTTAGTGAAATGTTACGGAATTCCACGACGACGAGAGAACTAAGTTTGTTTGGTAACTCATTTTGGAACGCGCCACAGGTTTCCAAACGTGGTCTCAAAGGCAATCTGTTGCGAACTTATACAATTTTCAACAGTTTATTTACTTTTATCATGTTTGGTTTACAATTTGTTAGCTGATATAATTATGTGCCTATTGTACAGACGCCAGCACATGAAGCTACTACTATCTGTCAAATTTCTTTAATAGATTTTGAACTTTATCGCTACAGCATAAGGTTCAAGGTTGATTGGGAAAATTGGATAGTTTCGGGTAGCTTGATGTGCTGGCGTCTGTACATTTCAGGTTTGGCTGTATTTCCCAGCTCACAACTATGAGTTACATACATACATACATACAAATAAATAAACTTGAAGTGTCTGTTTGTAATGACAACTTTTTACCAAATGCTTATGATCAAAGTATATAACAAAAAACTATTGTTTTTGTCTGTCTGTTTGTTCCGGATCATCTCCGAAACGGCTAGGCCGATTTTGATGGGACTTTCACTGGCAGATAGCTGATATTATAAGGATTAACTTAGATTGCCGTCATTTTAGAAAAATAATTAATAAAGTGACACATTTATGTTTTTCGACATCCACGCGGCTAGTCACAAATAAATTTTGTGCACAGAATTTTGTTCGTATTGAATTGTTTGATTCCGCGCTTCAGTCCGCTGTATTCAATGACTTGTAATTTTTTTATGTCCAAGAAAAATGACAACATTAGATTTGGCAAATAGCTAAGAAAGAAAGAAAGCCATTTTTAATAAACAGATGTTCTGTCATTTTGATTAAGCAATAACAATTATTCGATCATTTATATTATACAGCTATTGCTCTTGAAAGCCGTTTTTATTTTTGTCTATTACAATGCAAGCTACACTTAGAATCAGTTCTATTTTCTTGTAAATAATAATTCTGACCCCACAGTGTTTAATTAAATTAAAGATTACACCGCGTCAATTACGTAACTTCATGAGTTTGCCAAATATTGACCGCCATAACCGTTAGCTAACGCATTTTAGTTTAAACTAGCTTTTTTGTACTTAAATATTACAGTTTCGGGCATACACTAGACAAAAGTTTAATAAAATTGAAATACCTACCTAAGCTTTATATTTTCGCTTACTATAATAAAGATTACTGTTAGTTAGGTACTTAAGTTGATAGACGTCTTGATAATAAAGGGATAAATAATAATATGAATATAGTAAATAATAATATGAATATAGTAAAATATACGGCATTGTTAGAAAACAAGGTTTATCTTTAGACCGAGGTTTAAACCATAGAGCCATTTTTAAATTTGGAACTATAATCCGACAAAGTTAAAGTTCTTATTAGAAAAGCATCAAACTTCACATTTGTCGGAAAATACAGTAACTGGCTCGAAGGTTCAGTCTAGGTCTTAAGTTACAACTCGTGTTGTAATAAGACGGATACAGATCTTCTGCTGGTATGGCAAAACATATAGATTGATAACATTAATAGCAAAGTGGAAGAAGTCATCGGAATCGAAAAAAACACTCTTGACAATTAATAACAATGCCATGTTGTTGACTATTTATATTTTAATTCTTTCTTTTTTTTTATTTTAAGCTATCGACATTAATTTATTATCAATTTATTTCAGGCATCAAGGTCCATATAAATACATACAATATTATTGTAACATAAAAATACTATAAATACATACAACATTATAATTACACTAAAAACTAACAACTAAAAACTAACGCACACGAAGTATCTGCGTCGTGTTTCGCTGACTGGAAATAACAATATCTTCTCTTATCGAATGTAAACCAGAATCATTTCTATTTTATTTCTTCACGTGAACAGACCGCTGGCCTATTTTGAGCCCAAAGGATCGGCATTGCCATCCAACGTGGTAATAGTGCTAGCCTTTTGGGCACTTATCCCATTGACAGCGATACGGACGAATTTTTGATGATTTTTTTTGATGTTTTTTTTTTATTGAGCTCCGCTCTTTTTCTTTTATACTTGTATACCTATAATATATATATTTAAGTGTTAGCTTGTATATTGTAATTAAAGATTTTTGTTAGTAGTGTTGTCATTGTGGATAAATAAACATTAAGCTCTATTTTTATGTAAATAAGTTCAATGGTGACTTTAATGGCTTACTTGAAATCAAAAAGTCAGACTTTGACTTTACCTACATTCTAATTAAAAATAGGTACTACCCGCCAAGTGTTCTTTTCTTAACCAGAAACACAAAAAGAAATAGAAAAGATTGGCACAATGGAAATGCGTCCCTGTTTATGACAGCAGTGGTTTTATACTGGTTGTAACTGAAACTAATATACAGCGGTCTACAAGGCACAGGCCTCTTCATATACAGAAAAGGAACGCCCAATAATCAACAGGCTGAGAATGGAAGCATAAAGTTTTTTTTTTTTTGGATTCTATTCTGAAGCTTTGCTGGCGGTAGGAGTAAACTGGTTAAAAGCGTTATGCTACACACCACTCCATGCAACTTTCTCGGAAGAGACAGAGATAATGAAGCAGAGATAGTTTTCATGGTTTTTGAGTATGCTAAAGCCGATAGTGATGTCAGAATGACAATCCAAGATGGCATCTGCAAAACCCTTCAAATTTTTCATCATAGGTGTGTCATGGGTGTCGTTTTCCTTGTTTTATAGGGTGATAAAGGCGATAGTAAGGTCAAAATGAAAATCCAAGATGGCGGCTGCGAATTTTTCCAACTTTTTTGTTATGGGTGTAATTTTCATGGTTTTGTAGGTCACTGATAACGAAAATAGGGTCACTAATTTAAGGATCTGATTAGAGAAACTTCGATCGTGACGGGAGTCCCCCAACTGCAAAGATTTTTACTTTAGTTAGCCTACACTGAACCACTGACCACTGACCGCTGGGCAAAGGCCTCCCCAAATCCTTTCAGGAACTCTTTTCCCGCGCCAAATCGAACCAGCCCTCGCGGTACGCATCTAGGTCGTTTCGCCACCTTTTCCTGGGCTTCGGCATCCACCGTGTGGAGACTGTTGCCCAGCGGACGCCGTGCATGCGGCTGACGTGACCCGCCCAAGCCCAATTAGTATTCATTCTCGTTTCGCGTTCTAAGAAGCAAAACACATTTCAACAACTAAACGTGCCTACCATTTAAAACACCTAGGTACGTGAGAACACTATATTTTAAAAGGACATTCAAACTTCGCCAGTTTAAAACTTTCAGGATGTATTGAATCGTTTACAACATTCCTTAGTGTTTGCAGAAACTAATGCTTCCTGCACAAGATTTATGGGAGCACTTTTGTATAGCAACAACTAATTGGTATGTGTCTTCGGTATTTATATATACTTTCACTCGGTTCAGCGCCCGTCTGGAATTTTAAATGTAAAGTTAAAGCTATGTAAAGTTAGGGTGAAATGGAGAAAACTCCTTTTAAGAATTGGCTGAATTTTTCATGTGAATTGGTATTCGTTGCTCAGAATTTATGTAGGGCATTTTTTAGTCTTGAGCGAGGCAAAGAGATTGTTTCTTTAACTTCTAATACTACTTCTACAGGCGAGATTTTTTTGTGGTTTTATAAGCTCAGATTATTAAGGTTACTTTAGTTCTTGTGAACTGCGTACTTAGTGTGCAATATTATTATTTACTTACTTCAGACACCGTCCGTGGATGGGTTACCATCTTTACCAACCGAGAACCCTTCATGCCTCGGAAAGCACGTCAAGCGTTGGTCCCAGCCACCGAACGACTGTCAAAGATCCACATCTTTGACAGCCGTTACGGGTCGTCAGAAGCCCGAAAGTATGACAACCACTCTTACCAGAAGTATTGTATTACCCAGTAACTGGGTTGTGGAGGTCAGATAGGCAATCGCTCCATGTAACATACTGGTATTCAGCTGTATCCGGTAAGACTGGAAGCCGACTTCAACATAGTTGGGAAAAGGTTAACCGGTAAAACATCGTCGTCACACGTGGGAGCCACCCGGCCCAAAACCGTCAAGCCCCGCCGTAACATCAGAAATAAAGGATTATTAAAAAATATATATATAATTAATAATAATGAGAAATTTAGTTTAATCATATTAAATCAAAGAATAGTTTTATTAAAATAATAATCTGGAGATTATTGACAAATACATAAATAATTTTTCTTTGTAGTATAAAAAGTAAATTACTTAACTTTGTAAACTATAGATTTACAACACCAATATTTGTACAAACTATAAAAAAGGATCATTTTAAATAAGTAAATGTATTATTTTTTTATTGGGAAAAGTTGACAGTTTCGGGTAGCTTGATGTGCTGGCGTCTGTACAAAAAATAAAGACGTGCTCTAGATATCCTAAAACCCAGTAGAAAGAGAAAATCTATAATATACTCGTAAGAATTGAGACTTGAAGCTGAACATAAATAAGAATATTGTGTTATGACAAGGAATACGTGTCGGCTTGCTCCCGCGGGTAAGTGGGAGGGTATTATTAGGTACCGATCATGTAAGAAGGAAGGTCATGGAGAAGGGTTTAGTCTAGCTAGATCCCTAAGCTTTGGAGAGCCACTTCAGTAGTTTATGGGCCTTATTTGGGTTAAAAGATTATCTTGTCAGAGAATATACTGGATTAAATTAACTAGCGAAACGCTGCAGGCGTGATAGGTGTCAATATCACTGTTAAATAAAAACAAAAAAGAATTGATATTGATAATGTTAAAATTACAATATACTTAGCTAATATATTATTTTTTAATACAGTTGCTCAAAAAGTGGCGTATTGCAGGGACGTATAGCGTTCGGGATGTGGGCTATTACATACTCGTGCTTTTTTTTACCTTTCCCGAACTCGTGCGTTCTCTTTCCCAACTGTCAAAATAATGTCTATTAAAAAGAAAAACCAACCATGAAGTTTTTACTAAAAAAATTCATAGAAGTTTTTATGATTCATGCAAATACGTATATTTCTAAAAAGAAGCTACTAATTTGTTTCAATATCAGATTTAATGATTTGATTAAATGAGTTAGGTTTGGTTTCATTTTCATTTCATATCAATAAAAAAATTCTACTGAAGACTTGGCTGTATGGGCATAGTTCCCTTTGCCTACCAGAATGAGTGAAGAAAAAAGAATCTCTGCTTATATTCTACGGTTGGCGCCATTTTGGTTAGTTAAGTTTATTGTGTTTTTATTATTTTATTAAATTGCTTCATTTTTTCGCAACTGTATTAAAAATAGTCGTTCAGTACACGTGCGAAACCGTCATTGCAACTTGTTCCGACTGTCAACCCTCGCCTTCGGCTGCGCCTCGGCTCGGGTAGACATTTGTCGGAACTCTTTGCAATGACAACCTTTCCGCACTTGTAATGAAATATACTATTTCATGTCCTTTTCTCTTTTTAAAAAATACCTAGTAGAATAAGTTTTTTTTTTTTTGTTTGATTCCGAAAGCATCACGCTCTGACAACAGAAAATGTTCACGTTACGCATAAACAATATACATCATAAAACTAAGTACCCAACTAACTTCATCATTACATAGAAAACCATTTATAAAATACAAATAAACAACGGAACTAGAAGATACAACACAACCTCAGTAACAAAGTAGCCAATATTTCAGACCAATAGTGGTCCGAAGCCGATCGATACGGCTAGATCATATCAGGTTAACTCTTCGCTAGATTAGTCTACAGTCTAGACTCTAAATCGTTCAGCATATATGCGAAAAAATAAAGGAAAGAATGTTTGGAGAAGGAATGATTAATAGTATTACTAGTTATACATATTTTTGTATTTATTTAATGCTGAAAAATATGTTAGTATGGTGAGCATCAGGGACTCAAACTGTAACCGTAACACGTGTTTTTAACACTGTTTTTTAAAACTGTTTCAAAAGAATAACACTTCTAAATGTAACAGATACAATAATGTTACAGAATCAAAGTGTAACCTTTTATTAGTATTTGTAGGTATAATTGCACGGTACCGCAAAAACGAGCGGCGGACAGACAGACGCGGCGATGCGATGGCAAAATAGCCTAAAATCCAGTCGGGATAGCGGTTATTTTGGCAATGTCGCGTTTACCGGTTACACTTATCAACACTGTCATAATTTTCATATCTGTTACGGTTACACTTTTAGGAACAGAAAAGTGAGATTTTATGTAAATGAGGCACCTGTTCTCCCGCCGATGAATCAGAGAGAGTACTCGCTCAGCGACGTTCGTTTGGTGGGCAGAAGATTCACTGAGAGACTCACGTCTGGTACATATGCCAGGTTGCCTGGAAAAGATTCCAGAAAGTGATAAGGCCGCTCATTGTAAGTTTTGTAGTGATAATTGTATTTTTCGTTATGTATTTTCTGGTGTACAGTTAAGTATATATACAAGGTGTATTTTTTTTATATCCCATAACTCTAGGGTATGAATGAAACCATATATGTATCAGAATCAACTGGCAAATGAATTAATTTTCAATAATATTCTTTTTGTTTTCATTTTTCATACAAAATAATTCGACAAAGTCACGATTATTAATGGAAAACACCCTTACGTGAAATATGACAACGTTTGAATGAAAATTAATGACGTACTCTTAGTTATCACTGAAACTTGGATACATGATATATATATCATGTATATAAAAATATGTCCAAAAGTGCATAGTTTCGAAGACGAAACTATGCTTTTTTTGGACCACGTATTCTAGAACTTTTTGTAATATTTATACTTAAATAGAATGGGTTATATTCTATTTAAGTATAAATATTACAAAAAGTTATAGGATATCATTAAAAAAAACGTTGTTAAAAAAATACGCATACCAGCAATTAATCACGTAGCTTGATGTGCTGGCGTCTACACAATAATGATGTCATATAAAGATAATAAAGACTGCGCTATCTTAAGCCAGAGGGCGGGAGGTGGGTGTGTGTGTGTGTGTGTTTTTAGTGGAACTCACAAAACTAATATCTATTAATATCATAATGATTTACGGTATGTCTGTGAAATAACACAAATTGAAACAGTTCAAGAGAAATTGCTTCGTAAAAAAAATCACTATTTTTTTACGAATCAACTAACGACTAACTAACAACTAACTTTTAACACGATTACATTATTTATGCTACAAGAATTGTGATAAATATGTTCGCTTCCAATTATAGGAGACGACACCGTTAAATCTTATAATCTACCGTACAATTTGTTTGAAATTTTCCGAAATATGTAGACATATTTCTATGCTGTCCGTACATGTAATAAAAAAGTTAAACTTACTTTTTTTATTACATGTACGGACAGCATAGAAATATGTCTACATATTTCGGAAAATTTCAAACAAATTTAAATTCAAATTTAGCATATTTTGTCTGTTAACAGTTTAAATCACTATAGTTATTGTTTGTTGAATTGTTCCACCTACGGAAAGAATTCCTACGTTTTGATGAAAACCACCCGTTAGTGTTTATCTATAATCTCTTATTGTTCTTGGAAATGAGGAAAAATTCTCGAAAACTATTGAAGAATGAAAAGCTGTGTCGCTTTGAATACAGGAATAGTTGTGTACCCAAATTTTTTAAACGTTTATTTTCATTAGCTGGTAAAAATAACGTGCCAGTAACAAATACTTCTAATATTCGATTTAGAACTGCACACATGATTCAGCCGAAAGACGTCCATTGGTGGACATGGCCCATGGCCCCCAAGCACCTCCACTTTGACCGGTTCTGTGCTTCTCGCATCCAACGGGTTCCTGCGGCCTTCACGAGGTCGTCGGTCCACCTTAATTGTGGGAGGCCTTCCAACGCTACGTCCGCACAGTAACTGATTATATTTATTATAGTAGTAGTGGATTAGCTTTCTGCCAATGCCGCCAGTTTCTTGGGTACATTACCAGTCGACAGCGATGTGGAGGAATTTTTCGACGCCGTAGTTTCGTTAGTAAACAGTTTTAGTTAGGTTAGGTTATTATATTTTTACCGGTGGCGCTAAGAAACGCGAACGCGAGGCGAGCGGCTGATGCAGAGCCATATGGATCTGCGTTGGTCTCAGCTTCGCGAGGTTCTGGTGGCATAATGGCGGGACAGGCTTTCACGCTCTACAGCCGGCCTAGTCACAATCGAGGCGGTCCAGCCAGTACTCGAGTCGAGCGCTGGCTCGGGAGGAGGCACGGCTCTCTCTCAACAATATGATCAATATATCATTATTAGTATAACGATTTATTATCGTTATTCATTTCGATACTCAACTTTGCTAGCTTCAAAGACGAAAAAGTATGAAGAATAACGTTACAAATGAATTCGTAACGTTTTAACTGTAACGTTATTACTTATAATATTGTTCTACGAAAATTATATTCCATGACGTTATTCTTTGTAACGTTATTGATATTTTTAGGTTTTAGAATCGTTACAAATTTTGGAACGTTATACGATAACATTAGTGGTAACGGAACGAAATTCATTTCGTTTTCAAGTCCCCCCTGGTTGAAAGTTCATTTAAAGTAAGTACTTCGGTAAGTTCACTCAGTCGGCTGCGCCGTTGCGTGGGAGTCAGACGTGCACGGTGCTAACTTTAATTCTCTGATCGAATCGTATGCATTTTATAGTCTGGATTCGTATTGATTTTTAATTGAAACTATGTGAATTGGAAATCGTTAGAGCTAGTATTGTTTTTTCAATTTGCTACCGAATAAGTATTGGCGTTTTTATAGAATTCTATTTTAAATTGTAGCCCCTATACTTACACAATAGCATAATATAACTTAATAAACCTAAAATGTTCCCACTGTTGGGACACAGGACTCCTTTCTGTGAGAGGGAGTGGGCAATCCACCACGTGGACCCGTGGACCCAGTGCGGGTTGTCAAATGTCTTCGAATTTTTGGTTCTATATATAGGACATGCCGGTTTTACGATGATTTCCATCAACGTTTTGAGAGCAGTAGTGATGAAATAATTTACACGAAGTAAAGCGCCTGTCTGGGTTCGAACCTACGACCGTAAGTCGCAGCCGTTACTACACGGCCACCACTACTCACCTCTACCATTACCATTTAATACAAGCACTCTCGTCTACTTATTTACACAATAAAAGCGATCAATTCCCTCCGCGTTAGGCATACGCGTTAGGGTACTAGTCATCAGTTCTAGGTAAGCTTTATATTAGACCAAGCGATCAATCCCCTCCGCGTTAAGGCATACGCGTTTTTTTTTTATTTTTTATTAGATTTATTCGCTTTTTTTTTGTTTTGGTGATTTTGCGTCATTTATTTGATTCTATATATGACAATATCTGCTATTTGATACAGAAATTGTTTTGTGGGAAGTTTTATTCGCGATGAAGATAATAATATTAATTAGAGATAAGTGATATATACATATTATCGTAAAATTTTATCATAATTATATATATATATATATATTTTTTTTTTTTTTTATTTAATTTTTTTATTTATTTATTTTTTTAATAATGTATATGTATTTTATCTATTATCTATGTGCCATTGTAATGCTTCAATTCACTTAAAATTAGGCATACGCGTTAGGGTACTAGTCATCAGTTCTAGGTAAGATTTATATTAGACCGGGCTGTGCCCGGGGCGTACCGTGTACGTGGCCTGGACGGGGCACGGACTTGAAACGTTACATACATTTTGTATGAAGTAGTTTATATTACACAGTGCATGATCCGTGTCCCGTCCGGGCTACGGGGCACGGATCATGCAGTGTACACGGTACGCCCCGGGCACGGCCCGGTCTAATGTAAATCTTCCCTAATACGTTCATATTGGTATCGTAAAAGATCGTAGGTACAGACGCCAGCACATCAAGCTACTACAATCTGTCGAATTTCTTTTTTTATCGCTAAAGCATAAGGTTCAAAGTTGATTGGGAAAATTTGACAGTTTCGGGTAGCTTGATGTGCTGGCGTCTATACATTTTCGGCCCAACTTTTTTGCTTACTCTATTCTTCGATACCACACATATGCATTATATTCTACTGCACATGCAGTCAGGTAATAAATAAAGCATAGACAATGGCCTACAGAGAACTTTCAACTCTAGTACTTTATTGAAGAAAGAAAGAAAAAGTTTAATTGGACACGGTTCGTGAAACACAAAATACAAAATTAACAAAACAAAAATAATGTTTCAACAACAATACTGTGTGCCTCACGGTTGCACCAAAAAGGTTCATTTCAGGATTAATGCCAGACAGATGCTGTCTGACGCTGGTTTTCTAATGAACCTTAAGGAGAAAGTGACGGGGAGTACACACAGTTTCAACATACCTAATACATACGTGTTATTATATACTTATAAATAAATAAATAAAGTAGTAATCAAGAACATATCATTATAAAAACAAAAAAAAAATAACGAAAACAACAAAGTCTCAGCAAAACTCGTTTTTCACGATCAATCTAGATGAGATAAATATTGCTCCGTGCACGGTGCACTCAAAGCTATACAGGCCACCGAGCGCGACGGACACCTAAGTACATAATGTTATTCAGTTTTGCGACAAGAAAACTGTGGGGTATTTGAATAAAAGCATGAATAGTCGTAATAATAATGAAAACTAAGATATACAAAAAAATAAATCACAAATAGTTAATTTAATGCTATTCGAAGAAAGTGAAGTAGGTACCTACCTTTATCAATAGTTGAAGTAGATACAAATGGGATATTGCAGCTTCATTCTATTTTATAGTAGAGGTACGTGCAATACCTGGCTTTTGAAATTGGTCACGTTCAGTAGTAATAGTTGGACCATTATTTTAAAGGCATTGTCTAATACTCTTTGGAGTTTCTATTATTCGCTTTAGGGAAGGGGATTGAAAATTTTTGTATAAAGCCTGGCTTACCTACCTGTCCGCCATTTTTTTTCTTTTAAAATGACGGCCACGCATGAAACCTGTATAAATCGATAGCTGACATCAATGCAAACAGAAAACATAAGGAGACCAAACCCTTTTGACATAATTTCTCTGAATGTTTAAAAAAATCAATTATAATATAATATGCAACAAGATAATAAGGAAGTTCTATAAATAATATGGACGTGACATGATTCAACTTTGAACGTTAATAACTCGGAAATGTGACGCTTAACGAGGTTTGGTCTTATTATGTTTTCTGTTGACATTGATGTGAGATATCGATTTATTACGGGGTGCATGCGTGGCCGCCATTTTGAAAAAAAAAACAAATTGCGGACAGTAGGTATGCCATGAAACTTCAAAGCCCTTTAGTTTTGTACCCCAGGCCCAGGTACAATACAATAGAGAACAGAAATGCGTTCATTCGTTTGTCAAGTTGATTTATTTGAAAAATAAGGCTCAAATATTTTGAGGAGAATGCTCTTTTGCTGATAGTCAGATTTGAGTACCTACCTACAGACAGGTATAAAATCATAACTTTTTAAATGCTTAGTAAACATCAATACGAACCATTGTTTCCAGAAACATAATTTGATAATTTCTTTGTCCAATAGAACTCTTATTATTTTGTTCCTAATAAGACCCTTTACAAACATTTAATCGTACAGCTGAGTAATCAATGCCAACTATGACTAATGGCATACATTTCGATGCTAATAAATCTGGAATAATAACACGTCTAATGGGCCTCATCTAGTTGCCATGGATACAAGAAAAAAAGATGGCGGCCGCGCGCCGTCTTTGTTGACCCAATGTAATTGAGCGGGAAACTCTTGAGGCTGCTTTTCAAAAGATCTATTCTTCTTGATCAGTCGAGCGAATAATTGTTTTTATTTAAGAAGTTGATTAAGGTATTTACGGGTCCACAAAACAGAAAGGTACAGAACTCAATCTACATACAAAGTGCTCTCGAGCAACGCACACATACATAGACATCGCTCACGGACACGATATCTCGGACCGGTTGGGACCAGTGTGAGCGCGAGTGCCATCCGCTTGAGACACGCATCTGTGAAGTGCAAAAATGGAGCAACAAAAAAAAGTTATTAGTTCTTTTCAGCGGACGGTTGTTTAAATTCAACATTAAACGGTGAATTGTCGTTTTTTATGTTACCAGTTGTTCCAGAGAGGTAAATAGGTATTTGCTTATATTTCGATGGTTCGTTATAACTTAACACAGAATAGTTAGGTAGGTAAGCGCTCTGGCCCCCAGACCCGTGCCGGAAAAGCGAACATGACTTTTTGGCCTTGTAATAGGTATTTTTACAATTTATATTAGGTATTTATAGCAAAAAAATACGCCAATATCTAAATCGTCGCAAGATATTTTCTGTGACAAATTTGTAATATAACAATATAAACATTAAAATTAAAATACTTTAGTTATTATTGGTTTATATTTCCTTTCTTCCTGTTAATTCTCAACAATAAATCAAACAATTAGATAAGAGTGCCACTACCACGATAGTTTTTAGTGCATAAGCCAAAGTTGACAACCCTAGAGCGACTGCCGAGTGAAGGTATGAAAAGTAGAAGTACTTACATGTGATTGACTACTGTATTCTCTCTATTTTGTTAAAATTAAATTTTATTTAAAAATTTACTTATATTTATTTAATCCACTAAAACATTTATTTTACCATACTTTTGATGATGTTTTTTATAGTACCTAATAACAGTATTTTCATTAGCCTAGTAAGGTTACTACTGAATTTACCCCGTGTCCAAACCTAAGGTGCCATGTTCACGTAACGTTATAGTCACGCTATTCAAAGTCAAAGTTAAAGCATTCATTTCAAATAGGCACATAAAAGGCACTTTTGAACGTCAAAAATTAAAACAAAATAGAATTGATTCTAGTCGCCCATTCCAAAAGGTAGTTTTCATATAGAGAAGAATGGGCAAGAAACTCCACCGTTACTGTTTTAAAATTATGATGCACCTAAAATAAAATTACTATACCACAATAGGTAAAAGAACTAAAAATGAAACCATAACATATAAATTAATTATCTGATAGATAGGTACATGGTGCTCACATATTTACAAACATGGTAAAAGTAAACGATTTTCATTAAAATAAAAAAAATACAAGTAATAAGTCAGGGTGTGGGTTAAAGTAGTTACAGAGTGTAAATCAATGTCAAAAAAAAAAAAAATACAATTAAATTAGCAACCAGTCTGATTATGTCTAGACTCTAGATTGTCCTATGGAGCAGGACCAGCATGTTTCCATATTGCCAAACGTTATACACGTGCAACCTGTGGAGCAATTATACTAATAAAGTCTGCATTGCTCTTTGAGTCCAGTATAACAATGCGTTCAGGGGTTTGTTGGGGCTCCCATGGCTGTGCAGTGCGTCCGGCATGTTCGCCGACCACAGCACCGACGGCTTCTAGGCGGTACTTCGCAAAAGAACGGCCCACCTGTGGTCTCGGTTAAAGGGTAGCACCAACACGCTTCTAGGCGTGGTGTCGCACAGAGTGGACAGCCAAATCCTGAGGCATTGGTCGCTCATGCATATCCAAAATAATAATAATTTAAAATTTTACTAACATACCTATAAGTATCTACCTTAATATGGAGTAGTATCAATTACTGTGTGCTTGGTCTGAAATAGATATTTTCAATTTAATTTAATTAAATTTAAGTAAATTTTAACTTCACAATGCTAAGAAATTAAAGACCCGTGAATACCTTAGTCAACATAATTTAGTTTGTAAAGTGAAAAGAGCTGTCAAGCTGGTCCCAGAGGACACATTTTAAACTTCTAGGTACTACAAACTTTCTTCATTTATGGGCAGGTACAATGTGTACCTAAGTACTTATACGCCAAAGTTATAGTGTGTTGTTGTACCTACCTACTGCATTACAATAAGATGTCAGATTACAACATATTTATAGTCTATTCAAACTTAATTGTCTTTCAAATTAATATTATTTCAAGTTAAACAAATATCAACTTTATTTTAAAGGTAATAAAGTTGATTTCAAAGTGACTAGCACTATTGAAAAAGTTATAAAAATGTTTAAAGTTGTAGAGAAAATTGAACTTTATGGTGTAGGATTTAAAGTTGTTTTTCCATAAACTCGTATTTTTTTATATTTTTGGCAAATAAATTGTGAATGCAGATTACATAAACTCGCGCCTTCCTCCCATTGGATTTGGAAGAAACTACAGAACGCCACCTACTACGATCCTTATATACGAGTATGTATTCCTTTTGCCTCATTTACGTTCATATATCTGAAAGCAAATTCTCTTACTTATAAAACGATCAAATTCACGTCTCAATCAACGTCAGAAACTTGACTATGGTTTTTCAATCGAAAAGTAATTTTTATTCGTGGAATAAAACTGACGTCTGACAGTTTTTGTGTGGAGGAACTGTCAAAGATTTCAAATATTTTCTCGAACAAAGTTAGATGATTGAAAAATCGAAGGAAAAATCAGTCCGATATTTATTGTTTTTTTGGCAGATTGCGGCTGAGATTAGAACGCGCACGTTCTTCAAAATTCGGAAATTGCCTCTCTGCTCATACACGCACGTTTTAGATTATCCTAATTATAGGTATTGTTATTGTTATCATAAGTATTCCTTTTAAAGTTAAAAACTTGATAAAACAGTAATATTTTGCATAACCTAAAACTTGTAAACAAGTATGTAATATCTAATTTATATTATTCAATAATTCTTCAATTATATCTGTAAAAGTAGACAAGCTAAAATAGTAAGGAATAATGTAGCGAAACATGTCGTTGATATTTTAAATGACGGTAGATAGAAACGTCAAAGTTATTTATTCCAACTATAAAAGGGGGAGCTCGTGAGTGGCAGGGATGGAATAGAACGTTTGTCACTCGCTCGAACCGGTTGTCCCTAAACTTCCGCGCCGAATTAGTGGCCTCTGTTCTTTTTCGTTGCTTTTAAGTAACGAGCTCTGTAGTCGCCCTGACTACGACCGATCGCCGGTGGATATTAATTTATCAGCCGATTAAGATCACATGAAAAAACTGCCTTTTTCAAGGCTACCTTCTATTTCTTTAACGTTCGCGTTTTGAATTAGAGTCAGTTGACCCCTTCTGGGTTAAAACCACAGTTTCGTGGTCGCTCGGTGGATACCTTACGGTGCCAACGAAACCGAGTGGGGTGTTGACCCAATACACCCGCTGAACCCCTTCAGGGCTAGGCAGTCAATTGGACGGGTCCCAGCCTCGGCCTTGGGGGGTCTCCTAGTCGGCGCTGGATGACAGTTTTTCTTCACAGCTACACACCTAGTGTCTTTAGGGTGTCTCTACACCCTTCGCACTAGACTGGTCAGGGCCCCGTACGCACATTAAGACTGGCGTCGGGTTACAAGCTTAGGGCTCACCCTTAGGCACTCACCTCCCTGTCTATACCCGACAGGGAGGGTACACACCCCCGGGCCTATCCACCCGGGGAGTTAGAGTTAGGGCTCTCTGACTAATGTTTTAGTCTCCCCCCCCCCATTAATCAAGATGGACGCCATTATAGTGGCGTTCGTCAAGGACGTCCTCCTAAAGGACCCCGATTTCCTCCTGAAATACGGAGAGAAATTCGCTGCTCTGCAGCAAAAGTCGACACCGGCTGAACCCGGTAGTGCCTCACCCGACTCTGTGCCCGACTCTATGGACACAGAGGACTTCTCGGTGAAGAGGCTTCACTACCCGCCCTCCGACGTGGAGTCCCAGAACTCCACCAACTCATCTCCCTCCTCTGACGACGACGGCTTTACGCTGGCGTCAGGGAGATCAAACAAGCGTAGGAAGAAGTTCTCTTCCGCGCAATCGAAGAAGGTGGTCGCGACCGACGCGACCTCAACCCCTCCCACCCCCGCCCCCGCTCCCTTGGTTACCCCCACCAATGCCCCCGCTCCGATCGCTTCGTCCTCTCAGAAGGACTTACCTCCCAGCTCCAGCGCTGAGACCTCCTCCGCCCCGAGGAAAATACCCCCTCCCCCCCCCGTGTTCATCCAGGACAAGGGAAAATGGACCGATGTGTCCAAATGGTGCGCCGATCGAAAGATTGGCTTCACCAATGCCCGATCCACCCAACAGGGGATCAAGGTGCAGATCCCTACGTCGAAAGACTACAGGGATCTCACAAGCCTTCTTCGGCAAAGGAACGTGTCTTTCCACACGTACTCCCTCCCCGAGGAGCGCATGACCCGAGTGGTGATCCGCAGGATCCCTAAAGAGATCGCCACCGAAGACATCAAGGCGGATCTGGAAGCCCAAGAGGTTCCAGTATCCGAGGTGCACCGCATGCACCGCTCCAAGGGCCAAGTCGCATACGACATGGTCCTGGTAGTCTGCCCCCCTTCTGAGGGCCGCCACCACCCGATCTTCACAGTAAAATCCATATGCAATCTCACCGGAATTGAGATTGAAAAACCATGGAGGAGCGGCATTGTGGGTCAGTGCCACCGCTGCCAGCTCTATGGCCATTCCCAACGTTTCTGCCACGCTACACCCAGGTGCGTCAAGTGCCTGGGCGCGCACGGCACTGAAAACTGCCCCCGACCAAAAGACCGCACTCTATGCACAGAGCCGCCCAGCTGTGTGCTATGCGGTGAAACAGGTCACCCGGCCAATTACCGGGGCTGCTCCAAAGCCCCCAAATCATCCTCTCCCAAACTGGCTAAGCGCGCAGACGCCCGCCAGCAAAGAGAAATCCCCTCCCAAGGGACCGCGACCGCACTTCCAGCGAAACTAAGCCCTCAAAGGCCTAGCCCCTGGAATCTCTTAAACCACCAAAGAGCCTTCCCAGCTCTGATGGCCACATCAGCCCCCCCCCCACCCACTCCCGCTAGGATGGACCCTCGTCTCATCCGCTCCACCGCGCCCACCACCGCGCCCCCCGCTACCCCTGCCCCCACCGCAATGGCCGCCGCGCCCACTCAAATGGCCGCTACGCCCACTCAAATGGCCGCTCCCGCCGCCTACACTGCGGCCCCGGTCCCAACTGTCGGTCCTAATCCAATGGACTCTTTTAACATTATAGCAGGCACGTTCACGGCCTTCATGTCCCCCCGCGCCAGGAAAATGGCAAGCGAACTTCTCGCTGCCAGAAACTCCTGCGACCTGAACAGGATACAGGCAATTTACAATGCCTATCCTGACATCACCCGAATCCTCGCCTCTTTCACTGCTCAGCCCAACAATGGATAGAGGAATCACTTCACGAACCAAACTCCGATCCCTAAACTTAGCCTATTTCAATGCCAACGGCATTCATGGTCAAAGAGATGAGATCGCCACTTTCCTACGCGACCATCAAATTGACATTTTCCTCGCTCAAGAGACTTTCCTCAAGCCCCACCACCGTAACCCTTCAATTGCAAACTATCGCATGGTTCGCAACGACAGGGAGCGATGTCACAAAGGAGGCACACTCATTTATTACAAAAAGGAACTATACTGCATTCCAATAGATCCTCCCCCACTCTCACGACTCGAAGTGTCCATCTGCCGGCTAGGCATGTCAGGGCACCAACCGATCACCTTAGTTTCGGTCTACCTCCCCCCCCAAACGTCGATAGAGAACTCCCAACTCTTCTCTAACGACCTCTCCACGCTCCTAGGCTTGAGTGACTCCGTTATCATAGCGGGCGATCTCAACGCAAAGCATCACGCCTGGAACAGCACCAGGGTATCGACCAGAGGCAAACAACTGTTTGACCTTTCCCCCATTCTGAATTTCGATGTCATCGGACCGACGAGTCCTACTCATTTTCCACACGACCCCAACCATACCCCTGACGTCCTCGACGTGGCACTTCTAAAGAACGTCAACCTACGGTTGACCGATATAGAAGTGGTACAAGAGCTCTCCTCAGACCACCGACCAGTCATCATCAAAATGGCCCCTCGCATTGGTCTCCCCGACCCCAACCAACCCCCTCAAACTAAAGTGGTAACGGACTGGAGGAAAGTAAGCGAATGCCTGAAATCCACCACATCCCCCCACTTAGACTCCATCCCCGATCAGTTCAACTCCATCGCGGACACGACGGCGGCGATCGACTCGCTCACGGAACACGTACAGTCAGTCCTGAACGACTGTTCAAGGGAAATTCCAGAGATGGACGACCATCGCTGGAAGTTGCCTGACGACTTGCGTGAACTGTTGAACGAGAAGAACGCGGCTGTCCGTGCCTACAGCAGCTTTCCATGTGGCCCAAACAAAGCCCATATGCGTTACTTACAGAGAACTGTGAGGACTCGCATATCGGAGTGGCGTGAAGTCAAATGGAATAAGACGCTGAGCGATCTTGAACCCAATCACCAGGCCTTCTGGGAACTCCAAAGGAGACTTAGATCTCGAGACATCGTCTCCATGCCCCCACTGATCCGCCCCGACAAAACCATCGCCTTTGACGACGATGACAAGGCAGAATGCTTGGCTGACAGCCTCGAAGCCCAGTGTACACCCAGCTCCCTACCCGTAGACCAAGCTCACCTCTCTGAGGTCGACGCGGAAGTCGAGCGTAGAGCCTCCCTCCCTCCAGTAGAAGACCCCGAAAATCCTCTACCCCCCGTCACTCCAGACGAAGTACAGGACATCATAAAGGGTCTCATACCTAAGAAAGCCCCCGGTTCAGATGGAATCACAAATAGAGTGATTCAACTCTTCCCTGCCCAATTAATTGTGCTACTGGCCACCATCTTCAACGGTGCCATGAGCAACAACATTTTCCCACAGAAGTGAAAAGAAGCCACAGTCATTGGCATTCCCAAGCCCGGCAAGCCCAAGTCGGAACCCACGAGTTACCGCCCCATCAGTCTGCTCAATGGACTAGGCAAGGTCTACGAGAGGCTTATTTATAAGCGTCTCAGAAACTATGCCGAAACCAAGGGCCTAATCCCTAATGAACAATTCGGTTTTCGAACCCAACATTCTAGCGTCCAGCAAGTCCACCGCATCACCGAACAGATCCACGCAGGGATCCTGCGTGGATACTTGACAGGTGTGATATACTTCGACATAGCAAAAGCTTTCGACAAAGTCTGGCACAATGGCTTACTATATAAGCTATACCAACTCGGTGTGCCCGACCGTCTCGTGCTCATCCTTCGAGACTATTTGTCAAACCGCACCTTCCGCTACAAAGTAGAAGGAGCTATATCCTCTCCACACCCGATCCGAGCAGGAGTCCCCCAGGGCTCTGTGCTCGCCCCGCTCATATTCACGCTGTACACCAGTGACATCCCAATGAGTAAAAAGACCCAGTTGGCTCTCTTCGCAGACGATACTGCCATTCTGTACACTGGCCGCAGCCTAGTCCAGATCTCCCACATCCTCCAAACTTCAGTCAACAAGCTCGCTGACTGGTTTAGGAAGTGGAGAATAGAAGTAAACCCCGACAAAAGTCAAGCGGTTCTCTATTCGAAACCGAGACACAAACTCATCCCCCCCCGACCCATCACCATGTTCGGCAAGCCGATCCCTTGGGAGAAGCAAGCCAAATATCTCGGTGTTATCCTCGACAGGCACCTCTCCTTCGCAGAGCACATAAAGGCGGTTCGCTCGCGCGCCGCCTTCGCCCTCGGTAGCCTCCACTCGATGCTAAATGCACGCAGCAAATTGTCACTTAAGTGCAAATTGCGCATCTACACAGCGTGCATTCGCCCTATCATGACCTATGCCTGCGTAGTCTTTGCACACGCAAAGCCCCACCACATCCATAGGATGCAGACCCTCCAGAACCGTTTCCTCCGAAAGGCTACGGGAGCCCCTTGGTTCGTTCGAAATGAGATCCTCCATGTCGATCTCAAAATCCCCACTATCCACCAATTCATGAAGCGCCTTTCCAAGCACTTCTTCGACTCCGCCCCCAACCATCGAAACCCGCTGGTTGTCGAGGCCGCCAGATATACTCCCTCCCAAATCAGTAAACTCCGCCGTCCAAGGCACGTTCTCACCGACCCAGATGACCCTATAACCGTCCTCCAAGAGAGCAGTAGGGCAACCAGCACGCTTAGGAAAAACAGATACAAGAAACCGACATACCGGCCTCGCCGACGAGGTCCCTCGCGACGTCCCCAAGTAAATTCCCCCCACCGACCCTTGCTCGATGTAGTGCCAGCCCGCGCCGCAGCTGAGCCAGTAGATTTAAATTCCCGACTCTGACCTCTGAGTTTGTTTCGGCATTTCTTCTCAGAGTAGTCAATTAGGAAATGCCGGCCCCATCGTTCGTTAAATAATCAAAATTAGATCCAGCCTGTCCCAACTTGCTGCCCTCCCCCCAGCGACGCCCTAAGCCGAGGCTCGTACCCCACAGGGGGTGCCCTTAGCGTGTAGTCGCTTAGTTTATTTAGTTAGTTTTAAGCCCCTGGCTGGAGGCTTTGAGTTTTCTCAAGGCAGCCGCAGGATTGTCCGGTTAAGTAGTCACGACCTCTCAAGGTCAACTACGAGATGCCATATTAAAAAAAAAAAAAAAAAAAAAAAAAAAAAAAAGTGGCAGGGATGATTCTTGTTCGAGACATCGACCAGAACGGAACTACGGCATGCAGATGTTCAGTTGATTAGTACTAGTGACGCTATTATGTGGAATAGATCGACCAGATGTCACGTAAGTTAATTGATACTGTTATCTTGATTATTGCTGATAATTATGGTGTTCTGTATATGTTATAATATGGCCAATATTGCTAATGTTTGAAATGTGTAATGGAATATTCCTAGCTTTGTTATTATGTTGCTATTATTCCCAATTCTCTTGGATAATGGTCCAAGAGAAAAAATGAGTTGTTTTTAAAATAACGATAATTTATGGCAATATAAGGAATTTGTTGAAAGAATACTTTAATACTGTTTCCATGGAGTTTCTTGTCCTTCTTTTCCATGAGGACCTAGATTTGGAACGGACGACTAGCTTTCTGATTATTTACTGACTTGACTTCTTGTGCTTTATTTTATAAAATCTTTTCCCTACATACCATATTATTCATAGGTATTACACATACTAAATAACTAGTTACCATTCTGGTATTCACAGCTTTATATGTATTTGGGTAATATATATATATGCTTAAAAATAGATTATACTTTATTCCGCTATCACACGCCGGTTGCGAGTACTACGCATCTAACCTTTCTTAAGAATATCAATGTCCTCCTTGGGCGTGCCGTTCCGGCGTTTCCTCTCACATCTGCCTTGTAAATGCTTCTTGTTAGTCGCCTTTCATTAACATGAACAAACCATCTTCATAGTCACACCACACATGCTTCGCAAGGAACGTATTTCCACGGTATTTATTTTACCTTCATTACAATAATATTTCAACGCTAATCTAGCTGTACCCTATAACGCAGACTGATTATTTTTGAAACTCAGGATAGTTGAAAATGTAGAAAAATATCATCATAATTTTAGCCACGAGGAAACAGTCGTTAGTTTACTATCAGTTCATCGAATTTTTTTGTATACAAGCCGTGTATAAGTATAAGTGGCTAGGCGACCCGTTGCGCGCCGACAAAAAATGTTCGGGGACATTTCTAAGCGACGTCACGTGGGGAGCGGGACGTGTGTATGGGCAAGTAGGTTTGTACAAACACTTTTACATATCAATCATATCTTCCTATCTACTATGAGAAGAAAGGTCGCAACAAACTCATAGGTCAATTTCTTTTTAAAGATCAGACATAATCTTGGTTAGATCATGTGAAGACCATATAGAATTATAGATTGGTGTCTGAAATGGTTTTTTGAGGAAAGTACCACACAGAATGAGTGGACCTGTCAATCAGTGCACGCATTTACTTGTCAGTAAATATGCAGCTCAACTCAGAATTTAAGAAGCTCAACGATTTGACGAACAATACTGTCGTCATACGGTGAAAAGCTATAACTAACATTTTTATCAAAAACTACTTAAATAATTATAGGTTCGGACTTTGCAAGAAATAGTTTACCTACCATGGGTAGGTAACATAGCCTGTAATTCGTTCGCAGCCAAAGTTACAAGTAGTTAAAAAAGCATAACTTAGCCCCGAAGACATTGCTCTCTAAAATGAAAAGCCATAATTTCCAAGTTAAGCCCTTTATTATCAGTAAAGCAAGTTTGTATACTTGAAAATTCGTAACTTTAGTTTTAGGCCTTATCATATTATTATCACATTTATCGATCGTGATTTCGATATCCTACAATCAAAAGCCGTAATAGTTGTTACGGCTTTTTATCTTTGTATGTCGTTATCCCGCAATTACTTAATACAAATTTAATAACGAAATCAATTAAGGCGGCCTTCCTATTTAAAAGTAATTAAATAAAAGCTTCTATACTGGCTTGAAAAGGCTTTATATCTAACTTACATAACTAACTGAAAAAAAACAACAAATAAAAATATACCCACATAGTTTTCACATTCACAAAAATAAAATATTATATAATTGTTATAATTAAAAAAATATAATACTCTACCCTCTATCCCAGAAGTTTTAAAAGTATTTCTTATACATACTAATAAAATTTATTTAGCCACAAAAGCCAGTAAGTTTCGTTAACATAGGCTCATGAACAACGTGACAAGACTGCATTACGAAGGCAGACGTGCCAAGAGGTATTGGACTTTAGGACTGTTACGGGAGAAATGGACCTTTGGGGTATGAATGAAACAATGTCTAGTTGTCCCAAGCGCTACTGCAGAGCATAAGGCCCTGGGTTCGACTGCCAGGTAGCAGCCTGGAGTCGGGATCTGTGCCCGATTTGGCAATAGACTCGTCTCCTATTACATAGGACTTTACTGGAAAAATGTTGGGGTACTGAAGGTGCACTGCTACCCAACCCTTTGGCCGCTATCCCACTGGCGTTTTACGAGCGTTATCGCTTCTACAACGTTTGGACAGCGCAAACGTTGCGCAGACGCGACGTTAACGTCACGAGTTTCTTGCGTTTTTTGGCAACAGGTACAACCACGATTTTCCCAAAATACCTAATATAGGATTTTCCCAAAATTGACGATGAGACTTTCTTTTTCTTTTACGTAATTTTCGTAGCAAAGCCGACAGTAGTGTTTCTCGTCAGAATCCATTTGCCTCTGATTATATACCTCAAAATCACAGCATGTGTGCGAAGTTAACATTGCGGTCAGCGGATGTAACGCTTGCCACTAGAAACTCGCGACGTTAACGTCGCGTCTGCGCAACGTTGGCGCTGCGCAGTCGTTGGAGAAGCGCCGACGCTAGTAAAGCGCCAGTGGGATAGCGGCCTTTGGGCATTATAAGCGTGATAAGTACGGAAGGTTATATGTGCAAGACGACAGCTTCAGCACAATGTTGCTAGTGCCATTTACTACCGCGTTTTGTTTGATATTTTATTCTCCCATACAAAGACGATAATCTTATGTTTTTTTTTTACCTAAACATTCCACGTTTGGCACTGTTACAGATCGCTGTGGTATCCTTTTGTGGCTTTGAGCAACATCTTAAAATTGTATAATTATTATAGTTTACATTAATTTTCCTAAAACTGCTGTTTACATCCATACAATGCAGGGAAGCAATAATGTTCAGTAACTCATACCAGCTTGAACCGCGGTCATGAGCTTTATAACCACTGAAAAACTGACGAGATTCCCGGAGGGACTTATAGCCCTTTTTTTTTCAGGATTGGAATTCATCAAATGACATTGGCTCTGGGTGGAGCCGAAGGGAGTGTCAGACTCTTACTGACTAAAACCCACCCGTGATCCTTGCTTAGCCTTTTATATTCCGGGCCAGCGGTAACCCTTTCGGACAATCCCGCTGACCCGACAGGCTTCGGCCCTAACGGGACCCTTCACATGATGCATCTCTGCGAAGCAGTCATGCTAGCGAAGGAGGTGGCTGGATGATTTATAGCCCTCAGGTAGATTTCTCAACCTTATACGACTGCCGTATCTATGCAAGTACTATAAGCCCAGGTTAGCTTCTTTTAGCACGACGATCTTTTATGCGCACTTGATTTCCATTCTCAGTAATAAGCCGAGCATTGTAAATTCAACAGAGCGCATCCCAGCACATTAGAAAACACATTGTCAGATTTTTAACATTCGGTGCTCAAATCTAGTGCGTAAAAACACTCCCGTGTGTACGAGGACTAACCGCAATACGTGTAATTAAAGAACGGTGAAATATTTCCAATTCCCCAAAGGCCCGCTATATAATATACTAGCTTCGCCCCGGGGTTTCACCCTCGTAAATGTTGATCTTTTGAGAATATAGGGACAAAAAGCCTAGCCTATATGTTAATCCAGGGTGTCGGCTACCTCCATACAAAATTTTATCAAAATTGGTCTAGCGGTTTGAGCGTGAAGAAGTAACAAACATATAAACACAGACACACACTCGCAAGCTTTCGCCTTTATAATATTAGTGTGATATTCATACTCTAAGAGCGAAGTGGACCGTATCAATTAGGTTTGGCCCCGCAGTGCCCCGCATTATTTCGCACATGTCGCGGTACATGTTTTGAACACGAATTCGGCCATGATTGGACCGGCCCTGTTATGCTTTGGGAATAGATGGGATATTAGTCATGTTTTCCTGTCTCTCGTCTCTGCACAACCCTGCGAGGATTACAGGCATGATATTCTGTGTTTGAAGAGCCTGAATCCTGATATATATGTGTTTGTCTTTAGGGAGAGTCCCTTATTTCGCTTTGTTGTTGGGAACCGAAATAAGAAATATCTAATAGTGAAATATTACGGTACCTATGTTAAGTCGCGAGAATTTTTGGGCCAATTTGTTGGGGGGGTCTATTGTGCTTTCCGCAACATAGCGTAAATCCTTCAATCACACACACGTCAAGACGGACAATGCACGATTTACATCATGTACATATTGTTACGAGCTTGGGGTTCGTGACAATAAAAACTGGCGATTTAATAACCAAAAAATGACACTTTAATCAACAACACTAATAACAACTCAAACACACTAATTATGAAACAATTGCACTACTGATCGCTCTAAGTCGCACTTGAAGATCGCTTTCGATGTATTCGCTTGTATTGCTTATTCAACTGTGTGTCCGGCTCTCGGCCCACACCTTCCTTATATAGGTAGTGCCTCAGAGAGTTCTACAACCTTCTACTGTAGAAATATCTAGAATGTTCGAGTACATACCGGTCCCGACTGACCAGACGTCGATAGTTCTCGATAGTTCTAGAAAGTTCTAGAAAGTTCTAACGTCGAATTTTCTAGAAGGATCTTGACTCTACTAGTTCTGATACTAGGTGGCGCTAGTGGTAACTAATGTCACTATGTACCAGGCGGGTAAGTAATAGATGATATAACAACAAAATCTCTAATATTAACAACATATAACAACGGAACCTATAACTTTATTCAATATAGTGATTAGTAATAATGAACGATTGATATAATTTTAAAATAACTAATTTTTATAAGCATAACATACATTAAATATAACATCGTTTGACATAACATACATTAAATATAAAATCGTTTGACATACCACTCAAAAGATATAAAACTTATTTGGTGTAATATGATGAAAACGCCTACTTTAAAACATAAAAAACTTTGTTTTATTCTTTGTAAGTTCTATCGTAGTTATAGGTAATAGTAACCTACGTAGATATTAAACATAACTAGTAACTGATTACCACCTGCCCTAAGATAGGTCGACGGAGCCCCGCTTCGCAGGGCTCCTATTTCTGGGTGGTTTAAAAAAAATAACCACGAAAGCTAAGGCGGGAGCGAAGCGGAGCGGAGCTCCCGCCTTAGCCTTCGTGGTTATTTTTTCTTCTAACCTAACCTATCCGAGTCGGGGTACTCTGAGTGTTAACCATAACTGTACTCGGGGTGTTAACCATAATGACGTTTTTTATATATATTAAACGTTAGACCTAATGATTTTCGATTAAATAAACAATATACATATGACACGTTAGACCAAATGATTTTCGATTACATAAACGTTATATTAAACAACGTTATTCTAATTAAGTTTTAGAATAAATAAATGTTATATGTAAAGAAATTATATCAACACTTGGTATATCTCACGTTGATTATATCTTATGAACGATAATAAAATGAAATTGGACCAAATGAGTTTATACGTTATGAGACGCACCCGTACCAGGCATTAATTGTGGCGCACAACAATATTATGTGGATATTTTTTGGCTAAATGATAAAGATGACACGTTGACTGCCAGACAAAGACACAATAGAAAATCTGTTATTCGCGGTCACCGGTGACCGCGCTGGCAGTCAATATGCCTTAAACAATAGGGTAGCTATTAAGTGCCTACTTTATTACCAAGCTTAGCGGCTATATTTCTTTATACATTGTTCTCATAGCAGCAGCAAGAATAATGTACCCAGGATTTTGTAACATCTTGATGTATAAGTGTGTCCTTCGAGTTAATTGCCCTTTGTTATCAATCGTTGTTTTGGAATGGGCAACTAGATTCAAACTTCCGACTGGCACCTTGACAATCCAAAAGTGCCTGTAAATGTTTTAATTGAACTAAATACTTTGAGTTTGAGTTTATAGGCCGCTCGTCCAAATAGTTTGATAAACAAGAAAAATAGGTGAGCGAAAAAGCAACTAAAATTTTATTTCGAAATTCATTTCACCCGTGCCACGTGTATGCACATCGTTAGTGACATTTGTATATTTGGATGCAAATTGGGATCACAAAATTTTTTGATGTGTGAAAAAAAATCATGTTATATGTATTTTTGACATACATTTATGTACTTATATTTCTCTTTATTTAGGCAGATACTGCAGCTTATAAGGTGTCTTTTAGTATAACGATTGTGGATAAAAATAGTACTTATGATATTGAATTTGGCGGAAAATATGCGCTTTGTTTAAGACTTCACAAATAATGTCAATATGCACTCATTATATCAAAATTCGTTCCTACAATATTATAAATCTCCGAAGGTAATCCTATATTAGAAGAGGCTATCTGTCGAAGCACTATTGATATATTTTTGCCATTTAGACATCGTGGTTAGTAAAAAAGTAAGTTAGAAGATAATCGATAACATCAAAATCTAAGTTCGGTCATTTATTGTGTCCGAAATCGAATCGTAATAGCAGGAAGGTAGATGTAGTTTAAGGTCATAGCACACGTATCAACTGGGAAAGGGATCAGGCACCGTATCAACTGGAGCCATTCAGTATTCTTTGTATGAAACTCTCTACCGTAACTCACACTAAACGGAATCGTAACGTAATCGCATCGCCTCGGGACAAGCTCACGAACCGCGGTGCGGTGCGTGGTCAACTTGCAGTTCCCGCGCTTTCGGCTCGTCGTCCCCGCGCTTACGTCTCTCCGTACCCGAGCTTACGTCACTTCGTCCACCGTTGCCCCTCTCACCCCTCCCGCGGCCTGCCTGCAGCACCATCAATCAGCGGTCGGCGAGCCGTAAGCGCGGCGTCGCCTAGCCGTAGCCGAGTCGACGTATCGGAGCTTCTGATCCGCTTTGGTTACGTGCTTACATTAGGTTGACGCCTGTTTGACGGCGAGGCGAACGCAATACGGTGACGATCCCTTTCAGAGTTATGTGTACTATCTATTACGTAGAAGTATTATTTATTGCATAAAGTATTTCTATAGGGTTCTTCATGATATCGGGCGATGGTCACGATAAATTTTATTCTATTGAAGAAAATAATTTTGGAACTTACGTTTGGGAGGCAGCCGCTGATGTCAGTTTTTTGATATCTGGAAATGAGAGAAACTTTGCTAAATATTATGCTGATAATGAATTCAATAGTGCTAGAAGTGCAAAAACATAAATTAAAATTACCTAGCCAACTATGAAAATCAAGTAGTTATAAATAAATAAATTGTTTATATATCATAACAGCATTTTAGTACATGGTAATTTACAGGGTTGGCAAATTGATGTACTAAATTAATGCAACTGAAATGGTGGTGAGGTGCTGCATTCCCAGCTAGGTTGCAGCATAACCTGTATAATCGAGAGTTCCGAGCTTGACTCCAGCTATCTAAAGGACTGGCAAAAGACAAAATTTTGTGGAAAAGGGAGTGGGAGGCCTCTGCCCTGCTATGGGAAAATGCAGGTTAGATTAGATTATATCCGAGAACGAAGAAACTACTTTCTTAAAGCACCTCTTTTGTGTACTACGAAAGGAGTTTCTTAACTTTACCCCTGACTGCCCCTCAGAGGGTTATCGGGGTTTGAACTTTGTTAGCCAACTAAGTTACAAGGGGCAACACTTAGCAAATTGTCTTTTAAGAGCTGCATAGCACGGTATAACATTGATAAGACCTAGGTACAGACGCCAGCACATCAAGCTACCCGAAACTGTCAAATCTTCCCAATCAACTTTGAACCTTATGCTATAGCGATAAAGTTGAAATTCTATTAAAGTTTGACAGATTGTAGTAGCTTGATGTGCTGGCGTCTGTACTATAAGGACTAAATGATACACCATATAATTATTACGTTTATTCTGCTAATATTATACACCGTGTTCCGGACGATATAGGTACAGACGCCAGCACATCAAGCTACCCGAAACTGTAAAATTTACCCAATGAACTTTGAACCTTATGATTTAGCGATAAAATTGAAAATCTATAAAAAAAAATTGATAGATTGTAGTAGCTTGATGTGCTGGCGTCTGTACATAAACTTCGACCAGATGTTCAGACCATGGAAATAAGCATTTTTCATTATGGACATTTATATGAATTCTTATTTTTTACATTTATTTGATTTTCATACAAAACTAAACCTTGACGTAAATCAACAGATATGCATGCCTCTTTATCCGAATCGGCAACGTTGTATTTTCATTCATAAGATTTGACGGGCTGAAACTTGTCATAACTAAATTAAGACCCTTTCTTACTGCATAGCTCAATTAAATTTCATTAAATGAAATTACAAATATCTTTGTAACGAAGCCTTTTTAAGTGGAATAGAATAGAATCCACTACACACACACTACTACACACACACACACACTACACACACACACACACTCACACTTCTACACACACACACACACACACTCACACTATTTCCTTTGTTAGATTTGATTTGTAAAAGCTATAGAAGCGTTTGCCAAAGGTTATGGATAACGTGAAGAACACTGTGGGTACTAACCCCCTTATGAATAAACGTATTACTTATATCAGATGAATAGTAACACACAGATTTCTCTCTTTCAGTCGTCAGTAATTTGACTTTCAAAAGAAGAAGACTAAGCGTTGTGTAACTATACAGACGCTATACAACGTTTATTAGTAAGGATGTATATACGAGTATCTATGGTTTATTCCATGCGAACGTGTTTACATCAACGCGCCTATTATATCACTGTTTTGTTAGAAACAAAAACCTATTCGAAAATCGAAATCATTTGAAAGCTTATTCTAAATTCGCTTGAATGCTTGTATGCAACTAGTTTTTTTTTACTGCCAGCCTGCACAAAAAAGGTCGACTTTTGCAGCCAGCCTTTACATGAGCTACGCGATGTAGAGAAATCTATCTCTCTGCCACATTTTATCGAAATCTGTTCAGTGGTTTAGGCGTGAAAAGGTAACACAGATAGACAGAGTTACTTTCGAATTTATAATATTAGTATGAATTAGGTGCTCACATGCAACCTCAGCGAGTCCCTTATAAATATATAGTACAAGTACGAGAAAATGGTTGTACAGTTAGTGGAAGGGCGTGCAATTAAAGAATAACGATTTCTACAGAATAGAATAGTCAGACAGAAACGCCGATCTCATCTAGTTTAAAAAAATATGACTGACGTATAAAAGGGTTTGTACAAACCTACTTACAGAAAATAAATAATTTATCATTTTCACCTCTGCCTAACCCTTTGAGGAATACAGGTGTGATGTGTATTATTAAAAGTTCTCCTACAGCTCGACCTCAGATAAATTTAATACAGGTTTCAAAAAAATGTTTTCTTAGTGCACTAAATCTTTCTGCGTTGCGTTGAAATTGTGCAGAATAAACAGTTATCTTTCTTTTTTCAAAATTTAATTTTAAGCGATATAGTCTGTGTCATCACCATCATTTTAAGTGACTTAGTCTGTGTCATCATCATTTTAAGTGACTTAGTCTGTGACATCATCATCATTCTAAGTGACGTAGTCTGTGTCGTCACCATCATTTTAAGTGACGTAGTCTGTGTTATCATCATCATTTTAAGTGACGTAGTCTGTGTCATCATCATCATTCTCCTGCCCTTAACCCAAGTTATTTGGCATCAGCGCAAGATTACTTTTTTATCCATTTTTCTCTATTAGTCGTAATCTCGCTAGTCACTCCCTTTCTAGGTATATCGTCATGACGTAGTCTGTGTCTGCCATTCAGATTCAGAGCACTGACTAAAGCAAACAAATAAAATCTTTGGTAACTATTAATAGACACAGCTTAGCCAAAGTAACCTTAACGTTACCTCCCAATTACTTCATTTTCTGTCAATTTAATTCATATTTCATACGGTATACCGTTAGCCAGTTCAGACCAGTTCATAATATATCATCATACCGCTAGGAATACCGCTGCCGGTACAAAGGAGTGACCGGATGTTTGCGGGACGGCCGTGCCACTGATTTCCGGCACAGACCTCGCGGTATCAACCTGTTTATAACATACACTCTGTTTTATTAATGTGTGGCTAGTTTTAGTACTTTTTTTTTGAAGTACCGTATGTATTCTTATTTTAAACATATTTGATTTTATTGAAGTGTAGTAGTAGTACCATTTATTTTTTTAAAGAGTAGATGAATAATTTCAAAAGCTCATGTCATGGTTTCAAGATTAACAAGCCAAGATTTTAGATTTGTAGCGACTTTCGATTCTTACATACACACATAGTTATGTTACTCAATATCACGCTATTTATACATAGGTACCTATTCGTTACTGTTTTTTCAACACACTTGCTCGTAAAGTGAGCCTTATTATATCGTTCTTAGGGCCATAAACCGAACTATAACATACACGTGCATAATAATATTACACACTAGTGCATAATAGAATGATCCCTACAAAGTTAAGTTAGTACCTAACTGCAAATTATATGCGAGTAAACAGAGCATTTTCAATTTAACCGGGCAATACAGTTTTTTTTTTTTTTTTGTAACAACAGAGGTTTTATGCCACCGAAAATCTATTTACATTTTTGAAATAAATAAATGTGTCCCTAATTAAGACGAAAAAACATTTATTATTATCAAATTATTTATAATTCACAATAATTTCTTATAAAATATTTGCATTTTATCACAAAAATTATCATTTTGAAGTAGGCTGTATGGCTGTAATCAATCAACTTACATTTGGCGCGTGCAAAAAAAAAAAATTGCGCGCCATTTCCCAATTTTCCCCTAATTTTCATATTTTGTTTGTATCGCATTTGTTGCTGTGTGGTAAATAATTATAAAAATGTCAGGTTTTAGTACAGAAGATGAACAATTGATTGATTTAACCCCGCCAGAAATACTAAATGCAGCACAAAATGCAAACGAAAGCCTAATACCTGCAAAATCTAGAGAAAGGTATTTAGCTGCTTACGATAGTTTCCTGCAATGGAAGAGCAACAAAAAAACCCAGTCATTTTCTGAAAATGTGTTTTTGGCGTATTTCTCTGAACTCGCCAATACATACAAACCTAGCTCCCTGTGGTGCATCTATTCCATGTTAAGAAGCATGGTTAAGCTCAAACATGGTGTTGATATCAAAACGTACTGTAACCTGATGGCATTTTTGAAGAGACGCTCGGATGGATATATTGGTCGGAAATCTAAAGTTTTGTCACCAGCCGACGTTGAAAAGTTTTTGAATGAGGCTCCGGATAGTCAGTATCTAGCAACAAAGGTACGTTTCATATTTTTAATCGAAACGAATCTACAATATACAAGTGTGTAACTTTAGCATAATTTCTTAGAACTAATTAATTGATTTCTTTGCAGGTTGCCTTAATATTCGGTGTTACTGGTGCTTGTAGACGACAAGAGCTGTACAATATTACAACAAAAGATGTAGAAATCCACGGAGATATGCTTCTTGTCAAAATTACCCAGACTAAAACCAAGATTCCACGATCTTTTACAATCCAAGGAACGTTTCGTGAAATAGTGAAAAAATACCAAGATCTCCGTTCAACAAAAACAAAGAATGACCGCTTTTTCCAAAACTTTCAGAAAGGAAAATGTACTGCACAAACAATCGGTATTAACAAATTTGGTAATATGCCAAGAGAAATAGCGAAGTATTTAGGTTTGCCTGAGGCCGATTTTTACACTGGACACAGTTTTAGAAGAACGTCGGCTACAATGTTGGCTGATTCGGGGGCTGATATACTAACTTTGAAGCGACATGGTGGATGGCGTTCTGACGCAGTCGCTGAATCGTACATAGAAGACTCAATTCATAACAAAGCAAAAATCAATGACAAAATAACGCAAGCCATTAATTTGGAGCCAAAGGCAAAAAAGTTTTGCCCCGAACCACAACCATGTACATCTACTAGCGTGAGTTATTTGGTGCCCTCTCCTTCCAGTAATTTGTATGATTTACCTTTGTCGCCGACATTTACACAAGAAGTAAATGAAGGTACTAAAGAAGTGGCAAGTACCAATGTAACACAAACTGTGAAATTGCCATCAAAAACAATCCAATATCGTTTTGAAATTTGTACATTCACCAATTGTTTTAATAATTAAACGATTTATGCAATACATATTTGTTTTTTCCTCGCAAGTGTGTTGAAAAACGTCGTATGATACACGTGTGTATTGATGATTACCGTCCTCGGCTCTCTTAAGACCCTCACCTGACGGCTTGGGTCTCAATGGCGCCTCAGCGGTAATCACCAACATTACACACTTGTACCATAATGTACTATTATGTGATACTAATTTATTTTTATTTATTTATTTAATTATGCATTACACATTACACGCATCACGATGCAGTTATAAAACTATTTTACATCCGTCACCACACACATCAGGTCCAGTTGAAAACCAGCGTCGGGCACCAGTTGTCTGGCATATTTGCTGAACTGGGCCTTTTTGGCGCAGCCGTGAGGCACACTTTCCTGCTAATTTCTTACATCGGACTTTGCACTTTTTGTTTTTATCTTAGTTTTTATCTGATGTACGATCTAACTATCTGGTGTATTGTGAGTCTCTTAGTCTGTGCTAAATAAATGTATTTTCTTTTTTTCTTACATAATCAGTCTATAATGTTCCCACTACTGGGACACGGGCCTCCTTTCATTGACAGGGAGTGAGCCAGAATCAACCACGTGTGCCCGGTGTGGATTGTAGATGTCATATGTCTTCGAGTTCGTTTTGGTTCTGGAAATTGCCGGTTTCCTCACAAAGTTTTGCATCACCGTTTTAAGAACTTTGAGAGCAGTGGTGCTAAATTAATCTATACAAAGTAAACTTACTATACAAAGTTACGAAAGTTATGCCCGTTTTCACCATCGTTCCCTCAAACACTCCTTATCTAAGGGTCCCTTAACATAAGAGACTCCTTAAATCGGCCCCTTACCTAAGTTTGTTTTCATCAGATTAGGGAATATTTATGTAAGGGCCACTTAAGTGACAGTTTTTTTTTTATCAGGGAGTCCGAAAATCGCACTTTTTCATGAAATTACCGACTTTGTATTCCATTGATAAAATCATGCAGATTTAATGTAAAATAATACTACGAAATACAAAGGCGACATAAACATGATTACATTTAAAATACATAAAATATCAGCAATTTTTATATTAAATTACTGACTAATGCGGAATGCTATTGCCATCTAAAAAAAGATGTGTTGAAACAATGACAACTTGACAGATGACAGCGCGCCTACGCATTTGTACGTTATTGTTCGCGTGTGATTATTTCATCGAATTTGAATAAATTCATTATATATTACATCTCCACATTTATTAGTTATACTCTTTGGATTATTTATCGTGTATTCGAGTTGTCTTGTCATGTAATGGGTACTATTTTATGCTAAAAAATGGCAGAAAAACGGAAAAGGGGGCAAAATTACAACAGTGACGAAAAAGAAAGGTTAATAAAATTGGTCATAGACCATAAAGACACAATGTTAAATAAAAAAACAGATGGGACTACAAACGAGGCAAAATCCCATGCTTGGGTTGAAATTTGGATCAAATTTGGTGCAACTCAATTAAGTAGATATGAATCTAACTGACTATAGGCGATGGATTCACCAGCACAAAAAAGAAAGGGTCTGTAAAAGATGCCAGCAGCAGACGTACAACTGGAGGACTGACAGCCTAAGCAATCAGTCCAAGAACCGAGACAATTAACTGTTTCTAACTTAAGCCACTACGGCGCAACATAAATCTTCCCATCAACCAAGACATGAGTGACGTCACCACTTGACCTCTCTCTCGGGTCACCGGCTAAATTAAGCACACCCGATTCGGCCATCTTGACCGTAAAGGCGCCGCTCCAGAACAGCCCACGGCTAAGCTACGCAAGGTTACTGAGCCTCGCTCTGTATAAAAATTTAGTCGGGATCGTCCACTACGACCTACGACGGCGACCTATACTGCGGCCTACGACCACGTTACATACGGGTGCGTGACTGGTAAACAAATGAACCGTGCATCTAAAACAGATATCACCTTTTTGTTCATTTCTATCATTCATTCGGCATCTTTCAGTCAAAGTAGAACGAAATAAATAAAAACTGAAAAATAAATTAATTAGTGAACTAATCCGAAAAGAATCTGCATAAAAGAAAGAAATACAGAAAAAGAGTAAAATCTTTTTCTATGGTGACACGCACTGGAAACACAAATATTAAAAAAGAAGCATTTAAAACTAACAAAATTAACAATAAAAACAACCAAAGAAACAAAGACTCTTACGAGGCTAAAAAGGCTCCTACCTCAGCATAATGCTGCAATATTTAAAAAATAAGGACCGCATCTTACACTCGCTTATCGAATGATCTATCTACAGATGAGCCTTCATTCCTATGTACCTAATTTTGTCGATGTCAACTGAATGTGGGATGAAATATAAATGAACATTTACTCGAGTGAGTGTCAGAAGGAGAGTTTCCGTATTTAAAAACGTTCAAAATCTAGTCGTAATCTCATCTCAGCGACAGTCAATGTCAAAAACTTGTCAAAAATGTAGGGAAGTTTTATGACACATTGAGACTGAGATCAGACTGTGAACTTTCTTCAAAATTCGAGCATTGCCCCTCTGATATCAGCTTAAAGTAGTAAACCTCTCCGTGAACATCCTACCTAGCAGTGGACGGTTGACTTTAACTTGGTTTCACACGTGGATGCGACGGACAAGCGACGAGTTTAAAATGAGAACAAAGGGTAGTCTCGTCTGTATGCATGTCGGTAGCACGCATCCGTTGTTTTGTCTTTATGTTTAAAAGAGAATGGTAGTTTATTGTAAGTAGTTTTAGTGGACGTGCGCTAAGTAATTGTTGAGTTGCATGCGTGGTGACAACAAAAATTGTCTCACATCATCTTATAAAGTCCAACGGTCTTTATTGTTTTTGTCGATTTTCTTACCCAAAAGTCGTCTGGAGGTTTAGGCCTATCATCACGCTAAATAACCACCTGACTAACTTCTGATATTCTGATCGCATATATCATTTTAGGCGCATCGCAATAGCAATCTTCATGTTGAATTTCCGAGTTTACCCGTCCATTCATAAACGATTTCCCCCTCAATAAGCACGACCTCCCATTCACGCAACAATTCACACATTATGACTATTCTAAACTCAAGCTAAATTTCTATAATAATTATACTCGTATCTAGTTCGTAACATAACTAATTAATAGCTCACAATGTTTGCTTGACTCGGAACTCGGACGGTTATAGTTCTACGGAGACCCGGTTGCTTTGTTTCAAGATAACGTTTCATTCAACGCTGGAACTTCAGTGACGTCATCTGGACGTCCAATGAAAGGGGAGGTTTGGTTAATTATGATACGGTTTTGTGACTCTGGACAAAGGGCAATTTGACCTCGATCCGGGTTAACAAAATCAACTGTTATTACGATGAATAATAAAAAGATGCATGAAAAAGAAGTCATACGTTATAAATAGTCGTATAATAATTATCAGTAGGAATGCTAACAAAAAAATTATGAAACAAAATATAAAACACTTGGCAAGTAAGAGAAAATTTGAACAAAGTAATAAAGGTACCTGGGAGCCTAAAAAGGTCACTTTGGCAGAATCATAAAAGGATAACTTTATGAATCATAATGGACAGTTAACTGTTAAGTTAATCTTATGAAATCCCATTGGTGAAGGATTTTTCAGTTATTTTTAATTATTTAATTTATCCTTTTATGATTAGCTTTTATGGTAGCTTTCGTAATTTTTTTTAGACGCTTCATATTATAAATAAATATATTATAAAACAATAAATATATACATTTAGAATTAAGTTTAAAAATGGCTACCTACATAATTTGTTTATAAAAACCTTAATGCATACTATCAAAAACCGGCCAAGTGCGAGTCGGAATCGCACACGAAGGGTTTCGTACTATAACGCCAAAAACGCCAGAACAAAACTGGTTTCTTCTATGGTCCATTTCATTTTATAAATGTTATTTTATTTCTATTATTTGTTGCAATAGCGTCAATAAAAATACACACTCTGTGAAAATTTCAGCTGTCTACCTATTACGGTTCATGATATACCTACAGCCCGCTGACAGTCAGAAGGACGGAGGGGCAGCAGACGCTTAGTAATAGAGTTCCGTTGGCCCCTTTGGGTACGGAGCCCTAAAAATGCAAGTCATCTAAAATGATGAGGTTGAATTGAACGACCCTTTTCACAAACTACTTAGGGTTACCCTTTAGAAAACCCAATATTACCATAATCACAAACACTCACTATATTTTCATAAGCATTTTCCTCTTATGTTAAGAGTGTGCTAACAACAACATCGATCGTTTATTGTTTACAGCCTAAATGCAAAATAACTTTTTGCTATACTGAAATACAATAGCCTATGTAAATCCCTTTTCAAACCTTATTTGACATTATCTTCTATATTAGGTATACTATATGTGAAGTCCTAGAGACACGAAGTTTGGAGGGTGTGTTCTTTGTGAAGAGTAGGTATCCACTAAGAAAGGGTTTTTCGAAATTCTACCCCTAAGAGGGTGAATGGGGGGAGGGTAAAAATTCACGCAGACTAAGTCGCGGGCAGAAGCTAGTTAAATACAGCCGATCTAAACCGCACCGTGAAAACATAGTTGACACACTTTACAAATAATGTTTAAAATAAGAATTATGTTTGATTTTTGTGTTGTTTTTCTTCTTAAAGTTGTTTAGTATTTAGTTATAAATTAATGGATTAGTTTATATTTTTTTAATATTTGCATGCCGACTAGTAAAATATGAAAACCTATTTCGCTATATCACCATGTACTGTACCCATATTTGCAAATTAAGATATATTTTTCTTTTATCTTTATCTTCACCTAAGTTTTCACAGTCAGATTCTTACAGAATATATCTGCTGATATACGATGGTTACTAAACAAAACAATAAGGATATTTTTAATAAATCCAGAAGTTTTTTCTAGAAAATACTATCAGAGAAAAATTATTCATATTTTCATAGTTTTGTTTAAGATGTTACGTACCTAAATCGTAAATCAAAGATGCAAAGTCAAAGCATTTATTTCAAATAGGCACATAAAAGGCACTTTTGAACGTCAGAAACTACAACAAATAGAATTGATTCCAGTCGCCCATTTCAAAAGGTAGTTTTCGTATGGAGAAGAATGGGCAAGAAACTCACATTAATTTTATTATATAATAATAATATGTGAAGACGATGCACCTAAAATAAAATCACTATAGGTACAATAGGTAAAAGAATTAAAAATGAAACCATGACATATAAATTAATTAACTGATAGATACATGGTGCTCACATATTTGCTAACATGGTAAAAGTAAACGATTTTCATTTAAATAAAAAAAAAATACAAGTAATAAGTCAGGGTGTGAGATGAAGTAGTTACAGAATGCAAATCAATTTAAATTAAAAAAAAAGAATAAATTTACAATTAAATTATCAACCCGTTTGATTTTGTCTAGACTCAAGATTGTCCTATGGAGCAGGACCAGCATGTTTCCAAGCGTTTTTATCTTGGATATGCAATTCCCTTATGTTTATGAACGTCGTAATTTTATTCTCAGAGTTAATCTGTCAATATTATATTTTAAGGTCAATTCCCGTAATTAAAAATGTTCAAAATCTAGTAGCAATCTCATGTTAGCGACAATAATAAATGGCAAAAACTTGTTGAGAAATTAGAGGTAGAGAAATTATTAGAGGTATTTATGACAGATTGAGACTTGGGCCCGAGTTCACCAACTTTCAAATCACCGGTTAGGTATTTAAACAGTTGGTTTATGTCAAATTTCCTAAGGAAATTTTAAATATAGAATTGATTAAATATTTAATTAGTTGATTTAAATGTTGGTGAACACAAGGCTAAGATCAGACTGTGAATGTTCTTAAAATAACGGAAATTAACCCTCAGATTTACCGACATGTCATTGTGTGACAAGTTTTTACATTCATCGTCGCCGATATGAGATTTGCAACGTAGATTTTGAACGTTATTAAATACTTCTTAAGATGTCAAACGTAAATCAAAACGTCAACAGACATTATATATGTCAATAAAACTACCCGCCATCTTAAATTTATTAGATCACCGCATTATTTTAATTTTTTTTTTTTTAGGAAACGTTGCCTCACACTAGGAATTACTTCCTGTATCGTGGGTGCGTTTACAAACATTTAAATTCACATACACAAACAGCCAGACCCGGAACAACTACCTGTAGGCAATACAGATATTTGCTATAATAAAAAAATCAAGTTTAAAGTATCCGCACCCAATAACGTCTCATCGAGGGGTGCTACCTAATTTGATATGAAACGCGTCTGTGTCCCATTTATCAATTCTTTCTTATAGGGAGGAGTCCCTCATTAGCCGTAAGTGTAATAACATGCTAATGGTTCGCAAATGAAGTTGCCTGTCATCATATGCTTCCGTTATGTATACTGGTAAAGGTGACATTGCTGTTAGTCTAATCAATCTTTTATGTTTATACTAGCGGCCAGCTCTAGCTTCGCACGGTTGCAATTTTTTTTTCGAATATCCGAAATTTCCTTGTACAGACGCCAGCACATCAAGCTACCCGAAACTATCAAATTTTGCCAATCAACTTTAAACTTTATGCATTAACTATAAAGTTGAAAATCGATTAAATGAATTTGACAGATTGTAGTAGCTTGATGTGCTGGCGTCTGTACTTACAATACCGAACATAACAAAAAAGAATTATCCTATTTGGTGCAGTCATTCGGAAGTTATGCGCCAACAGACATTTTGGCGACTTTGTTTTATGCTATGTAAGGATTATCACAGGCCCACATAAAAAGTACCCTGTGCGAAAGACCAGACCACCTGCACTTTATGTTTTCGGGGTCGCTGAGTCCGATAGAGGAAAAATGCTGAAAATATCGGATATTTGTCATTACGCAGTATACGATCGCTGAAAATGTAAAAGTACCAGTTGTGAATAAAACCATTCAGAATATATGTTTCTAGATCCTCTATGATGAGAAAATATGAAATCAATTGGTGATTCTAACTTTAAGTAAAGACTCTATTGATTCAGCAAGACATTTTTTGTATAATTTATTTCATTGCACATTGGGATTTCGCGTTTTTTTAACAACATAAACCATATTATACGAAAAATTTAAATTTTCAGCATTATTGCTGATTTCTGAAAAAACGCGAACCAACTTCGCTATTATGGCACCATATTCGGACTCAGGGACCCCGAAAACATGAAGTTCAGGTGGTCTGGTCTTTCGCGCAGGGTACTTTTTTTGTGGGCCTGAATATAAATAATTATTTATACTCTTTAGTGACTGTAGCACTGCGGTTTTTTTTTTTTCAAATATCGCAGTATGATACTGAGATGAGAGACTTTTTGCCTCGCACAGAACTTCCTTTTTTTGTTGCTTTTACTATTTTGTTAGTTTTATTCTTTATTCGGTGTTAAATGTTAAATAAACTTAAAAGTTTTAATGTTCTTGTTTTTTTTAATTGTTTTCATGAGTTTGTTAGATTTAATGTTCTTTTTTTATTGTTTATATTTCCTGTGTGTGTCCAAACATTTTTCTTTCTTTCTTTCTTTTCTTTGACTATCATGAGAACGGACAGCGTTATCCAAAAGAGGTAGAAGAAACATAACCTATTATATAAAAAATTCAAAGTCCTAATTGACTAATATATCAACGGACAGCCTAAGCCGCTGGTCCTAGACTCATGAAATTTGGAGGGTGTGTTCTTTGTGAGGAGTAGGTAATCCGCTAAGAAAGAGTTTTTTGAAATTCCACCCCTAAGAGGGTGAATTGGGGGAGGGTGAAATTTCACGTGGACGAAGTCGCGGGCAGAAGCTAGTAGGTTATAATGCTTCTTAGAGCATGTCTCTGAATATTCATATTATGTACAGACGCCAGCACATCAACCTACCCAAAACTGTCAAATTTTCACAATCAACTTTTAACCTTATGCTTTAGCGATAAAGTTGAAAATCTATTAAAGAAATTTGACAGATTGTAGTATCTTGATGTGCTGGCGTCTGTACATAACATAGCTTAACAACTTGCCAGTAATCCCAAAGGGTAAGGTGGAGGTACCTACAGCCACATTTCGACAATTATGATTAAGTCCAATGTAATAGGAGGCGAATCTATTGCAGACTCCGGGCTGCTATTGAGAAATCGTTGATCGATAAACCCAAGTACAGTACCCGGCGATAAATATTGCACATCGACCTTTGGAAAGAGACAATCGGCTAATTTCGGCTTCGTAGAGCGTTATCTCTGTCGCACGAAATACAAACAGTCCGGTATATATTAGGAGCTGTTACAACAATTATGATTTGCTTCTTTTGATAATATTAATTTTATTCTTTGTATAAAATCGATAGGATCTAATAGGTCGATGTGCAATATTTATTGCCGGGTACTGTATACTTTAACTGACCCAGAAAACGAACCCGGGATCTCATGCTCAACAGTAGTGTTTGCCTGAAATATTCTAAGAAAGTAGGAAATTCCACTCTAAGCACTTTAGATTGGTTCCCTGAACGGGCTTAACAGGCGATTGAGTACATATACTATTGTAAGTTTACTCAAGTAAGCAATTTTTTAATAATATTTTTTATTTTATTCAAAATAATAACAGACATTAGCAATTAGCCTAGTAGTCCCAAATTAGTAAGGCTAATAGCAACTTGGTCCCCAATTAATTTGATTAGAATTCCTACAATGTATGTATGGACTGTTAAGTGCACCCCACTTACATTTCTATTTCTGGTCTTTGGTACGAAATAGACGAACCCAATGGCCAATGAATAGGCCTCAAGGACCAATAACTATGTAGTACTTAAGAGCCAATAACTATGTAGTACTTGAGAGCCAATAACTTAGATATAGAGAATAAATGAGATTCTGCGAACGCTACCGATAGTCAATGAGTATTCAAGTAAAAAAAACATGGCATTCAAAGTTCGAATGAAAAGAAGAAAGGTTGTCTATTGATTCACTTCACCCTTACATATAATTAATAGAAAAACTATAGTCCGTGCGGAAATAGTTGGCCATGCCTTAGTTATGTGAGCGGTGGGACGGAGGGGCGGGAGCGCCTTGTCAGTACTCAGTACGTGCGTTGCGAACACTAGGCAACCCCACCGCCCTCACCCCCGTCCCCACCTAAGGCGCGGCCAACTAGTTCCGTGCGGACTATAGCTTATTTGGGAAATCACACTAATATTATGTGTGTGTGTGTGTTTATATGATTGTTACTTCTTCACGCTCAAACGGCTGGACCAATTTTGATAAAATTTTGTATGGAGGTAGCTGACACCCTGGATTAACATATAGGCTACTTTTTATCCCGATATTCCCACGGAATCGAAACTTATGCGGGAAAAACCGCGGGGCGCGGCTAGTATTCATCATCATCATCAGCCTATAATGTTCCCACTGCTGGGACACAGGCCTCCTCTCAGTGAGAGGGAGTGGGCCGTAATCCACCACGCGGGCCCAGTGCGGGTTGGTAGATGTCACATGTCTTCGAATTTTTGGTTCTAGGACATGCCGGTTTCCTCACGATGTTTTCCTTCACCGTTTTGTGAGCAGTGGTGATGAAATAATTTACAAAAAGTAAAGCGCCTGTCTGGGTTCGAACCTACGACCTACAACTCATAAGTCGCGGCCGTTACCACTTGGCCACCACTGCTCTATTAGCTAGCTAGCTATCAGCTAGTATTAGTATAAATTAATGTCGTGGTGATGAGCGGAGGGGCTCGTGGCTAAATGATTTCAACCGCACAGGTTGATAAAAGATTATGATTTTATTTAACCAAAAACCGAAATTAAAACCTCCTAAGACAGTAAAAAAAGTGGACTACGCGGCTGTACAATCTGAAATAGATGATACGGACTGGACACCTGTCCTCAACGCTTCTGACGCAAATATGGCTGCTGATATACTAGTTACTACCCTATCTACAATTATTAAAAACCACACCCAGGTTATCACAATCCCGCGGAAAAACAGAAATGTAAAACCCTGGATTACTCCAGGGCTTCTAAAATGTATAGCTCACCGTGATAATCTCCATAATCAAGCCAGCAGTTCCCCAGAAAACCACATATTAATGATTACTTATAAAAGGTACCGCAATTATTGCAATGACCTACTACGGCGGTTAAAACAAAATTCTGAGAGAGAGGAATTCGTGAAAGCGAAGAACAGTCCAAAGTCAACTTGGGATGTAATCAATAAGGTGGTGAATCTAAAACCCAAACCTGCCCCACCCTTCGAACTCATAAATCTTAATGACCCTAAATCCTCTATTAACAAAGTTAACAAATTTTTTGCGAGTATTGGCAGGGAAATGGCTGACAGAATTTCTAGAAACAACTCCACTCCTAATAGTATTGCTCCTCCAAATAATCGTAGTAATTCAAACTCTATGGTTATACTAGAAACTGACGCAGACGAGGTCGAGAGTATAATAATTAATTTAAAATCTGATTGCGCAGTGGGTTGGGATGGTATCCCTGCCAGTATAATAAAATCATCTCGTCAAACCCTGGTCCCTCTTATTACACATGTCTGTAACCTGTCCATCACGTCGGGTATTTTCCCAAAGGTTTTTAAAAAGGCAGTTGTGCATCCAGTTTATAAGTCGGGTGACAGAGGCAGTGTCAATAACTATAGACCAATATCAGTCCTTCCAGCTCTATCCAAGGTTCTGGAGCGTATATTAAACAAGCGTCTAACACGGTATATTGATTTAAATAAAATAATATCTGGGAACCAATACGGTTTTCGAACTGGGATATCCACGGAGGATGCAGTATTGGCTCTAACAGAACATGCTATTCGGAAGTTAGATAAAAAGCAAAAATGCTTGGGACTGTTTCTAGACTTGGCTAAGGCTTTTGACACTGTCTCTGTCCCTATCCTTCTAGACAAGCTGGAACGTGTAGGAGTAAGGGGCATACCTTTAAGAATCTTTGATGACTATCTAAGTGATCGTGTACAAGTGGTGAAGATAGGGGAACATGTTAGTAGTGAGGAGGCTATCAACTGCGGCGTTCCGCAAGGAAGCATTCTGGGCCCCACACTATTTATTGTATTCATCAATGATTTATGCGATATGCCCCTGCTAAACGTTAAAATCTTCACTTACGCTGACGACACAGCTCTTATTGTGAACGGAGTGGACTGGTGCCAAACAAAGCAAAATGCTGAAAATGCTCTTAAAATTATAATGAAGTGGCTCTCAAATAATCTTCTGACACTGAATATTGATAAAACCCTGTTTATCCCCTTTGCTATGCGAGCAGACCATCTGCCTCCGCCGACTTTTAAGATTAAAGCACACTCGTGTCTGCTGCCTGCTCCTGATTGCTGTTGCTTATATTTAACCAGATCTCCCTGCGTCAAATATTTGGGAGTATACATAGACCAGAGTTTCCGTTGGCATAAACAAATTGAAACCGTAACCACACGGACTCGAGGACTCATATTTATATTTAAAAGACTCCGTCAGACAGCGGACATAAAAACCCTGCAAATGGTGTACCTGACTCTATGCCAGTCCCTATTATCGTACTGTTTGACGGTATGGGGTGGAGCACCTAAATCGGCAATCCTACAGCTTGAGATCGCCCAGAGGGCTGTACTAAAGGTTATGACGAGAAGACCTTACCGGTACCCTACGGCTGAACTTTACGCTGAATGCAAAGTTCTCACGGTGAGACAACTGTTTGTTCACTTGACCATAGCCCGTAAACACAAGTCGCGGCCCCTGCAGGAGCCTCAGGGTAGAATTAAATATACAGTTTTTAAGCCCGACCGAACAAGAACCTCTTTTGCGTGTAAACACTATTTTATCCTTAGTGTAAGATTGTATAACAAGACGAACAAACAGTTGGATATATTTCACCTCAACAGAATAAGGTGCAAAATGAAGGTAAAGGATTGGCTTACTTCTTTAACGTACAAAGAAACTGAGGATTTATTGGATAGCTGAACTGCCTGAATCATTTCATTCACACCATTTGCAGCATAAAAGCACACATCCGCAACTTACCAACGCACACACATACACTCTCTAACACTACACCTACCCTAACACTACACACACACACTCACCCATACACTACACTCACCCATACACTACACTCACCCATACACTACACTCACTTCCCCACACATATTATAGCAGATCAAATAGGATGATTATTCTTCTTTTTCTTTTTTAGTACTTCTCATAACTTCGATATAATTATAATTATTAGTTTATTTGTGCAATATATTAGTGAGTCGAGCCTCACATAGGTGAAGGGCTGGGAGGAACGCTGACACCTGAGATACAGGATATGTCCTAGTTTGGGTGTCAGGAGTTTCACACAACGTGCATACACTTTTGCCTATTTATATAAGGATAAGTTATTCAATTACAAAATGCATTGTTAACCATTTTTCTCTCCTTATTGTATTAGGCTTATGAAAATAAAATTATTATTAAATTATTATTATTATTATGATTTGCTTGCCGCGGTCGGTTTGCGGATGGGTGACCATTTATTACATATCGAGACCCCCTCCTTGACTCGTAGATCTTTAAAGCCTGAAAGTCTGACAACCAGTCTTACCAAGGGGTACCTATCTAGTTTCGCAGTAACTGCCATGGTTTGTGGACATCAGATGAGTAATCGCCTCATGTAAAATACTGGTAATTCATCTACATCTGATTAGACTGAAAGCCGACCCCAACATAGTTGGAAAAAGCCTAGGCAGACAGACTGATTTATAAACGCTACTCAAAGTTAATATCTTCAAGCTACGTTTATAAATAAACCCCTATATGTAAGAATGAGTAACATCGATATTCATTTGCATTTTTGTTTTCTACCATTTTATTTATTGAAAGAAAGAACGTAACAAAATTGAAAATTATGGAGGCAGAACAACGTTACGCCTTCAATATTAAGGGGCTTACAGGGCCTAAATACAAAAAACCCAAGTTTTATAAACAATATTAGAATATGATCGACTACAGTAAACAAAATCAGAAAAATATATGATATTCTTCAGGATATATGCTAGGTAGATAGTGTGTTGAAAACATAATACAACTAGCTTGAAACGATAGAAAAAAATCATGAAGATACTTCTAAAAACTTTCTTTTTACAATAAAAACCATACTAATATACATACAATCATTCTGATTTTTTGTCAGATTATTCTACAAGCAACTTACTAAAACACTAGTGTTTTAATTTTTTCGTCCAAGCAATAGATTTTTTGTAATTAAATAATTGCCTCATATTTTGCAATAAATTATCAGAGTTGTGTAATCGGACTTCTCTTTCTTTTCTATGCAGTCCGACAGTGACCGTACTTTAGGTCATGTAAGCCCCTTAACTCTCAAATTACTTTAAAATCAAATAAAGGTCCAAAATACGCCGAAGATGATACCGTTTTAATTAATATCATCAGACAATCCTGATTTTATTATTTAAAACGGTTACGGAGAGTTGTTCCATCCACTGCACACTGCTGACTAGGACCTTCTGTGCCATGCTTGCCTGGTCTGTGTGAGTCTCGACCAAGTCTTACACGCGTCTTTATTATTATTACGACAAAGTAAATCATAATAATGTGTATCTTTATTTTTAAACTAGCTGCTGCCCGCGACTTCGTTCGCATGACATTAACACGTTTTGATTTTCTTTCTTCTTCCAAAATAAAAGTAGCTTAAGTACTCCTTGCAAAATCAGCTATCTGCCAGTGAAAGTCACGTCAAAATTGGTCTATCCGCTTTAGAGATCAGCCCCAACAAACAGACAGACAGACAGACAAAAAAAATTGTTTTTTTTTTTGTTTTATGTACCGTTATATACTTTCATATGCATTTAGCAAAAGCTGTTATTTGACATTACAAACAGTTCAATTAAAACCCAGTCACTCACTTTAATTTATTGCTCATTTTTCGCTATGGCACCTACCACTGTTTGTCTTTGCATCACCCAAAGGTTGATTGCATTTGTGTGCTTAAAGTGTTAAATAAATAAATGAAGAACACGGTGCGACGTCAGAGAGCGAAGATGAGCTGTGCGATAACTAGTGGAATGTCACAACGGAGCATTACGATCATCAATTTCATCTCTTACATTATGCAATATCTCTGCTCCGTTCCGTTCAGCCACTAATTCGAAACCCAAGATCTAGGTTATTTGTCGAATTTGACAATTTGCCTGATTTAATTGTTTGACGTTTGTTAAAGTTAAAAGCAAGTCCGATCATCCTTTTGCAGGTTGATGAACTACCCTTATGGGACTTTGTACTGGGCTGGTTCGAACCTTTTAACCGTGGCCTCGTTTGGAAACATCGACATATTAACACAAAGGATACAAATTTCATTCCACATTCTTGTTAACTCAAACAACTGAAAATAGGATCCCCCCCTGTTACATGAAATATAATATAACTAGTGAAACGTGGGCGTATGAGTACACCTCTGCCTTTCCCCTTCGGGCAAACAGGCGTTTTGGTAACTTTGCCCCTTCAGGCAAACAGGCGTTTTGGTAAGTTTCCCCTTCGGGCAAACAGGCCTTTTGGTAAGTTTCCCCTTCGGGCAAACAGGCCTTTTGGTAAAGTTTCCCCTTCAGGCAAACAGGCGTTTTGGTAAGTTTGAAAGGCGCCTTTTCAGTTTGTGCATTATAAACAAACAAATTAATTAAAATTACCGGATTCAAAGCTATGGAACGAGCTATGCTTGGAGACTCCAAGCATAGCTCGTTCTGAGGGATAAAATCCGGAATGAGGTGATCCGGCAGAGAACCAAAGTTGTCTACATAGTTCACAGAATAATCAAGCTGAAGTGGCAATGGGCCGGCCGTATTAGCCGTAGAACCGATGACCGTTAGGGTAGACGTGTTCTCGAGTGGAGACCGTGAATCTGCAAACGTAAGGTAGGACGACAGTCTTGGTGGAGTGACGATCTTCGCAGGGTGGCTGGTAGCAGCTGAATGAAAATTGCCAAGAATCGAGCTAAATTGCGTGCAGTTGGAGTGTCTTATGTCCAGCAGTGGACTACTGTAGGCTGATGATGATAAGAATGAAAACGGCGTTCAGTCTTGATTTCAAGAACGCTAACCGAATTTTGTTGCTAACTGTACGTAAGCACATATACCATAGGTACCTATATGAGTTTGAAACATTGTATAACTTTGTGAAGTGCGGTTAAACGAATTTCTGTACCCACGTGTGGCAAACAAACTCGCTTCATGCTGAAAACTGAAATCAGCCCATCAATTAAAATAAATGGCCAAAACCCAAAATGGCTAAAACTGTTGTTAATTACTTTTTGTATAACAATAATACGAATGTGTGTTTTATTTAATGTCTTAACTGTGCAAAAGCACTGATGTGCTAAAATTCTTGGAGTAGTGTGTTTGAAATTATGAACATTAACAAAATGCTTATGCGTCGCTCATGTTAAGTGCTGCCTCTAATAGGTAATGACTAACCATCTAAAACTGTTGACACATCGAGTTTAAGCAAACATTTATTATTATTAGGGTTCCATACCAAAATGGTAAAACAGAACCATTATGGTGAGACTCAGTCTGTCTGTCTGTCACAGCTGGATATCTCAAGAACTACTAATGCTATCAACTTGAAATATGGAACAGTTTTAGATCACGTTTGCCCAACTATTTTGCAAATAAGAAAAAAAATAAAAATATATACTTTTTTGTGCAACAAGGACTGAAAGGGGTCTAAAAAATTCGAAATGGGGCTACTAGGGCATGTGGAGTATCATATGAAAGAGCGCAGTTTGCACATTCTTAAATATTTTTTCTTTTATTTTAGGCCGCATAGTTCTCGACTTATCTCCGAATTTTGCAGAGTGGTGGCCATTTTCAGGAAACCATTTTCATAGTCATAGTCAAAGTATTTATTAGTGCGATTTTTGGTGATATAACATACTCGTAGATGGCTAAATCGAAAACTAAATTGACCCCCACTTCCGAACAACTATCGAGAAGGTTCCAATTTCTAAAGCCGAATCCAACATAATTGATTGCGAGGTCATCACGTCGGCTATCCATTGAATTCGCACACTGTCTTGGATTTGACACCTATAATTACCGCCCCGGTGCCGCCCGTATTTCATTTATAAGTTCGTTCGATATGGTAGTCTTACCAAGGGTATCGTATTACGTAGTAATTGGGTTGTGGAGGTCAGATAAGCAGTCGCTCCATGTAAAATACTGGTATTCCGCTGCATTTGATTAGAGTAGAAGCCGACCCCAACAGAGTTGGGAAAAGGCTAGGCAGATGATGATGAGTTCGTTCAGTAGAGGGAGATTAATTTTGTTTTCTTTCAACTACGTAGTAATGTTATCACTACAAAACCGATCACAAAGGATGTATTTTTTGCTTAGAGCCAAAACAGTGCAGAAATGTTGTATGAAATGTCATGGTTGCACAGTTTTTCATTAATGCACAGTTTTTTATTTTTTATTTAAATATAAATTTACCACAGAGGTTTAATGTCTCCCATTAAGTTTAATATAAAATGTATGCATTAGATCAAAAAGATACTGTCTGAAAATAAAAATCGAGTGTATAGATCGACTCGGTTAAAAAAAAAACAAATGGCACGCATTTCGTACCATTGTAAAACTTTGATACTTCATATTTAGTAAGAAAAGATTTAAAAAATGGAAATAGCGAAAGCGATATGAATGTAACACCAGAAAGTATAAAAACAGTTGCAAATTAAATTGTTAATAACCTTTAGCCGCAAAAGTCGCGGATAAATATTTAAAAGCTTAGGAAAACTTTGTTTTCATGAACTTATTTTATTTTGAGTAGGTATATTTTACCATGGTAGGTAGATTGGTAATTGAAAGAAAAGTAGATTACGCACCTTGCTAAAGTGAGTAATTAATGCACTCGACATAACTCTCGTGCATTAATAACTCACTTTGCGGTCGATGCAAAAATCTATAATACTATTGATTTTCAAGCTTCGGGGATTGTTGCTTTTGCTGTCAATAATGACAGCAAAACACACTAGCACTACTAGCACTAACACTAGCACTGACACTAGCAGTGACTAGCACTATTGATACAGTTATAAAAATGTTTGAAGTTGTAGCGTAAACTGAACTTTGTTGTGTAGGAATTAAAGTTATTTTTCCATTAATTCATGTTTTTTTACATTTTTGGCAAATAAATCGCGATCGCAGATTAGATTTATTTGACCTGATTAAGGCTGAGGCTACATTAGGCCGCGACGCGACCTGCGACACAAGAGCGATTAAAACAAGTAAATGAATGCTCACGTATATGGCTACACCGTACATCAAAATTACTAGCGATCTTTGATTTCTTTATGCGATAGGAACAACATTACTGAAATCACAGCATCGGCTACATCAACATGAGCGAAATTGAAGCGAATTTATTAGAAAATTGCTTTTTTTTTCGCTTGTAATGTAGCCATACCATGTTTTTCTCGTTTCGCTCTTCCAGTCGCATCGCAAATCGCTGCCTACTGTAGCCTCAGCCTAAAGGTTAGAAAGAAAAATTGTTTCACGCTCACGTGATCCCTTTTTACCTGCTTGGCAATTCTTTCTGATCTATTGTCGCGAAATTGATTTTTAGTTTCACTATTGAGTAGTAATGAAGCTCAAAGAAAGAGCAGTGATGGCCCAGTAGTAAGGGCTCCGACTTACAAATCATACGTTGTATGTTCAAACTTAGTTAGGCGTGTTATTTTGTGTTATTTATTTCATCACCACTGCTCTCAAAACTGTGAAGGAAAGCACCGTGAGGAATCTGGCATATCGTAGAACAAAAAAAAAAACAGTGGCACTCCTTGAGTGCCGACAGAAGTGTAAACAAAACACAAACAGAATACTTTGCCATCACTCACTGACATATCGGATATACATTAAAACCGAGTACATGCCGAGGACAGCCGAACACATCCGAAGCGGGTATGTTTTAATCGTATTATAAACAAAACACACGCGGTGTCGCATACGGCAACAGTGGCGCGAGTTCAGTGGTTTTTTCCCATCTCAAAACATGCCCACTAAAGAAGTTTTCACTTCAAAAATTGAAGACATGCGACATCTATCGACCCGCACTGTGCTTGCTACCCACTGTGCGGTAGATTACAGCCTACAGCCTGCTTTGCTCCCTTTCACAGAGAAGAGGCCTGTGTCCCCAGCAGTGGAAATATTATAGTGTGATTATACCATTACTTGAACAATTTATTCATCTCGGTTCAAACTTTTGGAAACTAAAATTCCGTTAGGTGAATAATTAGCTTGAAACAATTACAAAAAACACTCAACTAGATTCAGTGGCTTTTATTCATAAGTTATTTTAAAATAACACGATCTTTCAATAAAAGACAAACTTCTAATAAAAAGTCAACATAAAATTATATAGTTCTAAAATAACTAAATGACTAACAAACTTCAGGAATAAAATCAGTCGGGAAAACCAATTTATTCAAATTCCTAAGACCAAATGGATGGTTCTAATTTATATTTCAATGTCTATATTCATTGAATCGCACAGACCTTGCATTCCTTACATATTCTATGTCTTATTAACATAACTTGATATAGGTAGGGTAGGTACCCACATTTTTTATCCTTTGCTTTGAGCTCGCATATTTTAATTTATATGCCAACTGTTACCCAAGTACATTATGAAAATCTAATTGAATATTGAGATTTTGTAAAAGAAACGTTTGGAATTAATGTAAAAGATAGGTTTTCGCTCAATGGAAAGTTTTAATAAAGCCCCCGAGGCCATTTGCACACGCACGTGTTTTCATGCCGTGAAAATCTACAGTTTATTCGTCGTGTGTAGGCACGGTCGTCAGTATTGTATGGATCAATATGGAAGCTTGTTTTTGAAGTGAAATCTTCTTTAGGCGCTTTGGTCATTTTTGATATGGGAATAACCATTGAACTCTCGCCACTGTTACCATAAGCGACACCACGCGTGTTCGGTTTATAAGACGATTAAAAAAATACCCGTTTCGGATGTGTTCGGCTGTCCTCGGGATGTACTCGGTTTTAATGTATATCCGATGTCAGTGAGTGATGGCAAGGTATTCTGTTTGTGTTTTGTTTTCACTTCTGTCAGCACTCCCGGAGCGCCACTGTTTTTTTTTTCTACTGCGCGGTTGATACTCCGTACCGTAAAGAAACCATGCCGTATACAAAGGGCCTTATCCATCGCGCATGACTAAATTAAAGTGTCAGAAGCATTGAGTATCATTTATGTTAAAAAAAAATTCGTTCAAATTGCGTTGTAGAACAATTTTCTAATCTGTCAGATACAGACCGGTTCATGGGTAAATTATACGTCTGTACCGATTTAATGCGCGTTGCTGGGCAACGAAAATACATAAATTCTCGAAAATGTGAGTGACAAAACATTGGTATTTGTCTGCTCGAAAAGAAAATAATTTTGATTGGCAGATTATTTTGTATAATTTTATTTTAATTTTAGTTTCTACGATTTACATTTTTTTACTTTACGTATCAAACAATAATTTTAATGTTTAATGTCTCCCATTAACTTTAATATAAAATGTATGCATTAGATCAAAAAGATACTGGCTGAAAATAAAAATCGCCTGAATAAAATCGACTCGGTGAAAAAAAAAATGGCGCGCATTTTGTGCCATTGTAAAACTTTGATACTTCATATTAATGAAGAAAAGATTAAAAAAATGGAAATAGCGATAGCGATATGAATGCAACTCCAGAAAGTATAAAAACAGCTGCAAATGAAATTGTTAATAACCTTGTTCCGCAAAAGTCGCGGGATAAATATTTAAAAGCTTAGGAAAACTTTGTTTTCATTATCTTGAGTTTTTATTTTGAGTAGGTATATTTTATCATGCTAGGTAGATTGGTAGTTGAAAGAAAGGTAGATTACGCACCTTGCTAAAGTGAGTAATTAATACACTCGTGTTAATTTAGTGCCCTCGCTTACCCTCGGGCACCAACATAACTCTCGTGTGTTAATAACTCACTTTGCGCTCGATGCAACAATCTACTATTATTGTTCTGTGTCCTGTAATTTTAATTACTTTGCATGCCTGGTATTGTATACAATCAACTATTTTCTAACTAAACAGACAGCTGTATTGCTGGGGCGTTTGTTGCGCCACTTCTTCTCTCCAGAAAAAGCACTAGGAAGTGGTGAAGGGTGAGCGTTTTGGGGACTGTCTGTTGTAATTTTGACGTTCGAAAAGTGCTGATTCTCAGTTTGAATAAATTACTTTTGATTTTGATTGATAATATGCGTTTTTAATTTTCTTGGTAATCATTGGTAATGGTGCCGATTACCAATGATTAAAAACGTTATTAAAAACTTGCCTACTAAAATTCTTAACAATCACGTTACGAATTTCAAAGAAAGAATGTCGTCGTTTGTACAGAGTACGAAAAATGTTCATTTTTTCGTTAAATTTATTGGCGGCAGGCATTTTGGGGAAACATCCGAAAAATGTTCTTTTCGAAATTGTGAGCGAACTTAATTTATCGACGGTTCCTTTTTACGCTCGGGGTTAACAAGTTTTCGGGAATTCCGAGCACTTAAAAGAGTTTACGCGGAAATTGTTGTATGAGAAAGTCGGATATAACTTTTTAGCCAGAATGATTGATTGATTGGAATTAAGCTAAAATCAGTTAAGTAGTGATTCTTCAATCAGTTGTGATTCTTGTGTGTCGGTCGAGCAAATTGATAGATGTCGTAAATGTTATCAATCAATCAGTGATTGGTCTTGAAAAATCTACTTTTGTGGATGTAAAAGACATCAGAGTCAATTACATAATCTGCCTATAATATTCCCACTGCTGGGACACAGGGTTTTTTCTTTTTGAGAGGGAGTGGGCTGATAATCTACCACGCGGGCCCAGTGCGTGTTGGTAGATGTCACATGTCTTCGTAATTTTGGTTCTAGGATATGCCGGTTTCCATTACCACTGGGCCACCATTACTCTCAGAGTCAATTAATTACGATAAAGAATTACTTATGACTAAAAGGAAAAGGAATGTCTTACTACTCAATAGAGGTTGGCCATATTTACACGTCACAAGTTTCTTGGCTGTGGAATACAATAAAATTGAAGCAACAAAAGACTTGAATAGTTAGAGTATTCCAGTTTGAGCACCTATTTTTAGACCACCAAAGGTATTCCCATTTGTACACCAATAAATATTTTACCGTGGTGCTCAAAGGGGAACAATAAAAAATATATAACTTTATGCCCTTTTCAGCACCTACTAATAATGAAATAACTGTTTAGACGATTCAAATAATTCGATATTTTTGACGGTGCGACTTTATTCTTAACTAATGGTCTGCCACAGGCAATTAAATCGCAACCTGTATATCATACTGTAGGTAGGAAGTAAGAAAACTACTTCCCATACCGTAATATCTCCGATAATGTCCCGTCATATTAACGCCGTGGCCGTACCGGCTAATCGGAAATAATCGGGCGTAATCATCGGCAAATTGCACCGACATCAAACACGAACGATCTATCAGATTAGATAAACGAGGGGTTAATGTCTGCTATAAACTGCGATCTTATCTTTTGTGTGATTTTTATATCGTTTGCAAATAAGATTGAGCTGTAAATATCTATAGTAATGTGTCTATTTGTTTACAGGTTTTGTGAAACGGCTGCGTGAATGGCGCAGTCGACGCGAGCGATTTGCTTTAGAGCGCTCCGGGGCAGAACATAGTTCAAATATTTACTTGGTGTAGGTTATATTAGATTTTATAAACGAGAGTGAAAATAGTATAAAGCAATATGTGTAACAAATTTATAACGAACTGAGCATCGATCTCAAAGCGAACATCTTACGAGAACGCAACTGGAATCGATGCTACGTCTAAGCATGTAAATGGCAATCTAAGTTCTGTCAGCGCAGAACCGAGTTTAGTTATTTATTTATTTTATTTATATATACTTTATTGTACACCAGAAAATACATAACAAAAAAATACAATTATGAATACAAAACATACAATGGGCGGCCTTATCGCTTTCTGCGATCTCTTCCAGGCAACCTTGGAATGGACAGTGAATGCGTGGATATAAAAAATGGGGTTGTTAATGGTGCAACATAATATACTATAATAGATACATAGATATATATATATATATATATATACTCCTGTATAATAGATACATAAATAAATACATACTAAATATACATATAAACAACGAAAATAAATGATGACTATAAATTATTATTGCAGGTAAGAAAACAAAATCACAACAACAAGTAATGTTCCTTCACGAGTCTCTTAAATACAGTTAACGATTCGTTTACCAATACGGTTTACCAATATCAGTACCTTCATTCGTTCCTGTAACGTGCAGAACCATTATTGCGTAAAACACTATCAATCACAATCAGGATATTGCTAATTCATTGCTTCATAATGATCGAAAAATTTGTCTGCTCAACGGCATAAATAACGAAATTAATGTTGCTGGACTGTCAGAATGAAAGCGATTGCTACTGATAACGTGTTACATAATTACCCCCAGGTAACCACCACGGACCACTGAAATTGGTCTGAAGTTGTATGAAAACTAATCGGAAGGTGTTATCATTGATATTAAATCGACAAGATAACGTGGCAGATTATAGACGATAATAGCAACATGGTAAGCCTCGTCATTTCCGGCGAAGTATTGCAATGTCAAGGTTAGGCAATATTGTTTTTTGTGAAAACATTAGATTTTTTCTTTTTTTTTCCTTGTTTATCTTGCAATCGGTTGTAAACCTTTAGCAGATTTTTTGTGCGGATTTCTATCTGGATGATATCTAAACGCTCGTTCGCTCTTCTGTGTACCTCTTCGGCGGAATACAAGCGTAGTGTTATGATATGCTTAGCGTGTTTGTCAATCATCATCATGTTTGACGTCATGAATACTGATGTCAAACAAATATGTTTCATATATATTTGAAATCTATCTACATTAATATTATAAAGAGGTAAAATTTGTAAGTTTATATGGTAGGGATAATCTTCGGAACTACTGATGCAATCCCAATGCAAAATTCTGTCACTAATGGGAAGCTTCACTATTTCCAAATATCATCGGATATATTTTACTAGCTGCGCCCCGCGGCTTGACCCGCATAAGTGTCGATCCTGTGGGAATATTGGGATAAAAAGTAGCCTATATGTTAATCTAGGGTGTCAGCTACCTCCATACAAAATTTTATCAAAATTGGTCCAGCCGTTTGAGCGTGAAGAAGTAACAAACATAAACACACGCACGCATACAAACTTTCGCCTTTTAATATTAGTGTGATTGTGATACATGAAATTGAGAAGAAAATCATGTGAAGGGTGACTGAATAAAACTAGAAACTGATTTCTTCAATAGAATCCTTACGACAGGAAAAAGTACCTTCAATACATACTCTTTTCCGGACTATTAGGCATTTATAACGCTTGAATAGTTTCCCAATGATGCGTGAAAAACATCGTCACGGAATGAATGAAACTGGTTTTTATTCAGTCCTTACTTTTCAGACTAAACATTGAGTGTAGAAGTTGTTGATAGAAATAGCTTTCCTTTTTCACAAAAACGAATCATGTTATCATTTTAAAAAAAACGTCCAACTGTTATTGTGGATTAAAATCTCACCTGTTATAGTAGTCATGGGTATCATCATCATCATTTCAGACGAAAGACGTCCACTGCTGGACATAGGCCTCCCCCAAGCACCTCCACTTCGACCGGTTCTGTGCTTCTCGCATCCAACGGGTTCCTGCGGCCTTCACAAGGTCGTCGGAACACCTTGTGGGAGGCCTTACAACGCTACGTCTTCCGGTACGCGGTCGCTTCTCCAGAACCTTTCGGCCCCATCGGCCATCTGTTCTGCGAGCAATGTGCCCTGCCCACTGCCACTTAAGTTTGGCAATTCTTCGGGCTATGTCGTTTACCTAGGTTCTCCTGCGGATCTCCTCATTTCTGACTCGATCACACAGGGAAACTCCAAGCATAGCCCTTCTCCATTGCCATGGGTATACATAATATAAATGAGTTTTACATTGCCCATACGAAGATACTTAAATCGTGAAAGATCAACCAGTCAGAAACTCTAGCGAGGGCCGGCTGTCAAGAATTCAACAAACGTATAAACTGGTGCATTGTCTTGTCACATGACTTTAAATGCATGCCTAAGTGCTCATACACACGAGCGACAAGCGTCGGCGACAGAGGTGACTACTTCCGTCGACATCGACGGCAGCCGTCGACACTCGTCGACGCGCGACGATACGCGTCACAACTTGCCGCAACGTGCCGCTTGCACACTTACAGTTTTATCCGTAGTAGAAAATAGAAAAATTGAGTACAAGATATAAAAAAAACTACAAACATTAGTATTAATCGTCGTTGCGCGTGCAAAAGTCGCTATGTCTTTTTAGTGAACTTATTTGAGCTATATTATAAAATTTAGCGAGTTTATACGGAACTTTCGATGTATGAATAGCATAGCTACATTCCTTAACTCTTTAAATATTTCACTTATCACATAGCTGTTTATACAGTATGTGTTGATTGAAATAACGATTAAAACTACCTAAAATTGGCAACAGTCCAAAATTCTAAAAGCTTAAATTATAAACATAACAAAAACTTAATATGTAAAATTTACACAACGCTAGTCTGAATCATATTAATGCCGAATTACGACAAGAACAAGATGTCATCACTTCCTTCCTTTCAGTAGTAACACAATTTAATGCCTGTGACGTCTTCAAAAAGGCTTTAGACGTCAGCAGTATAGAAAGATGCTGTCTGACAGAACTTTGAATAGCTTGACATTGATTAATATTTGTTTACCAAAGCATTTATTACAATGAAACCATTCACAGGCAGTTTTTAATTATCAAGGAATCGATCAGTCAGAAATATGAAGCTAGTGCCCCACTCCCAAACGACCAAGCATAGTAGATTTGGTTCCTATCGAGAAGAACGGGCAACAAACTCCCTGAACATTCTTTTAAATTATATTGTTTCAGAAATATTAGTTACATCATTAATGTTAATTTATATGTGAGAACTATGTAAATAAAACAAATAAAATAAATAAATAAAAAATACTGGTATTCAGCTGCATCCGGTTAGACTGGAAACCGACCCCAACATAGTTGGGAAAAGGCTAGACAGATGATGATATGTGAGAACTATGTTAAAAAAAACGTACACGTGAACGTGTACGTTTTTTCTTAAAATTACGAGAATTGCCCCTCTGCAGGGTAATTGCGTAACACACTACCAGCAATGACGCCGACCTCATCTAGTTTAAAAAAAAAAAATATGATTGACGTGTGAAAAGTCTTTAAACAGACGCCAGCACATCAACCTACCCGAAGCTGTAAAATTTTCCCAATCAACTTTGAAACTTATGCTTTAGCGATAAAGTTGAAAATCTATTAAAGAAATCTGACAGATTGTGGTAGGTTGATGTGCTGGCGTCCATACAAACCTACTAACAGAAAATAAATCCTTTATCATTTATAATGAGTTTTATTTTGACAATTCAACAACATTCATTGCGTTAATTACGTTGTTGAGAAGACTCATTCTTCGAAAATACCGATAGAGTATTATAGAGCATTGAATTAGCAATATGCTTCAAAATGATACAAATTGAGAGTAATAGTGTGTTACGCAAATAGGGAGCCGGTCTCCTCACGATGTTTTCCTTCACTGATGTCAGATGTCTAAGATAAACTTAAAAAGTATATATGAATTGAAAAAGTCACCTAGATACTTATAACCTCGTGATTATGAAAGAGGGGTCCAGGGCTAAATAATAACAGCCGCACAAGTCAATCGATCAAGTTAAGCTTCGCTTGCCGCGGTTGGTCTGTGGGTGGGTGACCATCTTTACATACCGACTCTGAAAGTATGTTACGCCGTTGGTTTCAGCAGTCATTCGTGAATCTTTGACAGTCGTTACTGGCAGTCAGAAGCCCGAAAGTCTGACAACCAGACTTACCAAGGGGTATCGCATTACCCAGTAACTGGGTTGTGGAGGTCAGATAGGCAGTCGCTCCGTGTAAAGTACTGGTATTCAGCTGCATCCGGTTAGACTGGAAGCCGACCCCAACGTAGTTGGGAAAAGGCTCGGCGGATGATGAACCTCGTGCATGATAGGCCTTAACCACTGGGTTAACACGACACAGTTACTAACAGAAAATAATAAAGTTGTTAAATGGCAGTTGTCACAAACTTTTATTTTTCTGCTATAAATGTCAAGGTCCTAATGAAACCTTAACTGTGTAAAAAGCCATAGGAGCTCGTGAATGCCTGTGATAAAGTTTATACCTCGCCGTTCTTAAACAATCGAGCATTGTTTCAACACTGCACGAGAAAATTTTATATTTTCTTGTTTATGTTTTCCCACACATTTTTTCGTCATTCAGCCTCAGTCAGGAGTTTTTGAAAAGGACTTTGAAAATCCGTGGCATTCCTACCTAATGTCGCGCCATTTTGAAAATGGCGGCCACACATGGGACCTATATAAATTGATAGCTATATATTGATGATTCAGTCACGTAATCAACTTTGAACGTTAGTTTTATTTATCTCGAAAACGTGACACTACGGGGTTTGGTCTTTTTATGTTTTCTGTTTGCATTGATGTCGGCTGTCGATTTATATAGGTCTCATGCATGGCTGCTATTTTCAAAATGGTGTGACAGTACGTATGCCAGGCTCCTTACAAAAAACCTTCAAACCTCTTTACCGTCCATTAGGCTGTGCGATAATGTCTGTTGGTGAACTGGAACTTTGAAACTCTTATTATTACTAAGAAGATGATACATGGAGTTTTTAAAGACGGCTGTATAGTCAGGTTAGAAATCTTAGCAGATATAGCTGCTAACTATTTTTATTTAAGTACTAGCTCTTGCCCGCGGCTCCGCCCGCGTTGTTGTCGGAAAATATCGCACGGGGACGTACTGTCGCATGTCGGGATCAAAATTACCCTATATATTAATCCAGGTATAAATTGTGTGCCAAGTTTCATCCAAATCAGTTCAGCCTTTTTGCCCCACTCCGAAACATACCTACATACAGACAAACGGTTCAAAATTATAAAAACTATATTTTCGGCATAAGATTCGTTCGTATGCCTTCAAATTCAAATGCAAATTTAATAATTATTTTAAATTTTTTTTGGCAAATTATTGCAAGACTGTTCAATGTACAGTTTTGACTTCGTTACTATTTTATTATGTGTGTATAAGATGTATAGAAGACTCTCACACCATTTTTTGAATCCCCTTATTATCTTGTAAGTACTGATAAATAAAAATTAACAAAGAACTCTCACACAGGAAAATGCCGTACCTAATGACAATTTTAATATTCACTTTGGTTTAGTTATGTTAGCAGATAAAAGTAGACACCTGGCCATATAAAAATAGACCACCCATTTTATACGCAGAGGTATCTTCAAGAACGACAAAGGGATTACGTTAAAAAGGACATAAGTAGGTACCTTCACAAAAATAAATATTTATAGCATCACTTAGGAATAGCAATATTTCGCCAGAACCCCAAGAATGTGAACACTATTCATTCGATCAGCATAAACAAACGCCAATCACTCTTAAACAATGTTTGTCATAATACATCAAATGTGTAGTAAAGCTGGCTTCACAAAGATAAAAATGTATATTTATTGCGTTGGTAACCGTGTGTGTTCTTATTTTAGACTTGACATTTTTAGTCTCAACAATCTACCCATCATATGAAATATTATTGAAAGGAATTGTAAATGATTACATAGGTATTAATGTAATTTTTTCACAAAATACGCATCCAGATTATATAAAGAATTAAGTTTAAAAAACTGTACCTAACCCGACTATCGGAAAAATAAAAGTGATGACAGTCGTTACGGGTAGTCAGAAGCCCGAAAGTCTGACAACCAGTCTTACCAAGGCGGGGTATCGTATTACCCAGTAACTGGGTTGCGGAGGTCAGATAGGCAGTCGCTCCATGTAAAATACTGGTATTCAGCTGCAACCGGTTAGACTGGAAGCCGACCCGAACATAGTTGGGAAAAGGCTAGGCAGATGTTGACTACAAAATGTGTACATGCGCGAACTTACACTACGCAAAAACCTTGCCAAGTTAAGTGCTGGTGGGCTCTTTTTGTAGCAGAGGGCGCAAAATGTTGTTTTTTGAAGCAAGCAACTAGAAGATGTACGCCACATTATGTAGCACATCACAGACAGTGTTGCTTTAGCAAGTGTAAATTCAGCTTTACACCCCGCTCTTGGCTGTCTCCCAAATCCCATCACGTTTCGAAACTGACCCCAGAGACTATTGATTACTATTCGATTGCTACTTCGAGATAAGGAAGACTAATTTTGTTTTGACGAGAATTTATATGGCTTCACTCAAACCCTTGCTCGCTTTAATTTGGGATTTCAATAAAAGTAATTGGTATGTGGGTACGGTTCGCAAGGGTTACGTTGGGTCTCGGACCTTCGTTATTTAAATTAGTCTTATTTAACTTTCACAATAAAATTGTGTGGCATTTTCTAGAAACATCATTATATGGGAGCCGACCCCTTTATAGTTGGGAAAAGGCAAAGCAGATAGATGATGATGATGATCATTATATCAAAGACAAACATAAACGTAAAACGTGCATTCATTTGTTTTTGGTTATTATAGAAGCCAAGAAAAAATAGAAATGGTAATAATATGTATCATTAGAAAATATACCTTTGATACCTACAGGACTTGAAATGTGTGCCCTATTCCTTACATTTTACACATGTCAAGAACAATCCTGATTGTGACGAAGGACAAAAGATTACTCCAAGGAAAAAAGGAAAACATAAAATGCCTCGGCTGTTTCTCTCATCGTAAAACTTAATCGAAGGGAAAGGTTAAACTCAAAACGACGGGATGACATATTGGACCCCATAACGGTACTACAGGGCGACATACTCGGGACCCATATCGATGATACAGGACGGCATCCTAGGGCGCCATAACATTGCTAATCAAGTAACAGACGTTAACATGTCATTCGACATGTAACAGGACAGGGCAGAACATGGAACAAATTAATTATCTTCAAGAACAAAATTGACGTAGTGGTAAAGCAAGGGGGAAGAACTTTGTCGAAGCAAATTGGTGGTAGTTTCCTGTAATATGGCCGCTGTCTGTTGGGATTTTAGGTTAATTAGAAGGAAATTTATTATTGTTGTTATTCTTGTAAGCCTCCTCAAGGTTGCTTTAAGTGTCCTTAATTGAATTTTGTCATAATCTTTGTCATAATCGTTGTCATAATCTTTGTCTTATTTTATACTTAACTAGCTGTTCCCATAGCTCAACTCGTGTTGTTTGACTCAAAAATATCTACTAATCGAAAGCAGATAAAGTTATAAAGTCAAAAGCCAAATATTGTTCTTTCAACTTGTGCACGACGCACCTTTTTTACAGTTTACTTTTTATTGTATTTTGTACAGTGTTTTTTTATATTTCGAATGCTATTTATTTTTGATACTTTTTTTGACGATTAAATCAGTCTACCACCGGCGATCACGGCGTTTACTTTATAGAATAGTCCGATAGTAGGAAAAAGTCTAGTAACCAGCAGTGGTGTTCAGATACAGTCCCCTACACAACTAGTCACATAAAAGACACTTTTGAATTTCAAAATTTACAAGGAAATAAGTGTTTCTTGAATTATAAGCACTAACTAATACCAGACTGGTGTGTTACTTCTATACGTGCTTTGTAGGATATAAATGCTTGTCTATTGTCTTCATCATCATCATCATCATTATACTCTAAAATTCCCCTTATGATCCCAGCCTCGACAAAAAAAGGAGGAAATATCTTGTCGCACCAGAAGTCTCAGTTAAAACGACATACGCAAAAAGACAGTATACCAGGCAATCCGCTTCAATCTAAAACAAATTAAATAAACTTTTAAATATTTCCCCATGACTTTTCGGGATATTAAAAAATCTCTGATAGATTGGCTAAAAAGTAAAAGCTATGACGACATCGAAACTCTTTTACAAACTATCTTGTGATAATCTGACGATAAGTAACGCATACACAAACATACCTCCATATACACTGACATACTCTTTACATACACACGCACTCACCCACACCCATATACACACATGTTTTAAGTTAATTGTTTCTGTTTGTTTACGCTTTTTTCTTCCATTAGTTAATAATTTACCAAATTGTAAAAGTTCACGTAAGCACACTCCTACATACTATTGTACTAGTTTTAGAAGAGCGGGGCCTCCTATTGTCCGCGCGGAACTAGTTAGCCGCGCCTTAGGTATGTGAGCGGTGGGACGGAGGGGAGGGGGCGCTTTGTCATTACTCAGTACGTGCGTTGCGAACAATAGGCAACTCAGCCGCCTCACCCCCGCGGAACTAGTTGGCCGAGCTTAGGGTGGGGACCCTAAGCGCGGCCAACTAGTTCCGCGCGGACTATAGCACCGGTATTTTTCATACTTAAAACGAGACCCCTATGTATAGCTGTAAGGCTTATCCGGGGTTATCGCACGATCTCAGGCGAGGCGGCAAGCCTCCTTGCCGGACTGCCGCCATGGGATCTGGAGGCGATAGTCTTCGCGCGCCTGTATGAGTGGCGCGCGGAGGCACTACGCCGGGGGCAAACTCCGCTTCCGCGGCAAATCGCGGCGGAGCGGACGGACCTCCGGCGCGATCTCATGGCGACATGGAAAGAGCGACTGTCGCAACCCAGCGCAGGACACGCCACGACAGTGGCGATAAGACCCCTCTTTGAGGAGTGGCTAGAGAGGCGTCGGTGCCGTCACCTACCGCCTGACGCAGGTCCTCACCGGACATTTTTTTATTGGGTCGGAAATTATCAAATAAGTTCTCCCGCTCTGGGCGGAGCGGGAGGGCATGTCAGACTTTTACTGACTAAAAACCACCCGTGTTCCTTCAATTGCCTGTGCCAGGGGCCACGGTATCTCTTTCGAACAACCCGGGAACCTGGCAGGCATCGGCCCTAGCGGACCCTGTCAGTTAGTGCTGACATCTCTTTGAGGCGCGTGTGGAAAACAACGCGCCGTCGACCCGGGCCTAGTCCTTACCGGATGGTGAACTGCCCGTCCGCAAGCCCGCGCCTATCGTGGCCAGGAATCGGCTGCCGATTCCCGACGCCCGGGGCGTCTGCTGCGGCGACTAGGGGCGTGAGGGCGCAAAGATTGTCTCTCCGTCACGCGCTCGGCCTCCTCCTTCGCGAGCATTATTGCTTCGCAGAAGGAGGCGATGGCTTCCTATGCACTCTCGCTCCGTACGAGGGCCTCGACTCTTTCTCTCTCGACTAGGGCCGGACGCGAGAGATCGCCGCCGCCGATTGCCGCCGTAAGGACGCGGTGTTGCCAGAGTACCACAGAGCAAACAGTGGAAGTCTGCCCAGCTTGGGTCTGCCCAAGGTGGGCAGACTTCCACTGTTTGCTCTGTGTGTTTGCTATCAGTAGACCCTTTCTAGTCATATTATTATCTTTCACAAAGTCCATCCATCGTTTCTTTGGCCTTTCCCTACGCTTATAGCCATCCAAATTTATACTCAAAGCTTTCACAACATTATCCTCACGATGTTTTCAGTGTCTTAGTAACATCGATCTAATAATAAACTATCAGCTATACATCAGCAGCATCTTTACGAGTCGTGACTGTGACTAATAACGGTCGGTAAACCGCAGTAGCTCCAAGGCTTGAAGGATAAGAGATAAGCTCTTACAAATGGGATGAAGCCTTGACGACGGACATTTTATGAAGCGACTCTGCCGACTTCAGAAGATATATAGGTACGGAGGCATTCTAGAAGTTATTCTTAGTTACTTTGGGCGTATTCTTCTAGACAAAAAAATAGTGCATTTAGCATAATTTTTTTTATCTTTTATTTATATAATTTGTTTTATTTTGTTGAGAATTTATTCAAAATTTAATTGTTTAAAAACTATCCTAGTTGGTCCGGAGGAAGGTGATGGCATTCGTGATACAGGATAATCCTAGTACGAGTGCCAAAGCACTCCTTTGACATCTAAGTGCACATTACATAAGACCTAATTTGTTTGTTTTTAAAGAAATTTACTGTGCCCATTCTTCTAGTAAAAAAGATTTTTATTATTATCTATTTAATTAGTGCTACCGTTTGGTGTAAATACCAATTAAATAATATTATTCTTTCTATTCTAATCCATACAGACCGATATGAAAAATATGCGAACATCCCACACAACTTTCTCGCAATAACTAGGAATCCTAACTTTTGCGAAAATAAGTAAACATGCTGTTATGAATTGAATCTGAGAGTAAACCAACCATCTTTGATCATAAATTATGTTCGGTTTCAAACCACAGGAGTTAGCATAACTTTTATCTCTTCAATTAATTGTTCTAGGTATCATCATAAAACTTACTAGCAATAGCTAGAAATCGTAACTATTTATTTATTTAATGTTATTCACAAACTCCACAGCTTTTTGAAATTTTATCTTAAAATAATATTTTAAGATAAAATTTCAAAAAGCTGTGTATATAAGCTAGTCTTACAGCCAATTACGGATTTACAATTTAATAGTTAAGCTATTATTGTGAAAGTATAAAGCACATCAGTGGCGAAGGTACAATATAAATAGATTCCCACCGGCTTCCATTCGAAAATTCAGAATTCAGAATTGACTATATAGTCAATTCATCATTGAAATATAATCATATCATACTCGTACTGTAGGTATTTAGTACACCATAAAATTAAAACACGGCAAAACGCCAACATGCATTTTTTTTGGCTCCGGCTTACCTCTGTCATAAATTCACCCTTCGCCACTGAAGCACATCCATACTTATGCAGTTCACCCTAACATAGGATCTACAAGATAATTATGGGAGTGCACATAATTATTTCAGGAACCGATGGCCGTTTTGCGTGTATATTTTCCCCATTTTTTTATAATTTGTGCTTGTGTTCTTTCTCTACGTCCCGTGAGGGGCTCGTGGCAAAATGATAACAGCCGCACAGGTCTATCGATCAGGTTAAGCTACGCTTGCCGCAGTTGGTCTGTGGATGGGTGACCATATATACATACCCTCCGTGCCTCGGAAAGTACGTTAAGCCGTTGGTCCCGGCTGTCATTCGTAGATCTTTTATAGTCGTTACGGGTAGTCAGAAGCCCGAAAGTCTGACAACCAGTTTTACCAAGGGGTATCGTATTACCCAGTAACGGGTTGTGGAGGTCAGATAGGTAGTCGCTCCATGTAAAAAACTGGTATTCAGCTGCAACCAGTTAGACTGGAAGCCGACCCCAACATAGTTGAGAAAAGGCTAGGCAGGATATTCTTTCTCTGCGTCATGTTTACCTACTGCATTTAAACGTATTTTCTATCTTCTTCTGACTTTAATATCACAGAACCTTCCAACAAGTTTCTTTGTTGCATGTACTCTTATAATGCTAAACTAAAAGAAGTTTGCGTACCCTACAACCTAAGCCGCTGTACTGCCTATCGATTCTGTAAAAATCTCACCGTGAAAACTTAGGAGAGAGTGAGTGAGTTGAGTGGTTGTGGTGAGTTTGTTTTTGCTAAGAATTGACATTATTGACAGCACGCTCCACGCTCACTTTATCTAAGTTTTCACGGTGAGATTTTTACAGAGTAGCACTGCTGAAACTAGGGATATAAACGATTGACTTAACCCGAAAAAATGTTTAATAAACACAGCCCGTGAATACCAAAAAAACCTTCTTGTTCATTCTCAGCATGATTTGTGTACTATTTGAACCAATTTGTTTGCTAATAAAAACAGATCACTAAGAAATAATACCTTAAATATAAAAAGAAATATTTTCTTATCTTTATAATGGTTTCAGCACTATAAAGGCTCCTGCAAACAGGCGCGACGCGGGACGCGAATCGTGCGCGACACAAAGGCACCGCTCGTTGCGCGACTTGCGGTGCCTTTGTGTCGCGCGCGATTTTATAGCGTGTCGCGCCTGTGTGAAGGAGCCTTAAGTCTGATCTAAAAATAGGTTTTATTTCTATAGCTTAAGCTCTATTCAGTCTTAAAGGCTTTATGGCGTTTAGAAATATATTTTTTATATTCCGCTGTCAGACAGGAGCTCTAACGTTAGGTAAGCTTATGTATCTCTTTTATTTACTGATAGCTTCTGCCCACGACTTCGTCGGCGTGAAATATCTTGTATTCACATCACACTAATATTATAAATGCGAAAGTTTGTGAGTGCGTGTGTGTGTGTGTGTGTGTGTGTGTTTATAGGTTTGTTACTTCTTCACGCTCAAACGGCGGGACCAATTTTGATAAAATTTTGTATGGAGGTAGCTGACACCCTTTTTTTAACGTGGAGAATCCTAACCTAACCTTTTTTTTTGTTTCCGGTGTGTAAAATCCTCATGGATGTCCATTGCCCGAACACCCCGCTGTACCATCTCACACCTACGCCGGGGTCGCGGGAACGTACGATAATGAAATAAATGCTCATGCGTTATGCACTACCACGAGAAGATAGTGCAGTTATGTGGGACTCTAACCCATTAAAACTCCACGGTGTCCTTCTCTGCCGCTTACGGCGGGAACACAGGCACGCGTTAGCACTCATACGTGAACCCGCCGCGGCTGTCCGTCACCGAACCCTCCTCTGGGGAGTATTCCCTATCACCGGCGCACCAGAAAATATAGCACGCCGTGACCACCCCAGGGATCAAACCAGCACATGGGCGCCATACGACCCCGTGTCTGGGCACCCTTGGTCCCCCTGCGACGGGTCAGGTCATTGGCCCCGCCACCTGCCAATTTTCGGCTACAGAGGATAGGGAGAGCGGCCAACGTCATATCAACACTCCTCCTCCCCTGCGGCCCCATCGCGTCCGCCATCAGACGATGGTGACCCTGTCAAGGCCGCAGAAGGTAGGGAGAGCGGCGCACCGTAATACCGGCACTCCTCTCCCGCCGCGGCCTCCAACCCTCAGCCGCGATGCTTCCCATACGACATCGCGGCCCGCCTCAGTTGCGATGTCGCCCAAGCGGCACCGCAACCTACTAGTTTGCCGCTACGTCGTCGGCTTATCGGCAAAAGCCCTGACGAGCGGCCCCTCCTCGGGTTCCTCTTCACTTCACCGTGGGTGACCAAGCCACGGCTACTGAGCCGAAACGCCTCGACAATGCGGGAACCCACCGGGGGGGAGGTAGCTGACACCCTGGATTATATAGGCTACTTTTATCCCGATATAACCACGGGGTCGACACTTATGTGGGCGAAACCGCGGGGCGCAGCTAGTAAAATATATCCGATGATATTTGGAAATAGTGAAGCTTCCCATTAGTGACAGTATTTTCGGAATTGCATCAGTAGTTCCGAAGATTATCCCTAACATATAAACTCACAAATTTTACCTCTTTATAATATTAATGTAGATTGATTTCAAATATAAATAAAACATATCTGTTTGACATCTACTGATGTCAAACAGATATGTTTTTTTTTTTATTACTACATGACGTCAAACATGATGATGATTGACAAACACGCTAAGCATATATATCATAACACTACGCTTGTATTCCGCCGAAGGGGTACACAGAAGAGTGAACGAGCGTTTAGATATCATCCAGATAGAAATCCGCACAAGAAATCTGCTAAAGGTTTACAACCGATTGCAAAATAAACAAGAAAAAAAAAGAAAAAAAAACTTATGTTTTCACAAAAAAACAATATTGCCTAACCTTGACATTGCAATACTTCAAATTTTTCGATCATTATGAAGCAATGAATTGGCAATATCCTGATTGTGATTGATAGTGTTTTACGCAATAATGGTTCTGCACGTTACAGGAACGAATGACGGTACTGATATTGGTAAACTCGTAACTAAACTCGGTTCTGCGCTGACAGAACTTAGATTGCCATAAAACATATCTGTTTGACATCAGTATTCATGACGTCAAACGCCGAATTCCGCCGAAGGGGTGCACTGAAGAGGACAGGAGGAGGAAACGCTCGTTGCGATCATCCAGATACAATTGCAGACTCAGGGGTATTTTCAAGAAATTTATAGTGCAAAGCCATGCTAAAACCTTTAAAGCATATTCCGCGGATTTCCAAATAATTGGCACATAATTGACAAACACGTTGCTAGCTGGCACTTTAATATGATGCCATAAGTTTAACATCATACATTTAATATAATATGTACGAGTATATAATTATCCTTCGCCGCTAGATTTATTATAACAGAATTTTGGCGCCCGTTGATTAAATCATGGCTGTTATTAAATTGTCTAGGAAATCGTGCTTGCGTGTAGGGAATAGAGGTGAAGGAAACTAACAAAATACAAGATGGCAGGGAGATTAACGCGCAAACTGTAACCATTAATTCTGTGCATGACTTTGGACCCTAGGGGGGTCCAGAATTATCTACTGAATATGCGTAGAAACTTTTCTTCGGTTATAAAAAAAATTGGCCAAGTGCAAGTTGGACTCACACACGAAGGTTACCGTGCCACAAGGCAAAAACGCCGAAAAAAATACGTTTGTTGTATGGGAGCCCCCCTTAAATATTTATTTTATTCTGTTTTTAGTTTTGTTGTTATAGCGGCAACAGAAATACATCATCTGTGAAAATTTCAACTGCCTAGCTATCACGGTTCATGAGATACAGCCTGGTGATAGACAGACAGACGGACAATGGAGTCCCGTGGGTCCCGTTTTTACCCTTTTAAAAAATCTGCCGTTTCATAGAAAAATGTGATACCTACGCGGTTAACATGTATAATTGAACAGCTTTTATTTTAGATAACCGACGAAATATTTCAAGGCTATGGTTTCAGAATCATGTACATGATGTGATGTCACCCTATATGTATGTATATATCTACTTTGTCGCTAGATTTATTATAACGGAATTTCGGCGCGCGTTGATTAAATCATGACTGTTATTGAATTGTCTAGGAAATCGTACTTGCGTGTAGGGAATTAAAGGAAACTAACGTAATATATTAGGAACAGGTACCTACAAAGTAAGTTCGGTCGCAAACTAAATTCTCAAGACTACAAAGGTTAATTTGAAATAACTTACTGACCTTCTCTTAATGTGATAATATATGCTGAAAAAATGTAGTTTTTCTATTTCGTGTAACTTGTTAAGTATGTAGAATAGGAATTTGAAATTTTGGTATATGTTTTTTGAAAGAAGAAATACCTAATATATGTAGATATTATAATTATAGACGATATTAATAATATCCGAGCGTAGACTAAACCAGTATAGGTTTCATTATCCAAACGTGTACCTACCTACATATCAGAAAATGAGCAGTGAATGAATGTAGGCCCAAAAACGGTGAATAAAAACATCGTGAGGAAACCGGCATGTCCTAAGAAACAAAAAATGGAAGACGTGACATTTACCAATCCGAACGGGCACGCGTGGTGGATTTCGGCGCACTCCCAAGGAGGGCTGTGTCTTAGCAGCGGGAAAATTATAGTAAGTGGTTATGCTAAGTAGGTTACATTATACTCATAAGCTGTTCCAGAATCTTTGTAGGTCAGATAATCCTACATTAAGGCTGCCTTTCCACCGAGCGAGGATGGGTAGCGAGGGATGTGTCATTTTTATAACTTGAACCAAGCTAGCGTTGGTATTGGTTAGTTTTACACAAATACTCGCTATCCGACAAATTCTCTCTTACAAAATATATCATTGCGATTGCGACACTGATGCCTATTGATCTATTTCTCTGTATTTTCACAGATGTCTTGCTTCACAGATGTGTGAAGAAATACTTTGTAAACATGTATACAGTGTACATTCTCCGACGTAACATCTGCTACAGATTTCCTTTTTCTGTTATTTACTTAAGGTAGTTTCAAAATCGTTACTTCCCACCTATATTTTAAAGGCAAAAGTTACTGTGTCTGTTTGTCTGTTACTTTTTCATGCAATAAGAAATAAAACCGGTCAAGTGCGAGTCGGACTCGCACACGAAGGGTTCCGTACCACAACAAGGCATAAAACGCCAAAAAAACTTTTCTTTTATACCCGTTTAAATTTTAACTTTATTTAGTTTTTATTATTTGTTGTTATAGCTGCAATAGAAATACATCATCTGTGAACATTTCAACTGTCTAGCTATCACGGTTCATGAGATATAGCCTGGTGACAGACAGACAGACAGACGGACAGTGGAGTCCTAGTAATAGGGTCCCGTTTTTACCCTGTGGGTATGGAACCTTAAAAAGGAATGTGCCAGGATAGTCCGCGAAATTCTTGTTTCGGTCGCATGATAACAAGTATGTATTTACAGAATTATAAATAATCATTGTCATGTTTACCGCAAATAATCTAAAATCATCTATACCTACAAACCTTAAGTTCATATAACCCTATTGATTGATATTTGAGGGGCCCGTGGCTAAATAATAACAGCCGCACAGGCCGATTGATCAGGTTAAGCTAATCTTGCTACGGTTGGTCCGTGGATGGGTGACCATTTTTACATACCGAGACCCCTCCGTGCCTCAGAAAGCACGTTAAGCCGTTGTCCCGACTAACATTTGTGGATCTTTGAAAATCGTTACGGGTAGTCAGAAGCCCGAAAGTCTGACAACCAGTCTTTACCAAGGGGCATCGTATTACCCAGTAACTGGATTGTGGTGGTCAGATAGGCTGTCGCTCCATGTAACATACTAGTTTTCAGCTGCATCCGGTTAGACTGGAACTCCAACATAGTTGGGAAAAGGCTAGGCAGATGATGAGGAGTCACCCAATAGGATGTTACGGTTGCAAATCATATTTTGTTCAACATACAAGCTGATACTGACCTGCAAATAACGAAAATTTTAATTTGGCGGTTACTTTGCTGCTTCGCCCTAATGTCTGAAAGATTCGATGCGCACGCAGGCTACAGAGCTTAGAACATAGGATACTTTTTATCAAGGTATTTATTTATTTATTTGCTAACATGTAAAACACTGGTTATTAGATATGCATTCAAAATCATGACACAGTGTTAAGACATGTACCCTGTAAGGGTATAAGTAACCTTTCTTTATTAGCAGAGATTTCAACTATTTCAAGAAAATTGAGTCATCTGGTAGGGATTTTAAACTTTCCGGTAGCTAATTAAATAATCTAGTTAGTCTATGGGCTTTTCCCGATAACTTTTAAGTTTGTGATGGGTAGAATAAATCAATTCTTGTTCCGTCGGTTATAATTTTCATTTAGCTCGATATTTGATTTGAATAGATGCCTATTATATGTTTTCTAACGAATATACAACTTTGTAGTTATATATTGCTGGTAGTGTAAGAATTTGTTGTTTAATAAAGTATTAGGTTCCCATGAGATAATTTTCGATCTCAACGCGGGCGAAGGCGCAGGCAAGAGCTAGTAACAATCATACATGCTTCAGCAATAATTAAATAATAAATACGTTTATTAACACTTCAAATAAATAAAATGTTCTCATTGTGTATCTGTCATGTCAGATTATGTATCTGTTTATCCAGATTATGGTTTACTGCGTTCTAATATTACGTCCACAATGCTTATATGATATTGTAGTCAAATTAGCTTCCAAGTAAAGTAGACTGCACGTCAGTACATAGGCCTCAAACACCTCCACTTCGACCGGTTCTGTGCTTTCCGTATCCAGTGGATTCCCGCGGCCTTCACAAGGTCACCAGTCCACCTTCTGGGAGGCCTTCCAACGTAACATCTTTCGTTATACGGTCGCCACTCGAGAACCTTTCGGCCCCATCGGCAATCTGTTCGTAGCATAGTACAGAGTTTTAATAGAATAAGCGGCCAATTTATACTGGTTTTGTTTCACTGACTTGCGGCGTTTTGTCTGTACTATGTGTGTCTGAAGTTAACATTCCGAGTAGATAAGCTGTCTGTGATGGCAGATTGTAGAATTTTCGGTAAATGTTCTGAATTAATTTTATTATGAGCTTTATTTCAAAGGAAAGATGTCAGTAAAGTAGGCATTTGAAACCAAAATCACGAGTGAATTATTAGAACACTAGCTGCGGCCAATGGTTTCACCCCGCGTAAATATTGATCCCGTGGGAAAATCGGAATAAAAAGTAGTCTATATGTTAATCCGGGGTGTCAGCTACCTCCATACCAAATTTTATCAAAATTGGTCCAGCCGTTTGACCATGAAGAAGTAACAAACATATTACACACACACTCACAAACTTTTGCCTTTATGATATTAGTGTGATAGGAAACAGTTTAAATAAACTCTACCCATCATAATAAAACAAATATTTGGGAAATAACGAAGAAAATTATATTCACATTACAAAAAAATTATAATAAACCAGTGTTTGCTTGCTGCTTATAGAAGAAACGAAATGACCATAAAAAGTAGCGAAAATCAATCAAAACTCAAAACACTGACGCTGTATTCATCAAAAAAATGTGCCATCAATAAAGAATTGCTTACCAATAACTATTCATTTTCTCGTCGCCAAAGACTAGGCTGCGATTTTTAAACTACGATGTTAATTTATATTTTTCAGGAATTTCAACAACAGTTGCCTTGCCAAATTTACCTTTTTTTGCACCAATAGATTGATTCCTTTTTTTATACAGCCTTTTCTGTACCTAGACAGGTAGAATATTTACCAGATTCGTGCCTTTGTCTTTCTGTCTTTTTGTCTCGACTGTAGCCACGGGTAGCTTTAAACAGTAGATGTTTCTTTAAGTTTGAATGTAGGTGCAGTTAACCAATAAAATACACAAAAAAAACGTGGTCAACTGGACCCGCGGGTCCAAAAGTGGCTGGGTCCAGTTGACCGAAGACTCTTCTTATCAAATATTCGGCGTGCCGTAAAAGGATGTTTACAGAAACTGTAGTCACCTATCTGCAGTTAAGACCTAGCAAGATAACGGTATCACGGATCATAGTATTATAGGATTTACCGGTAGGTATTGTGTGTGTAATGTGAAATTAAAGGTTACATTTTAAGACTTTGTTGTTTACCGCGGGTAGATGTGAATCTGTACGTCGTACTTAGGCCATTTTTATTGCGATGAGTCAGAAGCAAAGACTAGTTATATTCTCCTTGGTCAGAAGTTAAGGCTTTTTACAGATCGAAGCGGCTCAAGCTGCTCTCAAAACGGTAAAGGAAAACATTGTGAGAAAACCGGCATTTCACAGAGCCAAAAATTCGAAGATATGTGATATATAACCAACCCACACTGGGGCCGCATGGCGGATTTCGTGCCACTCCCTGACATAGAAAGGAAGCCTATGTCACAATACAAATATTATAGGCTGATGATGCTTAAGCTTAGACTTCAAAGAGATAGACCCATTTGATATTTAATTAAGTGTTAATTTCTGACTGTTGTCTGCTGTGGCAAAAATGTCTGACTGCTGTGGCAAAAATGTCTGACTGCTGTGGCAAAATGTCTGACTGCTGTGGCAAAAATGTCTGAGTGCTGTGGCAAAAATGTCAGACTGCTGTGGCAAAAATGTCTGACTGCTGTGGCAAAAATTTCTGACTGCTGTGGCAAAAATATCTGACTGCTGTGGCAAAAATGTCTGACTGCTGTGGCAAAAATGTCTGACTGTTGTGGCAAAAATGTCTGACTGCTGTGGCAAAAATGTCTGACTGCTGTGGCAAAAATGTCTGACTGTTGTGGCAAAAACGTCTGACTGCTGTGGCAAAAATTTCTGACTGCTGTGGCAAAAATGTACCAAATAGAACTATCTGCTCTTTTTATTTCAATTTTCGATTATTCAGAGCGCGAGTGAAAGATTCCGAAATGCAACATCGTTGGATTGGTTCACAAATTAATTTAATTTTCACTTTCGATTCATTTTGTGTTCTGATCTTTCACTTTAGGTAAAAGACAAAAATGAACAAAATTTGAAGTGTTTAATATCAAGTCAATAGACAAAGTGGCGAAACAAAAATTATAACACTTAAAAACAGAGTTTTTGGTGAATTAATAAGTAATTAATTGATCTCTGATGGAAAAACTCTTTCATCATTGAAAAATAATCGTTTCTACTTTGAAATCGTGATCTCTCAATACAAATATTTGCGGGTGAGAATTGCTTAAATGCACTTGTTAATACGAGTGCATTTAAGCAAGATAAGGAAGATCTAGATAAACTAGATACACATTCAAGAAAATAGATTTAAATTGAAGTCTCTAGATCCCGTGTTAGTAATTCCAGTCTTCTAGTAGGTATGTAAATGTTTGTAAGGAGATGTTTGTTTGTGAACGACGTGAGGTCTCTATTTGTACGACAAAACTGTCTCAAAGGTACAGTCTTGCAGCGCTAAAGCAGCTGAAATATACGAAGCATGGCAAGCAATCATTCTCTGAAGCGTTGTTTCTCTAATGTGTGGACTTGCACTAAAGCTACCGAAGTTACGTTTCACTTAGAGTTGCGTGTTTTAGTGTCGTCAAATAGAACTAAAGAATTCAGGCTCGTACACACAGGCGCGACGCGACACGCGACACAAAGGCACCGCAAGTCGCGCAACGAGCGGTGCATTTGTGTCGCGTGTCGCGTCGCGCCTGTGTGTACGAGCCTTTCCTTGTACATTTAATTTTGTAAATTGCAACCTTGTGAGCTTATAACTCGAGAAACAAATATTCGGCTAATAATGTGTTTTTTACTCTCAGATTTGTTTTCTGGCTGGGATTTATCGTCCCTAGTACGTATAATAGCACCTATCGAATGTTGAAAAAAAATTTTGCTGGAAATAATAGTTTAACAAAAACGAGGTTGGAATGTCATTCATCATAATATGGACGTTCCTATCCGATTGAACAAAGAAGGAACAGCATAAAGAAAACTGGAAAAAAAATAGGGCATGACTAAAAAATAGGCATTCAAACAGAAAAAAGAAACGATAATGTAGGTCAATATCATAAAGAAATCTTTTGAAATGCAAATAAATTGGCGTAGTGGTTATTATTTTGAACGTTTTGAGCCTAGGTATACCTAAATAAAACGGTTTCTTTATTCGTAGTGTATTTTCTGCCTGTTTCTTGAACGGGACACAGAACAAAACAGAACTATCATTCCAAAAGAAAGTTATCTACGGTATAAAGAAAGTTATCTACGGTATAGTAAACATAGCCTTTCATTTACATTTATTTCACCGAGAGTAAGATATGGGAGCTATGATGCTTGTAATATAACGAAAATAAATTTCTCGGTCTGTCTATGATGTTTACTGCAAAAAGGCAATTTGAAAAAGGACAGGGTTTCCTGTTCCGGAAAATTAAAAAAGAAACATTACGGAGATGTCATAGAGGCCATCTCAAAGAAGTCCCGCGGCAATAAGTTGGACTATTTTTTTATTATTTCCTTTCAGGCGCGACAAGACAAAGATGTTGCTCGAAGCACTGAGAGCGCCTGGAGGAGCTATTGGTCAATTTCATTGACCAATAGCTCCTCCAGGCGCTCTTCTGATAGATCTCCCGTATGTCTCAAAAATAGAAATTATGGACATAATGTATTCTCCCCATTCTCACAAATGGTACTCAAACCTGGTCTTTGACACTTCGGCAAAGGTCCAGACTCGAGGTTTGCCAGCGAGCCATAAGATATAAAATAATTCTAACTTATTAGCAAGGATAATTAATAAGGCGCTCGTCCTCTCTCTACTTATTTAAAAATTGGCTGTGCCCGACAGGGTCCATAATTGTTGCCATTATTTTTTTATTTACCACCTGTAATTGTACATTATGGATTGCAATAAACGATTTGAGATTTGAGCGCAGTATCCCTGTGGGTTCGAATTTCAAACACAATACTGCGCGCCAAAAGCAAGATAACAGACGGGCCAGATGGGCACCGTGGTTTCGCCCGCATAAGTTTAGATCCCGTAGGAATATCGGGATAAAAAGTAGCCTATATGTTAATCCAGGGTGTCAGCTACCTCCATACAAAATTTAATCAAATTTGGTCCAGCCGTTACAGCGTGACGAAGTAACAAACATATAAACACACACCCACACACACAGTCACAAACTTTCGTCTTTGTAATATTATTATTAGTGTGATTGTGCATTTTATTAACCAACACCCTAATTACGTAACACACTATCAATCTTAATCTAAAGAATCATTTTAAAGGATATTGCTAATCCATTGCTTCATATGATTGAAAAATTTATCTGCTCAACAACGTAAATAACGCAATGAATGTTGTTAAAATGTCAAAATGATAGCCATTCCTACTGATAATGTGCAATGCAATTACAACACTGTGACTGTAATATGACGTTCAGATAATAGTACATTATGATATAAGTGCGGTAAGTTGAAAATTACAGCCGAGGCGATATTGCTTGCCCAAGCCGTAGGCGAGGGCTAAAAGAAAGCAGAGGCTGTAATTATCAAAGCGCACGTATGTCATACGACGTTTTTAGAAGCACTTTCAGAGCATGAGAAGTGAAAAAATCTTTTTCACTTCTCATGCTCTGAAAGTGCTTCTTTGTGCAGGGTATAGGCTGCACAAAATCGAATTTTGTGCACAAGGGCATTAACGTATCTACTCATAAATGTATAAAATGAGCCATACAGCCAAATGCAATAAGAAGTTCATAGATAGAATTTGGTATTATATAATATTTACTTTAATTTATTTGCCTTATGTGTTTTTTAAGATATAATAGATATAAAAATTTTAATTCAAGTACTGTAGGTTAGTTGATTTAAGAAAATTATTATTACAAAATTAATTTAATAGTAGGCTGTATAGGTCTGCAGCCTAATATCAATGTCGTAAGATTTAAAAAAAAATTATTTCCTTGAGTATTCAAAACTGTTCTAATTTTACTTTGAATTTTAATTAAAGAAATGTTATGTTATACTACTGTTTTATTTCCTCGCAATCGAAGTGAAAAGCAGAGTTTATAACTCGTCCACAAAACCATTTTTATCCGAGACTTTTAGCAGCCCGAGCCGAAGGCGAGGGCTGATAGTAATGTCGAGGATAGAAATGGTTTGTTTTGTGCACTTGTTGTAAAATCTACTATTTTATCGCATCTGTTCAAAAAGAGCTAGTGTATTCATCGTAAACAGGGACTAAAATAGTTTTATAATCCCTAGGGACTAAAAGTGATTTGAATATGGAATTTGGATATTGTTTGTAAAAGTTCCAATCACCAAAGAGATGAATCACGAACATTGTATGAACAAGTAACAGGCTGTATGATAAAGTAAAAAGCGAGAGCCAAATTAAAAAAAGTTTGTGAAAAAATATAAAATGCGCAAAAAGCTTTCTGCCTTAGTTCTTGTTTACTCAAATTAGGATTTTACTTAGTTTCATAAAAATGAATATGTCTTCCTTGAGTAATTGTATGTAAATAAATAAACGTACCATTCTTAGTCATAAGATACATTTACTTATTTTTTCATTGACGGTGATAAAAGTAGTGTCCACCTTGAGAGCAACACTATTTTCAGCTCGAGCGACGTAGAAAAGAAACACTCTCGCCCTCAAAATAGTTGCTTGCTCCCTTGGCAAACAATCCACTATTTCAAATCCGACTGGTCGTTCCAGAGATTAGCGCGTTCAAATAAATAAACTCTTTAGCTTTATTATTAGTAAGTATAAGCATAGATAGAACCATCTACTGAACATCGATGGGCATCTTTAAGAGTAATTTGGCGCAATTTTTTTTAATAGTCGGAGCATGTAATATTCCCTATAATATTTCCATTACTGGCTGATGCCTATAATATTCCCATTACTGAGACACAGGCCTCCTCTCTATAAGAGGCCCGTAAACCACCACGGGGACCAAATGCGGGTTGGCGGATGTCACATTGTCTAATAGTTAAAGCTTTTTTTTTAATTTTTTTTCAAGATGGGAAATCATCAAATGACCCCTCCCACTCTGGGTGGAGCGGAAGGGAGTATCAGACTCTTACTGACTAAAGACTAAAGTGAGCAGTGGTGGCCAAGTGGTAACGGCCGCGACTTACGAGTTGTAGGTCGTAGGTTCGAACCCAGACAGGCGCTTTACTTTGTGTAAAATTATTTCATCACCACTGCTCACAAAACGGTGAAGGAAAACATCGTGAGGAAACCGGCATGTCCTAGAACCAAAAATTCGAAGACATGTGACATCTACCAACCCGCACTGGGCCCGCGTGGTGGATTACGGCCCACTCCCTCTCGCTGAGAGGAGGCCTGCGTCCCAGCAGTGGGAACATTATAGGCTGATGATGATGATGATGATGACTGACTAAAACCCACCCGTGTTCCTTCCCTAACCCTTTCTGTTCCGGGCCAGCGGTAACCCTTTCGGACAATCCCGCTGAATAGTCAAAAACTTAACACGCGGAAGCAGCTTATCATGCGGAGCGTATGCTTTACTTGACATGTGTTTTGGAATTAAAAGCTTATCTGATTGTATGTAATGTGACCGGTTTTGACTCAGTTTTTAACATTTTTGTCAAGTGTTTAGCTTATCTAATTGTATGTAATGTGAAAGGATTTGACTCAGTTTTTAACATTTTTGTAAAGTGTTTTTGAGTTTACAAGCAACGCCCTTCGCACGAGGGCACAATACATGTTTTTGCACTTAAGCACAGGTGTCCGAGTATTAGTCGGCACCTCGAATTTGTGCCGGGGATTTGGTGTAGGTGTAAACACGTTCAGACGTAGTATTTCGTTTCCAAATGAACATGTTTGGAGCACCAGCATGGCTTACGGTATCGTTAGCAATTATAGGTTCATGTTGTAAAAGTTAGCATTGTTTTGTTTTAATGACTAGCTTTTGCCCGCGACTTCGCCGTACTACCGAGATCAAAAGTACCTATGTGTTAATCTAGGTAATAAACTACCTTTGTGCCAAATTTCATCTAAATCCGTTTAGGCCGTTTTGCGCCAATCCGGAACCTATATCCACTCCGTACAGTTATGACTTCTTTACTATTTTATGAAATATACCTATGGATATCTATAGATATTTATCGGCACACCTGGGACTTCTACTCCGATCTTCGGAAGCTATCAACGTGCCTAAACTCACTACTTGTCTCGCAAAGCTATCCTACGCCTGGCCCTGAGTTCTACACTGCCTTACTACAGAGCTGTCCTGTTGGATTCTGAGATCTGCACTGCCGCCACTTCTACTACTTCAGAGCTGAACCTCGAAGTTGCTCTGGTAACAACCTGCTACCCTGACGCCTGTTCCCGTTCCTACAGTGCTGAGCTGATTCCAATCCATCTAAGTGTGTGAACTATAAAACTACAGAGCTAGATAGGTTTTTTATAACTAGCTGTATTTTATATCTTTCCCTAATTAAAATATTATTGAACAAGTCTGCTTACCCTTTATTTAATAGGAGCAAGTAAATCTGTTACAAAGTACTGGAAAAAAAACAGCTTAATATGTCGTCATGCGTACACACAATCTTCAGGCTCCTGCAAACAGGCGCGACGCGCGACGCGAATCGCGCGCGACACAAAGGCACCGCTCGAGCGCTCGTTGCGCGACTTGCGGTGCCTTTACGTCGCGCGCGGTTTTATCGCGTGTCGCGCCTGTTTGTAGGAGCCTTATTGCCTAAGACCAGTAGCTAGGTACACACGGCGTTGATCAGCATCCTCATTGCGAACACACTATCAATCACAAACTGAATCATTATGAAGCATAACTAATTCATTGCGCCTTATGTTCGAAAAAATTGTCTGCTCAACAATGTAAATAACGCAATGAATGTTGTTTATCTGTCAAAATGGAAGCCATTGCTACTGCTTAGTGTCACGTTACGCAATTACCCCGCAGTACGATATTTTATTATATAATTTTAGGATCACGTGGTAGTGTCATACTGCATTTGTTTTTTATTGTATGAACAGTGGGATGTTGACGTGACATCCCAATTTTTTTTGTAAAGTATTTAATAATAATTATGACATCGTAGTGTGAACGGCTGGAAAGATAAAAAGGGAACGAAGATAAGATTTATGTCGTCCTTTCAGCTCCAGATTACTACAAGAGATTGTCAGAGTAAGTCAATTGCACGCAGAGTACCTTCCATTTACTGGCACTTCTGAATAGTTAAGTAATCGGATAGTGTTCGGTGTTTTCACCGAACATCTTAGTAAGCAATATCAGCATGACGCATTGACCTAATTTTATTACTTATTAATTTATATTAGATTTAGTGCTACACCTCGCTACACATCCCGATATATTTTGGTCCTTCGAGCCGGATCAAAATATGTCGGGGCTAGCGAGGTGTTGGTGTTTAGGATGAAAACTATTTATATAATTGCTCTCAAACTGTTCCTAGTGTTAAAATGTTAATGAAATGTTTGAATATACACGGCTAAAACGATAGACAAAAGTGCATTGAATCTAATATAAAATAATAAGTCATAATGAAATTAGGTCAACGCTTCACGCCGGTATTGCAAACTAAGATGTTCGGTGAAACCATCAAAGAAGTAGATAGGAATGTTAGTGACCTGTAGATAATATTATTTGTGTTCTAAGAATGCTGTCATAAGCAATTCACCTTCCAATATTGTACAAGACAAAGAGATACTTAAGTACTGAGTTTGATATTTAAGTACTGATTGAAATATTCCTAACTTAAAAAGCATCATGCCTTCTAGGACTTAACCAAGTCATCGCTTATGTAAGTACTCAAAAAGTTATACGTGCTCTAATCCTTTGTGTTGCATCAATTTTTGAGACGTGATAGGTGTGTACCATAGAAATACTTCTTTATCTATGGTGTGTACAGTTAGGGAAATTAATTGTTTATCAAATTTACATACTATTTCAATTGGCTGCGTCACTATATACAACTGCCAAACAGTGAGAGTTGTGATTTGACTACATGGATATAACTTTACTCTAAATGAATTCTCCATATCATAAGCTTTGCATTTGAGCGGTCTCGCTTCTAAACTTATACACGTATAATCGTATGGGGGTGTCGCTTCAAACGATGCGTTTTGTCTACAAAAACGCTAAAAACGGCGCCTCCACCAAAATAGCATCGCCATCGGAGGGATTCTTACTGTGCCAGGATGAATAAAACGTCTGTTTCTTTTTATATCGCGTAATTATTGGGATCTTTAAATTATTTATACTTTAGACAGAGTGACAGTTAGGTGATCATATAAATAGTACAGCGGTTATAGTACATGATGATACAACATGTGTGCTGTGTTAATCTTTGCACCCGAGGCGGTATAATCCGCCTGGGCTTGCAATGTTCGCGCCGAGTGTATAATGATCATTGCACACGCGTTTTATACCACCTTTTTCAACACACTTGCGAGGAAAAAACAGACTTGTATTGCTATTAACTTTTATGGAAAATGGCGCGCTGGTTTTGTTTTTCCGAGCGCCATGCTGGCGATGCGCGCGAATGTGTAAATAAAGGTACTGGCAAAAGCCACTAATCAGCCTATATCAAAATAGGTACAATAAACACAAAATAACGATTAGACTGATCGTAGTATTTGTCGTACTAATTGTAGTTTAGTTAGTATGGAATTAGAAAGTACTTTTGGTATAGAGAAATATACATTAGTTTAGTGAGAATCCGCAAAATAATAGAACGCCAGTCAGGTTCAATTAAAGGTAAATAAATTTTAGTTCGTTTTGGGACCAAGGACAATTCAGACTATTAAAAAAAGTTAAATACGGCCCACGGATTCCTTTTGGCATGAAGTTCTTTGATGAGATTTAAAAAAGCGCACATCTCCGGCTAGTAAATTGTTATCTGTGGCGTTACCGCACTAGTGCGGTAACATAAAGTAAAAAGCACGCGTGTTTAATACACTGCATTATGGACCTAAAACCGGTTCATAAAGAGTCAATTCACGAGCAAGTGAGCACGTAAAACACTTTTGATAATAAAGCACAAGACACGCTCGGGACGATGGTACGAGTAACAACAATTCAACACAAATTTTATGCTATTGTTACCAATTAAAAGGCCCCACGGCTAGAATGTTAATTGTTATTAATTATTTTAATTGTGTACGTTTCAAATACGTAATGTAGAATACGTGGTTTCAATTAATGTGATAACCTAATCGCCACACTGAATACATTGTAATATATTTTCTATATCTCATGACATCCGCTTGACAGCTCTTCTGGCTCGTACTTCTTCGTTTTTTCTTATTCGTAATGCGTTTTTCTCACAATTTTATACCATTTTTCGATAATTACTAGAAAAGGTTGCATGCCACAAACTATGCATGTCATATTCTCTAGTGCCGGTCGATTCGATAAAAATCTCACCGTGAAAACTTAGGTGAAGTGAGTTTGTTTTTTCTAGGATTTGACACTATGGACAGCTCACTCCACGCTCACTTCACCTAAGTTTTCACGATGAGATGGTTACAGAATCACACTGCAGCCGGTCGATTCTGTAAAAATCTCACCGTGAAAACTTAGGTGAAGTGAGTTTGTTTTTTCTAGGAATTGACACTATGGACAGCTCACTCCACGCTCACTTCACCTAAGTTTTCACGGTGAGATGGTTACAGAATCGCACTGCAGTGCCTAACCTATCACCACTGACAATAATTAAAAACTGTCGTAGGAGACAAAAAATAAGTACCTACAATTATCGACACGCCACACCAATTGTTGCAATCAATAACTAGTTACTTCTTCAATAATAAATTATGTTAATTAACATGTCAAACTAATTTGGTGCGCAGAAGTAAAGTTACTTCTTCAATAATAAATTATGTTAATTAACGTTTCAAACTAATTTGCAGCGCAGAAGTAATTACTGTATGGCCTCAATTATTGACAATAAATTGCCAAGGGGTTGGAAAGACTTGGCAACAGTGCTGTTAACAAGTAGACTATGTATATGTATAATAGATAAAACGTAATACAGTGTGACTGAGTTTTTATCAGAGAAAAGAACTGCCTAAATTGCTCTGGATATATGGATGGCTTTTGGTGAAGTAAATGTTAATAATATACATAAATGTCTCATGCCGAATGGTAAAATAGGCTAGGATAGCTTTAATGTATTATAACACCTGTGATATATATGTAAGTATATTTATATATATAGTATATATATAAAATAAAAAATATATAATAAAAAAAGTACATATAAATAAATATATTATATTATTTATAATATATTATTATAAAAATATTATACTAGCAGCGCTCCGCGGTTTCACTCGCGTAAGTTTCGATCCCGTGGGAATATCGGGATAAATAGTAGCCTATATGTTAATCCAGGTTATCAGCTACCTCCATACCAAATTTATTAAAATTGGTCTAGCCGTTTGAGCGTAAAGAAGTAACAAACATATAAACACACACACTCACAAACTTTTGCCTTTATAATATTAGTGTGATTTTAAAGTAGGAAAGATCTGCAAAATAAATGTCTATTCTATTAAAAGAAGAGACATTTACCCTCCACTAATGCTCGGTTCCTATAAACAAAAACGATGGTTTTGCTTACCAATAGTAGCATTTTCTTTCTTTTGCACTGACTGGACAGGTCCTCTCAATCTGTGTGGTTCTTTCCTCAAAAGACCATCTCAGACATCGACCTATATGGTCTTCATATAACCAGACCAAGATTATGTCTGGACTTTAAAAGAGACTATGACCTCTGAGTTTGTTTCGGCCTTTTTTCTCAGAGTAGTCAGATAGGAAACGCCGACCTCATCTAGTTTAAAAAATATGATTGACGTGTAAAAGTGTTTGTGCAAACCTACTTAAAAAAATAAAATCATTTATCATTTATGCTACATTACTGTAATTTATACCCGTATTTAATGTGTCCTAGTTACACAAACTACACCATACAGTAAATCAGTTAAAGTTCGAGTTCATTTGGCATTGTCGTATAAAATAAGTTGGGCTATATTGCTCATTGAGTTCTTGCGTGCCCCCTTTTATTGTTAGCTCGATATTGGTCTGTGATTTATTTGAAACTAGCGACTCGCCTCTGCTTTGCATGGTTCTTATGACTTGCTAAAACAGCGAGATTTATTTATTGAATGTTAGTTTAATGCAAATGTAGGTATTATACACATAAACCTTTCATAATAAATTCTCTAAGTTATGGTGAAAACTGCATTTACTACCGTAAATCCACTGTAATGTTTATAAGAATACCGCGGTTGCGCAAACCGACACGAAAAACGAAGTTAATTTATAACAGTGTTCATTGGGGATGGGAAATCTTTCAGGCAACATCTTATTTCTTGTTCTGAATTTACGTATTGATTTATTAATTTTTTAAAAATTATTACAACAAACATTAAGATATTTTTAATCTATTGCATAGCTTTTATCGTGGGCTTTGAGCTCGGCGACCGAATCAAGAAATTCCGTAACGAAAATAAAACCTAACACCCCCCACTCCGACCGGCACAGCGGCGCGGCGTTGAAAGCCGTGCATCGTCTAACGTCGTTTCAGTTCGGCAGACTTCGGCACGGTGATTGTGTGCGTGCGACTAGACGTATGCGTGTAGACTAGCTGCTAACTGCTCATAACTGATTCTATCTCTTTTAGACACGATGCTAGGTGAGACACCGTGCTTTTTGGCCGCGTCCACGAGTGAGTTCGAGCCCGCGACTAATTGAGGATATCAAGTCTCAAACTTAGGTATGTTTCTTATTTCAGTTACCAGTTAAACCTATAGTTTCAATGATAAAAAATCCTGAATAACCTACATGTGTATTGTAAGATAATAAAAATATTTTAAACGATATTAACTTCTCATTTATTCAATAAAAGAAAAAAATTGTTTTCTTATCTCAAAAAGTGTAAATTGAATTGATATCAAAGAAAAAAAATATTGCATAAATAAAAAATAAATAAATAATTATAATTGCATAAGTTGATAAAAAATGCTATGCAATAGCTTTACCGCGGCAGTCCCCGAGTGCCACACGTATTTTTTTTCTTTGAATATAAGTAAATATTATTAAATTAATAATCTATAAAACGCAAAATGTTTGGATGTTTATTTTGTAATTATCTTAAACAACGTTCAGGAAGCTGTCAGTAAAATGTTTTAAATAACGGCCCAGAACGGGAACCTTCATTAAAAATTATTACAGTCTCGCTTAATATCACTAAGAGTTAATAATTATGATGTAATTTTAATATAATTGTATTATACCAATAAACCCGAATTATTTTTATTTAAAATTGTTGAAAAGCTCATCAAAGTCCGTTGCGTAGTTTAGAAGAAAACCCGATCAAAGACAGTCTCGAAAAGCGACTTTAATTTATAAAATGTAGATGCCGAGAAAACCATTGCACTGCAGCGCAATGAAAACGTAACGCATTTTTTTATTAAGTAGATTATTTCAAACAACCCAAATCAAAAGTCATTTATTCAAATTAGGCTGAGAATCAGCATTTTTCGAATGTCAAAATTACATAAAGCAATCCTCCAAAACGCCCACCCTTCACCACTTTCCAGTGCTTTATCTGGGAAGAAGAAGTGGCGTGGCCAACTCTCCAACAGCACAATCTGTCTGTTCAGTTAGAAAAACTTGATTCGATACAATGAGGGGCCAGTGGCTAAATAATAACAGCCGCACTGGTCGATCGATCAGGTTAAGCTACTGTGGATGGGTGACCATCTTTACATACCCTCCGTGCCTCGCAAAGCACGTTAAGCCGTTGGTCCCGTCTGTCATTCGTGGATCTTTTTGACAGTCGTTACGGGTAGTCAGAAGCCCGAAAGTCCGACAACCAGTCTTACCAAGGGGTATCGTATTACCCAGTAACTGGGTTGTGGAGGTCAGATAGGCAGCCGCTCCATGTAAAATACTGGTATTCAGTTGCATCCGGTTAGACTGGAAGCCGACCCCAACATAGTTGGGAAAAAGGCAGGCAGATGATGAGTTAGGTTTACAAAGTAATTATCATTACGAGACACAGAACATTAAATTAAATAATTTTGCCATATGGCAGTTAGCCACGCCAATATACCAAGAAATACAATGTTACTTTACTATTGCCAAGTGGTCCCGGTGACTGTAGAAAATCTCAGAAAAGATAACAAAGGTCGTCCCAACCGCCTTAAGGCTCCTTCAAACAGGCGCGACACGACACGCGACACAAAGCCACCGCAAGTCGCGCAACGAGCGGTGCCTTTGTGTCGCCCGCGATTATATTGCGTGTCGCGCCTGTTTGTAGGAGCCTTTATCTTTTATTCTCGAACAGCTGAGCAGGTTATTTTATTTGCAGAATATTATCCGTTATCTTTTCATTCTTTTATCAGAAGATACAAATGCGAGAGGATCTTCCAATTACGCCATGTTTGATGTGATATGATGCGCTATCTAAAAATGGAACGTTGTCATGTTAGAGTGTTGGTACTTCACTTTTTGGAACTGATATTAAAGTATTGATAAAAACCTGACGTCCGTTTTTTAAATAGCACGTGTTTATGTCGTGATTCCATTGCTTTAGGTACTTACTATCTATTGGTTACTAAAATTATAAAATGAACAATGAACCCTTTATTTATAAATGTTGCTTTACGTTAAGAGATAATATGTTTAATCGTCAAAAAAGTATAGTTAAACAGTCGCGAATCCTAACTCAACGTTAACGTTTTAAGTACCGTTTTTAAATAAACCCATCATAATAAAGGTTTTTGAATGAAAAACGCGAATTATATGACATTAGCTTTATTTACTGGTTGTTATTTTATGCGGGCGTAAATAAATGAACATATCGTCACTGGAAAGGCAAAATTACTTAACCGTCAAATTAGGCATATTGAGTTAAATACATATTCGGAATCAGCGAATTTTTCTGCATCGATCTATTTAGGTAGCATTACAATCAAAGCCCTTTTACCCGTAAAAATGGGGGATTTTTATTTTTTATTGCTGAAGAGACACAATTTTCGGTCTTTTTTATACGAGTGTAGGAAGTCATGTTTACTTACTATATATAATATATTAACCAGACACTCGTAGCTTTATGAACGGTTTGTTTTTATGCTGTTTTTTATCTTTTAATATATTCTTTTCATCGCGCAGTTGCAAAGCAAATCGTACCTATTTACAAAATGACTAATGAGTCGCCTTGTGAGCCTGATTTCCTTTGAAACTCTTCTGTGAAAAACTGTTTTTTTTTATTTACGGAGAAGTTCTAGAAAGATTGAGCTACAATAACTGGGAATAAACGGAAGCTATCTTTACAATGATACTAATATTGAAAAAAAAAACAATAGCAGTGTCGACGTTTCAAACTGAAGCTGACTTAGGAAGCTTAAATCATCCCGATATTTTTGTATGCGAGCATCAAAGTTCATAAAATAATTAAAAGAAAAACTTGAGATTTATTATGATTTCAAATTATATAATTTCTCCATGTGGTGGTTTCATGGTGAAATTCCTGAAGCTTGTTATGTTGCAGATTGGTAGTTTCCACCAACATGCCTACGTACTTATATTTTCAGGCAAAATTATATATATATATATGTATATTACCTACAAGTATATAATATAAAAAGGAATTTTTAATGTAAGGTTTGTTTACTGAACGAAACCATACAATAAATTCTTTACATTCGAGTATTGGGAATGGAAGGGAAAAAATTGTAATAGCGTCATAAATAGCCGTAAAAAAGTTAATTTTCTTCAATCATATTTTTACAATACATCAATAAAATTAATTGTCCAAAGAAAATTATGTGAGTTAAGAATTTAATATTCCCGAATTGGGAATAGGTATCGTACTATAAAATTTTGTAAGCTATAACCATTTTTCTATTTTAGCTACTCGTAACACCGCGAATGCTCAAAGATTTAATCCTATCAATAAAAATATTTTACAACGGAACTCAGTGACCCAGATTTTCATATCAAGACTACCGATAACAATAATTGTATTAGTTATATCGACAAACATTTTATTTTTACGGAAAACAGCATGGTTATTAGCTGCATAGTTTTTCCAACCCGAGATTTTCTTTTCGTACTATCATGAGCATAAATTGGACAGCTTGGCAATAATATCTGATTTTATGATTGATCCATTAATATCTGACGTCAAAAATCAGCATAAATATCTAAAGTTTTAAAATAGATATTTTATGTAAATTTTAAGCAGTGCTTTTTTTTTCTTTTTTAAGGTTCCGTATCTCAAGAGGAAAAACGGAATCGTTATAAGATCACTTCGATATCCGTTTGGATGTCCGTCGGTCAAGACCCTTTTTCTCAAGAACGCGTGGAGTTATCAACTTGAAATTAATTTCAAATACGCAAGGCTGCAATCCCTAAAGTGAAAAAATAAACTTCTAAATCGATGCAATCAAAAGATACGGGCGTTTATGTTCCTTTAATACTGCATATTTTGACACTCGCAAGACAATCAAAACTCAATCTATATAAAATTCATAGTCCTGACTATGAATATATAGATATATTATATATACGCACAGCCTAAACTACTGGTCCTAGAAATGTGAAATTTGAAGGATGTGTTCTTTGTGAAGAGTAAGCTATCCACTAAAAAAGGATTTCTCGAAATTTCCTCCCCTAAGGTGAATGGGGGAAGGGTGGACTTTCACGCGGACGAAGACGCGGGCTTAGCTTTAATAACAAAAAGTGTGTGAGAACAAGAGCAGACTAGAAAGTTTTATTTTCAATCAGTTTAAGCCAGTAAGCTTTCAGGCTTAAGAACTTGTTACATGTATACAATTTCAACCAATTTTTAAGCTTTATGAACATTATACCTCTAGCAAGACGATGTATTATTAATTATATGTTAGGAAGAAAGAAAAAGTATTTATTGCGACTCGTACAGGAAGATCACAAACTAAACTAAACACAGCAAAATAAAAATGGTCCTAAACATCGCCCTAAGACGACCAACTCGCACTCGAATAGAATTTGGCCAATTGAATTTGAATTTGGGAATTTGGAATTTGGCTTTTGGCCTCGTATAGGACTTTCTGTTTCATTTCCCTTTTGATACTTTTTTGAGGCCAAAAGCCAAATTTCAAATTCCCAAATTCAAATTCAATTGGCCAAATTCTATTTGAGTGCGAGTTGGTCGTCTTAGGGCGATGTTTAGGACCAATTACTTACATTAGTGCGGGTAAATAAATAATTAAATGGACCCTAAGTGTTCCTTCTTTTAAGTGTTTCTGAGTTGATTGCCAGAGCGGCATTTAAACTTAGATTATATTTTATATCATCATCTGCCTAGCCTTTTTCTGACTATGTTGGGGTCAGCTTCCAGTCTAACCGGATGCAGCTGAATACCAGTATTTTACATGGAGCGACTGCCTATCTAATTCAAAATCAAAAGTCATTTATTCAAACTAGGCTGAGAATCAGCACTTTTCGAACGTCAAAATTACAAAAGACAGTCCCCCAAAACGCCCGCCTTTCACCACTTCCTAGTGCTTTCACTGGGGAGAATATCTGACCTCCACAACCCAGTTACTGGGCAATACGATACCCCTTGGTGAGACTGGTTGTCAGACTTTCGGGCTTCTGACTACCCTAAAAACTGGGGTCTCGATATGTAATGGATGTTCACCCATCCAAGGATCTATCTAGGCGAGCGTAGCTTAACCTCCGAGCAACTCGTGCAGTTGTTATTTTTAGCCACGAGCCCCTCGAACTTAGATTATAATATAATCTTTTATAGTGTCAAATTAGAATAAAATATAAATATTGTTAACTACATATTATCAAAAAGAAATGTAGAAAATTTTATATAATACTCCATTAAATGTAGGAATCGCACAGAGTAAATGAGTCTAACCACATAAAAAGATGATTACGTAATAAAAAAGCGTCAAAAAAATCGTCCCTTTTTCCGAATATCACCACGATTCTCTTTGTATGCGGAAAATTCAAATAAGAGCGATGATGACTTTTGAAAAAAGAAGTCTTTTGACGGTGGAACGAGCTTTGGCTGCCATAATGACATTAAGGAACTTACCGGTTTGAACCAGATTTTAGTCGTTAAAACTTTCAAACTGTATTCTCCTGCTATGCGGAATTAAAATGACTGGTTTAGTATTACTAATTGTTAAAGGTTAGGAGACAGTTTGAGCCGAATTGGGAAGTTAGTAAAGTAATAAAGACGAAACGCGATTCCTTTTTTACTTTTAACGATAATTTTTGTTTCGTAACGTTACGAAGAGTTAATAAAATATAAATATTTGGTATTTTATGTCAGTGTAGTCCTAAAGCGGTGTCTTGACTTTAGGATTTAGTAAACTATAAAATTTATAAGAAAAAATGGGCTTATTTAGTCCTCGTCCTCGCTCCATAGAAGCCAATATAAGTTTTTTTTTTTAATAAATATAAGACTTACGAAATTACGTACCTATATGATGCGGTTTTACGTTTTTTTATATGTTTATCAATTTTTTTGTTTTTACACACACAGTAAATAGTAATAAGTAACAACTAAGAAGTCACGATACAAAAAGGAGCTGTATTTTGGCTAAATTGTAGTTGAGCATAATAACAGCTTAAAGAGCCCATGCTCATTTTTTTAAAATCTATAACACAACATAAAAAATATTTTCATTGAAATAAATACACAAAAAAGGTTTCATGAATCCTCAAATATTAATAAAAATAAGTTCACAAACCTTTTACGAGGCGACTTAATCGTTCTGAGGGTCCACTGAAACACTCGCAAACTGCCACCAACAACAAAAGTTCCGTTCTCTATGTCAACTAAATTCCACAGTCTAAACCTTATTCAAAACAATCACGAAGAAAAAACTACGCAACGTCTAATAAAACCAAAACAAAATTAACGCACTTTTTAAATCTGTTAAAGTTATTTGAAATTCGAACGAAGAAGAACAGTCTCAATATTCATGTGGAAAATATTTTTTAACTTTGTTTTTTTTTTTTTGTTCTTTGCTTTGGCTGTGGAAAACTGCTTACAGCCAAGTTTTGCTGTTTATCGTGTTGTTGACGGCTGATACCAGTACAGAGGTTCGCATCGGACGCTGGCTGTATACAGACTGAACGTAACGTAGCGAACGCTCGCCTACGCTATCCGTCGCAGCCTACATTCTTATTTTGAAAATATAAGCCGTAAAGACTAGTGTACACTTCTTTATTAGTTGCCAGACTTTATTAATATTTAGAATTGCCATATTAAATAAAACCTCTTAACAAAAACGGACGCCAAAAAAAAATTGGTACTATGTGTTTTGATGTAACGTGTAAGTCTGATAAAATATTATCTGCTTTACAGGCTCCGTAATGTTATTGTCGGGAAATTTAACTCACAAATTCTCATGCAACATAGTAGGATGTTTAGTTTGCGAAATGATAATGTTATTCGGTCTTGCGTATCGTTTCAGAAATGCCAGACAGGGAGTTTCGAGATCTTGGCTCCTTGCCAAACTCAACATTAACGTAGTAAAAAGAAAGAATTTTTCTTACACAAAACTGAGAGTTATCAAGTTAATCAATCATGGAATGGATTCGAAGCAGTTGCTTGCGAAAGTTGATTGAAATAGTTTAATGCGGTTCAATAAATCGTTGGCGGAAGCAGACTGCAGTTTGAGAGTTTATTTAAATTCTCTGGTTATTTTTAATAGTAGTCTGAGTTTTCCAATTCTTGCTAATTTGCTAGTATGTACCTAATTCTTTGGTCTAGTGGTAGCGAACACGACTGCAAAGCTTGTGGTTCTGGGTTAGATTCAAAGGTTGGGCATAGTGGTATCGGGTGTTCCCATGAGATTTGCCCCTCTGTTCGCAAGAGTCCAACTTTCTCAGGAGTCCAACTTTTATAACATCCATACAAGTCTTCGCATGAGTCCAACTTTTATTTTTTATGTACTTTTATTAGCAATATTCCAACAGTACAGTTGGACAGAAACAGATTGTGGTTTTAAAAAATTAAACAAGAATATTAAATTTTATAATTAATTTATGACCAAGACTTTAGAAGACACAAACGTTTTACTCAAGCGAGAGCCTCGATTTGTCCACGTACAAAATCATCCACTATCTCTCGTATGCGCACGTCAATGTTAATGTTGCGTCTCGACCTCTTTCCACTTGGTTCAGAGTGAATGCTGGTCTGCTACAAATTAATAAAAGCATGTTATGAAGCTTCGTTTTTCAGCAGGCTGATCCATGTTAATTAAAATACAATTGACGATTGAAACCTAACGTGCAACATATGTGTGTAATTAAACACCTCAGACTAAACCTTTGGGGAATGCAGGCTAATGAAATGTTATGTACGCTTATGGAAATTACAACCCGCAAGAGTTAACTGGAGACCCGAGCGAGTGGCACTTCGCAATTCCCAACCCCGCACTGAAACCGCTCTCGTCATTGACGCCTCTGTATCGCGCGCTTATGTCATCCGAGCGAAGTCTCAAGTTAACTCTTTATCATCATCAGCTGCCTAACCTTTTCCCAACTATGTTGATGTCGGCTTCCAGTCTAACCAGATGCAGCTGAATACCAGTATTTTACATGGAGCGACTGCCTATCTGACCTCCACAACCCAGTTACTAAGTAATACGCTTGGTAAGACTGGTTGTCAGACTTTCGGGCTTCTGACTACCCGTAACGACTGTCAAAGATCCACGAATGACCAATGACCAACGGCTTAACGTGCTTTCCGAGGCACGGAGGGGTCTCGGTATGTAAAGATGGTCACCCATCCACAGATCAATCGCGGCAAGCGTAGCTTAACCAAGTTAACTCTTATGGGTTGTGATTGTTTATGAAATTGAATTTGCCGTATTATACCCATTTCGTATATAAAATAATGATAGTTGTGATTTGAATATACAGACAATCAAAAGTAAGTAACCTTATGGGTAATTACAATTTTGAGCCGTTTGGGGTCTAAACGCTAGGGCTCGAGTGCGCGTCTCCATTTTAAGGAAAATTCTCGCTGACTGGTCGACACTACACATGACCAGAGGGCTGGCTCATTATTTGGCCAAAGAATTAGCATTGGCGTTCTTCTGGGTACGTTTCTGGATGATAGCCATGGGTCAGTGGGTCGTCTTAGAGGCGGCGATGTAGAGGAGCACTTTGACGCCTATGTATCCTTTTGTATTAGTGAGCAGTAGCTCAACTGTGGCTGATGAGACACAATTGAATTTTGTATTGCTATAAATCAAATATTGATTTTTCAACAGTTCAGCGGGGACAGCCCTTACGAGATGTGGTCATCGTATTAGTGGTCCAGCTCCTTTAATATCATCAGGATTGTGCCGAAATGTAGCAGTTCGTCGTGGACAACGGCTCCCCTGACATCATCTTTGTCATCAGAAGACAGCACTCGCAACCGTCTCGCGTCGATGTGACGCTCTGCTAAAGTGACTGTCACCAGTCAGTGTCACTGTTACCCGACCTTTTCAGTGATTCCAGTAACTTCGTAACAAAATATAATAATAATATAATAATACGTGTTTTGCGAATTTAATGTTTATTAGCTACCCGCGACTTCGTCTGCGTGAAATTTCTTGTTACTCCGACCCACCCTGTCGCATCGCATCGTCTACCCGCGCTGTTACTTCGTTTTTGCTTAGCGTTCTTTCTGACTTTTTTTCTTTTTGCTCGTCTCCTAAAGGTTATAGCGTGATGTTAAATAGCCTATAGCCTTCCTCAAGAATTGGGCTATCAAATGAAAAAAGAATTTTTCAAATCCGACTGGTAGTTCCAGAGATTAGCGCGTTCAACCAAACAAACTCTTCAGCTTTATAATATTAGTATATAGACTAGAATTGTAGCACTGTCAGGTATCAGGAACGCATTCTCTCGATGGCGAAACTGTAAGTAACTAGGTATTTTCAGTACCCTAACCTACTTCCCTACATACAGAAATATCTACCCATATAATTTTCAGTACCATTCCTCTCGGCTCGTTACTTCGTTGACGATCCGACGTTATACCATTACATCACAGCTTCATGATCTTAAAATATTCTCTATCTCGAAACACGGTACCTTTTCGCTTGTTATCTCGAATGCTTATTACGCCAATACTAGATATATAAATGGGATATCTCGAACGTTTAGACCTTCGACATAATGACATGACAAATACCTTGGCGCTGCATTTTTATTCCGTTTACTGTTGAGATTTTTGTTCAAAGTCAAAGTCGAATAATTTATTTCAAATAGGTACATAAAAGGCACCTTTGAACGTCAAAATTTACATAAAAAACAGAATTGATTCAAATCGCCCCTTCCAAAAGATAGTTTCGTATTTTTTATGAGGCAATTTGTAGGTACTAGGTTCTTTTAGTTGTTTTGGTAAGCGATTAAATTGTAGCCGTTTTACCAATTTTCTTTATTTTTTTAAGGCCACACGATTTTTAAAAAGATTACGAAAATGTTATGAGATTAACAAAGATAAAAACGTTAGATGTGGGCGGATATAAATTGTATGTGATGATAGAGAAAGAAAGAAAGAAAATACTATTATTTGCGGCAAACATGACGCATCAAAAAACACAAACAAAAAAACACTGGCACTCCGGTAGTGCCGACAGAAGTGAAAACTTGAACAATTACGAGTGTATTTTGTGAATCGTCTTATAAACAAAACACGCGTGTTAAGGTGTGTTCCTTATTTTATAGGGTTTTTTGCAAATCAGGTATGATGACCAAAGTGACTGGTTTATTCTTCTCGTGAAAGGAATTTATTCAGATTTACAAATCGTGGTTCAGCGCCATCTCGTCGTTGTTGGATGAACTACGTAGTTAGTACGCGAGGCCTACGTAGTTAGTACGCGAGGCCCTCGTAGTTCTTCCCGATGTGCATAGATGGCGCTGTCCTCAACAACGCGCGTCACGTCTTACGAATTTTCGATCAGGGTCACGTGACCTGACGCGAATTTAGAAGTTTTTACCCATTCCAAAAAAAGTACACAGCGCCGCTAAAGAAGTTTTCACTTCAAAAAATAACAAGTTGGGAAGAAAACATGCGTTACATACACGCAAAACGTCCATCGCTCAGCATAATGCTAACACCCATAATGATAATGTCCTTCAAAGATTTATATTGTCTTATAATCTACATAGATTATTTTTTATTTTTTTTTATAGTATAAAACAAAGTCGCTCCAGTTGTCTGTAAGCTTAGATCTTTTAAACTTCGCAACGGATTTTAATGCAGTTTTCAATGATAGATAGAGTATTTCAAGAGGGTGGTTTACATGTATAATTTATGCATATTATATTGGAGAAAAGCCAAGATATTCAAAGATTAGTAACGTGACGTAACAAATATATTTTTGTGCGCTTAAATTGCAAACGCTGGCTGGTAGATCAAATTATAGGTATATATCTTAAACAGATCGTTAAAAAGAGTCCGCGCACTTTTCACCTTTAACCCCTTGTATGCCGGGAGCGTAGATCTACGCGAGACACAATGGTTTTTAATTGTTTTCTGTAATTACGGCATACAACTGGTTAAGGATAACTCACAGTAACCATTTTATCTTCTACATATTACAAAAAAAAAGATGGGCTATTCACCAAGCTATTTTAACAATACAGTATTATTCCTTATCCAATTAAATACATTAGATACGTTGTGCATTTCATGTAGATCAAAATTACCCTTTAAAGCATATCATTAAAATTAATATATTAGAAGATATCAGAGATTTAAAAAGCGGGGACAGAGCGGCTGGCGGGGCGGTACGAAGTTCGCCGGGTCAGCTAGTGTCCTTTATACAAAGTAACTACGAGTACAGATGTTCTATGTCACGAAGTCCGTTTGGCTATGAATGTTGTCAAGCGTGCACATGCACATTGTGATCAACAGAGACTCAACAATGGGTGAAGTAAAACGGTACACATTCGCGGAAATAGCCTCATGCGACGGCAGCAAGGGGCAGCCGCTGTGGGAGCGCGCTTGTCGGGATACGTCACTACTACAATCAAAGCCTATATATTATGGAAATATCGGCTTTTTAACCCGATATTTCCACGGAATCAAAATTTTTAAGGATGAAACCGTGGTGCGCAGCTAGTCGTTTATAAATTAACACCTTATTCTTTTGAATTAATCTATACCTGCACGTGTGACTCTCGGGAGTAACGGACAAAAAATAAAATGAATTGATTCTTATTAGTCGTGATTTTAAAGATACAAATTCTTATTAGTCGTGATTTTAAAGAACAAAAGAGATAAGTATGCAGGATCGTCAGATATATTTATAGTTTAGTAAGAAACAAAAGGATGTTCTCGAATAAAATTTTATTTTATTAATATCATTTATTGACTGAAATTTAATTTGATAAATGAGCTGTTGGTTTCTATTAATAAAATAAATTTTTGTTCGAGAACATCCAACAGTTTCTTACTAAACTTCAATAATATCCGACGATCCTGCCTGCATACTTATCTCTTTTATCGACTGTACCTACACCATATTTTCAGAGAAATAAATTGTTTATCAAATCGACACAGCTCAATTTACCGTGTTAGCCCGTTTCACGTTTTTTACCGCGCACTGGATTTTCAACTGTCGGCGTTCAGCCGAACGTTGTGAATCCAACAGACCATCCCTTGAGCGTAAGGAAAGGGTACCTACTGTTGAATTTCAACTCTCGGCGCTAAACAAAGAGTTCATAATCCAGTGTGCGGTAAAAAAGTTCTATTATAAAAGCGTCCGTACGAAAGTGGGCTAACAACTGTTAAAAAATTTTAATTGTAATTTGATTATACGGGCAATTTAAGTTGGCAGTGAATTTCATAATCAATTTCCTTATTTCCCTGACTTGACCTTCTGTGATAGGTAAGTATGTATGTTCGTACGTGGTTGTCCATTGAAATATTGAGTGCACAGCAATTTTCACAAGCCAATAAGAAATTTTTTATCACACGATAAACTCGCTTTGTTATAATTTACTCGGGACAGACGAAACCCCATCTCACAAAGAACTCAAATGAAATATTTATTCGCAAAGTAAATAGTATACAATAACATTTCTTTGGGAGATTCCATAAAAAAAGATAGTCTGAGTAGTGTTCTTCTTGGTTGCTGAAATCTCTATGAAGTTTTTATTCTGCTATCTGTTAGAGGTAGGTCCAAAAAACGAAAACAATGTTTTTGTAATATGGGAATGCCATGTCTCTCCAGTCTGTAAAAGGAGGGATTTTGTAAATCCCTCCTACTCACAGAGTCACAGTCACAGGTCAGTATAGGATGATAATGCTAAGCTTCTTGTTGGTCCTGATTCCATTTATACCTTTTAAATAAGGTTCGACTAGAATTCGGTCACTTTGAGCTTCGAGCGTTAGCTTTGGCCTCGCAAATGTCTAAACTGAAAAAATCAATATATTTATTATTTATTTATTTTTTTTAAACCTTGCCCCACACTAGGAATTACTACTGTATCGTGGGTGCGTTTACAAACATTTAAATTCACATACACAAACAGCCAGACCTGGAACAACTACGTGAAGGCAATACAAATATTTGTTCCGTGCGGGAATCGAACACGCGACACGCAGCGTAGCAGTCGATCGCTCAGTCATTGCGCCAACCATGTCGTCAATGTGCGTCGTCGTTAAAACAAAAGCAAATCAGTAACACCCGAATTATTTTTTAAATTCGGAAATTCCAACTTCGAAAAAAAAAACAAAGAATCAAAGTTGCCAGTGCAAAAACCAATAAGTTTTCATTCAAACTTAAGCTTCCACAAAAAAAAGTATATGTTGCAAGGATGCGACGTTTAAATAAAAAACTACCTTTAAGAAACTCATGCATTTCTTTTAACAGTTACTACGAGTATTCCCATTTCAGTAATGTAACGTATTTAGCATCAGAACGTGAAGTAATGGGCTGTGCAAACAGTCTAAACGGTAACTAGGTTTTATTTAAGTGGGAAAAAATATAAAGAGCTAAGGGTGAGAGCACATGGTTCTGTTGCACTTTCGAAGTGTTTTTATTTTTTTCGCAAAGTGTAAACAGTTAATAAAATAAAAATATTTTATGGTCCATTATGCAGGTTTAATTCTAGCAATTGAGACGACATAAGTAGCTTTAAGCCTAAAACCTACAGCTACAGCTAGGGTACAATAAATGATTTGCTAGTAACTCCCAAACTAGACAGTTAGTCTCTATCTCTGGCTTAGGGTACGAATTCCAGAGAGGAGACTAGAGAGGTGATTTCAGGTATGGTATGGTATGGTACAGACGACAGCACATACAGCTACCCGAAACTGTCAAATTTTCTTAATCAACTTTGAACCTTATGCTTTAGCGATAAAGTTGAAAATCTATTAAAGAAATTTGACAGATTGTAGCTTGCGTCTGTCCCTGTTGTATGCTCGAAAAAGGCTGCGAATGATTGCGATGATGATGCCTGTCACCAGCATCTGTTCATACCTAAATACAAGGTGGAGACGACAATCACACTATCACACTAATATTATAATGGCGAAAGTTTATGAGTGTGTGTGTTTATATGTTTGTTACCTCTTCACGCTCAAACGGCTCGACCAATTTTGATAAAATTTTGAATGGAGGTTGCTGACACCCTAGACTAACATATACACTTTTTATCCCGGTAAAACCGCGGGGTGCAGCTAGTAGGTACAACAGTAAATTAAACTGCGTATATCTGACGTTCCCAGTGCGCATACAGAAATTAAATCAAATGTATCCTATAGTTTAGTCACTATAGCTAGTCATCATTGGCAAAACCCATAGTCGGTCCATCTATGCTTTTTTTTTTAAATTACTTTTTTTTCGAAGTTAGGGTTATTTGATAGTTCCAAAATACCCTTAGGCATTAGTAATGCTAGTGTTTTCATTTATTGACATTTTGTTGTCCCCACATTGTATATCTAGATCTAAATGAAATAAGCAGTAAATAAAATTGTAAAAACATAAATCTGAACTGCTTTAAACAGTTCCATATGAGCCTAACGTTCAAAACAATATTTTTTTACTGATCCGAAAACAGTTAAAGCTTGAGGCAAAATGTTACCGTCATGACAGTAAACATCAACGTTTTAAGTAGCTAAAAGGTCACAAAATTAACTGTTTTATTCATTTGGTGATATCGTTCAAAGCTTTGAAATTTGCTTACATTACAGTAATGGTGGTATTCTTTCTTTTTGTTTTTTTTTTTTCAGTAAATTGTATGTTCAATCATTAAAAGTTACTGTTTTGTGTTTTACTGTTTTACAAACATTTCGTCTTACTGTATAAAGTCAGTAAGTCTTAATGAAATCGCTTTAATGTGCTGTAGTAAGAATTTTTTGTTTCAGTTTACCTAGGTACTTGTCAGTAAAAATAACTACATTGATCGAATTACTATGCTATCTACATGAAGACTATAAATAACTGCTAACTACTTATACATATTCGTTACTGTTTTTATCTATTTATTTTATTTGTTTATTCAAGGGCTGATTTTTCCATCGCCAGATAACTTTTATTCGAGGAATAAAATTGATGTTTGACAGTTTTTGTATGAAACATCTGTCAAAATTATTCCTCGAATAAAGTTATCAGATTATTGAAAAATCAGTCCTAAGTATGCATACACACACACGTCACATTGCAGTATAATACTGATTTACATCCGTCACCGCACACATCAGGTCCAGTTGAAAACCAGCGTCAGGCACTAGTTGTCTGGCATTGAACTGGACCTTTTTGGCGCAGCCGTGAGGCACACATTCCTGTTAATTTCTTACATCGGACTTTTCACTGTTTATTTGATCTTTTATTTGTTTTATCTGATGTATGTACTCGTATCTGGTGTATTGTGTCTTTTAGTCTGTGTTAAATGAATGTATTTTCTTCTTTCTTTTCTTTTATTTCTAACTTTTCTTTTTTTTTTAGTTCTAACTATGTACAAACATTTTTTCATTTCTATTTTGATTGCAATCAAGTTCATTCCATTCTGGCGTGTGTTGAACTTGACATCTTCGTTTTATGAATCATACGTAGTTATAATTATTGAATTAGACGTGGGATTCAATTGGATAGAAAATGGAAATACAGTTTTAGGTTAAACGAGCGTGGGTAGAGGATCTGGCTCCACTCGTGCGGCGAAAGTAGCATGACCCCTTAAACAATACGCAGGGATAGTTAGGGAGTTGGTGATCGATAACAGGAAAAGTAACTTCCCCTTGCTTGGAAATAAGGATAAAAGCTGGTATTTGATAATGTTGTTATGAAAATTCTTGACTATTTATAGGTGACAAAAAAGCGGTAACGATGAATTCTTTAAGATTTCTTTACCGCTATCTGGCCTGGTTCTAAACGATTATACAGGGTCAAAATAAATTAGCTAGCGAAACTCCGCAAACGTGATGCGTATCAATATCTAAACATGATAAAATATAAATTAATTAATATGATGATTTTTTGTGGGGTCATCGACCGCAGTTAGTGTATTCACTTGAAATATCAGTTTAATTTTTTTTGTGTAATAAAAAATTAGCTAGCGAAACTTCACAGACGTGATTGATATCGATATCGAAACATAATAAAACATATTTTCTCAAGTCATACTTCAATTAACAAAACGACCGTAGGTACAGACGCCAGCACATCAAGCTACCCGAAACTGTCAAATTTTCCCAATCAACTTTGAACCTTATGATTTAGCGATAAAGTTGAAAATCTATTAGAGAAATCTGACAGATTGCGGTAGGTTGATGTGCTGGCGTCTGTACCTTCGCTGATTCATAAAAAAGAACCATGAAACTCTTTTAACTATAATTTTATCTTTTTTAGATATCATATCCATCACATCTGTAGAGATTCGCTAGTTAATTTAATTTGACCTTTTCTATGCGAAAATGGTGCACGTTTGCTGAAAAGTAACCACATGATTGGAAGATACCCGATATACACAGACTCTAGGAAGCTCTACCCCTTTACACAGTATCTTCGCAAAACTAACATCACATATTATCTGATCCTCTCCAAATATTATTGGACAAATTACAACCACTCTAGAATATATGACGACGTCAACTTAACATAACACTTTGACATCACAAGTCAAGAGGGCATGTAGATGACAGATACACTTATCTTATAAGCACGTACCATGTTGACGTATACCACGATATATCTCGCGACGCCGACGTCTACATCCCACAAGTGGAAGTTTTCTTAGGAAAATTGATGTCAGTAGAGTCCGCACAAACTGTGCGTCTTGTAGCTGCATCTCGCAAAGTTATCGTTGCATCAACGTCTTGATTCTGTGACTAGACGCAGAGCTGTTATTTGCACCAGCGTCTTGTTGCTGCGTCTAGACGCAGAGCTGTCATTTGTACCAGAGCGTCTTGTTGCTGCGTCTAGATGCAGAGCTGTCATTTGCACCAGCGTCTTGTTGCTGCGTCTAGACGCAGAGCTATCATTTGCACCAGCGTCTTGTTGCTGCGTCTAGACGCAGAGCTGTTGTTTGCACCTGCGTATTGTTCATATTATGAGGATTTTGCCGGAATATAGCAGTTTGTCGTGGACGTGTGTAATACAGCGGCTCTCGTTGTCGAATCTTTGGTTCCAGGACATGCCGATTTTCTCACGATGTTTTCCTTTGCCGTTTTGAGAGCAGTGGTGATGAAATAATTTACACAAAGTGCCTGTCTAGATTCGAACCTACGACCTGCAACTTGTAGGTCGTGGCTGTAAGCACTGGGCCACCACTGCTCTGTAACATGAACATTTAAACACAAGTAAATTCTTGATGATTTTTATAAGACTTTTCAACTAGGAACGCACATGATTTCGGAAGCATTCGACGAAAATTCTTTGCTGAAAAACACAATTGGTGTTAGGTATTTTTCTATTCTTTGTATTTATTCGTGTACTACACAGTCATGTGATGTTGTAGTGTATGTTAAATAATGCGTCTGCCACTATGGGTCACACAGAAGTCCTAGCAAACAAAGTTCGAAAGAAAAGAAAAAGAATGAAAAGGAACAAGTTTGACCAATGATTCAGTGGCAACCTCTGTCTGAACATGAATAGAAAACTAGCTTATTTGAGAAATATTTACTAATAAATTACAAAGTTAGAGAGCGAATTTTATGAGTTTGTGTATATGTGGAGGATTATCTCCGGAACCACAGCTCCTATTTGAAAAATTCTTTCACCATTTGAAATGTATATCACTCTAGATGGGCATAGGATAGGCTATATATTGTGTAAATATAAGTATACAAAAAGAAGTACTTAATAATACTGAGCAAAAACTATCTTGATTTCATACAAGCCTAGTACTTTTAGGTCACTGCTCAGAACTTATGCACAACATGTCGTGAACAGAATACCGTCTTCACAATTACATGTAAAGAATTGCACATGATTTAAAACCCTCAAGTGTAGCAATATTTCCTCGGTTGTCAAAAAAAAAATCAGCTCTTTCATAGAAAAGTACAATACCTTCGCGGTCAAAATGTATAGAGCAGCAATTGTCTTTTTAAAATTATCAACACTAAGGTTTAACGCAGGGGTGTTCAGAATCGTGCAGCAATTGTTTTTTAAATTACCGACACTAAGGTTTAACGCAGGGGTGTTCAGAATCGTGCATTGAATTCATTGTAACAGGTTGCGCATCCCCACGTCCCATGTCCCTGCCACCCTGCACCCTAATTGCGTAACACTATCAATCTCAATCTGAATAATTTTGAAGAATATTGCTAATACATTGCTTCATATGTTTGAAAAATGTGTCTGCTCAACAACTTTAATAACGCAATGAAAGTTGTTGAACTGTCAAAATGAAACTCATGTCTACTGATAATGTGTAACGTCAGACGCCAGCACATCAAGCTACCCGAAACTGTCAAATTTTCCCAATCAACTTTGAACCTTATGCTTTAGCAAGAAAGTCGAAAATCTATTAAAGATTAACAGATTGTAGTAGCTTGATGTGCTGGCGTCTGTACCTCGCTGTATTATGGCCTTTTTCTTAAACAATTGGTTAGACATAGTGAATAGGTCAAGTTCCAATGCCTCAACAATGTCGGAAAAGCACCTGAACCTAACTCTGCTCAAACAACTTAATTCGTGCCATTTTTGTGCGGATTTTTCATCGAAATAGAAGCGAAAAAATTGGAAATATTTGCATATTGAATTTCAGTGCAACCATTTAGACGAAAAAACGAAGCTTACAAAATATTTTTTTTTATTTTATCTAGCTGATCTTTTTCCATTCAGTTTCACAAAATCTGTTCCGATACAATACTCACCTTCAGTTAGACCAAATACTCACCTCAATAAAAATAATCTGCACAATTCTCTAAAAGGGAAATGAACATGAATTTCAGTTGGTATGTTGCCATGTTATCGAATTCTATTTCACGAATTTTTGTTGGCTCATGATAATATTTTATTAATAAACGTTCAAAGTATGTTGTAAAGTTTTTATGAGTAAAGCCGTATTGCACAAGTATCGGATTATAAAAACAGGAAAGGTACTTTAAAATATTTTAGTTGTGAATTTCACCCATCAATTCTAACTGCTCCATTAGTATAGTGGTTCCAAGCGCAACTGCTGAGTGCGGGTTCCCAGATCGGTCAGTGATATTGGGTTTTCCGTTAAGAAGTTGTCAGTAACATCTCGGAGTTTGGAAGTTGGCGGTGTGATACTGCTTTGGAAAGCACGTTAACCTGTTGATCCTGCACCAGAAGGCCAATTCCCGAAAAAACGATCAAAATCCAGTCTCAGCGACAATCAATTTCAAAAACTTGTCATTCATGTATAGATATTAGAGGTATGTTTGACAGATTCAGACTGAGATCTGACTGTGAACATTCCTAAAATTACAAGAATTGCCCTCTGATCTCTCTCCGGTCGTTTCGGATATCATTATTTATTATTCCCTGTAAATTGAGAGGTCTGGCTCTTGTGATACAGGACCTCCTAGTACAAGAGCCAGGGCTACACTGATGTTTGTGTTTTGTAGTGAAAATAAATAAATTATAAAAAAATTATAATCATATGAATGGTGTTATGTCTTCTCATTATTATACCAGCTGATCCGACAGACGTTGTCCTGTTTTTAATTCGAAAGACACGTGGCGCCATCTATTATCCTGATAACGTTATTGTTGTTTTCCTCGGGAACAGCACTTTTTTTCGGAATGAAAGGTACCCTATGTCCGTTTCTGTACACCTGACAATGTGTATGCAAAATTTCTGGATGATCGGTTCAGTGGTTTAGGCGTGAAAAGGTAACAAACAAACTTACTTTCACATTTATAATATTTTATTATAATATTTTATTTTATTTATAATGTTAGTTAGGATTATTAATATCACCAACCTATTATTGTCCCACTGCAGAGAAAAGGTCTCTTCTCTTACAGAAAAAACTTGAGCATTGATCACCACGCTATCTCAAGACGGCGACTGGCGACTTTCAGACTTATATTAACTACTAGCTTCCGCCCGCGGCTTCCCCCGCGAGTTATGTCGATAAAATCTATCCTATGTCATTCTCCGGGATGCAATCTCTCTCTCTGCCATTTATTTTATCGAAATCCATTCAGTGGTTTAGGCGTGAAAAGGTAACATACGGACAGACAGACAGACAGACAGAGTTACTTTCGAATTTATAATATAAATATGGATAAGGACCATAGCTTCTAACTTTTTTGGCGCTTTTTTACGATTACAAGTTTTAAAATTTATAACTAAACTTTACATACTCCCACGATCCCTGTAACTCATGCACCCATAAATACAATATTTTACGTGCGTCATTATAGCGCACTACCGTAAACAGCGAATTTTTCGCACCAAAAATAAAAGCCCTAACAGTTATTTTTGCACAATGTTACTTAGCTTGATGTACAGAAAGCGTATATAACTCCCTCGTGATGGGCTTTTTACACCCTGTATAACACCATACAATGTACACAAGGCTTAACAAACTACCTAGCAGCCATTAAAAAAACAAATGAATAACATAAGTAAAGAAAAAAGAACAAATGGTAAACACAGCCAGTAATTATTATCACTTGTATACTGAGAGGCAGTAATGAGATATTTGTAAGCTAATGTGAGAGCCTGACGTCTAAGTTACATGCCTATGATAATGAGGGGCTCGTGGCTAAATTATAGTATAGTAGATCGATGGTTAAGTTATGCTTGCCGTGGTCCGTTCATGATTGGGTGACCATTAATTTATCGAGAGGGCTCTCAATATACAGAGGGTCCAATTAAAATAGATGGACAAATTTTAACACAGCGCTCAGTACATCTACCTAAAGATATCCAAGCAAAAAAAAACACTGATTAAAGTGATTTTATTTTGACCAAAAATAATAAATTGCCGGCACTGTAGTGTATTACCGTTAGCTGATTATTTTTCTTGTAAGTATCTATGCGTTTTTCTTATATGTCTTTTTTACCATCGTCCTTATTTTAGTGGTCTGAATGATTTTTAAATGTTTGTTCATCTATTTAAATGGGACCATATATAATGCTTAAAGTGCTTTCTGAGGCAAGGGCCCCCCTTTCCTCGGAAAGCACGTTAAGCTGTTGGACCGGTTTGTCATTCATAGATCTTTGATAGTCGTTACGGGTAGTCAGCAGCCCAAAAGTCAGACAATCCGTCTTACCAAGGGTATCATGTCACCCACCTGGGCTGTGGAGGTCAGATAGGCAGTCGCTCCATGTAAAATACTGGTATTCAGCTGCATCCAGTTAAACTGGAAACCGACCCCAACATAGTTGGGAAAAGGCTGGTCAGATTGATGCCTTTATGATAATGTAATGGCTTTATGTAAATAGGGCATGTAAGTATTTAAGTTGGCGGCACGGTTGGCGCAGCGGGTAAGGGGTTTTCGGGGACCTAAACACAAAAAAATGCAAGTTTTAGAAACAATAAAAGTATATGATGGACTACAGTAAAGAAAATCAGAAAAATATATGATATTCTTCAGGACATATGCTAGGTAGATAGTATGTTGAAAACATAATAAAACTAATTTGATATGATAGAAAAAAATCATTAAAATACCTCTGAAAATTTCTATTTACAATAAAAACCATACGAATATACATACAATAATTCTGATTTTTTTTCAGATTATTGTACAAGCAACATACTATAGCACTAGTGTTTTAATTTTATAGTCCAAACAATAGATTTTTCGTACTTATTTACCAAAAATCTATTGTTGTAATTGTAATTAAAAAATTATTATTGTAATCTATTTGCAAAATATGAAGCAGTTATCTATTTAACTGCTTCATATTTTGCTACATATTACCAGCGTTGTCATCGCGCTTCTCTTTCTTTTCTATGCAGTCCGACAAAGACCGCGCTTTAGGTCATGTAGTCGCCTTAAGCGATTGACTGCTGCGCTGCGTGTCGCGGGTTCGATTCCCTCACGGAACAAATATTTGTATGACCTACAAGTAGTTGTTCCGGGTCTGGCTGTTTGTGAATGTGAGTTTCAATGTTTGTAAACGCTCCCACAATACAGGAAAAATTCCTAGTGTGGGGCAACTTTAAAAAAAAAGTACGTCTGGCGTATCCTAGTCAGTCAGTCTAACTATCATCCTGCTGACTGGCCAAACTCTATATATCACAGCTTGAACTAGTTTGATGGGATAATAAAATAAAATAGGTCCCTCCGTATCAAAAAGTCCTAAAAGCAAATAGTCTTAATAGCAAAACGACCTATAATCAAAACTACACTTTAACAAATCATCCTACGTGCCGTTTGTTCTATTAGCAGAACGTCCTATGCCATCACGTAAAAATGATCGTACAAATTTAAGTAATACGACACTCAAAAAAATTGCTTGCATTTTATTAAACCCACGAGAACTACGTACCAAAGCCCCAGTCCACTTTAACAGTTTAGCTAGCTGTGAAATATTATTTTAACACCAACATAAAATTAAACACGCCTAAAACCACAATATTAACAACACCACTATTAATATAATAATTCATAAACGAGGCCCGTTAACCATGATACGGTCTAAATTAGCGGATAAAGTTTATACGCAATCAAGTGGGTCATATAAGGGCCACGGGTGGGCCATACCTTAGGCATTATGCCCGTGATCCTTTGCCGTAAAGTGGGTCTTATTAAGGAGCAGCACTAAAGCCACGACAAACCCGATTAAGGCGATAAAACCGTCGCATTTGTGGCGTTATTTGGCACCCGTGCAGCGATGGTAAGGGTTCATTTTGCGCACGTAATATTTTTTGCAGGTTACTACACTAATCTTAGAAAAGGATGTACAAAGTGTTGCGAAGATAAGTGGGGCCGGCGCCGGACGGCGCGTCCGGAAATATTTGTCGGCAATTTCCGTGATACCATCATCATTTTTGTATCTAACACCAAGTAAAAAAATATACGGTATTATTTTTTTACTTGGTGTTAGGTACAATAATGATGATGGTTTCAAGGAGCCTTCAGGGATTCCGAAAGTTATATTCATTATGTTAGATAACGTCACATATTAGTACGCGTCCTACAGTCCCACTCCCATGAATCATGTTTTATATTTCGCTATGTTTGTGTTTTGCTTTGGAGCTTAATTCGGAAACGTATTTCATGTGTATAGTTGACAATGGTTAACTCTGCAGATTTTAAATTTGATTTCATCCCGACTCCCGTTTACATCTCTACACATAATTTTCAGTTTCCAGTGATAATGGCTAGTGAAGGTGGTTACATTATTACATCACATTTATGGTTTAGTAACAGGGAAGGGCAAAAACACTAAGGGAATCAAGGAAATTGTTCTGGCATTTAAATGGTAATCGGCCTAGTAATTTACGTATCGTTATGTAAATCACTCCTTGTGATGAGTTTGGTCGACCAAACTAAATTGACTTTCTAAGTAGATGTTAAATTATGTATTGGGCACCAAATAAATCATTTATTAATTGATTGCCTAACAAACAATGCTTTTAAGCCGTGTGGTCTATGGGTAAGGGTAACAGACTGTTTCTAAAAAAATGCGATAGCGTTCGGGCACCCGCGAATTTAAATTTCTCTTAGATTTTTTGAATATTGCAAGTCAGTATTAGGTTGTATGTTGATCTAAATAGGACTCGTGGCCGTCATGACATTCAATCAATCTGTCTAGTCATTTCCCAACTATATTGGGGTCGGCTTTCTGTCTAACAAGATGCAGCTGAATACCAGCATTTTACATAGAGCGACTGCCAATCTGACCTCCACAAACCAGTTACTGGGTAACACGATTCCACTTGGAAGACTGGTTGTCAGACTTTTGGGCTTCTAACTACACGTAACGACTGTCAAAGATCTACGAATGACAGCCGAGACCAACGGCTTTTATGAAATTAAGATAGTTTTTCATTAGTATTATAAAGTACATACTTTTTTATATAATTATATTTACACAATATATAGCCTATCCTATGTCCATCTGGAATGATGTACAGACGCAAGCACATCATGCTACCCGAAACTGTCAAATTTATCCAATCAACTTTGTACCTTATGCTTTAGCGATAAAGTTGAAAGTCAATCAAAGAATTTTGACAGATTGTAGTAACTTGATGTGCTGGCGTCTGTACATTTCAAATGGTAAAAGAATTTTACAAATAGGAGCTGTGATTCCGGAGATAATTCTCCACATATACACAAACTCATAAAATTCTAACATTTTCTGACCCACCCAACATTATAGGTACAATATGTTTTGAATTTCATTTCACAATGTGTTTTGTAATTCGACCTTAGTTTTGATGCTACACGCTATATTCTAAAGAATTGAACCATATCTTATATTTTAATAAAGTTCATTATCGCACAATCACAACCAGCTATTAAAATTAATCACTGAATTAGCTATTAACCGTAGACAACTTTAAAATGTTATTGATGCGCGATATTTTTTTATTACTCCACCCTCGCCTTGGTTATTTTTAGTAGCCGTGATACTCATTAGCCTTAACAATAACAATATAATGTTTAAAATCGCTTAACGTTATTCACGATAAGGTTCAAATTCGCTATCAGTCAAGTGGGTTAGATAATGTTGGCCACCGACTGTACATATTAGTAAAGATTTCGCCAATAAGCTAGTTTTCTATTAATTTTCAGACAAACGTTGCCGTTGAATCATTGATAAAACTGGTTCCTTCTCATTCTTTTCCTTTCCTTTCGAACTTTAAATACCAAGCTCTTTATTTGCTAGGACTTCTGTGTGACCCATAGCGACAGATACACCACAACATCACATGACTGTGTAGTACACGAATAAACACATAAAGGAAAGAAAAATACCTACCACCAATTGTGTTTCTTAGGAAAGAAGTTTCGTCGAAGGCTTTCGAAATCATGAGCGTTCCTAGTTCAGAAGTCTTATAAAAATCATCAAGAATTCGCTTATGTTTAAATGTTCATGTTACAGAGCAGTGGTGGCCCAGTGGTAACAGCCACGACCTACAAGTTGCAGGTCGTAGGTTCGAATCCAGACAGGCACTTTACTTTCTGTAAATTATTTCATCACCACTGCTCTCAAAATGGTAAAGGAAAACATCGTGAAAAAACCGGCATGTCCTGGAACCAAAAATTCGAAGTCAAAATCAAATCATTTATTTCAAATAGGCACATTAAAGGCACTTTTGAATGTCAAAACTTACAGTAAAATTGAATTGATTCTACTCGTTTGTTACGCAATCAGTGTGCTAGACTGTTTGAGACAAAAAAACATCCTTAACTGACGAAGTTTTTAAAGTTCACTTGTTGGGCTTCAAGCGCCATACTCGCCTAATTCGACTAGTTCCAAGAAATCTCTGCTGCCACTACAAAAACGTGACTCAACTACAATATATTGCTTGAAGGCGCAAGGAATGCCGAAGAGCTTAGCAAAAATAGAGACATATTTTGCTGAGCGAGAAATCCCGGAACAATTTTCAGTACGTACCTATGAGCTACGCTGTACATTAAAAATTGTGGTATTTGTTACGTCACATTCATTTAAATCATTTATGCCAGCACATAAAGTTACCCGAAACTGTAAAATTTTCCCAATCAACTTTTAACCTTATGCTTTAGCGATAAGGTTGAAAATCTATAAAAAAAAATTGACAGATTGTGGTAGTTTGATGTGCTGGCGTCTGTACATCCAAATAGTTTATCTGTGCATTTCTTTAACATACCATTACAGTGTAATAATTGTGTAATTTTATTTAGTAGCAATAAATCCATCAAAGGAATCGTTCGTTTACATACCATATTGTTGGATACTACTACCCGGCCCAGGAGCGCGTGGGACGCGGTCACTGCAAGGAGGCTGCCGCAGGCGGCAGGCCAGGCTCTCTGGTCTTTGTTTAGCGGTCTATGGTTTTTGATAGCGTTGCGTGCAGAAGCACTATCCGTCAGTTGTCAGCCGTTCAGTGTAATCTGGTATCTCAATAACCTCTTGTTGATTTCTTTAATTTGATTAGTGATGACTTTTTTCCTCTGATTGTAATTTTCCTGTGGTTGATAATTATTTTATAATTCATGTAATTAGTTTTTAGGATATTAAATAATTCTTCTATTTAATTGTGTTTTCACTTTTTCCTAACAATATCGTATTGTTAAATCTTATCTAAACAATTACATAGTTGATTTCTGTTAATCTTAAAAATGAACATTTTCCTTTACTTTGCCGTGTGTCATTACTTCCGATAATTTGATCCTTATTAACGACACCATCGGATGGAGCAATAATACGGACTGTGTTTTTTTTTCAAAACCAACAAGTTTGATTCTTAGTAAAAGAAATTATTTTTTTAAAAATCGAATGATGCAGTTTTAATTTTCATCAAAATTGAAATGAAGTTGGAACCAGTTATGGCTTGTTTTTGGTATGCATTAGTAATAGTGCCAAAAACCTATCTGATGCCAGTCGTACTCTCGAAATAAGGGTTCCGTTCCACGAAAATTAATTAGATTCCAGATTTCTTTCAATTATTTGCCATGATAGCGACCATATTAGCAGGTATTCTGTGAAACATTCAACCGGCTACTGATCAAGTAAATTGGTACGATTAAAAAGCTACAGCCCTGTGACAGAAAGACAGGCAAACGGCGAAGGACCACGCCGTCTATCTGGCTTTCTGAACCAAGGTAGCCAATCGGACCCTATTATTAGTAATAAGGTTCCTTTGGCTAACTTTGGGTATGGAACCCTAAGAAGGGCCTCCACTAGTTACGCTGCTACTGATAACAGAATAGCGAGTCACCAAGTTTTAATAGCTAATGAGAGTGCAACGCTGCTAATTAACGTACATACTAGAAGCGTTCCACTCTTGAAAATGTGTGATTCGCTAATCTTTTGCCACTGTCTGATCTCACGGACGATACCACTTCAGTTTATTTTTGACTAAAAGTCACGAGACTCCATTATCTTAACTAAAGTGTTTATCATCGGATTTACTTATCTTTAAGTACATACTTGAATAAGATCAAAACTTGGCAAATATACCTAACAAATGCAATAATACCATCCATTAAGAGTAGCTTAAATCTTTCAAGAAGATGACGAAGCGTATACAAAACCTTTGTTTACTTAAGACATTGATAAAGTATTTATGATGATTTAAATTTCCTAGGATAAACAGTGATACTTAATCACGAAGATATAATATATCTGTTTGATTCATTTGTTTTATGTAGATTCAAGTATCGAGCAATGCTTTTAAGACTTGGCATGCTTTTGTTTTCTTTAACTTACAAAAACCATGATAGGGTGACACCACCTTCCAGCTCGCTACTTGTCTGCGTCTGGGCGCTCCTTGCGGGGCTCCACATCGCTGTTAGTGTGGTGATGCAGCGGACTGCCTCGGACACCATGGCCTATCCTGTAGTAGGAGCGCAAGCCGGATAGCACAGCGCTCCAGCATTAATGAGATCATCCGTCGTGCTCTTGTCACCGCCAAGGTGATGATATTAGAATCCAGTGGCTTCGCACGCGACGATAGGAAAAGACCTGATTTAATGACCATAATGCCTTGGAAGTTAGGCAGGCCTGTGTTGTAGGATGTAACACACCCCCTTGTGCCATCCTATCGCACGGTTGGCTTTTCTGAGGTAGCTGCTGCAGGTGCGGAAAACCACAAACGGCGAAAATATGGCAACCTTATTGGGAGTTATATGTTTGAGCCGTTTGGGATTGAAACACTAGGGCCATGGGGTCCGAGGTCCCATTTGGTTTTTAGAGATATCGCCAAGCGGTTGGTTAACTCTTCACGTGACCAGAGGGCTGGCCTATTTTTTGGCCAGATAAACAGCACCGCCATGTAAACTCGTATTTTCTTTATTTCTTTTCTTTCTTACAACGTGGTAATGCTGCCAGCATTTTGTGCATATTTCCTGTTAAAAGCGATGAGGACGAATTTTTTGATGCCCTTTATTTCTTTTTTTAACATGTACCTATAACTATATTATTTTAAGTCTGATAGCTTATATTATATAAATAATACTTAAAAAAATAACATTTGAAACTAGGGTCAAAAATGTTAAAATTCTTTGAAACTATTTCCCAAGTCAGTACTTAACCAACATAAATGAAAGCGAAGAAACCAACTTCCCAACTGAAACTATTTTATCGTTATGATAGCATAAAATATTATTTGCCGAACTTTGAAAGTTAAACTTTCTCGTAACTACTAAAATCGAGTGCAGCATTTGACACGAGAGATTCTGAAAATCCTGCTCTCGAGTATTTAAAAGTACAGTTGTAGGAAATGGTTAAGTACCAAGTTATAGAACTAAGTGGTTTTAAAAGAGCTTAAACATCGCAAATACGCGGAAAGTTCACGTCGTAGTTTTAAATCCATTAAACAGTACGTTTGAAGGTAGAAGCAGATTTAAATGTTGCGTGTTCTGATGGGCGTTTTGGCCGGTATGTCCAATAAAAACCACATATTATTATACACCAAATTAAAGTTTATATCATAAGCATCACTTTTTATTATGAGCAGAAGGCTGTGAAATACCGGGTTAGAGAGATATCAGACCTGCAAGTACCATGTAAACGTATTAGTTTATGACGCTAATGTTCAATGCAGTTCTGAACAAAATTAGTTATTGGCTCATGATATTGAGGGGGCTTATACTAAGTAATAACAGCCGCACGGGTCGATCGATTAGGTTAAGCTGCGTTTGCCGCGGTTGGTCCCTGGATAAGTGACCATTTTTACATACCAAGACCCTTCCGTGTCTCGGAGATAAAATGTTTTGTTACAGTAATTGCCGGTTATAAGCAATAAGTTGACATACATTTGAACTTTACTGGTCATCAGGTCAGGCTCCATACAAAAGGCCCATTATTCTTTGTATAGTATGTTCATTTCTATGCATAGTTTAGGAGTTATCTATATACTATTAATAAAGTTGAAGAGTTTGTTTATTTTTTTGAGGGGCCGTGGCTAAATAATAACGGGTCGATCGATCAGGTTAAGCTACGCTTGTCGCAGTTGGTTCGTGGATGGGTGACCATCTTCACATACCAAGACCACTCCGTGTTTCGGAAAGTACGTTAAGCCGATGGTCCCGGCTGTCATTCGTGGATCTTTGACAGTCGTTACGGGTAGTCAGAAGCCCGAAAGTCTGACAACCAGTCTTACCAAGGGGTATCGTATTGCCCTGTAACTGGGTTGTGGAGGTCAGATAGGCAGTCGCTCCATGTAAAATACTGGTATTCAGCTGCATCCGGTTAGACTGGAAGCCGACCCCAATATAGTTAGGAAAAGGCTAGGCAGATTATGAGTTTGTTTATTTGTTTGTTTGAACGCCCTAATCTCTGGTACCACACGAAAAATTCTATGCATTTGATAGCCTAATTCTTGAGGAAGGCTATTTTTTCTTTGCCTATCAGTATAGACACAACAGTGGACACAACAACGACAACAACAACAACAGTGGGACAGTTCCCACTGCTGGGCAAAGGTCTCCCCCAAGTCCTTCCAGGAACTCCTTTCCCACGCCACCTCAAACCAGCCCTCGCGGTACGCGTCCAGGTCATCTCGCCATCGCTTTCTGGGCCGACTTCGGCGGCGCCGTCCATCTTCAGGCATCCATTGTGTGGAAACTTTTGTCCAGCGGTCATCCTGCATACGGCTGGTGTGACGCGCCCAATCACACTTGAGCTTGGCAGCCTTCTTGCCTACGTCTACCATACCCGTTTTGGAACGCAGCATGGTGTTCCGAATTTTGTCTATTTAAATTAAGCTAAGAATTTTAGGAGGTGAGCAAAAAGAAAATAGTCAGGAAGAACGCTAATCACCAGATTAACTTCAAAGCATGGAAACAAAATTAAACCAACGTTTAGGTAAGCCAAGTATGCAAATTCGATCACCGTCATAATCCTTAAAAGAATACACCCTACAATCTGCAAAGGGTAACGTCCGAACAAATTATTCGCAACCACGTTCTATACTCGTGACTTGTAATTCGATTCTACAGACGCCAGCACATCAAGCTACTACAATTTCTTAAATTTCTTTAATAGATTTTCAACTTTATCCCTAAAGCATAAGGCTCAATGTTGATTGGGAAAATTGGACAGTTTCAAGTAGCTTCATGTGCTGGCGTCTGTCCAGTTAACCGCACGTCCGGTCGTCCGTTGTTACAATTCGACATTGGCAGCGCCTTTATGCAGGAGCATTAAGGCATAATATAAAATTAATTCTGTGATTAAGGGTAGTTTTTACCCGACTACGGGAAAGCCAAAGGAGGGTTATGATTTGAACAGGTTATGTATGTCTGTATGTTCATTTGTTCCCTCGTAACTCCTCCAATCCTCGTCGTATTTTGACAAACGTACCTCGTTTGACGCGTCATGTTGTTCCGCGAGTTATATTTGTATGACGCTACATAAAATTCAGCACTGTAATAATAGACTCAATCATTACGGTTTCGATACAAAAACGAGATAATAATAATATGAAGGTATTTTTTTCCAGTAAAGTTCTTTTTGGCGGTTGGTGCTGCGATGTTTAACTTTGACTGTAGACCGCATGGAGATGCGGTATCAGTGTGTTTTACCCTGACGCTTTTGTAAACAAATCAAGGTTCTACAGTCAAAATTAAAAATCGCAGCAACGCACACCGGAGTGGTGTCCGATGCAGTGTGATAAACGCCTTAGTTTGAGAAATAGCCACACTTTGCCAGCAACGCTCATGCTTCTTAATGTTGATTAACCCTACGTTTCTTCACGTGAAGGAAAATAAAAGAACGTTATTATTAACGTATGTTTCTCTCGTATTGTTTTAACTTAATGAGTAAATAGATTACAGTGGTAAAAGAAAAGCGTACGTACCTATGTTTAATTTAATTTAATATTATAACCACCATCCGAGTTCTGGTTTTACGAGTAGTATTATTCTCTTTATTTAACTAAATACATATAAATTATATTTTAAAATATTAGTATAAAAAAATATAAAAACATATAAAAAATAGTAGCCCACCGGTATCGGGAACAGGGTCCAAGCTACCGGCGGTCAGGGCTCCAGAGAGAGGAACCTCCTAACAATGCGGGCCGTGTCCAGAAGTCCCACTTTCTGGATCAAGTCCTTGATCCAGCTGCCCAACGAGAGCCTCCTCAGGTGTTGGTCGAGGCCCTTGGCTATTATTCCATTGGCTGTCACGACTATCGGCACAATGATCGCTGAGTCCACATCCCACATGTCGACAACCTCGCGAGCCAAGTCAAGATACTTGATCTTCGAGTAGTATTTATTATTAAGATTTTTTCAATTCTTGTACACTGTAACCTGCCTTATGTTCGAGAAGACCCTTTTATTTTTAACATTACAATACGGAACCCTGAAAAAGACGGTTTTCATACTGCTTACGCATTTCAATAAGAGAATAATAAGACTTCAAATGAAATGTCGCCGACACACGTGATGTCAAACACATTAATGACGCATCTGCGTGTGTTCAATATTATTTCATTTTACTTTTGTATGGTAGGGCGGCCATGTGACGTTTTGCGGAAATGGTCCTTCTTCCTTTAAATCCATCGAAAGGTTGTCTATACAGATCGCTTTTAGCGATAAGACCGCCCATTGCGTTACCGTATATACAATTTTCTACGTCTAATTTGTATGATGTTAATAATGAAAAAGTATTTTATTATAGTATTATAATCTATTCTATTGCTGATTTTTTCATGATCTTCTCTACTGCTTAAGGACAGATTTCACCTTGTCATGCAATCAGCATTCACAGAACTCTTCGTAGGTATATCTAACAACGGTCCGTAAAATATAGAAACGACAAGGATACTTAGTTCGGCTTACATAAAAACAAATGGTCACAGTACTTCTGCGTTCGTTTTAACACGTTGTCATCGCCGTTCATTTATGCACGGGTGCTCGCGAAGGATTCGTTAGGTTAGCTTTACGTCACTACCCCATTACAGGGCCGAAGCTATTTATTTAAGTGATTCCAATGCAAAAAAGTGGTAGAAAAGAGATAAAAGTAATCTCTAGAAAAAAAACAGTATTGGGAACGAAATAGGAACATAACATATCTATTTTATTTGAGTTATAGGTTTTTGAAGCTAGGTCTGGAATTATTCAGTACAAGATGTGCCCGCGAGTTCGTTTTCGCGTGTATGTCGGAAAATAAATCGGATATTATGGGATTTATTTTTTTTCGCGAAACCCTAAAACTTTTTTAAATTACCCTAAGTTACTCCTTATAACATCAACTATCTGCCAGTGAAAGTTGTCCCGTCAAAATTGGTCGAGCCGTTTCGGAGATTAGCTAGAAACAATAAAATTAAAATAGTTTTTTGTCATAAGTACCTACCGTATATACTAGAGGGGCCCGTGGCTAAATCAGGTTAAGCTACGCTCGCCGTGGTTGGTCTGTGGATGGGTGACCATCTTTACATACCGAAATCCCTCCGCGCCTCAGAAAGGACGTTAAGCTGTTGGTCTCGGTTGTCATTCGTGGATCTTTGACAGTCGCTACGGGTAGTCAGAAGCCCGAAAGTCTGACAACCAGTCTTACCAAGGGGTATCGTATTACCCAGTAACTGGGTTGTGGAGGTCAGATAGGTAGTCGCTCCATGTAAAATACTGGTATTCAGCTGTATCTGGTTAGACTGGAGGCTGACCCCAACATAGTTGGGTAAAGGCTAGGCAGATGATCATGACCATAATTATACTTTCATAGGCATTCAGTAAAAAGCTGTTATTCTGACATTACAAACAGACCATTCAATATTATTTGTTCAACAGATGTAAAGATTAGTCCAGACCTTTTTCTTTTTTTTTATCGGGGGGAAACCTTCAAAGGGCACCCGACCTCCGGGGAGGGAGGTCGGGGAGTGTGGGATTTTTACCTCACTAAAACCGCCCCGGTGATCACCTTCAGCACATAGGGGTGGTTCCGGTTCCTCTTAAAAGACCAATTCCGGAACCCCCCCGTACAACGCCTGTAAGGCACATCCCTGGGGAGACTGTAAAGGGGCCTCCCCTGAGCCTCGCTGTGCACGGCAGCACGCGATCACTGTGCCACCGTCTTCCGTGGGGTCACTTGGTGGGCGGACGGAGTCCCCACTCTGTGAAAGAAAGAAAGAAGAAAGAAAATTGCGTTTATTTGGCAAAAAAACCCGCGACCCCAAAGGTCCACCTACCTAGATAAGTCCAGACCTAGCTATAAATCAAACAAAATAAAGAAAGAAATTCTAAGAAATAGGTATATCTACAGCGTGAAAGTGAAAAACCTCTCCAAGTACTTGAGTTCCTTGAGCATCAGAAAAAACTTCTTTTACTAAAACCTAAAAGATGTTTTTTTCTGTTGCTCAAGTCTCCCAGTACTTAAACCTATTCACCTAGTTTTCTAACTACCTATAAGACCCGACTGTAAAAAAGGAACATTTCGTAAATTGGCCAAATACAGAGACGTGACCAAATGTTTCGTGACTTTCGGTTTCAAGAATTTATTTCTCTAAAAGAATTTTAGAATATTCACTTACAAGAGAAACAAAACAAAATATCTTATCTGTACTCTATACTAATATTATAAAGAGGTAAACTTTGTGAGGTTGTAGGGGTAATCTTCGGATCTACTGATCCGATCCCGAAAATTCTTTCACTAATGAGAAGTTACATTATCCCTGAGTATGGTTTATGAGGCAATGTTGTATGTTAAAACGAGAAACTTCACGCTAACGAAGTCGCGGGAAGAAGCTAGCTAGTTAATAAAGGTTTGAACATCGGGAAGAATTAGTTGTATCCAATATCACTTACAATTTTAGTTACAGGTTTTACAAAACTGTTTTTGCTAAATATTTTTTAGTTTAACTTTATAGACGTTTATAGATTTTGACATTTTAATATCATTTGTGGTAAACTATTATGTAATTTGGCTCCCTGAAATCTTAAATTATATTTGCCATAATTTGTTCTTGGAATAGAGACTTCAAGAATGTTTAAGAGGACTACATGACCTAAAGCGCGGTCACTGTCGGACTGCATAGAAAAGAAAGAGAAGCGCGATGTCACAACGCTGGTAATTTATTGCAAAATATGAAGCAATTATTTAATTACAAAAAATCTATAGAACGTACTAAAAAAATTAAAACACTAGTATGTTGCTTGTAGAATAATCTGACAAAAAATTAGAATGTATATATATTAGTATGGTTTTTATTGTAAAAAGAAAGTTTTTAGAGGTATCTTCATGATTTTGTTCTATCGTATCTAATTAGTTGTATTATGTTTTCACTTCAGTAGCTCAAACATGTAGGTTTTGCTGCGTGAAATCAGTGAGCAAAATGCGATTTTGCTCACTGAGTGAGACAAAGAAACTTTTTAATTTTTTTTTCAGAAAGCCGCGAATATATTATTGAGCCTTGGGTTAATTATACAATTCGAAACATTCACACTCTATCTCTTTCCCGCCATTAGAACGAGAGAGAGACAAAGACCAGCCCTTTCGAAGTTCGGATTTTGAATTCGACCTCAAAGACAAACACGTTCGGAATTTCGTACTAACTAAAGAAATTTTGCAAAAAGAAAATTATGTCTTTTAATGTAATTTATTGAATTTTTAACTTATTGTTGTATTTAAACGAAAATAAGTATTTACTGCAAATAAAACTGATATTTAACTTGTAAATATTTATTTCTAGTTTCAATAAATGTTAGGTAGGTACGTAATATATTTTGAATAATAAAATATCATGGGTGCTATTTCCGAACACGCCTTAATTTAAATAAAAGACCGGGAATAAAATTTCGTGACTGGCGTACAGAGTTGAATAAGTTAAAAAATATTAAAATATTCGTAAAATATGAGTAAAACTAGCGACGAGAACAGTATTTTAACACCGGAAGAGTTAAAACAACAAGTTATTAATGCAGAATTAAGTTTCCTACCTGAGAAGGCTCGCGAGAAATATCTGAAAGCATACCATGTCTTCAATGAATGGAGACTTACAAAGGGTGCAAGCAGTTTTTCGGAGACGGTGTTGCTATCTTATTTTTTAGATTTTATAGAATTGGTATCTACCTACCTACAATGTTAATTATTTTGATTCACAATAAATAGTTATTTCAATCTATTCCTGTTTATTATTTTATCTCCTAAAGTGTTCTCGCTGCTGAAGTGAAAAGTTATGTGTGTTACACGAGAGCAGTTTCTTTGCATCTCGTGCCTTTGAATCCCTCGCCACACTCAGGATTCAAAATCAGCACTCGCAGCAAAAAACTACTTTGCTCTCTTGTTGCACAAATAACTATTTCAACACACTATCTACCTAGCATATATCATGAAGAATATCATATATTTTTCTGATTTTGTTTACTGTAGTCGATCATATACTTTACGATACGTTACCCTGGTCTGTCCACTTGAAGAAACAGCCATTAGTTTAACAACGATCAATAGAAATGTTTTGTGTACGTTAGTCGTGTATGTGGCGAGGCGCCCCGTGGAGACCCGAAAAGGAGTGTTCTGGGACATTCGAGACCACGTCATGGGGGGTGGTCATGTGAGTGGATTGTGACTGTGAGATCTTATAGTAATACAATCACCCGTATACAGACTTTAGACTGTTTTGGAAATGAGGGTCCGCATTAAGTACAAGCTTCTGCTCGCAGCTTTGTCCGCCTGAAATTATCCCCCACCCGCGCTATTACTTCGTTTTTGCATATAAAGAACTCTAAGCGTAAACGAAGTAATAGCAATTTTTTTTTTGTTTGCTCAATTTCTAAGGGTTGTAACGTGTGGTTAAATAACCTATATCCTTCCTCAAGAATTGGGCTATCAAATGCAAAAATTAGTTGTTGTTCCAGACATTAGCGTGTTAAAACAAACAAACTAGAACATAGATGACGGCGCAGCAAGTTGCGCCGAATAGCTTTGTTATGAAGTTATTTGAATCACCGAAAAGGTTGGTAGAGTGACACTGGCTGGTGATAATCACTCTAGCAGAGCGTCGAATCAACGGTTGCGTGGCGGCTGTCTTCTAATAACAGAATTAATGTCATTCACTGTCGTACAACGTCCACGACGAACTGCTTATTTCGGCTCTCCATCAAAAATTATAGTACTTACAGTTACTAGTTTTCCAATAAACGCATCAAAAACGGCGGGATAAATAAGACCACAAATAATGTTGTGGTCTTATTTTACAACACAGTTTTTTCAACCTTATTGTTTTGAAATCATGTTTTATTTTCGATAAATATTTTTGTTCTTATTTTAAAAATACGTTTACTTTTCGATCAAAGTAGCAAATATATTGCAAGTGCTAATAAACTTTATGTTTAAAAATTAGGTTTTATTTAGTTAGTGCTATTGTTAATTGAAGATTCCGGCACAATCCTGATGAGAATGAACTAGCAGAACCACTTATACGATGACCACTTCGGATAAAGGCTATCCTGCGTCGTTAAGTAAAACAGTTTTTCAATAATCATTCTTGCATACTATCGTGTCACAATAAACCACCACGTCATGAATTTCATCAAGTATATCTCACACATGAAACAAGTCATGATGCGTTCAGAATTACTTCTTGCAGTCCTTGCAACTCAGTCCAAAATAGGATTTCGGACCTTATTTCCTAGAAATTAAAGCTCGAAATAGCTTAGCCATAGATTTCTAATGCAGTAAAGTTCTAGATCTTCGTAGCTAGTTTTATAACCACATCAAGGTACTAAAGTTATTACGAGTTCTAAACTATACCTAAGTATTCTCGCAAAGCAATCAACACAAGCTAGTCGTATGTACATCCCAAGTTCTAGAACAAAACGCTTGAAGCCATTTGGACTTCAAGCGTTTTATTCTAGAAGTTGGGCACTTAGACTTGGACTTCACGCCTTTGTGTTTAAAAGAGATTTATAGGTGTAGGTACTAGCTGCGCCCCGCGGTTTTGATCACGTTGGAATATCGGGATAAAAAGTATCTTATTGTATCTTATTCCAGGTAATGGTCTATCCATGTCCAAAATTTCATCCGTATCCGTACCTACAGCCGTTTTAGCGTGAATGCGTAACAAACAAACATACAAAAAAACAAATATTTTCACATTTTTTTAACATTAGTTCAGATCATAGAAATGTAATATATCTATGGTTATTTTTTTGTTTCAGAATGGGGAATCTTCAAATGACCCCCCCGCTCTGGGTGGAGCGGAAGGGAGTGTCAGACTCTTACTGACTAAAACCCACCCGTGTTCCTTCCTTAGCCCTTTATGTTCCGGGCCAGCGGTAACCCTTTCGGACAATCCCGCTGATATATCTATAGTTGAGGTTCAAATATATATAGGTAGGTAAACTAGGTAAATAGGTGTTTGGAGTGCTACAACTTCAAGGATCTTTTTGCGCCTGCATGTCATTGACAGGGTCACGTTGTTAAGCAAAAAACAACAACAAAAACATCTAAAAAACATAAACAAACGGTAAACATATGCGAAATTGTTGCGGAAATTGTGCCTATTCACAAAACAAGATGGCGGCTTTATTTCCGAGTCAGGTCACGCGCCCAAAAGAAGAAATAAAAACGAGAAAAAAACTAAAACCTAAGAGTTCTTTCGAAAGAGCTTTCTTTTTGAAGTTTCACGGTTCCTTGTATATCCAGGCCATTCAAGGAACCGTGTATCATACAAAGACGGCAGGAGTACTGATCACTACGCTTGGTCAATGCGGGTTGACACAATGTTTTGCATCATCATCTGCCTAGCCTTTTCCCAACTATCTTTGGGGTCGGCTTCCAGTATAACCAGATGCAACTGATGTATAAGTATTTCCGTGGAGCGATTGCTTATCTGACTATCACAACCCAGTTACTGGGTAACACGATATCCTTAATAAACCCAAATGTCCCATTACTCCAAATGTTCTGCATAACCCTTGAAAAAGTACAAGTCCTGAAAATAAAATTGAAAACAACACCATCTATCACAAAAGCTCTGTACTATGCAGTGTCGACATGACTGATGGGATCCGCTGTATCGTGAGAGGTATCAACAAGTGGTTCGTCGAGTGTGCAAACATTGCGCCGATTACATAGGGAGGTCGCCATGTTACATCGTTTTATTCTTTTATGACAGGACAATCCGTGTAGTTAACGTTTTATAAGGGAGATTATAGGCACTGATAACCGTGTAGAAAGCCAAGGATTTAGATTAAAGTCATTATCTGTGGTTATTGTGCATGAATGTTACTAGTAGACAATACCTACAGAACTATCAGTAAACGCAGTAGTTTCTACAATGTATCTCTATACCGGACAAAAACAGGGTATAAGGCTAAGCGCGCACTTCGATTTTAATAATTGCAATTTAGTTAAAATCGCAAACACAAAATTTTTTCAAGCGAGTTCTCAAGCGATTTTTTTTCCGCAGTGCGCGTACTCTAGTGTTATAGTATGTCTACAGATTGGCAATTATTTATCGCAACGATTAAAATTCGTAGTACCTATGCGCTAAGCCTAAAACGGAAGCCTATGGCACAGATGTTTTTTTTTACTAAAAAAATGTAAGTAGGTAATAATAATTCGTAGCGGCCATCATAAAAAAATGATTTTTATTTTATACCCTGTTTTTGTCCAGACGGGTTAAGGCTCCTTGAACCAGGCGCGACACGCGAAAAAATCGCGCGCGACACAAAGACACCGCAAGTCGCGCAACGAGCGGTGCCTTTGTGTCGCGCGCGATTATATCGCTTGTCGCGCCTGTTTGTAGGAGCCTTTAAACAGTCAACCGGTATAGGTATAATTCTAAAGGTGACAAAAAGTAAGAGAAAAAAATTCCAGAAAGAGCAGAAGACACCAGAATAACTACTCATTAATTTCTAGATTAACGTAACATCGCGCCTGTATACCTTCAAAAATGGTTTCACAGTACAAAGAGACAACAAGGGGCTGCAAAAAAACTTCAATGGTACCTAGGTAGCATAATCGAAAGTCATCATCATCTGCTTAGCCTTTTCCCAACTATGTTTGGGTCGGCTTCCAGTCTAACCGGATGCAGCTGAATACCAGTGTTTTATATGGAGCGACTGCCTACCTGACCTCCACGACCCAATTACTAGGTAATACGATAGGTACCCCTTGGTAAGAATGGTTGTTTGACTTTCGGGGTTCTGACGACCCGTAACGACTGTCAGAGATCCGCGAATGACAGCCGGGACCAACGGCTTAACGTGCTTTCCGAGACACGGAGAGGTCTTAATATGTAAATGATCACCTATTCACGGACCAACCGCGGCAAGTGTAAAAAGAAAAAGAATACTCTTAGTCGATTGATCAGGTTAAGCTTAACCTGATCAATCGATTAAGAGTATTCTTTTCTATTCGATGTAACATATGGCCCCTGGAAAATCCCCCGGTTTGATAATAGACAATAATAAAACACGAAACTGTTGACTCAAGTATATTGACGAGATACTTGCCCTTGGTTGCGAGCGCCATCGCCATTACAAAATTTTCCACTTCGTTGACAATTTTCGCAGGCTAACAAGCAGTAGGTTTCTATATTTTTTTAGATTATTACATGACTACGGCGAAGCCAGAAGGAAGGGAAGGGGAGGAAAGAAGTCACACATAATCTGTACAATTTATGCCGTGTGACTCCAACAATAAAGCCGAAAAAAATCGATGTTTTGTTTAATTATACTACCTTTTTAGTTGCCGTTTGTTTCGTAGTTGGGTGTACGTTGTAACTTTTTTTACGTGGTTAAGTAAAAGTTTACATTTTTCTTTACGTGGTTAAGTAAAAGTTTACAGTTAACTTTGCCGACGACAGCACGGTTATATATAGTACTGGTAGTAATAAAGAAATAGAAGATGACATTAACACTAGTCTTGTTACGATTGTTGACTGGTTAAATGCTAATAACCTTAAAATTAACCTAACTAAAACTAAAATTATGAATTTTAAAATTAGACAAAAAACTTTGTCACCATTTCAAATAAACTACAAAGGTGACCAAATACTGGAAACTAATGTCACAAAATTTCTAGGACTGCATATTGATAACGATATGTCATGGAGAACTCAAATTGATGATGTATGTGGGAAGCTCAGTAAGTTCTCCTATGCTCTCTATATGCTAGGCAAAATTGTGAATAAGACAGCGCTCCTAGCAGCATATCACGGTTATGTCGCCTCTGCTTTGCGGTATGGCCTTATATTCTGGGGCAATGCGACTAGGGTAGAGGAGGTATTGATAGCACAGAAAAAGTGTATTCGAGCTATATGTAAAATAAAACGAACGGATTCATGCAAGCCACATTTCCAAAACTTAAAAATATTGACTGTACCATCACTTTATGTCTATGAAACCTGTATCTTTGTAAAAAACAACATGTATTTATATGAATTTGTCAAAAGTCAACGGCGCTCAAAAAAGTTGCACCCGTTATGTACTAAAACCAAGTTTCTCTACAATAGTATATTTGCAATGGCTCCAAAACTTTATAACAAATTACCTGATCAAATTGTATCAAGTAAAAATATGAATGAGTTTAAACGTAAGCTTTTTAAATTATTGAATGACAAGGCGTATTATTCTGTTAATGAATATCTTAATGACAAATTAAAATAATAGTTGTGTAACTGTAGGTATATCTCTCTATAATTAAAATGTTGTTTTTGTAATATAATGTTAATATGTATTGACATTTCTATGGCATTTATTATTGTACTTATACGAAATTGTGACTAATTACCTATTTGTTTATGTGCCGTTTTTGATTCGTAATGACATATTATATTAACTATTGCATGAAATTGTGACATCTACTTACTTATTGACTTTTTTAAATTTTGTTATTTGATATTTTGTATGCCTTTTGGCGGGACATAGCATGGACCAACATTTTTTTCTGTATAACATCTGTATAATTGTACCCTATGTTCACAAAATGAATAAATGAAATGAAATGAAATGAACTGCAAGCTAGAAAAGTTAATATCGATATACTATAAATTCGAAAGTAACTCAAACTAAATGTCTGTCTGTTAACTTTTCACGCCTAAACCACTGAACCCATCGTTACAAGATAGAGAAGTAAAAACGAGAGGACTACTTTTCATTTATTGTTATTACAACAAAGGAGGCTGGACAATTGCTCTAGCCCACTGCTGCTTCAGAGCAACGCAAGACCTCACACTGCACAACAAACGGTCACTAAATGAGGGTTTTCTGAATCGCTAGGTGGCAGCACTGACACGTCAGGTCCAAGCATCTGTCAAAGAGCCTATATTTTCTTTAGTCATGACTGAATGATGAACGAATGAATGAATCGAATGATGAATGTCATCATATATTTCATGTTCATTGTCGAAATGGAAGACCTCTTGTAAAAGTGGTGCCAACTGGTGTCGTAAATTTTCACGACAGCCCCCATTAGAGGAGCGCGTTTGGAATGTCTTCAACACCTACCATACTCTCCGGACATTGCTCCAACATTACCACTTTTACCGGAATTTGGACAACTTCTTGCAAGGAAAAAAAATATTTCCGATAACGCAGTCAAAACCGCCTTCAAAGATTAGGTATATTGGTTCTCGCTCCCACAATTTTTTTTAGCAAAGGAATCAATGACCTACGAGTACCTATAAATTAGAAAAATAAAATACATAGGTAATTTGATTGATTGTTTTATTTTCCATTCTCCTTTTTCGTACAAAACGCAAATTTTATATGTAAAGTTCTTATACACGCGGACGAAGTCGTGGACAACAGCTAGTGTAAGTCTCTGAATCGTTGGACTCTGAAAGGTTGGACTTACATCTTCCCACTTGTGTCCGGAGGGACACAAGTGGGAAGATGTAAGTCCAACCTGGTAAAGTGGGGCTACCTCGACGGAACGGCATTAGGGTGTGATTGTGGAGCTATGTCACAAACCATGCTCCACCTCCTATCTTGCCATCTGTATCCCAAAACATGCAGTCTAAGTGACCTATGCGCTGCCACCGACAATGCCGTGGAAGTGGCAAAGTTTTGGGTAAACAAGATTTAAAATACAGTCGTGCCAGGCAGCGTCACGAAGAAGACGAAAATATATTTTGCTACCCCATGTTATCGTGATGCCGTGACGTAGGCGTCCAAGATAATGTCATCACCGTACAAATTAAAGGCTCCTTCAAACAGGCGCGACACGCGATAAAATCGCGCGCGACACAAAGGCACCGCAAGTCGCGCATGTCGCGCGCGATTATATCGCGTGTCGCACCTGTTTGTAGGAGCCTCAAAAAAGCGTACATTCTGTATACCTCTTCCCGGTACCCACGCGAACACAAGAAGAGGTAAAACTGCTAAGAGAATAATAACATATAACTTTATTTACAGTCATAACATTAAAAGATAAAGCCTAAGAATCATTATCACATTAATTAATATGACTACTGATTGCAAGTTATTAATGTAGGTTTGTCATTATAATGGATATTTATTATATTGAAGCTGTTCTTATCAATATATTTTATTATAATGTGACATTGACTATTTACTTTTCCCTTTTGTGAGATCATTTACAGATATTCTATTTCACGAAGTCCGTTCGGCTTTGATTGTAGTAATGACGTATCCCGACAAGCGTGCTCCCACAGCGGCTGCCCCTTGCTGCCGTCGCATGAGGCTATTTCCACGAATATGTACCGTTTTACTTCACCCATTGTTGAATCTCTGTTGATTACAATGTGCATGTGCACGCTTGACAACATTCATAGCCAAACGGACTTCGTGACATAGAACATCTGTACCTAATAAAACGCATTGTTACGGATTGAGAGAATTCCCTTATTTTTTTTGTCCATTTTTAGGGCTCCGTACCTCAAAAGGATAAAGCGGAACCGTAGGATGACTCGTGTGTCTGTCTGTCCGTCCGTCTGTCACAGCCGATTTGCTCCGAATCTAACGGACCGATTAAGTTGAAATTTGGTACACATGTTATTCTCTGTGACCCAAACACAGACGTCTAACGTAAATAAATGAATTTTGAATATGGGGGTCCTTTTTAGGGGGGTAATAGAAAATTTTACAAAAATGATTCACAAGCTGTACCGTGTGACATATCAAATGAAAGGGCTTACTGTGAGGATCCCAAATATATTTTATCATAGTTTTAAAGTAAATTGTATTAAAGTTATCGCTTTTGTTTGCTTGCTTTCTATAAATGATAAATAATTTTATTTCTGTCAGTAGGACACGTCAATCATATTTTAAAAACTTGATGAGGTCGGCTTTTCCTGTCTGATTACTCTGAGAAGAAAGGCCGAAACAAAGTCAGAGGTTATCAAGCAACAGACAAAATTGTCAAACTTTTGTTGCTGGAGTACGAAGGCTTTTGGCTATACTTCATTACTTCTTCTTCTTAGCGTATCGAGAGCAATCTAAATGGACACGGCCCAGAATTCGGCTACTTGTTTGGCGCCATCGCCAGCGTCCACCAGTTCCTGTAACGTACAGCTGACAGGACACGCAGGACACGATATTAAGTGTCCCATCGTTTATGGAACAGCACCACATTTACACCCCAAGGCGGAGTCGTCTATGAATTTCCACCTGAACAGGTTTTTCTTGCAGTCTGATTTTTCCTTCTTTTCTTTCAAGGTTACAGTCTGTTTTAAAGTACAGACATAATGGTCTATCCATAACCATGCTATATATTGTTTTATATTTCGGTCTTGTTTAAAGGTGAAGCTTTTTGTTTCATCTCATAAAACAAAGTGTTATTAATTTCAAAAATAAACCTTATTTGAAACAGTGGCTTCATTAATCATGATTTCAGTTTGGCTTGAAAGCTGTCTTCTTTTATTCAATTTATTTGGTTAGGTACAGCATTCTGTAATATTGATAGGTTGATGTTTATTTTCTACACAGTTGGTACAGACGCCAGCACATCAAGCTACTACAATCTGTCTCTTTAATAGATTTTCAACTTGGGAGGAAGACATAGATAGAGTGGTAGAGTGGAGCCAAAAAAATAAACTCTTTTTCAACACGGCGAAATGCTCAGTGATGACATTTACTCGCGCGAAGACTGCCTTAGCCTACGAATACAAAGTAGAGGAAGCGCCGATGCAGCGAGTGTCTCAGGTACGAGATCTAGGAGTACTGCTTACCCCGGATCTAACTTTCCGGGATCATATAGTTAAGATTTGCAAGAAGGCGTACAGAAACCTGGGTTTCGTGCTGAGACAGTCGCAGGGATTCACAAACATTACCACGCTCAGGGTGCTGTATGACGCTTTGTTAAGGAGTCACTTGGAACACAGTGCGGTGATTTGGGCTCCTCATGAAGCGAAATACAATGTCATGCTAGAGCGAGTACAAAATAAATTTACAAGACACTTGTATTTTAAACTTTATGGGGTTTACCCATTTTACCCGCTGATGTATCCTACACTGTTTGTACTGGGTATGGTGGGGTACAACGAACTCAGAGTGCGCCGGGAATTTACACTTGCAGCGTATGCGCTAAAGCTCCTGCGTGGAGTAGCTCATAACCCGGGTGTGCTGCGTCACCTGAAGCTGTGCGTGCCAGATCGGTACGTGTGGAGACGGAGGCGACCGCCACTGCTGGCCGTGCCTGCTGCCAAAACCAACCTGCTGTCGAAAACACCTCTCATCCGCGCAATAGGTGTACTAAATGAAGTCCATGAAAGAATTGACATATTTTCGTGCAATTTGAGTGAATTCGCAAGAGTTTTGTTGAATTATGTTAGTTATATTTAAGTATTAATATTGTGTGTTAGATTGTTATGTATTGTGTAAAGTGCTTTGTATTTTTAAAGTTTAGATTTTTATTTTAAGTATTAGCTGTAAGTAGATTTTTCATTGTATTTTTGGTAGGTATGTGTTTTCAAACCGCTATTGTATTGGGGTCATCCTGTCAAGATAGTGTGTGTAAGTTTAATAAATAAATAAATAAATAAACTTTATCGCTAGAGCATAATAAGGTTCAAAGTTGGTTGGAAAAATTTGACAGTTTCGGATAGCTTGATGTGCTGGCGTCTGTACAATAGACCACGGAACAGATAATCTGTTCCGTGCAATAGACGAGTTAATTGAAAAGATTTGAAGCTTAATTACCCATCAAACGGTCGCCTACTAAAAGCCGTTTTCATGAAACCTCTCAAAGGTTTTCACGATTATATTTACTGTCGGTTCGAGTATATCTTATCTATGTATTTTGTCTATACTATTTGGGCCCAGTAGGTGGCGTCATTTATTGCGGCGTAACACTAACAGTAGAATGGCTTTCATTTATGACAGTTCAACAACATTCATTGCGTTATTTACGTTGTTGAGCAGACTCATTTTTTGAACATATGAAGCAATGGATTAGCAGTATCCTTCAAAATGGTTTAGATTGTGATTGATAATAGGTATGTTACACAATTAGGGGGAGTAGATCGTCAAGGTTGCGGGCACAGAGATCCGAGGTGCAGGACAATTGGGACACTAGCAAATGGGACTTAATCTGTAGGTATGGTAGGTATGTATCAGCGTCTTTATCAATATTGTAGATATGTTTCTTCCCTTCAATGGTCAACAAATGTTGAATTTTAATTATTATTCTAAACAATTGGTCGGACACGTTTGCCGCGTGTTGAAACAGGTCGCATGGGTTCAACCCATGCGACCTATTTTAATTTTTAATGTTAATTAAAATAGTAATGTTAATTTCTTACGTGATAATAGGACACAATGTTAATAATTTGTATTGTATGCCTAAAAGGCGGGACATAGCTGATCAACATCACTGTAATTCTTAAGAGCGTTTACGTCGTACGGCATTTCATACAAACTTTCAAGCCCTTATTTTTCTAAATGAATGAATCGATTTTAATGAAACTTCATACGCATAAGCAGGATACAAAGGTCTAAAAAGTTAGTTGAGAACATTTTCTAAAAATAGTGTTACAGCTAAATTAGACCGATTTTAAATTTTCCATAGAAACAGAGATTTCTAGTTATCTTTTTTTAAATAAGACATTTCGAAAATGTTCTCAACTAACATTTTAGACCTTTGTATCCTGCTTATTCGTATAAAGTTTCATTAAAATCGGTTCATTCATTTCGAAAAATAAGCCCTTGAAAGTTTGTATGAAATGCCGTACGGCGTAAACGCTCCTATTTGTGTTAGGTACGAGTATGATCCACAATAAACATGATTGATTGATTGAAAAAAAAACAAAATTTTTAACACGCTTAACTGTTTTTTTGAGTTATATGATGCGTTTTGATGAGTCCAATGTATTGAACTTGGCGTCGAGGGTCTGATGATAGAACCTGGAGGTGGTTAGTGGAACTCTTCAAGCTATAATGTTCCCACTTCTGGGACACAGGCCTTTTCTCTGTGAGAGAGTACGCCGTATTCAACCATGCGGGCCCAGTGCGGGTAGGTAGATGTCACGTCTTTAAATTTTTGGTTCTAGGACATGCCGGTTTCCTCACGATGTTTTCCTTCACCGTTTTGAGAGCAGTGGTGATGAAATAATTTACAAAAAGTAAAGTGCCTGTCTGGATTCGAACCTGAGACGTGCAACTTGTAGGTCGTGGCTGTTAGCACTGGGCCACCACTGCTTTGTAACATAGACATTTAAACAAAAGCGAATTATTGATGATTTTGACATCCCCGAGGCATGAATCTACATCCATAAGGATTAAGGTGCTGAACGACCAGTGAGGTAATTCTCGCAATTTTAAGAGCGTTTACTCAGTACGGTATTTCATACAAACTTTCAAGCTCTTATTTTTCGAAGTTAATTAACCGATTTTAATGAAACTTCATACGCATAAGCAGGATACAAAGGTCTAAAAAGTTAGTTAAGAACATTTTCGAAATGTCTTATTTAAAAAAAGATAACTGGAAATCTCTGTTTCTATGGAAAATTTAAAATCGGTCTAATTTGGCTGTAACACTATTTTTCGAAAATGTTCTTAACTAACTTTTTAGACCTTTGTATCCTGCTTATGCGTGTGAAGTTTCATTAAAATCGGTTCATTCATTTCGAAAAATAAGGCTTTGAAAGTTTGTATGAAATGCCGTACGGCGTAAACGCTCTTAAGAACGTTCAAAGTCTGATCTCAGTCTCAATCTGTTAAAAAATACCTCTAATTTCCCTATTTTTTTGACAAGTAATTACGGGAATTGGCCTTCTGGGTTTTCATTTGGGACGCTCTCACCAACTGTACATTTTGCCCGTCATTCTTATTACATAATACTTTTTTTGTAACAAAATAGTAAAAATATTTACTTTTTCATTAAACACAATATACAACCTAAAAATGAACAGTCCTAAAATAATAATATGTACAAGTATATAAAAAGGAAAGCATCTTTCATAAGGCATCAAAAATTAAAAAAATAGGCTTCTGGTTACATGAAGAATCGACCAACCGCTTGGTAATGTCTCGAAAAACTTCAAATACTTCAAACAAGTTGGTTTAGTGCTGTGCCAAAAGAATTTCATGAAACTGCGAATCGGCGTACGTCCAGCGCAGATAGAGCAGCAAAATGATCGAGCAAGATCTTTGGTGCCAAGTATGTGCAGATCCTAAACGCATTCACAACACGTAAAGTCTGCAAACAAATCGTAAGTGGTCTACCATGTTTGTTTAGAAGAAGCAAAGCTTACATCGTAACGTTTACAGCCCGTCAGATATAATTATTCTCGTACATTTTATGGGCTTTTAAATTACTGGAACATATAGCATGATGAAGAAAGTTTTAGTTCAACCTTGGAGTTTTTTGAATAGTCTTTTTAATCTCTGTTTGCGTTTAGGCGCCAGTGTGTGGTCCTAGTAGATTCAAGACTAGAGTAACCAATGTGGCTTATAGCATCAGCATGAGAAGAAGCGTAATTAGCCTATAATGTTCATAATAGAACACAGGACTCTTAACTGTGAGAAGGAGTGGGTCCATTGCGGGTTGATGGGTATTACATGTCTTCTTATTATTATTTTTTGGTTCTAGGACATGCCAGTTTCCTCACGATGTTTTCCTTCAACGTTTTGAGAGCAGTTTTGATTAAATGAAATAAACAAAAAAAAAGTACTTGGTTCGAACTCAGGACCTACAATTCGTAAGTCGCGGCCGGTGTCCCAAGTGGCACTGGCCCCAAATTCCTACTTGAAGAAGGCAATTAAGAACTGGATTGAAGAGACTGAAGTCTTGTGCAGAATTTCGGAGAGCAGAATGTCCAGCCATGTATTACGTAATAGACTGCACAAGTTTGTACACCAACACAATCGTTTGCCACAGACAGCTGCAGTGTTTTTTATTTAGCTTCTCCACCACAAAACTAGGTACTCATTTGCTACATTCATATTTATTTACACAAGATGCCAAAGCTTACTAATATTACTTTGAAAATTATCACCACACAGTTCAAAGGCGTTTCCAAAAATACTTCTTAAAACCGTCTAAGACCAACTTGCAAGTAAATAAAAGCAATAACAATCATACTTAGTAACAAAAGTAAGCCGAAAAGTTAAGACTCCGTGCAATCTAACTGGAGTACTCGACAAATTATTAAAACGATATAATTTCTTGAGTGAAACCTCACAGGAAATTGAGAGGAAAAGGTTGAAATGGAGTTTGTTTTGAGGGAAATTGCGCCTCTTTGTGCCACACCACAAAGATAACAGCCGGGAGTTGAGAGTTTTATGAGGAGGGCTTAGCCTCAGAGCGAGGCAGACTGTGAGTGGTAGGGCTTAAGTGATAGCGAATGAAGATAAGATGAAAAAATGTGTCGTGGTACAAAAAAATCCACCTGGAGTTGTGTTTCGGCGATCGGAAATTTGGTTAAAAAATCTCTAATAAACAATTATTGCTAGGTTGCACTTTATTACGTAAGTTGGCAGCTGAGGACTCAGCGCAAACGATTGTTACGTTGATTTAAGTCTGGTGAGGCAGTCCGATTAAGGGCTGATTTTACCAAAGTCAGATTAATTTTACACGAGGAATAAAATTAACGTCTGACAGTTCCAATACGGAAAAACTGTCAATAATTCAAAATTTATTCTCAGGATCAGTCTTATTTTAGATATAAAAGTTCGGTGGAATGCGCCCTTAGGGACACAAATACCTGAAAATTTAACAAACAAATGCCTTTCGAAGGAACAAAATGAATGTATAAGTATCTTTTGTAAGTTCGGTCAAAAGAATGTTGCAAGAAAACCGTGGTATTTATAGGCGGATTTTAGTTAAGGGGACCAAAATCAAAGCCTAGCTTCTTCTCTCCTACTAATAACAATACCCAAGTAACATTTTAAACTGTATAAAAGCTGTATTATGGACTATTTGTTTACTGCAGGCTGTTAAACGTGCTGTATAAAGACTGTATAGCAAGCTATACAGCCCTTGTAACTCTGAAATGGGCCCCAAAATTATACAGCTTTAAGTGTAGATTTAGCTGTATAACAGCTGCATAATAGCTGTACTATTTGGCTGGCTAAGATACTATTTAGATACTTTTATACAGCTTCCATTCTCTAATTTTCTTTTTTATTCTTTTATACAGACTCAGGCTTGTGAAAATCTTAATAAAATAATAAATATATTATAATTGTGTTCGTGGTTGAATTCATTCTCCATTTTATTTACTATGTGCCATATCTGAAGATAAGTGCAAAAATATTTAATAACCAAGTGGTAAGTAGGTACTCTTTCCTGTTTATCGTTGTTGTTATGCTTGCGACTGATATTTTTATGTGAGTATGTATACTAGTTTTAAGCTCAAAACTCACGCCCCTTCGAAATAAGGAATATACATACATTTTTTCTGTAACAACAAATATGTGATCAAATCTGAAAACAGTTTTAAGAGTAACCCGGACTGTTCTATTGATAGTAAACGTAATTGTGTGTACTATACAGTTAAAATCTTTTGTAATTTTGTACTGAAATTTCAAAAACAAACAAAAAAATATCTCGTAAAATTGCAATGCAATTTATAAATTATTATAAAATGGCGTCCTTAGTTTATACAGCTCTTGCTCTTCTAGTACCCCTTAATACAGCTTTTTGCATAACAGAGTCGTTATTTAAGAACGTATCTCAGCCTAAAGAGTAACATTGTCTGTACATTAGTATTTAAGTACTGTAGAAGCTGCCTTAAATTCTTATTCATATTCATTAATACAGTTAATTAGGGTTCAGTTGAAAATATAGAAAACCTCATTATGATCCAAGGCCCGTAAGGCGGTGAGCAAGGAATCGGATAATAATTTACCAAATAGTAGTTACTGATAGCGAAAAGAAACAATGTATTGTTTTTATTTATAGAGATGTATTGTATCTAATTTAAATACTGAAGCAAACACTATATTTGTATCTTAACTCTTGTTCACTTAACAAATTGGCAACTGATCAAAATTATGACTCCGTGTTGTTATTAGTTGTATCCAATAAATAGACTGATTTTAGGTTATATTAGTTTCAAAATAATCGATAAGCTGGATAATTGTGTATGCCAACACTATAATAATAACTTTAATCTTCTAAAACACGAAAAACTGTAAAAAGGGAAAAATGTACGCCAATCGCATAAGGCTTTAAAAAGGAGTAAATCTAAACTCTTCTACATGAGACAGAATTGAATTAAACTATTATAAAGGGAACTGCTTGCTAAGAGTATCCTAGATTTCCGTTGTACAGCTATTATCAAGCTTAACTTGAAGGCTGGACAATAGAGTAATTTTACACCAATATTCAGGCTATAACAATATTTAATGCTCTTGTGCAGAAGTAGGTTATATAAAAGTATAATTTGAGAGCAGTATACAGTTATTGTCTTATAAAGTTGCTGAACGCAGTTTTTTACGCCGCGGTCTGTATTTTAGCATTTTCCAATGCTATTTAAAAGCTAAAGGTAAAAATTTTGGCTCTATACAGCCGTTAATCAGCTATACTGTATACAGTTGTACAGTTATACTAAAGTACAGTCCTATACATATTTTTACACTCTTGTACATCATTTATTAAGCTTATAGCTGGTAATGCGCTGGTAAATATAATATTTTTCCGCTTAAATGTTACTTGGGTAGCTTCCCGACCGATTTCGGCCACGGTGGCCAATTTAAGGCTCCTATAAACAGGCGCGATTTTATCGCGTGTCGCGCCTGTCTGAAGGAGGCCTTTAAACGGAGATTAGCTAGGTACGCAGGAGATAGTACACAAGCATGTGCGTTTTGCATGCTGAGTTTACCTTTAAGTGATTGTACACTATTGTTTATCTGTTTTTGCTTGTTTTTTTGCCCATAACTGGTGTAAACAATCGTTGGTAGACCAATAAATAAACACATATGCACTCTCTGTACCTGTACTCTCATCGTCCGACGGGACGGCAATCCAACATGACCGGGGTGAGATCAGGCGCAGGACTAACGGCTTTACGTGCTTTCCGAGGCACGGGGGTATTAAACCGTCAACTTCCAAACTCTGGACTGTTACAAAAAAAAATCCTAATGGAAAATCCAATAGCACTTTGTAAGAACTGGAAATCAAACCCAGGACCCCACTCTCAGCAGTCACGCTTGCAACCACGAGACCAACGAGGCAATTACTCTCTCTACTAAGTACTATTTTGTTGTTTTTTATTATGTTCTTATAGAGGTATGAGGACCAGGGTGTAAAGTTCACTCATACTCTATAGAAAAGGGAGGATCCTCCGACCAGACGGGTGTTGTGTCTGGCGGGCAACTGCCCGTTGATTCATGTCGGGCCGTTATATCTATGCTAGTTGCGCGGTAAACTCTGCCTGCGCGATGCAGGATTTGCGTGACGTCATCGCGTCAGTATGACGCGTTGTTTGTATGTGGCGTTGTAGATACCGCTACATTCTCTTCAAAGTAAGAGTGAACAGGCTTCTTTTAGGTAAGCTCACTCCATCGTAGGCTTTGTCTTTGTCATCTCTGACCTAGATTAGAGTCAAGAGCAAACCCATTTCAAATAAAAAATGTTATATTTTATTTACTATGTCTCCTACTATTTTGCTGTACGCGACAGAGTTCATGATGATCTCATTTCATTTTAAGTTTCCCGCTTAGGGCACAGTGTGGAATTCATGAAATGATTGAGTGCACAGTATGTATCATGAACACATCCGCTTTAACGAACAAACAGTCTTCTTGAGCGTCCTTAGCTAATCTCGAGGGAAAATAATAATAGCTAGTATAAGTAGGTTACATAAGTAACAAATTTTTTTTTTCAGATAAACACATTTAAGGTTCACAAAAACAATAAAAAAAATTAGGATTAGAGAGAAAAAAAATTTTTTTTTCTGGCGTTTTTGTCTGCAATACAATGAATTTTTCATCAGTATGAAAAATTCATTGTATCACAGACACCAGCGCCTCGACTTCGAAAAATATTTTTTTTCTGGCGCTGGTGTCTGTAATAGGTACAATGAATTTTTCATTAGTATGAAAAATTCATTGTATCACAGACACCAGCGCCGTGACTTTTATTTTATTTAAAAAAATCGAATAACAACGTTCGATTTTTTTCAATGCGAAAATAAATATTTTCACAATAAAACTCAGCAAAAATAGTAGATTTTACAACAAGTGCACAAAACAAACCATCTTTATCCGAGACTTTTAGCAGCCCGAGCCGAAGGCGAGGGCTGATAGTAATGTCGAGGATAGAAATGGTTTTGTGAACGAGTTATAAACTCTGCTTTTCACTTCGATTGCGAGGAAATAAAACAGTAGTATAACATAACATTTCTTTAGTTAAAATTCAAAGTAAAATTAGAACAGTTTTGAATACTGAAGGAAATTATTTTTTTTTTAATCTTACGACATTGATATTAGGCTGCAGACCTATACAGCCTACTATTAAATTAATTTTGTAATAATAATTTTCTTAAATCAACTAACCTACCGTACTTGAATTAAAATTTTAATACCTATCTATTATATCTTAAAAAACACATAAGGCAAATAAATTAAAGTAAATATTATATAATAACAAATTCTATCTATGAACTTCTTATTGCATTTGGCTGTATGGCTCATTTTCTTTGCCTTAATATAATACATTTATGAGTAGATACGTTAATGCCCTTGTGCACAAAATTCGATTTTGTGCAGCCTATACCCTGCACAAAGAAGCACTTTCAGAGCATGAGAAGTGAAAAAGCTATTTATTTACTCGGCTCAGCTTTTTTTTTGGTCTTTGCTTTTTTCCTTTGTTATCTCGCTAACACCAAGACCATATCTTAACGTTACGCGTCTCCTACATACAGGTTTTCAACCAGACGCTATTTCAAGCGTCGTAAATAATGCTAATCCCCCAGTTTTCCACGATTAACCGCTTTATTAGCCACGATTAGCTAATTTTGTGCTATCATTACTCGTAAACATAGTGTGAGGAATTTTGCTCTAGTTGTTAGATAAGACTAGAAATTTGCCTTGGTTTTAGCACTTGTGTTTAGCGAAGTGATGTTGGTTGGTATATAGTGCCCTTTCACACGTAACACAACCACATCGCAGCGACAAAATGTGGGCAAGCAGTAGTTACTACGTGTGCATAGTGTCGCTGCAACATTTTGCAGTTGCGTTATGGTTGCGTTGTCGGGTGATTCCCTATCTCCCCAAGTTCCAAGTATCCCAAAGCTTTTATTATTAACTAGCCGCGCCCCGCGGTTTCACCCGCATAAGTTTTGATCCCGTAGGAATATCGGGATAAAAAGTAGCCTTTATGTTAATCCAGGGTGTCAGCTACGTCAATACCAAATTTTATCAAAATTGGTTCAGCCGTTTGAGCGTGAAGAAGTAACAAACATATAACACACATACAAACTTTCGCCTTTATAATATTAGTGTGATAATATGGTGTGATTAAAAGTTGTACGACTCTGTCTTGACCGAAATCGTGAATGGTACAGTCACCGAATCAATGCTTATGTACGCATTGTTTAATCATATTTATAATTACTAGAGAAAACCAATGGGGTAAAAAACGTAATTACATTATACAATACTGATAAGTGAAAGATAACACACATGAGGTTCTTCTGTACTGAATTACCAAATAGGCGCTCATCAATACAGGTGTGCGAATGAGAGGGAAGAATTGTTTGCTGGATGCATGAACCTCCAACACAGCCTAAATTCTTCTCTTACACTACATTATTCCCTAGAACAACCTGGATACTTTCCAGACTCAACCCCTAGATACATCTCTAAAACATCTCCTGGATATATCTCTTAAACATCTAAAAACACATACTTAGCACAAATTAAGCTTAAGTACATAAAGGAAATATATCTTTCATAATAAAGTAAAACAGTTTATTTTATTCTAACACTTTTGGACACGTCAGTACGAAGATTGGTCAAGTGTGAACTTTCTAGATACCTAATTTAATTTTATATTTTGGGGATGTTGGGAATGAATGTATGAAAAATCATTTTGGGGAACTTGGGGAGATAGCGCATCACCCGCGTTGTCACTAGTAGTTGCGATGTGGTTACGTTGTGGCTAGTATTTGCAGACAGACAGATCATTATCGTTGTGTTGGCTGCGACGCCGCGCGCCGTCTTGATATCGTCGGTATCGCCCACATGATTTGCAGCCATTTTGACGGCCAAATGTGGTCCCTGTGAATAAGCTATTCAATTTCATACAAATTATAGCGCCCGTCTACGTGGTGTTGTTGTGGTGTGTGATCAGGCCCTAATAGATAATGGATTCAATACGTCAGTACCTAACGGCCATTGATCGTGTTGATATGGTGGATATGGGGTCCTTACCGTCGTTGCTAGATTTGCCAGTGGGACACCTTTGTCCCACACAACCCAAGGGTATCGAAATATGTAATTTAGAATTTGCATCAACAAAATGAATCGTAGGGTTTTCCTGTTAATCCTTATTCGTGAGGCACACTTTCCTGCTAATTTCTTACATCGGACTTTACACTTTTTATTTGATTTTTTATTTGTGGGTTATCTGACGTACGTCAACAAAAGAGATAAGTATACTGCCGGTCGATTCTGTAAGAATCTCACCGTGAAAACTTTGGTGAACTGTTTTTGCTAGGAAATGACACTATTGACAGCTCACTCCACGCTCACTTCACTTAAGTTTTCACGGTGAGATTTTTACAGAATAGCACCGCCGGACCGTCTGATATAGTTGAAGTTTAGTAGGAATTCGATGGATGTTTTCGACTGATAATTTGATAAATGAGCTCTTTGTTTTCTATTAATAAAATCAATTTTTATTCGAGAACATCCACCGGTTTCTTACTAAACTTCAACTATATCCGACGATCCTGCATACTTATCTCTTATGTTGACTGTACATCTGGTATATTGTGTGTCTTTTAGTCTGTGCTAATTATATGTTTTTTTTTCCTTTCTTTCTTTCTTATCTTCTAGTTCCTCACATTTTGTCCATCAGTATAACTATAAGTAGCTCATTGAACCATAAATTAGCGAGACACATAAAAATGTCTAATCTAATCTGCATTCGCCACTTATTTTCCAAAAATGTAAACAAATATGAGTTTATGGAAAAGTAACTTTAATTCCTACACAATAAGGTGCAGGGTAAACTACAACCTCAAACAATTTTATAACTTTGTCAATAGTGCTAGTCACTTATATATTACAATAAAGTTGATATTTGTTTAAATTGAAATAATATCAATTTGAATCATGTAGAATAGATAGTATCCTTCTACATAACATAACATCACGCCTTTATTCCCCGAAGGATTAGGCAGAGAGAGATACACCTACAAACTCAAACTCAAAGCATTTATTGCAATTAAAGCGGTGCGCATCCTTAATTGAAATAAATGCTTTGAGTTTGAGTTTGTATATCTCTTAGCACATGCAGTGTAGCGGTGCGCATCCTGGTCCGTAGGGTGTGGGACAGTGCCAACAGCATCCTGTCTATGGTAGCAAGCAGGCTTGATTGTGCGTTTATGAACCACTGTTGCAAGGTTTCGGCCACAGACTACTTAGAGATTCTACGTATGTTTCGGCTGAGCCTGTCACCGTGCAGCAGTGATGTCACAATCTGTTTTCTGTTTTTTGTTTTGTTTTTATCTTTGTTACTAACACAATGAGTCTTGTTGCTCGAAATAAAATTATAATTTTTATTATTTTATGTAAGTTTTCCCGTAACAGTTTATCAGCAAAGAATAGATAGCAGCGAATGGGTTGAATAGTAATATGAGACGAGAACTCATTAATTAGCCTTGTGTAATAAATCGTACAAGTACTACTCCAGAGGGAATAAGTCATTTATTTCTCGTAATGAAGTCATTTATAGTTCAGGAGGATATAGCGACCTTCCATCTAAAATTTAAATAATTTGAAATTGAATGATTATTGCGATTTACGTTATTTATACAGAGTGCTTAAAAGGATACATCACGAAGCCGTCAGCTACGCATTACCTGCCGGTCGATTCCGTAAAAATCTCACCGCGAAAACTTAGGTGAAGTAAGTTTGTTTTTGCTAGGAATTGACAATATTGACAACTCACTCCACGCTCACTTCACCTAAGTTTTCACGGTGAGATGGTTACAGAATCGCACTACTGATATTATTTTATTAATGCGTAATTCTATCATTATTTGTAAGTAGAACTTGTAAAACCATAGAATACGAGAAGTACTCATCGTATAGCTTTCTTTATCTTTTTATTATAAAAACATGAGTTTGAAGAAAGTAACTGTTACTACCACAAAGCAAGACTTTCCCAGACAATATTCTCTGGGAAAGTCTTGCTTTGTGGTTCAAAACGATTATATAATCATTTCCAAGATAAAAATAATCTTCAAATAGTTTAAAGATATTTAACTTTTATATCCCTGAAGGATTCCATACAAAAAATAAACTGAGGCGAATAAGGACATTGGAAGTAGGTACGAAGAAGTTCGCCCCAAAAGTGTGGGGTTAAAATTGTAGGATGTAAAATTGACACCAAATAAAGAGTTGATAAGCTTTTTTTCACTTCAGTAGCTCAAACAAGTAGGTTTTGCTGCGTGAAATCAGTGAGCAAAATGCGATTTTGCTCACTGAGTGAGACAAAGTAACTTTTTTTTTATTCTACTTTGGGTTAATCATACAATTCGAAACATTCACACTCTATCTCTTTCCCGCCATTAGAAAGAGAGAGAGACAAAGACCAGCCCTTTCGAAGTTCGGATTTTGAATTCGACCTCAAAGACAAACACGTTCGGAATTTCGTACTAAAGAAATTTTGCAAAAAGAAAATTATGTCTTTTAATGTAATTTATTGAATTTTTAACTTATTGTTTTATTTAAAAGAAAATAAGTATTTACTGCAAATAAAACTGATATTTAAATTGTAAATATTTACTGCTAGTTTCAATAAATGTTAGGTACTTACGTAATATATTTTGAATAATAAAATATCATTGGTGCTATTTCCGAACACGCCTTAATTTAAATAAAAGAGCGGGAATAAAATTTCGTGACTGGCGTACAGAGTTGAATAAGTTAAAAAATATTAAAATAATCGTAAAATATGAGTGAAACTAGCGACGAGAACAGTATTTTAACACCGGAAGAGTTAAAACAACAAGTTATTAATGCAGAATTAAGTTTCCTACCTGAGAAGTCTCGCGAGAAATATCTGAAAGCATACCATGTCTTCAATGAATGGAGACTTACAAAGGGCGCAAGCAGTTTTTCGGAGACGGTGTTGCTATCTTATTTTTTAGATTTTATAGAATTGGTATCTACCTACAATGTTAATTATTTTGATTCACAATAAATAGTTATTTCAATCTATTCCTGTTTATTATTTTATCTCCTAAAGTGTTCTCGCTGCTGAAGTGAAAAGTTATGTGTGTTACACGAGAGCAAAGTTTTTTTTGCATCTCGTGCCTTTGAATCCCTCGCCACACTCAGGATTCAACTTTAGAATCACTCGCTACGCTCGTGATTCAATCGTTGAATCCTTCGCTTGCTCGGGATTCAAAATCAGCACTCGCAGCAAAAAACTACTTTGCTCTCTTGTTGCACAAATAACTATTGTCTCCTTTGCGCCTGAAACGAACGCGCAGTAAGCGTAACGTACACTCGAACGATGTTGACATTGAAAATACCCGTTTCGAACACAATTATAACCTAATTTTATGAATTTATTCATATCTATGGGTAATTGGCTAATCGTGTTTTTCGCAAAAACTTTGACTAAAATGCCATATGATGTTTATAGTTTCGATTAAAAAATCGTAAGAATTTACATTACATTTACATTACGTTTCGTTTATGTTACGTTACGTTTCGTTTACGTTACGTTTACGTCCCGTGTACGTTACGTTTACGTATCAGAGGTCAGTCTCAATACCACTTTGCAGAATGGCTAATCCTTTTTCTTTCTGATATACATACATAAATATTCCTGTTAGTCTGTTTCAAAAAGAAGTTAGATATTATTTAGTGGACTTTTTATTTGATCCCTAAATCGTACGCATGAATTTACAAAGTCTGTAACAAATTGAAGAATAATTGCGGAATGTTTTTAAATCAAGCACGATCACTACCAACCCTTATTATTTTCAGTTAATTACGGTAGTTCTAATTTGTAAAGAAAGTTACAAAGTCGTGGTATGAAAGAAAAATAGAAAATACATTTTTCTCATACATGCTTGGAAATTTGAGCATTATTTTGACAACCTTCTTCGAGATAAATCGAAATTGCCGTACTGGCCAAATACATGCGAGCAGCGGCCGGCAAAATTTGTATGAAAATGCATATCTGTCGTGGTTTAGCGGCCAAATAAATTACACATAGTATAGGTACTCATATCTGTCGTGTAATTTAAAAATGGAACGACTTTTACTGCGAAACATGGCAACCAAGGAGGTAAGTTATCAAAGGTTTTATTTAAATTTCGAACTGGCTTGTAAATAGAAAGTTGTTTTTAAAAAAAAAATCAAATGAACACTTTCACGCGGGAAGCGGGAAATAGTATATTTCATTACAAGTGCGGAAAGGTTGTCATTGCAAAGAGTTCCGACAAATGTCTACCCGAGCCGAGGCGCAGCCGAAGGCGAGGGTTGACAGTCGGAACAAGTTGCAATGACGGTTTCGCACGTGTACTGAACGACTATTTTTCAGTTGTTGCAGACAGTTGCGAAAAAATGAAGCAATTTAATAAAATAATATAAACACAATAAACTCAACTAACTAATGGCGCCAACCGTAAAATATAAGCAGAGATTTTTGAAGTGAAAACTTCTTTAGCGGCGCTGTGTACTTTTTTTGGAATGGGTAAAAACTTCTAAATTCGCGTCAGGTCACGTGACCCTGATCGAAAATTCGTAAGACGTAAAACGTAAGACAGCGCCATCTATGCACATCGGGAAGAACTACGAGGGCCTCGCGTACTAACTACGTAGTTCATCCAACAACGACGAGATGGCGCTGAACCACGGATATATAACTGACGACGAGCTCTATGCGAGCGGCTTGCTTCTCTTACCACTGCCGCGACCAACACCACGAACTGAAGTCTATCCTGTGTGCTTATTTGTAAATCTGAATAAATTCCTTTCACGAGAAGAATAAACCAGTCACTTTGGTCATCATACCTGATTTGCAAAACACCCTATAAAATAAGGAACACACCTTAACACGCGTGTTTTGTTTATAAGACGATTCACAAAATACACTCGTAATTGTTCAAGTTTTCACTTCTGTCGGCACTACCGGAGTGCCAGTTTTTGTTTTTTTTTTCTTCACTCATTCTGGTAGGCAAAGGGAACTATGCCCATACAGCCAAGTCTTCAGTAATTTTTTTTATTGATATGAAACGAAAATGAAATTTAATGAGATGAAATGAAATGAAACCTAACCTAACTCATTCAATCAAATCATTAAATCTGATATTGAAACAAATTAGTAGCTTCTTTTTAGAAATATACGTATTTGCATGAATCATAAAAACTTCTATGATTTTTTTTAGTAAAAACTTCATGGTTGGTTTTTCTTTTTAATAAACATTATTTTGACAGTTGGGAAAGAGAACGCACGAGTTCGGGAAAGGTAAAAAAAAAGCACGAGTATGTAATAGCCCACATCCCGAACGCTATACGTCCCTGCAATACGCCACTTTTTGAGCAACTGTATTAAAAAATTATTGTTCTTCATTGATTTTGAAAAGTAATTGTATTTGACTAATGAGTTCAAGTGCAGACAATGAGTGTGATGAACTTACTTTAACGCCACCTGAAATTCAAGAGGTGGCAAGAGCCGTAAGAGAAAACTTGATACCGCCAAAATCGAAAGAAAAGTATTTTCAAATAAAAAGTACTGTCTAGGTACTTTGTTCTAATTTCCGCGCATTATTAGAGAAAAGTAGGACTGTACAAGCCTTGGACACAACTAGGCGTTGATGGACGAACGTGTAAATAAGAACCGAGGCGAAGCCGAGGCACACTTTTACACGTTCGTCCATCAATCCCTCTTTTGCTGGCCGCTGCAGTAATGTACTATATACTCGTATTTACCTAGCACAGACTAAGGGCTGATTTTTCAATCAACCGATAATTTTTATTCATGGAATAAAATTGACGTCTGACAATTTTTATATGGAAGAACTGACAAAAATTCAAAATTATTCCTCCGAAAAAGTTATCTGGCGGTGGAAAACTCAAAGACGCAGGCAGCAACCCTAAAAGACGCAGTATACCAGAAAGAAACATACAAAAAAAAAGAAAAAAAAAAGAGTCCGATGTAATAAATTTGCAGGAAAGTGTGCCTCACAGCTGCGCCAAAAAAGTTCAGCAAAAATGCCAAACAACTAGTGCCTGACGCTGGTTTTCAACTGGTGGTGTGAGGTGACGGATGTAAATCAGTTTTATACTGCAACGTGACGTGTGTATGCATACTGCAATAAATAAATAAATAAAATAAATTTGTGTCACATAAAAACAGTAATGAATATGTATAAATGAATAAGTATGACGCCTGTACCAATCTAGTATTTTCTCCAGCCCCCCAATCCAGCATACAAAAGAGGTACAGACGCCAGCACATCAAGCTACCCGAAACTGTAAAATTTTCCCAATCAACTTTGAACCTAATACTTTAGCGATATAGTTGAAAATCTATTAAAGAAATGTGACAGATTGTAGTAGCTTGATAAAAAGAAAGAAAGAAAATACGTTTATTGCGTTTATTGTTGATGTGCTGGCGTCTGTACCAAGACTACCAACGATTGATAAAGGTGCCTGTTAGCAAAACCACTTTATCGAGACCAAGTCACCTTCATGCAACAAAATATAGATAGGTTCTGGTTGAGCGTTTCACATATTTTTACCGACCTCAAAGGGGCTAGCCACTTTATTTGGAAACCACTGATTTATGTAGCACCTAACTTACCAAACCTAAGCCTGGTCCATTTTGTTAGGATACGTGTTCTATCAAAATACGTGTCTCATTTGTACAGACACGCGCGAAATTTAAAAGATTATTTTTTGAAAAGTGTTGAGATGTGATTTCGATTAGTTCAAAGATACGTATCTAATGAACAACATGGATGAAATAGATACCAAATAATCATTGTTGAATTTGCAAACTGGATCTTTTGACCCTTTGCCGGGTGAGATCTACCATTGCATCATATGCAAACGGTCATGATACCAATCTCAAGACCCCATCATAACTTTTATAAGTGGGAGTTCTAATACAGAGAGAGAAATACAGAGTGGGCCAGAAGGGTGTTGGTGGTTTCAATATGAAATAAAAAAATATGTAACATACAACATTTTTATTTATTTTATTTATTTAATTGTGGCACTCCAACGACTTATTCACTAATACATTTTTTCGGGTACCGTAGCAATTGAACTTAAAATCTAGAATGAATTTATCACTTACAGGTGTGCACAGTAGTTAAATATTTCAAGTTAGTTATTATAACTAATAGTAATCTTAGAATTGTTACGTCTTATACATAATGTTGTTTAAATGACACCCCTCGGCTTCTTGGCAATCTTGAATCCGAAGTCGCAGATTTTGGAAAATTCGGCGAAACGTTATTCTCGGTATATTGTTAATTTCCTGAATAATTTTCCTTTTCAGCTGCTCCAAATATCTCGGATTATTCTCATAGACCACCGATTTAAGGTAGCCCCATAGAAAAAAATCACATGGAGTGAGATCGGGGCTGCGTGGAGGCCATTCAATATCCCCCCTTTTCGAAATGAGTTTTCCCGGGAAGATTTCTTACAGCAGGTCTATAGACACCCCAGCAGTATGGCATGTAGCACCATCTTGTTGAAACCAATATCCTTGAGGTAGGTATTGCCTTGAAATTTATGTCGCCACCCTGCGCCGCGCATTTCCGAGACATTAAGAACGCAAATCGCCAACACCCTTATGGCCCAAAAAATAATGGTGCCTAATGGAGAAGATCACTCATCTCTATTACAGAAAGAAGGCCTATGTCCCAGCAGTGGAAAAATTAGTGTTTGATTATGCTCAAGGGGATTACAGGATCTAAACGCAAAAAAACGCAAGTTTTAGAAGAAATAAAAGTAATTATGTTAGATTCTAGTAAACAAAATCAGAAAAATATATGATATACTTCAGGATATATGCTAGGTAGATAGTGTGTTGAAAACATAATACAACTAATTTGATATGATAGCAAAATATCATGAAGATACCTCTAAAAACTTTATTTTTACAATAAAAACCATACTATAATATACATACACTGATTTTTTGTCAGATTACAAGCAATGTACTAAAGCATTAATGTTTTAATTTTTTTGTCCAAAGAATAGATTTTTTGCATATAGATAATTGCTTCATATTTTGCAATAAATTACCACGGTTGTGTGCATCGTGCTTCTCTTTCTTTTCTATGCAGTCCGACAGTGACCGCGTTTTAGGACATGTATTAAGCTAATGGAAAAGATGATGGGACGTGCTTGGCGCTTACAGACACGATTGGTCCACACTAACTCAAGACAGAGAGGAGTGGAAAGGAGACAGGGCGAGGCCTTTGCTCTGCAGTGGGACAACATAGGCTAAAAATAAATTATACTAAAATAATGATACAGTACCCGGCGATAAATATTGCACATCGACCTTTGAAAAGAGACAATCGGCTAATTTCGGCTTCGTAGAGCGTTATCTCTGTCGCACGAAATACAAACAGTCCGGTACCTATTAGGAGCTATTAAAACAATTATGATTTGCTTCTTTTGATAATTATTTTTATTCTTTGTATAAAATGGTTTTGTGTAAAAAGGTCGATGTGCAATATTTATCGCCGGATACTGTAAGTTCTATTGCGAAAAATTAGGTACCCATGACGTCATATTCTGCCTATAATGTTTCCACTACTGGGTCACAGGCCCCCTGTCTGTTAGAGGGAGTGGGCCATAATCCACCACGCTCCGATCCGATTGTGGATTGGTGGATGTCACATATCTTCGAATTTTCGGTTCTAGGGCATGTCCTCACGACGTTTTTCTTCGCTGTTTTGAGAGCAGTGGTGATGAAAAGAAATTACACAAATTAAATCGAGGCGCCTGGGTTCGAACCCTCGCCTTACAACTCGTAAGTCGGGGCCGTTACCACTGACCACCATGGTGGTGGACATAATACTAAAATATTTCTAAAAGAAAAAAAACTAAAACCCACAAGCATTTTCTTGCATTCCCCTCCTAATAGACTTTCTGCTTGAAAACGTCAAAAGCTCGAAAATTAAGAGACTATTGCTGTCTCATTCTGAATGAAAACGTGTACGTAGTAACCCGAGTCCAGGGTTCTATTGTTATTGTTAAAACTCTTACAGTGTAAAAACGTTGTTTGGACAAAAATCTAATTAAACTGAACAGTAGTTTCGTAGCATACCGCAAAACGAAATGAAATTATACAGTCGAAACTTACATTTTTGTAAGAGCAAACACAGTTGAAAATTCTTTTGAAAAAAGTGGGTAGGTAAGAAGAATACTTAAGTTATTATAAATATCTGTTACCCAGTACCTGCCGAGTATTTATATTCAGGTACTACAACCCATAACGGAATGTTTACAGCCCATTTATCGGGCGAATTCGTGATTTGTGTTGTCGGAATTCAGAGTCAGAACAGAGAGATTTTTAATTGAAATTCTTATCCCCATTTTAGAGTTCCGTACCAAAATGGTAAAACAGAACCCTTATAGTAAGACTCTGTCTGTCTCTCTGTCTGTCTTTCTTTCTGTCGATCTGTCACAGCTGGATATCTCAAGAACTACTAATGCTATCAACTTGAAATTTGGAATAGTTTAAGACGACGTTTGCCCAACTATTTTGCAAATAAGAAAGATTTTTTTTTGTTTTTGCAACAGGGACTGAAACGGGGTCTGATAAATTCGAAGTGAGGCTACTAGGGCATGTGAGATATCATAAAAAAGAGCGCAGTTTGCACATTCTCAAACATTTTTTCTTTTATTAAGCATATTTTTTGACTTTTGATGAAAAATGTAAAAACAATACCGTTCCTCCCTTATCTCCGATGTTTGCAAAGAGAAAAATCAGAAATAATTCTATGTAATAGAAGTTTATGTAAAGATTACAGAAAAAATAAAACGACGTCTCTAAATAAGACAATTTTTCAAAAATCTTCAACAAAAGTTACACTAGTTCCACTATCGGTCAAGAGATTGCGCTGACCTAAAACTGCAATATTCTACACCGCAGTGCGCAGTGTTAAAATTCTCTAACGAATATAGGCCTCACCGATGAAAATTTAAAAACATAGATGGTACGGAACCCTCGTTGCGCGAGTCGGACTCGCTCGTGCCCGGTTTTTATTAACACTACCAAAATGAATGCCTAAATTAAAGAACGCTGGTGGATTTTAAACGCTCGGGTCAGCACCAACAGTTGAAAATCCACTAGAGGGTTTTTATTAGGTATTCACTCAGGTGTCGCTTAGTGAGACCACTCACTTAGAGATAACCCATGTTGAAGAGCATGAATTGCGGATGAAACATTATTTAATGAAGGAGTGCGACTGTATGAGTCATTAAGACGCAATCAAACATACTCAAGACCTCAAATTAGAATAGTTAGTATAAATCTATACTTGCACGTGTGACTCCCAGGAGTAAAGTAAAAAACTTTTTTACAAAAAAAAAAGCAACCGCAAAAAAAGTTTTTGACACCGAATTTCGAAATTAAAGTTATTTTTCACTTTGTAGTGTTTTTTTTTTTTGAAAAGTCGATTGTTTTGTTTTTGTAAAAAGTTTTTATTTTTCACTTTTTAGTTGTACCTACCTACCCCAAACAAATTCATATAACACTACTTGCTATGTGAATATCAGATAGGGAGCTATTGAACACCTACCCCTTTAAATGGTACAGGCGTGATATTATGTTGTGTGTCAATGGTTTTGTTCTTAATTAGGTATACAACTGTGTGGTAATGTCTTCATACCAAACAATGAATCAAAACAATCCTCACAAATTCCAACGCATGTTTCATAACTATTTTACCTACTAATTAGTTTGTATTTACGATGCGGATCTGAACCGCAAATTCCATTAGCGCCATTTTAGTGAACTGTTTCATCCGTGTTCGTATGATGTAATGACTAATGGATCCGATAAACCATGGTTTTTATGTTTCTTTATAGATCTATAGATTTATTCGCATTTTTACTTCCGAAAGATTTAATATTGTTACCCATGGATTGAAAGAATCGGTTATGTTAAGACCTAGTCAATAAAAATATCATAATCTTTCACACTTATCTAATTCTTTCAGGATCGGTAGTGGTTTTCATTCATAAGTCATATTCATATTATATTTAAGGCTCCTGCAAACAGGCGCGACGCACGACGCGAATCGCGCGCGACACAAAGGCACCGCTCGCTGAGCGACTTGCGGTACCTTTGTGTCGCACGCGATTTTATCGCGTGTCGCGCCTGTTTGAAGGAGCCTTTATTTGCATTCCATAATGTTGTAGAGGTGTTACAATGGCTTAAAGCTAAGGTACAATTACGGACCCTGTAGGGCACAGCAAAAGGTATAAAATTTAATCTCATAATAAATTTAGGACACAAATTAACAATAAGCAATTTTTAAAATATGCTATTAAAATTAAATAAGTACAATAACTTTTTATTTTATTGAGATCAGCCTATTATAGTTTGTGGTACATAGTAATTATTTGGTAATGTAGTTAAATATTTAACTGTCTATTTATCTATGCATGTATGAATATCTATACGACTAACTGTGTGGTGTCTTCTTGTGTTCAATAGATTTTTTTGTCAAGTCATCATCTAGATGCTTGACTTCCTTGCTTTACTTGACTTGCTTACCATTATTACCGTTCTTGAATTCACCTATCTAAGTATACCTAGGTTTCGTTTTGTGATCAGTTAGTTTAACTTTTATTTTGTTCAAAGCTGACTGCGCCACAGCGGTTTAAGTGATTTTCTGCAACAGCTTGCTGCAGTTTTACTTTTGCTGTTTATTTTTAGTGTGTGTATTGTGTTGGTTCCATGATATTGCATGGTATGGTTTATTTTTAATGTAATATAATAAATTATTTTACCTTTCTTGAGTCCTCCTATAGAAGTATACCTAGGTCTCGTTTTGTGTTTAGTTAGCTTAACTTTTATTTTGTTCAAAGCTTACTGCACCACAGCAGTTAACTTGATTTTCTGCAACAGCCAGCTGCAGTTTTACGTTTGCTGTTTATTTTCAGTGAACCTTTTCAGACACTCTTCTTCTTCGTTATATGAATAATAATAATTTTATTGAATAAAAACGTTTACAAAAAGTGTACATTTAGCCAACAGTAATAAACTGTGCCTAAAATAATAAACTAAAACTAACATATTTTTATTACAGGTGCAAATAATGATGGATCGGTATTAGAATGTTTGGTAGCGCCCGGCCCAAACTAGATTTACTTAAACCTGTGTTTCAGTCCATCACTTTACATTTCAATTAAATTGGGGCATTTTAATTAAAAAATTGATTTAAATAAAACTGATAGATATATAAAAATAATCAAATAACAACTATGAAAAAAAAACACTTTCGTACATACTTATTAACGCTAAGCCTATGTAAATATACAAAAGTAAATACTTACAAGGGAATAAATTATCACCATGACAAAGAATGATAGGCGTTTTGAACGGTACGTCCAATAAAAAGCTTCATTAATCTGCCGAAATACGTCTACTGCTGACTATAGGCTATACTATAATCCTCCCAGCATCGTCATACCCACTGAACCTGCGCTTCCCGCATCTTCCAGATTCTCATGATCTTCACCAGGTTCTTAGTAAATCATGTGCGGTGCTACCTACGCAATGGTGGCCCAGTGGTATCGGCCTCGACTTACGAATTGTAAGTGTAGGTTTGAACCCATACAGACGCTTTACTTTGTTGTGTAAATAATTTAATCACCACTACTCTCACAACGGCGAAGGAAAACATCGTGAGGAAACAGGCATGTCCTAGAATCAAAAGTTCAAAGACATGTGACATCTACTACTACTAACCTGCACTGGGCTCTCGTGGTAGATTATAGCCCACTCCCTCTCGAAGATAGGAGGCTTGTGTCCCAGTGGTGAGAACATTATAGGCTGATTTTGCTACCTACGATGCACCTTCCAGTATGCGGTCGAATTCCAATAGTGTAACAACGCCTTAAACACTTTCCTGTCAAAATCCATCTACCTTACTTAATTATGTTGATTAACGGTAGCCTAGACTGATTGATTTATTGATGATACAAATCTGTACAGCAACAATCAATTAGCATTACATTAAGCTATTGTTTGCGACATGAACATCTAACAAGCTCTCTCGGTCATTGTAAGCTCGGATGATACAAGCTTGTCGACATGCCTCCGTTTGGTAGACAGACTAAGGCATCGTCCTAATAGAACGCGAATGCGTGATCGACGTAGGTTCGCGTGAATTTTACTCGTAAGAACGCGCAACTAAACATATTGAACTCGAATAGGTGTCCTAACTGACAATCGACAACGCAGTCGCGCGACTCAAATGTTTGAAAATCTATTCGCGCGAACTTAGTTCGTATAAACGCGGGATCAAACATATTGAATTCGCATAGGTGTCCTAACTGTCAATCGTACGACGCGGTCTCGCGAAAATGTTTGAAAATCTATAAAATATATAAACTTATAAAATAGGTCTTCTAAATATTTTCCGCCAGCAAAAATTTTGCGTCTCTGACGTCCATGGTTGTTGGTACCGACCGTGCCAGTGCCAAACTAGGTACTCCACGGTCGCTCGCGTCGTAAATTCGCGCGATGATTACGTATTCGCGTTCTATTAGGACACCCAGTTTTTGCAATCGCGCGAACGCGCGATAGTCGCGTCGCTTACTCGCGTGATGATCGCGCATTCGCGTTCTATTAGAACAATGCCTAAACAATACATACTTGCATATGTATAAGTACATATCTTACTTACGTATCTATATGTATGGATACGTAAGTAAGATATTTACTTGTAAAGCCTACTATTTATAGTCTATCGACACTATAACACCCACCGTGTTATAGGGCTCTCAGGAAGACGAAAATTTATAGGAAAGAGAGGTCACAGCGCTGCCTCTCAGAAGGGTTATTACGAGAAAGCAAGAAAGCTCATCATCATCTGCCTAGCCTTTTCCCAACTATGTTGGGGTTGGCTTCCAGTCTAACCGGATGCAACTGAATACCAGTATTTTACATGGGGCGACTGCCTATCTGACCTCCACAACCCTGTTACTGAGTAATACGATACCCCTTGGTAAGACTGGTTGTCAGACTTTCGGGCTTCTGACTACCTGTAACGACTGTCAAAGATCCACGAATGACAGCCGGGACCAACGCCTTAACGTGCTTTCCGAAGCACGGAGGGATCTCGATATGTAAAGATGGTCACCCATCCACAGACCAACCGCGGCAAGCGTTGCTTAACCTGATCGATCGACCTGTGCGGCTGTTATTATTTAGCCACGGACCCCTCAGAAAGCAAGAAAGCTATTATAATATTATTATAAATCTACTACTATTACAGTACCTTGTACAGACGCCAGCACATCAAGCTACTACAATCTGTCAAATTTCTTTAATAGATTTTCAACTTTATCGCTCCAGTATAAGGTTCAAGGTTGATTGGGAAAATTTGACAGTTTCGAGTAGCTTGATGTGCTGGCATCTGTACATGCAGCAATATTATCACCCACCTGGCCTGTTCCACCTTGCATCTTGCACCTGAATAGTTTATACGGAGCGACCAACCATAAGTTACTGATCACACCAGCCGACCATCAGTGAACAGCTTTGACACACTTTTATCATTCTGACTGAGACTAGACAAGTGAAACAACTATCGTAGAAATTTGTATGTCTACCAGCATAGCTGTCAGTAGCGAAGGGTCAATTTTTATAAGAGGTAAGCCGGAGTAGATCTTCAATATGATTATATTATAAGTGTAATGTATTTCTGTTCGTGGCTGCAGATAGGTGCACCACACAAACTAATAGTAACTATTAAAACGTATTCGGATGCAATTAATCCAAAAGCCATCGTAGCCTCGCCCCAAATACTGGGGTAACTGGGGTTTCAAGCTTGTAAATTAACGAGCTGTTTCATTAGTAGGCATCGAGCTGTGCTTAACGTGGTAACGTAAACAACACAGTGGGAGGATAATCGATATAATCGCGATGAGCTGGTACTTTGTTGGTTTAATGAGGAGAGCGAGACATTTTTTTTACATTGGATGAATCTAGTCACATGGCAATGTGATCTGGAATAGTAGAAGCAAATTGTATTGTTGTCAAGATTTTTAAACATTTCAGTAAAATGCTCAAGGAAGGTAGACACTGTAATTCTTAAAAGCTTTTCAACCAATAAGCCGCAGCAAGGCCTACCAGCGAGGATAACCTCCACAAGAGGGGGCTTAGACCTCAGGTGTGTATGCGACATCTCTCCTCAGACAATCTTGCTCTGTCACCTGCACACGTGACGACTTAATGGCTGTGTTAGCAAACGAAACACGATTGGTACGCGTTGCTAAATTTTGGGCCAGACAAATATAAAAAACAAACTATATACATATATTTTTCCGATGACGTAAGCTGGATGTATCAATAGTTAGTAGAGTGCTTATAATGACTCAGACAATTTCATAATTATAGTTCCCACGACAAGGTGAAGGCTAACAGAGTATAATTATACCACCTACAAAATGCCTAACACTATGCGTGCCTGTAGTCAATATTGAATACCTTGTTAATGGAACAACCTATAAATCTATAGGAAGAAAGATGTTCTAATCCACTTTAAGAATGATGCTAAATAAAGATGCTGATAAAGCTAATTGGTAAGCAAATTGCTTTAAGGTAGGTGTATTTCAACCGAACTACTGAGAACGTCCGGTTTTTTTTATATTTTTTATTTGAAATGGTTTTGCTCTTGACTCTAGTCTAGGTCAGAAGTGACAGAGAAAAAGTCGACGATGGAGTGAGCTTACCCAGAAGACGCCTGTTCACTCTTACTTTGAAGAGGTTCGGGTTGTATGCGCTCGGAAATACAGACGCAGGTAGAGAGTTCCACTCGTTTACTGTGCACATTATAAAGGACATTTGAAAACGCTTAGTGCGAATTGGTGGAATCTAGCAACAAGACAGGGATGGTAACTTGCAGTGCGTCTGGATGTCCGAAGGCAGAAGGGGGCCGGTGGAACAAGGCCGTGGAGTTCCTTGTTTGCTTAGTGATAACATAATATATCAATGGCGAAACTTATATATAGGGCTTTGTCGCAAAATGACCACTTCTCATAATCACTACTTGTAGCAAAATGTCCCTTTCTCAGAATGTCCCTTTCGCAAAATGTCCCCTTCCTTAAACAGGCATTAATTTCTTTCATCAGTAAAAAAACTGGCCAAGAGCCAGTAGGTGTATAACAAGTGGGGCTACTAGGGCATGTGGGGTATCATATGTAAGAGCATAGTTTGCACATTCTCAAACATTTCTTTTTTTTTAGGCCGCATAGTTTTCGACTTTTTATGAAAAAATGTTTAAAAAAATACCGTTCCCCCGTTATTTCCGAAGTTTGCATAGACAAAAATCTGAAATTATTCTATGTGATAGAAGTTTATGTAAAGATTACAGGAAAAATTAAACGAAGTCTCTAAATAGCACACTTTTTCAGAAATTATCAACAAAATTTACATTAGTTCCACTATCGCTCCAGAGATGGCGCTGGCATAAATCTACAATATTCTACACCGCAGCGTGCAGTATTAAAATTCTCTGGCGAATATAGGCCTCGCTGATGAAAATTTAAAAACATATGATGGTACGGAACCCTCGGTGCGTGAGTCCGACTCACTCTTGCCCGGTTTTATTTTTATATTATTATTATACCTACTTCTCTTGAAAGCGATTGATGAAGTTTACTATGGAACGAGCGAGTCCAGAACATGTCTTTTCACTCTTGCTTTGAAGGCTGATGGTTATATTATGTGAAAGGAAACAGACGCTGACAGAGATTTCCACACTTTTCCATCTACCTATAATTAAACTTCTACACTACTCGTATATAATATTATAAAGAGGTAAAACTTGTTTGTATGTAGGGGGTAATCTCTAGAACTACCCTTCGGATTTGAAAAATATTTTTGCATGTAATAGGTAGCGCAATCTTCAAATCTTTAGGAAGGTTATTACGCCATGATCCTTAGGAGTCAGGGCAACAAATAAATTCACGCCGGCGAAGTCGCGGGCAGAAGCTAGTCCTTGCTATTGGTGTACAAATAAGTTTCCGCCGTTTAACGAAAGATGTCCTCACTAAGAGGTTACGTAAAAATCGTCAGATGTAACATGTGATATCGTGAGTTTGGACATCTACATACACTTAGAGTATTAGTGACTCTTTATCCATATTACATATTTCTTTTTGTGCAAAAATGTCAAGTTTTGTACCGAATAAGCGTCATTTGCCGGAACTGGTATTACTTCTTTAATTTGAAGAAAACTGCAGCCGAGGCCCATCGATTACTTGTAGAGGCTTATGGTGAAGCTGCTTTGAGCGAGAGAAGTTGTCGTGAGTGGTTTCAAAAGTTTAAAAACTGTGATTTTGATGTGGAAGACAAAGTAATGAAAAATGGAAGATTCTCGCCAAACGCAAGAAGAACTCGCACCTACATTACAAGTAATAAAAAATAATAAAACACCTTTGAATAAAACATAATGTACTGTGCTTTCAGAATAAACCTCTATTTTTTTGTAAAAAACGGCGGAAACTTATTTGTAGGTACACCTATTAATTCGAAAAGGTAACATACAAGGTAACATACAAACAGACATACAGGTTTACCCTGTATGTCTGTTTGTATGTTACCTTTTCACGCCTAAACCACTGAACGGATTTCGATAAAATTTGGCAGAAAGATAGATTGCATCCCGGGGAAGTAAATTTAATAAGTTTTATTCCGATATTCTTACGGAATTGACACTTATGCGGGTGAAACCGCGGGGCGCTGCTAGTATATAATAAACGTGGAGAAGAAGCGCTGAGTACGACTAGTCCGGCTTTCAACCAAGTGCGGATGGTACCTACCCTGCAGTACGTCTGGTAGTCCAGTAGTTGAAGGGAGTAATTATAATAATGTACCGACATACAGTTCGTGCCTACGGGTACAATAGAAGATAACATAAAAACCATGCACCACAAAGTCCAAAGTCCTTGCAACAAATAAACCAATGAAGTGACAAAAGAAATATTTATTTATTTATTTAATAAGGCTTACCAACTAAACTCATCAATCAATTGTTGGAAATAGTCTTCGTAAACGCAATAAAAATAACTGCCTTTGTAAACACTTTTGAATCTGTCAAAGTGTGATTAAAAAACTACAACTGTCAACTCGCTCTCTTACTCTCGACTTTGGTGAATGCTGTGTACTAATTGTTTTTTTTTCTTTTTTTTTTTTTAATGATTAGCTTAGATTTAATCAATCAACTCAGCCTCTTGCAGTCCATAGGCCTCTCCCAGGCCACGCCACAACACCCAGTCCTCCGCCGTAAACATACACAGCATTAACACAGAGTCATTGACATAATAACAACTGAACAATAAAAGTTGCAAAACAATATAAAAATGTCAATGGCTCGGGTGCCTGTGCTTAAGAGACAATGGTTCAGCGGTCAGGGGGTATTTAGATTGGTAAAAGGTCGTGAGTTGAAGACCCGGCTGTTGAACTTATCTGCTGAACCCATTTCGTAGAAGAGCACGAGTATTGTGAGGGTTGTCTGGTATATGTATTAATCGTGCATGTCAGTAACACTTTGATAATAAAGTGTGTTTACTTTGATGACGGATTTTTAAACAAAAGATAATTATAAATATTCCTCCATAAGGGCAACTACAACGCGCCACGCGACGGGACGCAGATGACGCGCCCCCGCGTTTATTATTTTATATATAAATTGAATAAAAACACGCTTCCGGGGGAATTTCGCCCCGTGTCCCGCGCCCCGTCGCGTGGCGCGTTGTAGTGTGTGATCCGCCTTATGGAGGAATATTTATAGTAATATTTTTTTAATGTTTATAGCTAGACATGAGTTTAATTAATATAATATTCTAACTGTCCAAGTTCCTAACCTACGTGGTATTATATAATAGATACTCTTTACAATACTTATTATTAGTTTTAAGTTATCTTGCCCCTAACAGGGTCATGTAGGTACTCACTAGTTTAAGCCTAGCGTATAACTATGGTTGTGTACATTGTGCAATAAATAAATAAATCGTAAGTATGTGATCCGCCTTGGGTCCATAAAACTTGGTTAAGCTGATCTGTCTATCCATACTATTATTATAAATTCGAAAGTAACTCTGTCTGTCTATATGTTACCTTTTCACGCCTAAACCACTGAACGGATTTCGATAAAATTTAGCAGAGAGATAGATTGCATCCCGGGGAAGGACATAGGATAGTTTTCATCGACATACCATGCGGGCGAAGCCTCGGGCGGAAGCTAGTTTGAAATAAATGCTTTGACTTTGACTTGTATGATATCACTGCACTCGAGTGGATGTTTCATTCCACATTCACACGACAATGACAAAATTAGATAAAAATCAATGTTCATATTACGCTCATGTCTTTTAATTTTTACATTTTCGATAGGCGAGTATGAAAGATGCCGCCGAGTGCCGAAATCGACCAGCGTTGGGTCGGTTCACTAATGTGTTCATTTTTCACTTTTCATCCATTTTGTGTTCACACGTTTCACTTTGACTGACAGATGCCGAATAATAATATAGAATGGACAAAAACTGGAGCATCAGATATTGGCTTTATGAAAGCTTCTAAATATCGGGCAATTAGCCTTCTATAATGCTTGCCAGCACATTTTACGATTTACGACGCGATGACTAAAATGTTCACCCATACAATGTACACCCATTGTTCTTTATTCTTCCAATTTACGCCTGGTTGCAGCTCAACAATGTTCTTGCCCTCACTAAAACAAAACATAAAATGTACCAGCTGTTTGCTTTCCCGATGAAACTATATAAGTCATGCAGGAAAATAGGTCAAAATAGGTAACTACTGCTTAGTAAGGAACTGGTCATTTTTCACTGACACAGCTGACTGAACAGAAAAGTTGTAGCAATAATCTCCAAGATAATGAGTTATTCGAGAATTTAAAAATAGAACGAAAGAAATGTACTTTTTGCTTTTTCAATTGTTTTTTTTTTTTTTTTTTTAACTGCGCTAAAAAAGTTCTTTAGTTTGACGAAAAACTGCAGAACAAATGCCACAACCTATTGCTGTATTTTTTTTTGTTTTTAATTAAGGAACAATACAAAATATAAACAGACATTGCAAAAACCACAACAGGTCTGTCCGGATGTTGACACACTTTTAAGAAATCTTAATACTAAAGTATTAATCATCTATCTATTTTATATAAAATTCAAAGTCTCTGACTCACAGATATATCAACGTACAGCCTAGACCGCTGCCTGGTCCTAGAAACTAGATGTGTTCTTTGTGGAGAGTAGATATCCACTAAGAAAGGGTTTTTCGAAATTTCACGCGGACGAAGTCGCGGGCAGAAGCTAGTTATACACATAACACATAGTTTATAAAACATTTTGATGTAGATAGTAAATACCTAACAGTTAGAATGTACAAAAACTTAGTTTGTGTTTTACTACTGCTTACCCCATTTTACTTGAGACGTAAACCTAATTGATGAAATATGTACGGTTCTATAGACCTCTGTCTATGCTCACGGGGAACACAGGCATGATGTGGTTTTGTGTCTAATGTAACCTGCAGGCCACAACGTGGTCTCATTTACAAAGACGAAAACAAAGGAATGACAATGGGAGTAACTCGAAACTCATAATGAACCTTCTAAAAAGAAAAGCGCCTGAATAGTGAAAAACAAAACCATAAAACTCCTCCCTTTGTTGAAGCCGGTTAAAACCATTTATTCCTTGTCATTAAAAAATTGTGCGGTCGGGGGAACCCCGTTAGGAAAGACGGTCCTTACGTGAAACTCGCACGCACACACACTAAATAGAAAGAGACAGAGAGAGAGAGAGAAAGTGTGAATTAATACGCATTTTAAATACAGAGCCATAAGTTTGGATAAGCTCTCATTAAGTGGGCTCTATCTTGGATTTTCATTTTGACCCCACTATTGACTTCAGCACCTTCGAAAACCATGAAAACGACACCCAAGATGAAAAATTAATAAAATTTCGCAGCCGCCATCTTGGATTTTACATTTTGATCTCATTATTGACTTCAACACCCTCGAAAATAGTGAAAACTATTTCGGAAAATAAATAATAAAACAAAGAGAAAATCGCATGGAAGGGCGGCATAACACATCTATGTTACGTGACGATTTCTACCAGTTTACTCCTACCGAAAGCGTCGTTTAAGAACTACGTTCTCATAACTTGGTTGTTTTGCCAAGATTTATGAAAACTCTTTACTCTTAAAGAGAAAACTCGGCAGAACGCACCTGTATCCGCTTTTTAACATAAGATACAGCTGCACAACAAAAACCACAACGACCAGGAGCCCATAACTAACCAAGCAATAACAAAGCCAAACTTATCCTCAATGCCACTGACTTGGTGACAAAAACGCGACAATCGATTCAAACATAATATCTCGATATAATGCTGTTGATTCGATATAATCCTTCTGAGCGAAGTCAATCGAGAAATGATCCGAGTTGGGATCGAAAGATTTGAAGTAAAATTATTTTTAATATTTCAAAAAGCTGCTGTTGTTGGCTGGTAATGTTTTTGTGAGTGTTCCATGTGTGAAAATGGATTGTAAAGTTTTGCTTCGCTGTGGAAACAAAAAAAAAATGTTATTTACAAAAAATGTGGTTTTATCATCATCTAATTTATAATACTAAAAAAAGCAGTTGTCAGCAATGGCTGTCAGTGCTTTTTGTTTAATAATCTTTATTAGTTTGTACAGGTTTTGATCAGGATTAGGCTCTCACGAAAATACTATGACGTCACGTGCCCATTAAATTAATGCCAAAAAAATACACAGTCACGTGAACGAAGCCACGAGCACAGCTAGTTCAATATTTTAGCAGTTTATCACATTTAAAAATTGTGGTGTTGTCTGCTCAGCAACATTTTTAACAACGTATGTAGAATTCAGTGACCTTTTAAAAGGTTTTTCATTGTAAACACCCATTATAATCAAACAGCGAAAATAAACACTGCCTAACTAAACAATTGTGGTTTTTGACAAATTTTGTATTTAATACAGCGATATCCTTTACCTACCCCATCACAGAGGTAGCAATTCATATTGAAAAGAAAATAATTATAATATTGTTTCAAAGGACAGTCAAAACAATAGTAGCATGAAACACAAAACTTAAATAAACATTAACAATTCACACTGCATATATCTCAGTATTACTCCAATGTACTAGTATCGTGTGTAATGACATAATGAATAATACTTCTTAAGTCACTGATAAGATTCATCTAAACTCTCACCGATAACAAGTAGGTATTACGTCAATGTCTCTTTGATACCATACTTTTTGGTTAAAAGGATCAGGTACTGTCAGTTTTTTTTTTTACTCTGCTAAATTAAAATAAAATATGAAACTCTTAAATATATTCCAATTTCAAATAATAAAAACAGCTCGTAATTTTGTCGCCAACGAGAAAATTCAAAAAGCAATTAAAAAATAAGTTGTTGTCTATTATTTAGTGAGCCTATAATTTTAATTCATTTGCCAATTAGGAACAGGGAAAATGGGGCTTTCAATGTAGTGCAGTGACGTATCAGCGGACGGCAACTGCTTACTACAGCACCACCAGTCTCACATTGAACATTGGTGCGTGAAGACGACTTGACGTTTCGTCTAGCGGACGTTTCGTACGCGCGAAAACTTTGTGAAACAGGGAATATACAAAACATTCTACAGTAATTTGTTATAAAAACTTTTCTGATCTGTGGTTTGAATAACTTTTAATTACGTGCGACTTTCTGTTCTGTTAAAAAAGTTTCGTGAATAGATATTTGGTTTTGTTTCATCGGATCTCCTTATCGGTAAGTTTTAAAAAGTTTAACTTTTCTTTTGCCTACTTATGTGAATCACGACATGAATAATATCTGGAATTAATTAAAACTTGATAGCAATTTTTAAGCTCGGAGTTTTATGTTAAAAAATAATTAGAAGCGAATTTTCAGGTATGCTTTTTTTTTGCTTTCAACGTAACGCCACTTTTTTCGTTGAATACTAAAAATAAATTAAGCGTGAAATTTATGAAGGATGGCATCGTATGTTTATTTATACGCAGTTTTCCGGCAGTCATAAATTATCGTCAGCCAATGATCATTGCCATTGGAACGGCCAATAAATCGTACAGTAACAACTGACAGTTTAACGATTAGTTCGATCATATTATTTAATTACAATATTTTTTAGGAAAGTTCCACGAAATTATTTACAGAAATCCTATTCTTTTCTATTTGTAATGGGTTTGCTCTTGACTCTAGTCTAGGTCAGAGGTGACGGAGACAAAGTCTACGATGGAGTGCTTACCCAGAAGGAGCCTGTTCACTCTTTGAAGAGATTCGGGTTGTATGCACTCGGAAACACATTTGAATACGTCATAATCATTTCATCGATGATATTTTAACGAAATGAAAATAATGGACGGATAGGTACTCGTACCTACTTATCGTTAACGCTGAAAGACTATATCAGGAATTTACCTAGATACCTGAATAATTAATGTTATTAAGAACGGTAGGTGCAACTAGCGGTTTAATAATCTCCTCAAAGAACTATAGAAATATTGTGATTCTTTATCAGTAGACATCCAAATCTTATAGAAATCTAGATAACGGAGATAGGAAGAATTATCTAAGGAGAAAGATTTTGTTTATCTTTTTTACTTAAAAAACAGTTTTCAACAGTTTTCCACAAACATCCGCCTGATGATTTCATAAGTATTTAAAAAAAACGTAAGAACAGTAGGAAAGACATTTTTTTTTAAAAATTGTGTTTTCAAACTTTTTGTAGGTAATATTTATGGACCTATTTGATTATTTAAATAAATCATAATTCGAGTAAAACATTTTTAATTAAAAGGGAGTTCAAACAAAAATAAAAATATATAATAATAAACTACATAGATGCAACTAACGATTACATAAAAAAACTAACTATCTACCTACACATTAAACACATAAAATAAAAATAACTTCTAGTTCAAAATTAAAAATCACATCGAACCGTAAATTGTAAAATCATAGCAATTATCTGTAACGAAACTTTAAAACTCATTTCCCAAGCCATCTGGTTAATAAAACTTTATACCTAATTATTAACTATAGTTTTCATAAAATATTATTTTATAAGTAAACTGGAGGTAGACTAGATAGAAATAGATATAAAACATAGCAATTTTACCAAAAAGAAAATTAACCTTTTGACCGCCACAGTCATGTATAGATGACAAACCAAAATGTGCCCAGCCCGCTACGGTTCGACTACATGACAGGCTTTGAAGCCGAGAGCACGTTTTTGATTTATTGACGTGTGGTGGTCAAAAGGTTAAAAACATTTTTCTCAAACATAAAAATATCTCCTTTCGTAGCATCGTCCAGTTCTATTCAGTCTGTCCTGCACGGAACATTAGCTTTGGACCTCGAGGTTCCATTTCCTAAGTAGCAATGCCATCAAACGCAACCAACCGGAATTGTGCTAACTTGCTGACCGAAATACGACTGAAGATCGGCTGTGATCTATCATAGAAAATGGAGTCATAAGTTCCATGTATGTAGATTTACAAGACTGACCATAGACATATATAGAGATTTTGAATAAAGCTATCTATGTAGTTTATTGTTTTTTTTTTTAATTATTTCTTCGTAATTAGAGGGGTCCGTGGCTAAATAATAACAGCCGCACAGGTTGATAGATCAGGTTAAGCTACGCTTGCTGTGTCTGTGGATGGGTGACCATCTTTACAAACCGTGACCACTCCGTGCCTGGGAAAGCACGTCAAGCCGTTGTCCCGGCTGTCATTCGTGGATCTTTGACAATCGTTACAGGTAGGTAGTCAGAAGCCCTAAAGTCTGACAACCAGTCTTATCAAGGGGTATCGTATTACCCAGTAACTGGGTTGTGGGGGTCAAACTTGCGTTCACACCATATCTTAGATTTGGTACCTAGGAGTTGGGAAATATCAACCATTCGTGGCCCCCGCGGGTTTTTTTAAATGATTTAGGTAATTGTCATTGATATCCAGGACGAATAAAAAAAACCTACCAATGGTAAAACGGAACAAAATATGAAAAAAAAAATCTATTGTCTGGACTAAAAAATTAAAACACTAGTGTTTTAGTATGTTTCTTGTAGAATAATCTGACAAAAAATCAGAATGATTGTATTTACATATTATGATTTTTATTGTAAAAAGAAAGTTTTTAGAGGTATCTTCATCTTTTTCTATCGTATCAAATTAGTTGTATTATGTTTTCAACACACTATCTACCTAGCATATATATGCTAGGTAGATAGTGTGTTGAAAACATATTAAAACATATTTACAACAAAACCAGGAAAATATATGATATTCATCAGGATATCCTGATGAATATCATATATTTTCCTAATTTCGTTTACTGTAATCGATCATATAATTTTATTGTTTCTAAAACTTGCGTTTTTTTGTGTTTAGGTTCTGTAAGCCCCTTAAGCCACAAATGTTACGAGTACAGATGTTCTATGTCACGAAGTCCGTTTGGCTATGAATATTGTCAAGCGTGCACATGCACATTGTGATCAACAGAGACACAACAATGGGTGAAGTAAAACGGTACACATTCGCGGAAATAGCCTCATGCGACGGCAGCCAGGGGCAGCCGCTGTGGGAGCGCGCTTGTCGGGATACGTCACTACTACAATCAAAGCCGAACGGACTTCGTGAAATAGAATATCTGTACTCGTAGTAGCAGAAATAACCCTGCGCAACCTCCTATCATGACCCATAACGTGGAAAAATGTGGGCGTAGTATTCACCTCTTTCTACATCTTCTGGGAAGTCAAACGTGCTGTTCCGCTATATATAACACTGTAATTTATTTGCAGTCTGTACTGTGATGAATAAAGTGTGGAATATTGTGTGGGGCTGTCAAAATTATACAACATTATAATTACTGCGTTTATTCCAAGCGAACAATTTACTTATCAGGCGCGTTCATGTAAACACGTTCGCTACTGTACTATCACTGGTTTTCGAAACAAAACCTAATAAATCTATATAACTATCTATATATATAAAAGGAGAAACTGACTGACTGACTGACTGACATATCAACGCACAGCCGTGACTACTGGGACTACGAATATTAAATATTGCACACGACTTCCTTTTATAATGTAGGCCTTTTATAATGTGGGCACTAAAAAGGTGTTTTTGGAAATTCAACCTTTAAGGGGTGAAAAGGGGGAATTTTGTTTGTATGAAAAATCTTATTCCAAGAGTAAATAAACTTGAAACTTGGCACGAATGCATATCTAAGTAAATAATGAAATTTGGCAATTTTTGTTTTTCTAAACTATCCTCTAAAGGGAGATTGGGAGGTGTCAACATTTGTATGGAAGAATTTTAAAGGGGGCGGTCCGATTAAGTCGAAACTTATTATTTATACTTAAGACCAAAAATAAAGAATAACGTGTAGCAAGGTTTTTCGAAAATCTATCCCTAAGACCTCTTTTACGGCGAAGCGGCACGTCGCGCGACGCGTTGTGCGGCGCGGCCAGCAGTAAATTACGCGCGTATGAGAGCGTTTACGGAGATGCGTCTTTACGCGCGTTTGCCTGAAAGCCAGCGTTACTAGCAGCGGAGCCCGCAGATGATGCCGCCGCATCGCACGCAGCGTTTATCGCGGCGGCGGCGGCGGAGAACGTAGTAGCGACATCTATGGCGGCGTCCGCGATATCACTCGCGTAATTTGAACTATGCCCGCTGCTACGCCCGCGGCGGACCTTTCTGCCAGTTTAGTTTGGATTATCGCACAATGTAGACGTGTTCTCCGGCGCGAGCAATGTTTACACGATACAGGATTCACCGCGGGCGCAGCGGCGGACACCGCTACTCCTCAGGCAACGCACCACGCCCCGCATCTTCGTAAACAGCATCGTACATTGTAATATGTTTGTGTTTGCGCGTGTGATAATGCGGGCCGCGGCACGCGTCGTTGTCTCTCCGTAAACAGAAAAATCGTTCAACGCGCCGCGAGACGTCACGCAACACGCGTCGCATGATGCGCCGTGTCTCGGTAAATGAGCCCTAACGGGGTGAAAAGGGATAGTTAATTTTACAAGGGAGGATTTTACATTGGTAAAATAATCTTTGAGTCATTTAATGTACACTTCCCAAACGATTTTTCGAAATTCCACCCCTGTGGGGGTGAAAAGCAGGGATACAGTTTATATGAAAAAAAAAATCATTTGGATAATAAACTTAAAACTTGGCAATATTTGGCTCAGTAAATAATAAAGATTGTTACTTTTAGTCTCACAGAGTATTTATGGGGCGAGAAATGTTAATAGGTTAGAAAAATATGCAACCGCAGCCGGTTAACTCAAATCTCGGTAATACTAAAACAAAACACTCCAGGAGTGCCGACAGAAGTGAAAACAAAACACAAACAGAATACTTTGCTATCACTCACTGACATATCGGATATACATTAAAACCGAGTACATTCCGAGGACATCCTAACACATCCGAAGCGGTGTCGGTTACGGTAACAGTGGCGCGAGTTCAATAGTTTTTTCCCCATCTCAAAAAAATGCCCAACGCGCATAAAGTAGTTTTCATTTCAAAAATAACAAAAACCTTTCATAAGTGGGAGTCGGACTCGGATGAAATTTGGTATACAGATAGTTTGAGTCCCGGGAAAGGACATAGGATAGTTTTTATCTCGATATTCCCACGGCATCGACACTTATGCTGGTGAAGCCGCGGGGCACTGCTAGTAGCATATAATCGCCAATTACTTGAAGACTTTTATCGATAACCGGAATTTTACTGCCATTAAGATAAAGAGGACAATAAATCAAATCACTAGCTATAAATTGACTTAACACACAAAATCATTATGTCATCGCATGCATATATTATTTTTATCACTAAGTCATCAAAGACTACAGAATTTTTCAACAAATACGCAATACTCACTATATTATCATCAGCCTCTTTATCAGGGATTGCGACTATCTTAGGCAATGGTTTCTTATTTTCGCAGTAATCTTGCACGAAACTGAAGCTGGGTGTCTACAATGTTTGCGCATAAACCATGCTCTGAGTATCTCCATTATTGTGGTGGCCGTTATTATCAGAAAAACTTGATGCATAATCAGTTTATAGAATGTGAAACACAGGCCTCCTTTCTATTAGAGGGAGTGGGCCATAATCCACCACGTGAGCCCAATGCGAGTTCGTGGATGTCACATGTCACATTCGAAGTTTTGATTCTAGGATATGCTAGTAACTTTACAATGTTTTAGTTCACCGGTTTGACAGCACTGGTGATGAAATACATTATACAAAGTAAAGGGCCTGCCTGGGTTTAAACCCTCTAAGACACTTAAGTCCCCCACGTAACCACTGCGGCACTAGTACTCCAGATGCTGCTGAAATAAAGTGGATGCCCGAAACACAATTGGTCTGCGAACAAAGTGAAAAGGGCTACCGTGTCAAAGCAAATGCGTGGAGCATACTAAGACGATGTGCAAACATAGTGGATTTCCAGTTTCAGAGTAGAATTCTTGAAGGAGTTTGCTTCTCACCTCTTAAGATAATATATGCACCTAAGAGTCAGTTTACTACTACCCGTACTCTATTACCTTGGGTAACTTGGAAGTCTTTAAACAGACTCTGGACCCAGGTTGGCCGAAGCAAGGAAAACCTGTCCAGGTGGAGATTCATAGACGACCCTGCCTTGGAGTGTAAATGTCGTGCTGTTCCACAAACGATGGGACACTTAGTATCGTGTCCTGCGTGTCCTGTCAGCTGCACGTTACAGGAACTGGTGGACGCTAGTGATGGCGTCAAACACGTAGCCGAATTCTGGGTCGCGTCCACTTAGATTACTATTGACACGCTAAGAAGAAGAAGAAGCATTTTTTACAACAAAAGATAGATAGCATCACGCCTGTAATCCCCGCTGGTTTAGGCAGAGCTACAGCTATTAGTAAACCCACATTTTTGCCAGTTATGTTTAGGTAAATCCTATAAAATAAGCAAGCCTATTGCCTATTTTTTACAAAATGTCGGTAAAACGTATCGCGCAATGGAAAGTTATCGACTTATTTAAAAGGATTAATAATCTACTGTTGCTTATGTTCTAACATTCAGCATTGTGTCAGATCAGTCATTCTGAAATGAACAAAGTATAATTAAATAAAATTAGAAGTTATTCATTTGCGAAGTTATGCTGCAGTGAGCTCTTATCACACCCACGGGATATATACGTTATGACGGATGATTACAAAAGAGAATCCATATTATAAATATTGGCGACTATTAATTCCTAAGCGAAGATTAAATACAGTAAGTGAAATGCGTTTGTACAGTACCCGGCGATAAATATTGCACATCGACCTTTGGAAATTGGTGTATTTTATACAAAGAATAAAAATAATTATCAAAAGAAGCAAATCATAATTGTTTTAACAGCTCCTAATAGATACCGGACTGTTTGTATTTCGTGCGACAGAGATAACGCTCTACGAAGCCGAAATTAGCCGATTGTCTCTTTCTAAAGGTCGATGTGCAATATTTATCGCCGGGTACTGTAGGTATACAGATCCGCGGGGTGATTGCGTAACACACTGACAGTAGGAATGGCATTAATTTTGACAGTTCAACAACATTCATTGCGTTATTTACGTTGTTGAACAGACAAATGTTTCGAACATTTGAAGCAATGGATTAGCAATATTCTTCAAAATTCAGATTGTGATTGATAATGTGTTACACAATTAGGGTGACGGAATAGCTATTAACAGAACTGAACTGACTGTTAGACTGAATACTGTCTATCTGTCTCGTTGAAACTCAAAAGGCTCACAAACACCGAAACTTGGACAATGGTACCATTTCAATTGAACATAACTTCTTCCTTTCATGATATTTCAATGGAAAACTATTTATCAAAGTGCTATCCTCACACAAGCAAAGCTACGCTCAGAACCTCAATCAAAAACGGTTCAATGTATTATGTCCATTAATAATCTTCTTTGTGTGTAATAGTCCAAAGGCTTGTTGAACGTGAGGTCGAGAGTTCGACCTCCAATTGTTAATATTGACGTAGGTAGGACCTATCTATGCACCTTTATGCACTCCTATTCAGGTAGGTATACTGACGAACATTGAATGAACACATTGAATGACATTTCATTCACAAGGAGAGGAGGAGATTTCCATTCGGAATCTCTAGAGGAGGTCTTCATCTTTAATATTAAATGAGGGCTTCTTACTAGCACAGAAGTTTAAAATAAATTTGACTTGATAGAATTTAATAAATTGTATCTAGCTAATTTTGAAACTTAGTAGTTCGTTGTTTTAGTTTTATTGATGTTTTTGTAATTTTTTAGTAACGGCTGATTATTCTAACACCAGATAATTTTATTCGGGAATATTTTTGAATTTTTGACAGCTCTTCCCCATGCAAAATCTGTCAGAAGAAAATTTTATTCCACGAATAAAAATTATCTGTCTATTGAAAAATCAGCCCTAAGTAATATAAGGCTTTTTTATTAATTTTATTTATATCAGTAGAGTACATACCTTTATTTCTCAGGCACCACAGAAATAGGAACTTAAAGTGGAAAGAAACAACATCAAAAGTCCAATATTTTGTACAAATTGTGAAAGTTACGAAAATTAAAACTCCGTGCAAATGCCTGAGTTTTCTTCTTAAGTAATTTTTTGCACATTTTTCATCGCCCGTGTAACTTTCGTATATTTATTTCTGTAACAGAATTTTGTTTATGATATAAGTACCTACAGAGTTGATATGACAGAGGGGCATTAAATTACACTACGTATACTATACGTGTATAGTATTAATTCGATACAGTACAAAAATAGAAAGCGCCAAAAATGAGATTTTTTTTTTTTCAAACAAACTAAATAGCTTAAAGTCAGAGTGAAACGCAACCACCCTTTATAAATAAATTTGACTGACCTTAGATGCCTAGTAACAAAGTCGCGCAGGAGCGCGTGTGTGTGTTATCTCTCTTGGCGGGGGGCGGGGGGGGGGGGGGCGGGGAGCGGGCGGTTTAGACCGCTCGCGCGGCTTTTATGTTAGGTAAGTTGTAAAGTACGCGCACACACAAAAACACAAAATTTTTAAGTTCTCGATGTGTCCTCGATTCATATTAATGCACAAATTATACCTACGGAGAATATTGTTATTTATTTTTCTAATTAAATCACTGTCCGTCGCTAAGCACTTTAATTCCCGTAATCTTTGTACTGCCAATTGTATGGTGCCGGCGTTCCTAGGGCTATTGCGCCGGTCACCATACCTTTCTCGGTATGTTCGCAGAGCTAAATCTGTGTTTCCACGGCATTCACCGTAAATTAAAATCATGTAAGTGTATTCTGACGCCGTGTAAGTTACACGAGGCATTGCTGAACACTTTAATTTTACACACACATACAACCAACGTTTAATTACGTATCCTATCACAATAAAAACAGTCAATCACAAAAAAAAAACACTAACACTAAATAATAATATTCCCAAGTTACGTATCCTGTCACAATAAAAAAAATACTGGATTAAACTTATTTAGTGTCTATCACAATAACAAAACAAAATCACAATTATTATCAGCGAGTTCGACAAAACATAACGGCGCGGCGGCGGCGCCGGGGCTCCCGTGTTACGTAACGTACGTCCCGAATGGATGACGCTTGCGCACTGTCCACTGAAAGAAGTTTTTTTAGCAAATTCGCAAGGATCTAGGATACAATAGCAACACACTGACCTATTTCTATTCCTTTTACGCGCGGGAAAAAGGCGCGGGGGTTTTGCTATGTTTGTCACTCTCATAGTGAAAGTGCAAGTGTGTGTGTATTTATTGCTTCGTGAAATATTTGGTTGTACTCGTGCGGCAACAATGTATCTTATACTCAGATTATCGTTTTAAGGTGCATGACCTATGCGTATGAGATAATCAGCTGTTAGGAAATATACATCGTGTTCAAACGTAGCAAAAACTTCAAAAATCATTTGTGACTAAACTACTGCTCCTATTTAATTGATTTTTGGTACAGAGCTTGAAAATGGTATCTAGTATAGGCAGTTTAAAGGAAAGCCCCTCTGTCGTATCAACTTTGTATATCAGCTGGTCCTAGTTTATCACACACTTTTATCTCATTATAGTACGAGTATCTTTCTAATGTTGATTAGATAAACGGTTTACAGTTTTTTTTTTACATCTGCCGCATGTCAAACGATCAATGGGCCAAACTTACGACCTAGTGGGTCCCGCTCAATGGCAAACGACATCACGGCAGGCCCAGATGGAGATGGTGGGATATGCTGGACTCCTTTCATAAAAATTGGTCCATGGCAGCTTTGGACAGAGAGAGGTGGATGTAGAGTTGGTAGACCTTTGTCTAGCAGTTAATAAAGAAATAAAAGTGGTTTTTGTGAAATGTTATGAGATTTAAAACACGCCAAAAACATACTGAATCTTTTTTTGGTACTTACCAATTTATGTATTTACTTACAGTACCCGGCGATAAATATTGCACATCGACCTTTACCTTTTTTTCTATTTCATACAAAGAATAAAAATAATTATCAAAATAAGCAAATCATAACTGTTTTAACAGCTCCTAATAGATACCGGACTGTTTGTATTTCGTGCGACAGAGATAACACTCTACGAAGCCGAAATTAGCCGATTGTCTCTTTCCAAAGGTCGATGTGCAATATTTATCACCGGGTACTGTACTTAATTATTCACTTTGTAATTATCAGTTTAGCTACTTAAAACGTTAAAGTTTACTGTCATGACGGTAACATTTTGCCTCAAGCTTTAAGTGTTTTCGGATCAGTAAAAAATACTGTTTTGAACGTTAGGCTCATATGGAACTGTTTAAAGCAGTTCAGACCTTTTTGTGCGAAAAGTTTAAATAAATAAATAATCCAATTCCCGTTAGAGGACTCCAGCTTGTGCCAAATCCTGACTTAACACTTAAAAACCTATAAACGCGTAAAAACATCCTTAGGTCCCTATAGCATCCTTTTCGGCCTCGCACAGGTCTTTTTTGAAGTGAAAACTTCTTTAGCATCGTTGTGACTTGAAATTTTATGAAACGAAAAAGCGACAATAAAAAGAGACATATAAGATTTAACGTGGGAGAAAATGAGATAGGAAGCATTATACAGTGTTTTTGTTTTTTTATTATTACAAATGACATCACATTTAATCCTATGCTACTAATTTGTGATGATGATGATGGTGATGGTGATTGTGATGGTGATGATGATTGTGATTGTGATGGTGATGGTGATGGTGATGGTGATGGATGGATGGATGGATGGATGGATGGATGGACTCCAAAGAATGATGATATCATGAAACAGTTATACTTTGGACTTACGTGGTCTTAGAGAGTTATGTTGATGACTTTAATTATTATAATTCTGTAAATACATATTTGTTACGGCCGCGAATCATATATTAATCAACGTACAACTTAATACTGACCAGCAAATTACAAAAAAACTAAAAAAAATTGAATTTCGCGGACTACCCTGGCGCTTTCGCCTTAACGTGGGAAAAAAATGAGATAGGAAGCATTATACAGTGTTTTTGAAGGTTTCACTTCTACCACGTGTGAATTGCACACATGCTGTTTTTTTTAGTTTTCATTGTTCTGTTAGTTTTAAACAGGATCAAATTAAATTAGCTAGCGAAACGCGAAACGTGATGGATATCGATGTCTAAACATGATAACATTCTATATTGTGTATTGTATATTCTTGTACAATGCGTGCCACGAAAGATGAGACTTGACACACCACGTGGTTTGACATGCGCAGTACACGATTTTAGGTATCTTTAGCGGTATGAGGTCTGAGTGCGGGACGGGACCGGACGTCATAGGGGCGGCGGAAACAGCGGGGGAGGCGGGGTCAAGTCTCATCTTTGGTGGCACGCATTGTACTATATTTATTTTTTAGTGTGTACGCGTGTCCCTTAATTAGTGGTTTTTATTTATCTTTCATTCTTTCTATAACATACTTCTATTTTATATTCCAACCTTCTTTAAAATCTCTGCTTTTTCAAAGTAGCTCTAAGTAAAGGGCCCCTAGATGTCAAGTGTACTCCACAAGGATATGTGCAAACGTTCTCAAGTCATCCTTGAACTACTCAAAGTGCTTGCACAGTGGAACACAATGCATTGACTTCCTTATTACTCCCTCTAGACAAAGCAATAAAAAGCATCTGCAGTAAGAAGTTATTGTTGTTGAAAGGAAATGGTACTAATTAGGTACTTACTTTATTATATATATTATATACTTTATTATTCTTCAAGGGAGGTTGTTGAGCATCAAAAGTCTTCCAGTCGGAGTATTTTTAAGAACAAAAAACTGTTATGTTATGTAGTAGCCTGCGGATAAATTAAATTTTTTGTTATTTAGGACTGATTTTTCCATCGCCAGATAACTTTTATTCGAGGAATAAAATTGACGTTTGACAGTTTTTGTATGAAACAACTGTCAAAATTTGAAAATTATTCCTCGAATAAAGTTATCAGATGATTGAAAAATCGGCCCTTAGTCATATTTCTATTCATAACATTGGTTGGTATGTAGTTGCTTTAAATTATAAGTACTGTTGGTTTTATTTTATTTTGTTACCGATACTACGAATCATTTGATCTGACTTGGTTTCCGTGCGTTCTTTTCGGGTAACCACTGAAAATCAGCGCTGTGATGTGGATTATAGCATAACATCTTGCTGAGTCCGCCTTCTTGTTATAGTCATGACGTGCAGGCGTCGACTATTTCTGCTTTGTGCACAAAGCAGAAATAGTCTTATTTCTGCTTTGTGCTCGTGAATAAAGATACTCGTATATTTTGTTTTTATTTTTCCTGTCATTAGAATTAATTATCTTTTTGCATGCACGTGTTTCTGTGACAAATGAACCTATTTTTCTTTGTTTCTTTCTTTTCTAATATTACAAACAGAAAAACGATTTATTTACATTGTATTGTATCAATACTCTTAAATTTATCAATCATCGTACTTTGCTTTAACACTGGTTTAGTTTGTTACTGGCAATTAAGTAAATATTTTTGCTGCTTACCCCTGAACTAAATCTCTTTGTCAGTAACTATATCCCGAATGGGAAACATAGTGGCCTGTTTTCCGCTGGGAATGCTCAAAACGCGATATTTTTTCCTTTTTCCATGAAATATCTGTCCTTAAAAATACATTGGCACGAAAAAAGGCTGAACTTTAGTTTTTACACGTGCCTTTGAAAGTTTGATTCGGAGCACTTCAGAACATTAAACCTCTGCATATATCCAACTATACGTAGGTATTCTGCATTCACGCGATTTTAATGGATCAGACGTATGTAGATATGGAAAGGTTATCGCACTTGCCCTCAAATGACAATTTTACGGGTGATTTAGTTCGAAGATAGTGTGACGGTTGTGAGTTATGATTTGATACGACTGATCCAAGAATAGTAAAATGCTTTGACATCATACTACTACTTTTACATAGGTACTATTAAACAAAACAAATATAAAAAACAAAGCTCTTTAACTATCTGTTTTACTTTGACAAGCCTTAATAATTACAATAGGTATGCTAGTACTAAAATATAATATTTTATGTAGAAGTATAAAAAAAGAAAAGAATCCTAGGGCATCAAAACATTCATCCGCATCGCTGTCAACACGAAATGTGCCCAAAAGGCTGGAAGAATTGCCACGTTGTATGGCGATGCTGATTGTTTGGCCAAAAAATAGTCCAGCCCTCTGGTCACGATCTTAACTTAAATTCTAAAACTCGAAGAAATGTAGGTAGCCACTCCACTCATCATATTTTTGGTCACGACTTTTCAAGCTAATACAACATAATTATCTTCAAAGTGAAAAACATTCCAGAATCGTGGAAAGAATTTTCACGTCCTATGACAAAAATGACATTAAAAAAGCTAAAATTTAACTCGACCCAATTAGTTTTACCATACCCAAATGCGCCCTTTATACATGGTAGCTTCATCGACACCTACGTGAAATTATACAAATTGTTTCCTTTGTAATCTGAGTGTCAATTACGGCAGTTTACTCAGTCCCAGGTATTGATAATCTTTGTAAAAGAAATTGGTTATCGTCTTACCCCCTTACTAATAAACGTTATATAGCGTCTGTTCGTTACACAACGCTTTGTCTTCTTCTTTCGAAAGTCAAATTACTGACGACTGAAAGAGAGAAATCGGTGTGTGACTATTCATCTGATATAATACGTTTAATTAGTAAGGGGGATAGAGTATACAATTATGTCAGTATAATATGGAGTAACATAGCCTCACGACTTGGTAGGCGAACGATTTGCAACGTCTCGTCGCGCGCTCTTTTTTTCGTATATACGGTCAAAATTAGATAAATACCACAAGTTCAACACGAAAAAAAATCAGCTGTTCCCTACATTTATATTCGTATAACTAGTCAAAATGTAATGAACAGCTGTTTTTTACAGCGGTTTTAGCAGCGATTACAGGTTTGTTCCCGTAGTAAAAGTTGTTCATAATGATGAGTACAACCTCTCAAGAGGTTGTTAATGTTTTACCAATAACTCTGTATACATATACCATCACTGGAAAGGAGAAAATGCTAAAGCGCCATTTGGGTTAAAATGAGTCATATAATATATCGTTGGATAAGATATTTTTGAAACAATTTTCAACAAGTGTTTTTTATAGATAATCTGTGCCCATTAAAATTGACCCAGATTGTCTTCAAACCTAAACATTTCGACGCAGAAAAAAAAACAGTGGTAGGTACTCCGGGAGTACCAGAAGTGAAAACAAAACACAAACAGGATACTTTGCCATCACTCACTGACATATCGGATAAACATTAAAACCGAATACATCCCGAGGACAGCCGAACACATCTAGATTATCATCATCCGTGTCGGTTACGGTAACAGTAGCGCGAGTTCCATCGTTTTTTCCCATATCAAAAAATGCCCTGCCTGCCCTGCGCCTTAAGAAGTTTTCACTTAAAAAAAAATGTAATTCAACGATATATTATTATATAACTCATTTTGGCCCAAATGGCGCTTTAGCATTTTATCCTTTCCAGTGACATATGTGTACCTATATCTTATGTATCTTCTCTTTGCTTATTTTCTATCTTTCTAAGTTTTTTAGTGTGCGTAAGTAGCGTGTTTCAATAGAAAATCCCTAGCATCGCATCATACGCCTTACTTGACGTACAAAAGTGGCTTTCATGTCCTATTTGAAATAAATGCTTTGACTTTGACTTCTGGCTGACGATAGTAATTGAACAAACGTTATCATTCTATTGTTGCGACATCAAGGGGTATTATCTCGAACAATCTTTGATACTTCTCTGTCATGTGCACTCTTGTTATCAAGATCTTGATTCGCGTTTATAAACCACGTAATTTTTTGTTGTTTAGGTATAAATCTTAATACAGTATTCATACTACGCATGACTGTTCTGTTGTGTCTGATTTTTCCAGAGGTAGGTAATCTTATATCTTTCCTGTCACGTTTCCTCTAGTCTGTATATTATTACAATGAGTTATGACGTCAGATGTTATGGAAGGAAAATAAAGCCTTGTAACATAACATATGTCATGTATTTACATGTTTTTGAGATGTATCATATGAAGAAGCCTCCTCGCGTAGCGCAGGTTATTCCGCCAGTTACTCAACTAAATCGAGCGCTCGGCGCATCCTGGTCAGTCAAACCCAATACCTTATTTGACTGGCCAATTCTTCCCTTGCGGTGGCAGGGCTAATGCCCGCCTGGTTTGCGACCACCCCCCCACCGGAGCAGCCTGTGTTTCGTCGATGCGTGGGAGTTCCAGTGCCTTAGGCATCCACTGGGCACGCTCGTTCCATCATATACCTTATCCATCACTTTTCATCAGGCGTGATCGACGTCAAGAGCATTAAAAAACATAACACCATGTCTATTTACGCCGAAGGGTAGAAGGTACAGTACCCGGCGATAAATATTGCACATCGACCTTTGGAAAGAGACAATCGGCTAATTTCGGCTTCGTAGAGCGTTATCTCTGTCGCACGAAATACAAACAGTCCGGTATCTATTAGGAGCTGTTAAAACAATTTATTATGATTTGCTTCTTTTGATAATTATTTTTATTCTTTGTATAAAATACACCAATTTCCAAAGGTCGATGTGCAATATTTATCGCCGGGTACTGTACTTACTTATAGTACACCCACATTTCTCCAAGTTCCATGTTGTAGGGATACTCCAATGTCCTTTGTCAATAGGATCACTCCTATTGCTATAAACCGGGCACAAACCCCGTCTCTGGGCTGCTACGGAGAAATTGCTGATGAAAAAACCCAACCTGGCCTAACTTTGCCCAATCGGGAAATCGAACGCAGGACCTCGTGTTCAGCGGTAGCGCTTGCGTGCACTAGACCAACGAAGCAGTTATTGATAAAGCCCAGACCACAGACGTTTCCCAACAACTCCAATGTTGGAGTGTGTTTTTGGGTTGGCGAAAACATGTTGCACACACAATGCATGCACACACCTACCGTAAGCTTTTGATTATCACAAAATTGAGTTTTTTGCATTTTTACCCGACTGCGGCGAAGCCCAAAAGGAGAGTTATGTGTTTGATTGTAATTTATCGTATAAATTATTATCCCTTAAGTCACTGACACACAAGATAGAAAAACGCTCAGTTTTTATGAAACTACAATTTAATTTGAGTTTGAACTTTTCGCAGATTCATTATTAAATTTCACAATAAAAATAGTCACCCTTTTACACAAACGTAAAACTGCTGAAATAATACCGATGACAAGCAAAAAGGGAACTAAAGTAAATACGAAAACGTGTACTGAAAACAATATTATACCACTCGACAGCAGACAGCTTTGCGGGGATTATTTTACTTTTATGAAAGCTCTCATTGAAAACGGACTTAAAAAAGCTGTGTAAAGCTTTATTTTAGGGAATTTTAGCGGTATCTACAACGGCACATGCGAACTACGCGTCATGCTGACGTCACTCAAAATCAGGCATCTCGCAAAACGCGCAACTAGCATATAATTATATACAACGACCCGACATGAAGCATCGGAGCGTATAGTTTTAAATTAGTCCCTAAATAATTCCTATCCAGCCTCTCCGTTGCTACCCTCTCCCAGCGACGCTCTAAGCCGAGGTCCGTACCCCACAGGGGGTGCCATTAGCGCGTAGTCGCTTAGTTTTTAAGTTTTTTAAGCCCTGGCTGGAGGCCTTAAATTATTGAGGCAACCACAGGTAAGCTCGGTTAAGCAGACGACAACCTCATAGGTTCAACTCAATGGCGACATGACATTGAGCCAGACACGACACCCGTCTGGTCGGAGGATACACCCTATTCTATGGAGTATGAGTAAACTTTACGCCCTGTTCCTTAAACTTCTATAAAACAATGACTAATGATAATAAATATGTCCCAGGAGCCTAACTCATGGTGCTGGAAGGAACACGGGGGTTTTAGTCGCTAGGATTCTGACATAACCCTCCGGGTGGAGGGTTCCCCACGAAAAAATAAACATAAAGGGAATTGTACCCTTGTTGTTTTTTGTTTCTTTTTTACCTCGTTAATCAGTCATGATCATGATTAACGAGGTGTTTGTACCGGTTGAATGGGAGTTTTTTGCTGTTACTACCAACCAAGTCGTGCATCTGACGAAGAACTCTATAAAGTAATTTCATAATTATGGATAATATTATATTGGCCGATAATTAACAGACCCTCTCAAATTCTTTTTGCGCTTCTAAAAATGTAAACACTTTAAAAAAAATAACCCAGCCTCGTTTTAGTTTTCGGACTTTTTCTTACAGTTGTTCGCAGTAACTAAGCTAGGGTATCCCGACCAAATGAAATAGCTTAGGTTGAAACTATGACGAACCACGCGCGAGCCGAAATGGTCGCAGTGACTAAATTAGGGTTCACCGACCAAACGAGATAGGTTAGGTTGAAACTATGGCCAACCACGCGCGAGCCGAATTGGTCGCAGTAACTAAGTTAGGGTTCCCCGACCAAACGAGATAGGTTAGGTTGAAACTATGGCCAACCACGCGCAAGCCGAAATGGTCGCAGTAACTAAGTTAGGGTTCTCCGACCAAACGAGATAGCTTAGGTTGAAACTATGGCCATTGCAACCACGCGCGAAGATGGGCGTGTCCTATTCTCTGGTAGTAAGACAGCCATCTTCTAAAATTTCATACTGATGAAGGTGTATAATTATGAATTTAATATTGATTTAGTGAAGAGTTTCAAAGTGTTCTTAATAACATCCAATACAACATTCTTGAAATAAGTTCGCTGAAAATTTGATTATTTAGGTCCACAGTTATGAAAATTATGTAAATACCTCTACTTCGATAAATTGGTATATTATTTATAAACTCGGTATATTTTGGTATTGGTTTTGTTCAGTAAATTTTCGAGTTCCAGAATAATTGTTTAGTTGGAATTTACCTCGTTCACCGCTGTTTTGTGAAACTTGTAGGAAACGTTCTAAGTTTTAGAGTCTAAAACTTAGAACGTTTCCTACAAGTTTCACACAAAAGATTGTATCGGGAACTCTATTGTGATATGGCTCTAAAATTTAGAGCCATATCACAATAGAGTTCCCGATACAATCTTTTGTATCGTGAATTCTATTGTGATATGGCTCTAAATGCCTGTACCTACTCTTTCGGAGAAATCACACTGGAGTAAATAATTAATAGTAGGGACGCAAACTACGCGCTTGAACGGGAAGTTGCGGATTCCAACCCACATTAATTGCCGTATTGTCATAATTTCTTTAAGGAACCCGTGGCTAAATGATAACAGCAACACAGGTCGATCGATCAGGTTAAGCTACGCTTGCCGCGGTTGGTCTGTGGATGGGTGACATACTAATTCTAATACTACCTCTATAATTAATTTAATAATTTTACATTTATACTTAAATAGTTAATTTATACAGTTTCCAATAATGACTTGATTGTAATATGACTAAAATTGTAAAAATATAAATATGGTAGAATATACTTGTGACAGTTAGTATTGGGAAATACTTTGCTGACGTGACTTTGTTCAGAAGTGTTAAAAATAGTCAAGAATTTTATTCGGCCAAACTCTTGCTTCGTTACACGTGTTAAAGACACAGATTAGTAGAGAAATTCTTGAGAAAGTGTTCATTTGAGGCGGTACTTTCACCGCATGAACGTACCAAGTAGCATTGTTGTGTCCCAGTTTGTGGGGTGTAATTGTGTCGTCATCACCATCATTATCATACCTAATTACCCATTAAAACGCCACTAAATGGCCATCCAATGGCCACTTTTATCCAGTTGCTTCTAGCCACCCTACGAAGATACGTCGTTCCATCTAGCCTGGAAGCGTTCTGCTTTTTTTTTTTTGAGGATGAGAAATCATGCAATGACCCCTCCCGGTCTGAGTGGAGCGGAAGGGAGTGTCAGACTCTTACTGACTAAAACCCACCCTTGTTCCTTCCTTAGCCCTTTATGTTCCGGGCCAGCGGTAACCCTTTAGGAAAATCCCGCTGACCCGGCAAGACAAAGCTGCTGACCCGGCAGGAAGCGTCCTGTAATATGTGCACTCGTAGAATTACCGACACAGATTTAAACATTACCCCAGACGCAATAATTTTAATGACGTTATCACCAGGTGGATCAGATCAATTACGTGCGTCACTTAAACAAAAAAGTAAGTATTAAAGGATGTGATTAAACGCATTACAAGAGATTTATTTCGTACGTAAACTCTTTATAGTTTAAAACCACCGTTTAAGTTTGTCGTAAAAATTTAAGTGTTTGCACATCTCTTTTAATTGTAAACAGATTGGACTTTGTCAGCAATTGAAAGAAAGAAAAGAATTTTATTTCATTTTCGAGAATGGTTTAACTGCACAGTAAATGGTATACAAAAAGAAATTGATGCCAATACGTAAAAAACTCAAATCACAAATTAATTTTCTTATGAGCATGGCACTTGTTCAAAGTTGATTGGGAAAACTTGACAGTTTCGGGTACCTTGATATGCTGGCGTTTGTACAATGAAAGGCCAAATATCGCCAACATAGAATTTTTTTTCTGTGTGGAAACATTGTTATTGCATTCTTATTTTTTCATTGGCTGGATGTAAAAAATCCAGCCCTTGTTTCCTTTTAATTGAGGCGAAATAGTCAATCTTAGTGTTCATAAACACAAGCGACATGCGTTCGTCGACAAGCGTCGGCGACAGCCTCCGACAAGTGTCGATGGCAGCCGCCGACGTGTCGGTCGACGTGGACGGCTGCAGTGCAACATTTACTTTTTTATCACAATAGCTTTTAGCCCACACTTTGCATTCCTCCATATACGTGTGAAAATGTGCAGTCTGCTTCATTAAAATTAAACTGATCTTTATCCTAATTGACATTTTACACCAGTCATCGCTTTGTTTGACCTCACAAAACTGTGGAGGTATGTTCCTTAATTTGAGTTTAAAAGTTTGCCCTTGCCCTATAAAGTGACCTTTGAACGATTTCTATTTTAATATTTGACCAGAGACCTCATGACGAAATATCAGTTCGCCTTTCTTTCTTATTACCTATATAAAAATAAAATAAAATTACGCTTGTATTTTGAAAAGGTAGACCTATATACAGCGTGGCAGGGACACCGACGCGCAACCTGTAACCTTGGATTCAGTACATAATTCTGAACCCTCCTGCGTAGAAATTTTGCCTCGGTTATAAAAAAAATAGCCGCTCCATAAGTTTGACCGCGCAGGTTTTGTACTTTTGAAGGTGCCGCGGTATCTACAAACGCCACATGTGAACTACGCGTCATACTGACGTCACACGAAATCCTGCATCTCGCAAGCAGAGTTTACCGTGGAAATAGCATATACAGGGTGTCCGGTAATTAATGGATAACCTCTTAAGGGGTCAATGTACTTATATGAACAACTATTACTATGGGACCAAACCTGAAATCGCGAAAAAAGAATCAGCAGTTTCCTACATTTTGACGAGTTATGCGAACATAAATGTAGAGAACAGCAATTTTTTTCGCGATTTCATTAGCTGCAGAGCAGTTGCAGCAGCAGCAGTTGGTGCAGCTGTTCCTCATATCTCTATAAAGGAAACAGCAGATAATTTTTTAATACACTTCGAAAATTTTTAACGCTGGGGAACCAGACTCAAGATCTGATTCCATCCATCGTGTTTCGATGTCCCTACCATCCTGTTTATGTAAAGCACATGGCCACATTTTACCAGACCGGCTGGTTATTACTCATGTTACCTGTAGGGAGCAAACCTAATGCCAGTAACCCAATCAGCATGAATCCTGACTTCCAATGAAAAACTGAATAACACAGTTGGGGTAGATCCATTGACCAATTTTCCCACTTTACGCTTGAACATGGAGTTGCGGACACCAGGCCGTTATATAATGCAATTTTCAACCCGAGAATCGATCCTAGAACTGCCATAGAATCGTATACCAACGAGGTAGATTTTTTAATATCAAATTATTATCTTACCCTCATACATAACAGCTTTCATTAATTAAATCGAGCCGAGAGTCAAATTAGAATTTTAGGATGAAGAAATAACAATCTTTCATCATTTTTTCACAGGTGACATTAACCAAATAGGGTCAAGGGATAATGGGCATTGTTCATATTTTTTTAAATGTTGTAATTGAAAAACCATTTCGAGGAATAGCGTTACTGATCATTACGGACTAATTAATTTTGAAAAATATTCATATGTTATTGATATTTTTGATAAAATACGATTGACCTTCTTTGCCCTTCAAATTACGTACGACTGGCTGTACAGTTTTGTATCGTTGCCTCAGAAAATAAAAAGTAAGAGGCAAGTATTGTCTACAATCTGTCAAATGTCAAATTATTGTAAATATGTCAAAAATATAAACATTCTTGTTTATAAATCTCATTATGCTAAATTGTGGTGGTTTTTCCGCAAAAGCCATTAAACGAAGAGAAGAAGAAGAAATCTCATTATTACATTACATACATTATTTCAACACTCGACAATATTTAATATACTGGAAGAGTTATGGAATACAGGAAGTGCTTTGTTCCAACTTGCAGCAATAATAGTAATAATGTCGCCGCGTGCGTTATTATTCTATTTCTAAGTCGCCGCGTCGATTGTTCTAGTGACGATAGAGAGTAGTATATTCCTTGGAGGACACTTACACATAAAAAACCATTTGTAAATAAATACGCTAAGCTAGGATTCGATTATTTAAGACGTCTATTCGGCCTATTGACACTTTGACAGATGTGACATTGTTGACGTTGTGTTGACAGATTAAAATTTTTAATAATGTACTAGTAAGGCAACGGCACTTAATCTTTATGCTACTGGATGACGTCACCTACCTTAAAAACTTAAAATAATTAAATAATTTTTATTAAAATAACTATTGAGCCAATCATCAAAATATTCAAATTAGTTTCTCAAAATGCTCTAAAATTACAAAAAATAAAATAAAATATAATGGTTAGAAGTTTTGGACAATCCCCATTGCAAGTGTACCCTGTTAACAATAATGTTCCTATTATAGTTATAATGCCCATCGAATTTCGTGCCGGGATTTTTTGCAAACATAGTACGATACTTACCTACCTGTGTAAGCTAAAAACGTTACCTTCCAATTACTCACTGCACTTAAAATATTTGGTTGAAAATATTGCTTACTTTTAACAAAACAAAACTGTTGATGTGCTGCTGCCTAAAGAAAGATTATCCTATTTTGAAGAATAGAATAGAATATTCTTTATTAAATACACTATAGGAACACTGTAAGTCTAGCAATAAATTAACAGATTCTAGCAGGTTATTCCCCCCCAAAATGGCAAAACTTGTAGTTTTCTGAGGTTCACATTATGTATACATCCAGAATAATGGTGCCAACTTATTGGGTCCATTTCATAGGCACACCATAGAAGTAGAAAATTCGCCACACTTTCATTCTAAGCAACATAATTTCCTCCTGATTACGCAACCTTTCCACGATTAGTTTAAATAGTATTGCAATTATTTATTCAGCACTAGCTTCATTCAATAGGCCATTACAAAGCCCACACCATTCCCTTCGGGCTTCAAAGAAACCCACATTTTTCCTCGTCACATCTTTGGTAAAAGCGGCTAAAGTAGCTCTATTGGTTATCGAATTAAGAACCAATTTAATGCTTGGTTTGCTAAAGCTTATTTCCTTTTTACTCTTACTGTAACTGTTAGTTAGCCTGAAACATTCCACTGGTGGGTGAAGGCAATGTAAAATTACATCGGGCACATGGCTTCTTAAAACATAAAAAAATAGTTATATGCCGTAGAAGAAACAGCGTCAACTAGTAGTAAGAACTTTGTCCACATACCACGAACAGAATTAACAATGTTCATATCATTATTTTGTGTTATTTTACTACAAAACGCCATTGTCAAGGTTTACAATGTCATAAAACGGTTATTGCCAAGAAACTTCTGTTGGTAACTATTCAATAACTTAATAGACTTGGCTACAACCTTTCATGCGTGTCATGACTACAAAATTGAAGCAGAAAACCTACACAGCTATGAAACTTAATATTCTATTTTACATTTTTATCTTTAATAATATTGTATGTCCAAATTACACATTACAAACAACTCTTCCAACTTAGGTAAATGTGGTGTCCATGTCAAAATGCAACGACTAGGGTTTAAACTAGTGACCCCTCACTCGATAATCAGACACCTCTGTGCTAGAACTAGTAGCTATTTTCACCAGTTTGCTGCTAATCAGCCTTTAGGTAATTGGCAATACGAGCTACTGTCCGTAGCTCCGCGTCAAAGCGCATATTTAGCGTACCTACTGTCAGCCTAAAATGTGCCACTAATGTCAAATATCTTCGAATTTTTGGTTCTACGACATGCCGGTTTCCTCACAATATTTTCGTTTACCGTTTTGAGAGCAGTGGTGATGAAATTATTTACAAAAAGTAAAGCGCCTGCATGGGTTTGCCCCCACGCACACATGCACTCGCACTCACTCGTAAGTCGGGGAAATTAGCACTGATCCACCACTGCTCTCCTTGGCTTTATGATTGACTTTATTGAAATCCTGGAAGGTACAGCTGGTTGTGCATAATGACCAGGAAAGTTGGTGAAGCATATCCTAAAAACAGGCTCCATACTGGCAGTAGGCTTGTGTGAGACCTTCTCAAAGGTATGGTAAAGTCCAATGAGCCTTGTGTTCACCAACATTTAAATCAACTGATAAAATATTTAATCAGTTCTATATTTAAAATTTCCTTAGGAAATTGGACATAAGCCAACTGTTTAAATACCTAACCGGTTGTTTGAATGTTGGTGAACTCAGGCCTGAGTGTGTGGTAAGCCACTGTTTCTCTTTTGTTTTCAAGAGTTGCCAATCTATTTGCAAGGTCATCGAACCTCGTTACTTCCGAAAAAAGTCGTTTATTAACTTACCCTTAATCGATCTATAATAATTGACATCAATTCCTACCAAATAAACACATTAACATTGTATGTTTTGTATCACAGCAAACGCGATGGCGTTATTGACATGTTTGAACACATTATTTACAGAGCCATTACCGATTGTACCCGCGTGTTAGGCTGTAATATAGTGTTGGCGTAAGCGGGTTTAAAAGCGGATATTTAAACTCAACAACCATTGCAACCATTTTGTCAATTCATGTAGTTGTGTACATCCGTATGAAGTTTCTGAGTAATTCGTCAGATAAGGATATGAAGCTTAAAGTTACAGCATTATAAAACCAAGATTTACTCATCGCTTTTCACATAATTATTATTATTAGATATCCTCCAAAATACATAATTATTACACAAACATGTGACGTAGCTTGTAGAACAATATTTTATTTTTAGGTCTCACTGAAAGATAGAAAAGAAAAAATAAAAAGAAAAATAAATCGGCATAATCAGATCCGTAGTAAGCGAAGGGGTCCGTCGTTGGGATGAATATTTACGCATGTACATGTATTTTTACCATTTGGTTACGGATCCTTAATAAGGGCTTATTTCAGTGTTATAATCTTTGTTTTTGCAGGGGCCCGTGTCTAAATAATAACACAGGTCGATCGATCAAGTTAAGCTACGCTTGCCGCGGTTGGTCTGTGAATAGGTGACCATCCTTACATACCGAGACCCCTCCGTGCCTCGGAAAGCACGTTAAGCCGTTGGTCCCGGCTGTCATTCGTGAATCTTTGACAGTCGTTACGGGTAGTCACAAGCCCGAAAGTCTGACAACCAGTCTTACCAAGGGGTATCGTATTACCCAGTTACTGGGTTGTGGAGGTCAGATAGGCAGTCGCTTCATTAATAAAATACTGGTATTCAGCTGCATCCGGTCAGACTGGAAGCCGACCCCATCATAGTTGGTAAAAGGCTAGACAGATGATGATGAATTACAGTATTTTCTTTCTATGACGTTCGTTATTAGAGTTATATTATTTGCGCCAGAATATAATAATAGTAATGTACTAAAATAAGCCGGTAATAATTCCACGGCACTGAGCAATGTGCGCATTTCATAATCATAAAACGCATTTTGTTTTTGCCGCCGGCCTTCATACACGAGTTCACAGCCAATTTAAAACTTCACGACGATGCTTCAAAGAACGGATATCAATCATAAACAAACGAAATTATTTATACCCCGATCCCGTTACGAAAACAGCTATAAATTGCTGTGATTATTACACTTTACACATTCAAAAAACTGGCCAAGTGCATGTCGTAACTGTTGGAAGTACAGAAGCCAGCACATCAAGCTACCCGAAACTGTAAAATTTTCCCAATGAACTTTGAACCTTATGCTTTAGCGATAAAGTTGAAAATCTATTAAAGAAATTTGATACATTACCCTACATATTTTATGAGTAACAGCGGGGTAATTGCGTAACACACTGACAGTAGAAATGGCTTTCATATTGACAGTTCAACAACATTCATTGCGTTATTTGACGTTAATGAGCAGCAAATTTTTCGAACTTATAAAGCAATGTATTAGCAATATCCTTCAAAATGATTCAGATTCTGATTGATAGTGTGTTTGTTACGTAATTAGGGTCCTGGTTATTGTATTCTGTATGGATGGTAGGGACATCGACGCCCAACATGTAACCATGGATTTAGTACATGATTCTGAACCTTGCTGCGATGAAATACTGCGCCGCTTATTTAAAAAAAAATTACTGTTCCATAGCCTATACAACGTGCCGCTACAATGGCGACATTAATTTAACATACAAGTAGGGCCAGTAATCATAAAAAAATATAACAATATGTTGTTATATTTTTTTAAATATTTTTTTTTATGTGGTTATATAATTCGTAATTTGAAAACTACCGCCGGCCCCGCTCGCCGACATATGGCTCTCTCTTTACTTCAGTTCGCCTACTCTTTGCACGTTATTCGTTTTAATTTCATTGATGCGATGTTATGATCCGTGACCCCCGCAAATAACCCCTGCGCTATTCTTTAAGTCAGATTGCTGCAAGATGCTATTTTAGAAAATTATAAATTAATTAATAAATAATAGCTTTTTATGAAATTACAATAATCCCACAAAACGGAAACGCAAAACCGTAGAATGCGTCTGTTAAACTAATGTCGCCATTAAAGCGCCACGCTGTATAGATACCAGTCTTCTTACCTTTGGAGAACAGATAGGCTGATACCATGTAAAATACTGGTATTCAGCTGCATCCGGTTAAACTGGAAGCCATGCTGATTTAATTCTATTAATAGGTCGTCAACTTCATCCATCTGACGTTATTCCAATTCTTTTATGAACGGTGCAGCATTTTGCAGCCGTCACAATCTCGATATTTCCTATTTCTACCTATTTTATTTTTCTATTGATCTTTTTATGGCCATTGATATTCTGAAGAACCAAACCAAGATCAAAGATTAATAAATTTATATGTCATGGTTTCATTAATCCATTTAAATTACGTATTTTACCTGTTGTGGTATAGTATTTTTATTTTAGGTGCATCGTCTTAAAATATTATTAAATAATTAAATTGCAGACGCTAGCACATCAAGCTACCCGAAACTGTAAAATTCTTGCAATCAACTTTGAACCATAAGCGTTTGCGATAAAGTTGAAAATCTATTAAAGTAATTTGACAGATTGTAGTAGCTTGATGTGCTGGCGTCTGTACATAAGTAAAATATTGGAGTTTCTTGCCCCTTCTTCTCCATACGAAAACTACCTTTTCGAAGGTGCGATTAGAATCAACTCTTTTTTATTGTAATTTTTGACGTTCAAAAGTACCTCTTATGTGCCAATTTGAAATAAATGCTTTGACTTTGACTATGAAAGTTTTTCGTACTGCCAGATTCAAAATTCAACTCATCACAGATACTTGGAGCCTAACGCCGCCAGATAACTGAACTGCTAAAACCAAACACCAGTTTGATATAATATCCCTAACTTCCTAATAAAAGTAAGTACCCCCAAAATGTAACGAGCAAAATGAAAACTTTTCAGGCGACATTTGTAAATCATATTGTACACTTATTAAATACGGACCTTATTGCCAGCTTAGTTCATGAAAATAGCTTTACTACTGAATGTTTTGTTTCACAAGTGGAATTTAATTTACACTAGCTTTTACCCCGACTTCGCTCGTATCCCGCGGAATCATACTCATCATAATAATTTCAGCCCGGGATGACTTACTGCTGGGTATAGGTCTCCCCTTACTTCTGCTATACTTCCCGGTTTCGTGCAACACTACCGGGATAAAATAGTAGATTGTTTGCTAAGAGAGCAAACAACTATTTTGAAGGCGAGAGTGCTTTTTTAATCCTGAGCGCAGCCAGGAATTCAAAGTACGTCACTCGAGCTTAAAATAGTGTTGCTCCCGAGGTGGACACTACTTTTTATCACACTCTATGAAAAAATAAGTAAGCCCAACTTACGAATAAGAAGAGTATGTTTATTTATTTACATACAATTTTGAGTAAACAATTACGAACGAAGGCAAAATGCTTTTCGCGCGTTTTTATTTCTTCACAATTTTTATTTGTATTTGGCTCGCGCGCGCTTAACTTTATCATACAGCCTGTTACATGTTCATACAATGTTTGTGTTTGATCTCTTTGGTGATTGGAACTTTTACTAACAATATCCACATTACAAATTCAAATCACTTTTAATCCCTAGGGAAACAGGGACTAAAATGGCTCTTTAATCCCTAGGGATTAAAGAGCTATTATAGTCCCTGTTTACGAAGAATACACTAGCTCTTTTTGAATAGATGTGATAAAAAGTATCAAATGTCATGACCCGGGTCATGGTTTATATGTGTGTCTTTCTTCGAAATCCGTTCAGCCGTTAAGGCGCGAAAAGGTAACAGACAGATATAGTTATTTTCAGATTTATATAATTAGTAAAGACAAGCTTCGTCCAAATTGCCAGTAGCGTCTGAGTAAGTACAATCACCTTACGAAAACGTTGATCCCTATTCGACTTTGTCACTTTGAACTCATTACTTGTCAATATTTGATGTAATACATCAAATTTTAGACGTAGCTATTGCATCATTTAGTATGATAAAGTTTTAAGTGAATTGTATCAACTAAATAGTTAAGGTTTTCGTAACTGAATACCTACGTCATAAAAACAACCATCAACATCATCTGCCTAGCCTTTTTCCCAATTATGTTGGGGTCGGCTTCCAGTCCAACCGGATGCAGCTGAATACCAGTATTTTACATGGAGCGACCAGTATTTTACTGCACTGCTCATCTAACAAATCTAACCGTGACGTAACAATCTCATCGTGAAAACGGAACTGAAGTGAGCTGTCATTCCACCTGATGGATTGACACTATTGACAGCTCACTTCACCTTAGTTTTCACGGTGAATTTGTTACGGGATAAATGGGCTGTTATTTTACTATGAGCATTGATAAAATATGGGGCTGCTGAAAAAACTTTATACAAAAACATAATTGCCACTGTATAATAAAGTTTAAGTGTAAAATTATTCAACAAAATATTGCACCTAAACAGTTTGAAAGTGACTTCAGTTTGTTAGTCTAAAGTCTAAACTACGGCTGAAGCTGTCAATTTGTAACATCGGACGACAACAGTTTGGCACAGTAATTATAGTAGTTCTACTATCCAATCAATCGAGCGCTTTCATTGACCCAAATATGCTTCTAAACGTGCGGGTAGCAAGATATATAAACTATAATCTATACAGGATGTACGAAATAAAATGCGTGGGAACTTAAAACTTATGGAGTTTATTGAAAATATAAAAAATACAGTCAAGAGGCACACCGTTACACGTAGCAATCAGACCAAGAAGAAGAAAGTATTGCCACAACACAACAGAAACAAAATATCATAAAAAAGTGTTGCAAGCTTATAAGCTAAAATTATTACTTATTACTTTAAAACTAAAAATAATAACTGTATGTTTAGACTAAACACAGGGTGTTATTGACAGCCCTCCGCAAACTGATATGGTGGCTTCAGTACATCATATTAAGATAACCGGTACATGAAATTCTTTCAGGAACATTAAGGGAATCCAAAAAACTAGATTTGTTTTATTACCGTGCACGCAATGTATCGTTACCGTGGCAAAACGCACGTAGCGGACGGCAGCGCAGCGAGCTTGAGCGAGGCTGCCCCCGCCCCCCGCGCGCTCCCCGGCGCAACATCCATTGCTGTTTTTTTGAATTCAGCTGTTTTATTTACATAAATGGAGTGTTGCATACAGAGAATGTAATTTTACATTGAAATAAAGGAATATCGCAGAAAAAACGGCGTCATTTTTTTTTCCTGAGAAAATTTCCAGTGGGATATGATTCAGAATAAGGAGCTGAATCAATCCTGTGTTTTTGTGGAGGGCTGTCAAAAACACCCGGTATATCAGTATCGGTATCGGTATACCAGTTAGAGTCCCTTAGGACTCCAACTGGATTTTGGAGTATTGATAATCCAACTGAGTGCAGTTTTTCACTCTGCATGCACTCTGTTGAATTCTCAATGCCCGGCTCAGCATCAAGAGTTGGAAATCCCTCCGCGATGTTTTTACGTCCGTGCACTCGTGGGCTAAATGTCGAAAAATTAAATGTAACCGTGTTGTCATTTACCGGGAATTGCTATACAATAGGTTTACAACTACAGTCCTGAAAACTGTTACCGGGTGTTACCAATCTATTAATTTCCAAATAATTTTCGAAGGTTAACGATACCTTCTTATCCACTCTGTTACCTATTATGATGCTGCTATTTAAAGCTCTAAGGGCTGATCTATCCAATGCCAGATAATTTTATCCGAGGAATAATTTTGAATTTTTGACAGTTCTTCCATACAAAAACTGTCAGACGTCAATTTTATTCAACGAATAAAATATATCTGTCTATTGAAAAATCTGCTCTAAATTGAAAAATTAAACAAAATAATAATAGCCTTATTATTTTATCGTACCAAATTAAAATAACATTTAGAGAGCAGTGGTAGCCCCGACTTACGGGTTTGTCGGGTCATGAGTTCGAACCCAGGCAGGTACTTTATTTTGTGTTTAGTATTTAATTTCATCACCACTGTTCTCAAAACGGTGAAGGAAAACATCGCAACGTGTCGTAGAACCAAAAATTCGAAGACGTGACATCCACCAACTCGCACTGGGCCCGCGTGGTGGATTATGGTCCACTCCCTCTCACAGAGAGTTCTGTATCCCAGTAGTGGGAAAATTATAGGCTGATTATGTATTTAAAAAAATGGAATTACGAAACTTTTTATAATCATAAGAACAAAAACTATAGTAGATTAATTATCCCTAGATTCACATGAATTGTCCTGTGAAGCCACGCGTACATCGCAATATACATAGAGTGATCATCGGTTTCGATAATCGCGGTCATTTATCACTGTATCCGCTTCCTTACAAGGCGACAATTTGGCGCGCACAGTATAATTTGTTCCACATGACCATCGATCGAGAGCCCTTATTGCCATGATTGTGTTGTTTATGGCTTAGGTTGTTGACATTATGCCCTTCGTAGTACAATAATTACATTTTGTGGAGGGATACGATTACAGGTATGAGAAAGAAGATTACTTAGCAACACGTAATGTGTAATTTGAAGTAAATGAAAATATTCAAAACAACGACGAAAAATGAGAAACTTGATATTTTTTGTGTATTTTGACAATCATAATATTTCATTGTATGATGGTATTTTTGTGTGGTGACGCAAAATAAATTGTTGATAACGTTGTGAAAAAACTTTATTATTGTCTTTTAATAACTGCTCCGTCATACTGTAATGGTTACGAGAAGGTTCGAGAAAGTTGGTCACCGTTGCCAAAACCCTATCACTAAAACAAATATCAGACATTTCAGTTTTTGTCTTTCTTTTGGCATCTTCCACTCAGAGTGAAACATCTGAACACAATATGAACCAAAACGAAAAAATAATTGATTAGTGAACCGATCCAACGATGTTGCATTTTGGCCAGCATCTTTCACTCGCCTACCGATATTTTTTAATTCTGATGATATTAAATCTCCCCCAAATTGAAATATGTAGTAGTTATGTTGCTTAGATCTTTCCTAGTAAAATACTCTATCCAGCAGAGCCCCAAAAGGTAGGTGACCGTTTATCGTCTCAACTCATTAAAACGAGTCTTTATTTATTTAAACAAAATCTCTCATAATAAGGTATTTAACCTGAGCTGTGTGACCTTTAACCCCAGTTAACCTTGTAAAAACATTACATATGCATAGAGTAAGGTCGCCAGTACATAAGAACTACGAACCGTCGTGACTTCTTATCGGAGGTACCAGACGTAGGTACTTTGTTACAACAGTCTCGCAGGCTGCCAAGCGTGAATATTTTTCCTTAAAAACCTTGGAAAAGTTGAGTATTTTTTGGTAAGATAACACTGTTGTACCAAATGTTATACTAGATAATGTTATGCAATTATTTTAAAAGAATTACTGTTTAATCACTCCGCAGTACTTTTTGTTTTTGAAAGTCAAGAATTGCCCATAAAATTTTGACATCGAGGGACGCCATTCTGACGTAGCAGGCATGTTTTCGTAGTGCAAGTGTTACACTGATATTCGGTTGACCGTACCTAAATGTGGGCCTGTCCTCGTCACAGCACTTAGTTTTCGACTACAGCATACAGTAATATGCCTGAGCAGTATTTTCGTGATCGTTGGACCACGGTCTCATCTTATTCTTGAAAACTTTTTATACCACGTGCACTTAGCAATACTATAAATAAATAAATAAATAAAAAACATTTAATTCAGACCAGGTCCATATTTTGTTAGTCACAATGGTACTTAAAACTAATGTTAGTATTGAACAAAATAAAACTAAATTCATTTATAAGTATCAGGTAAAATCACACATATGAAAAAATAAATAAATTAAAGTTTACAATTTTAAAAACATGAATAAAAAATAATAATAATAAATAATAATAATAATAAAAATACAAACAGATTTTTTTTTTTTAAAATGACATAAATATAATAAATTAAAATTTCATAAATTAAGATTTCACATTCAAATGTCACAAATCATAATACGTACAGGCGCTAGCATGCAACTGCAGCCATCTCCGTAAGAAAGGAGAATCCCACCGCTCGGACAATACGCTCAGGATTCCGTTCGAACTGCCCCTACTCCGACGCAGAATCGATGCACTCCTTTTTCGGATTATTGCATAGAAGTCATCGGTACTAGCCTCAGCGAACATCGCTGATGCGCTACAGAATCGGGGCCGCCCCAATAGAATCCTGAACGCGTTGTTGTACTGGATACGAAGCGCGTTGTATGCCCGCTGAGTGAAGTTGGTCCACAAGCCGCACGTGTAAAATACTATGCCTGTCCATACATTATCAAAATACATTATTAGGAAGCACCCCTGAAAATTCTGAAACGTGCATAACAAAATACTAAATGTCTCCATCATATAAATTTTGTAATATCATCATCTGCCTAGCCTTTTGCAATTATGTTGTGGTCGGCTTCCAGTCTAACCGGATGCAGCTGAATACCAGTATTTTACATGGAGCGACCGCCTATCTGACCTCCACAACCCAGTTATTAGGTAATACGATACCCATTGGTAAGACTGGTTGTCAGACTTTTGGGCTTCTGACAACCCGTAACGACTGCCAAATATCCACGATTGACAGCCGGGACCAACGGCTTTCAAAAACTACTCCTCCGTGCTTTCAAAGGCACGGAGGAGTCTTGATATGATATGATATGATATGTCTTGATAAAGATGGTCACCCATCCACGGGCCAACCGCGGCAAGCGTAGCTTAACCTCATCGATCGACCCGCGCGACAGTTATTACTTAGCCATAAACCCCAAGTTTAGTAACACCCTATGAAAATTCCGTCAATATTGCACCGAAAATTTAAATATAACTTTGTACTTAAACCACGTTTAACATTACCCGGCCATAGTTTAACGAGCGTGGTTACAGTGACGTCATTATCAACGTATATTTGAACGTAACGTATTTATTGGCCCCTGGGAATGTTACAGAATGTAACATCTGGCTGTTATCGTAGGGAAATTCCGGTACCCGACAAAAATCGGGTGGGATACTCAACTTCAAAAACCAAAACATCAACAATCAAAATATTAACACCATAATATATAATCAACCATGTAATGGAAACAATGTGTAAACATCAACATAATGTATTGATTATGCGAAAATCGTATTACTAACCGCTATTAAATTTGCCCCTATGATGTATAGCAATATAATGATCTTTTTATGCAGAACTAGAATTATTGATAGTGAACTCATTTCATAACAGTAGGTGAGGTGCAATCACTGTAGGTATATTGAAACTTTTTGACAAATACCTAGTAGGTCCAGAATTTTCTGCCAGTGTCTGTGTTCCCTTCCATATTTACCCCGTCTGCCTTCAAAGCAAGAATGCACAGGCATCTTCTGGGCACGCTCGTTCCATCATAGACCTCATCCATCGCTTTCGATCAGGTGTGATCAAGGTCAAGAGCAGCTAGCAGGACCATTCAGCAATAAAAAATAAAAAAAACAGTTGCACATCGGGAGTGACGACAGAATTGAAAACAAAACACAAACAGAATACTTTTCCATCACTCACTTACACTGATGTATTGGATTTAAAACTAAATACATCCCAAGGACAGCCGAACACATTCGAATGTAGCGCGGTATCGGTAACAGTGTCGCGAGTTCAATGGTTTTTCCCTCATCTCAAAAAATGCCCAATGCGCCTTAAGAAGTTTTTTCTTCAAAAATAAGTCCAATTTTTTTTACTGTAACTCAGAAGAAGCCGAGCTCCAACCAGTTTCTTTAGAAGATTTTTCCAGATCAAGAACTTACAAAAATGCTACATTGGTTTGAAAATGGTGAATTTTAGTTTGGTCATTCGTAAAATCCTCTGTTCTCAAAGCGGTGAAGGAAAATATCGTAAGGAAACCAGCATGTCCTAGAACCAAAAATTCGATGACATGTGACATCTACCAACCCGGACTGGGCTCGCGTGGTGGATTACAGCCAACTCCCACTAGAACAGAGTAGACCTGTGTCCCTGCAGTGGGAGCTTTATCGGCTGAATTTGTATTCCTAACATGGATGTAATTTGTAAAATAATGTATGTGCCTAATGCTTATTTGAACCACTTGTTTTTGGCTGTACCTACGAGTCCCTACGTTCACATTTTGCTGAAGTAATTCGATTAGAATGAGTTTCTAAAAGTTAAAGAATAATAGGACTAAGGCTTGGACGTAAGCTAGGATTCATCGGACTGGTAAAAAAAGACGTAAGTTTAAAATAATCCCGTAAGGATCCTCTGAAAACAGAACCCGTAAGTAGGGTTCTGTTTTCAGAGGATCCTTATTATATTATGAATTAACATTCATAATATAAATATAATTATATTTAAATATAATTCTATTTATATTATGGATGTTCCACATGGTTTGCAGCACAATAGTAGTGCCTACACCACTATTGTGCTACAAACTACCTGGAACATAGCAGCAGTAGGTACCTACTGCTAAAACTGAATGACTCGACTGCCTCGTTGGTTTAGTGGTCGCAACAGCTACTGCTGAGCATGAAGTCCTGGATTTGATTTTCAAGTCAGGTAAAGTGTTATTGTTTTTTTTTTTCATCTAGAATATATCAGTAGCCCGGAGTCTGAATTTGTGCCAGGTTAGTGGCAATAAGCAAGCCCCCTTTTGTTGAAACTCAGATGTGTCCGCGGACTACCTACAGTATTTGTCTGTCCTTCCCCTTTTTAAATCCATCCTAAGGTTGTCTTTAAAAGATCGCTCTTAGCGATAAGACCGCCCATTGTGTCACCCTTTGTACAGTTTCTACATTTATGTCTGTAATTTATAAATGGTGTAAATAAAGAGTATTCTAGAGTATTCATAATAAAGAGTATTCTATTATATTCTATTCTATGTGTCTTCTCGACGAGACCGGGGAGAAATCAGGCGCAGGACCAACGGCTTAACGGGCTTTTTGAGGCACGGGGGTTTCACACCGCCAACTTCCAAACTCCAGACTATTACTGAGAAATTCCTAATGGAATTACCCGATAACACTTTGCCAGATATGGCAATCGATGCCAGAACCCCACGCTGAGCAGGCGAATCAGGGCATAACGTATTATAAACCTACTAAGTACATTCCGCCTCTAAACTATGCCGCACTATGTAGGTACCATTATGTTGAAACTCAGATGTGTCTTCTCGACATCCGTGTGTCACTAACGTGGTGCAGCAGAATACCAGCGTCAGGTATTGTACCTGGCATATGCTGAGCTGGACTTCCATTTGGTGCAACCATGAGACACACACCGCCCAGTAGTGATCGACCGTTATAGATGTTTATGAGCCAGGTGTCTATGGGTCAATTTATCTTTTTAATCTTTTTTTTTTCACCTTTTTTGATGTTTTTAATACCTGTATTGTGTCTTTTGTTGCACTGAATAAACGTTTTATCTATCTATCTATCTATCCTTATTATATGGGACTTAAACATAACTGGCGAAATATGGGTGTACTATATGTAGGTTCACCTCTGCATAACTCATCGGGTGACAAAGGCGTGATGATAATATGTACTGCAAAAATGGGCAAGTTTTATCATTTGTACGGTCGCAGTACTCGCAGGAGTTCATCGTGACTACTTCTAAGTTGAAAAAACATTCTAACAAACGACACGACACGGTTTTTAGACGACACGGTTGGCGCAGTGGCTGAGCGATCGACTGCTGCGCTGCGTGACGCGGGTTCGATTCCCGCACGGAACAAATATTTGTATTGCCTACAGGTAGTTGTTCCGGGTCTGGCTGTTTGTGTATGTGAGTTTAAATGTTTGTAAACGCACCCACGATACAGGAGTAATTCCTAGTGTGGGGCAACGATTAAAAAAAAACCTAATCTAAGCTAGGTACAGACGCCAGCACATCAAGCTACTACAATCTGTCAAATTTCTTTAATAGATTTTCAACTTTATCGCTAAAGCTTAAGGCTCAAAGTTGATTGGTAAAATTTGACAGTTTCGGGTAGCTTGATGTGCTGGCGTCTGTACTTTCCAAAGAAAAACCGGTCAAGTGCGAGTTGGACTCGCGCGCCGAGAGTTCCGTACTTAAAGGTACGTAAATAGTTTATCAGGGTAAAAAAAAATTGTTTTTGTAATGTAACACGGTTTTCGGATGTTTTCCTTTACTTGTGGTACATGACATTGCCTCTTGCCAAATTTCATGATTCTAGGTCAACGGGAAATACCTATATGGTTTGATTTTGGAACATAAACGCCCGAACCTTTTGATTGCGTTGATGTCAGAAGTTTGATTTTTTCACTGCTTCAAGGGATTGCAGCCCTGAGTATTTGATTTTAATTTCAACTTGATAACTCCACGCGTTCCTGAGAAAAAGGGTCTTGACCGACGGACAGACTGACAACGAAGTAATCTTACAAGGGTTCCGTTTTGCCTTTTAAGGTACCGAATCCTAAAAATCTGCTGTAAGTATTTTTTAGCCCCGCTTCTATTCCCTCATCAAATGAAGTCGAGTTCATTCATTTTTTATCCGACAAATCACTGCTCGTCACAGCACCGGGCGTAAAGCGGATAAAAGCCAATACTGGCATTTTTCCAATATAAGTTTAGCAATAAAATAAAAACCGATTTTCCATCGATTAAGTATATAGCTCTGTCAGAGTTGGTTTTACAGCCAGTTACACACAAATCCTTCAAAAATAAATCTTGTCAGTTGAATTTTGTAAGACAAACAAGAACTGTCAGGCAACATGTTTTGTTATTCTTCAGTTAGATAACTACCTACTCGCGCGATTCTGTATGTGTCTGTTGGTACGTTTGCAGACAAGTATTTTTATTTTATCCAAATCTCAAATCCCTCAACGCTTAAGTTTTTTTTTTCGTATTTGTTAGCCTATATCGCATCACTCTGCTGGGCAAACGACTCCTCTTTTTCTTTACATGCCTCTCTATTTTGTACAGACGCCAGCACATTAAGCTACTACAATCTGTCAAGTTTATTTAATAGATTTTCAACTTTATTGTTAATGTATAACGTTCAAAATTGATTGGGAAAATTTGACAGTTTCGGGTAGCTTGATGTGCTGGCGTCTGTACATCTCTATTCTCTGGACATGTTGGCCCCGCAAACATGAGTAGTTCATCGTACCACCTTTGTCGTTGTCTACCTCGAAGGCGACGTCCTCCCTCAGGCGTCCAGTGAGTGAGTGAGACCTTTGCTCATCTCTCCGGGTGAATTCGTGCGACGTGGCCAGCCATCTCCCACTTCAACCTGTCTGTTTCTTCTTCAACATCCGATACTTGTGTTATGGAGAACGACGGAGTATTTGCGTAACACACTAACAGTAGCCATCGCTTTCATTTTGACAGTTCAACAGCATTCATTGCGTTAGTTACTTTAAAAAGCAGACAATTTTTTGAATATATGACGCAATGGATTAACAGTATCTTTCAAAATGATTTTAACTGTAATTGAAAGTGTGTTACGTACCAGTAATACGTGTTGTTTCTAACGCGCTCCGTTCGCTTGACACCTATTATGTAGTTAGGTGACAGTATTAGATTATTGTGAGAAACCAGAAGGTCAATTATCGTACAGTACCCGGCGTTAAATATTGCACATCGACCTATTCGATCCTATCGATTTTATACAAAGAATAAAAATAATTATCAAAAGAAGCAAATCATAATTGTTTTAACTGCTCGTAATAGATACCGGACTGTTTGTATTTCGTGCGACAGAGATAACGCTCTACGAAGCCGAAATTAGCCGATTGTCTCTTTCCAAAGGTCGTGCAATATTTATCGCCGGGTACTGTAATTTAAAACATTCAAAATCTAGTCGCAGTCTCATTTCGGCGACAAAAAAATGTCAAAAACTTGTCAAAATGAAGGGAAATTAATGGTTTTTTTGACAGATTCAGACTGAGGTCAGACTGTGAACATTTTTAAAATTACGATAATTGCCCCTCTGTTATTCTTAGGGTAGTTAAATTACGTAGTTTTTATGTTTAACAATTATTTAATCTTCAACTTCAACTCTTGATTAATGGCTTCTGTGGAACAAACACCACAATTTAGCCAATTTCACGTACTAAAATCCACTAAATGAAAAAATTAAATCTCTGACACGTGAGACAGCTCGCTACTGCGGCTGATGTGTCTCCAAAAAATATGATGTGATGATGAAGTGATGATGTCTATTCTTATTTAATCTTATTAATTATTATTACATCTAAGAATAATACATAGGCACATAAACTGCATTCGCGATTTATTTGCCAAAAATATAAACAAATATCAGAAATTTAATTCCTACACAATAAAGTTCAGTTTACGCTAAAACTTCAAACATCTTTATAACTTTTCAATAGTGCTAGTCACTCTGAAATCAACTTAACTACGATCAAAAAGTTGATATTTAACACCAATTTGAAACATAAATAAACTTTAGCTACAGACACCAGCACATCAAGCTCATCAGCAAGCAAATTTAATAGATTTTCAATTTTATTGCCAAATCATAAGGTTCAAAGTTGATTGGGAAAATGTTACTGTTTCGGTTAGGTTGATGTGCTGGCACACTCCTTTTGCTTGGTTAACGTTCATTCGTTCGTTCGTTCTATGTTCGAAGAACAATTCAATTACAAATAGCTTTTTTCTTTTAACCTATACGAATTTCTAAATATTTATATTTACTTAGACATTTCTACATAATTTTAAAACTAACAGTCTTTTGACTAACTACCTACTTAAATACTTCGAGAAAGACGCAAGATTGTTGAAAGAACTTTTAACTTCATGCTAAGTATATTAACAAGTCTTTAAAACCAGGATAAAGATGAAGCCCGGAAATCGTAACTCAATTTTAATGTAGCTTCTATAAACTTAAGTAGGTACTTACTTGACTAAAAGTATCAAACAATATTACTTACTATTAGACTAACTTTCAGCTGTATTGACTTTAACGGTGCTTAAAATAATTACTATAGACATTAGTGCCAATTCCCTTGTTCACAAACTAAACTAAATTTAAGCCCTAACTCCATACCAGTTTAATACGTGATTAAAAACTTGCCTACTAAAATTACGTCAATTTTCGTCAGGCGCTGATTAATTTGACAGAACTAAACTAAAATTTATCTCCTGTCCTTTTCTTAATGAAATAGAAAGACAAAGACGCACTGAAGTTTTTAGTTTAGTTTGTGAACAGAAGCGCCACCATTAACTTGTATATTTTATGAAGCTTTGAATATTAAGATTTTGTTTGCTAATACAGTGGCTATTAATGTTATAGTAACGTATTTGTACGACTCATATTGTGGCCGAGTCAGAATTATTCAACAGGGGGACGGGGAAACCTGAAAAAAGTCCTTTGCTAAGTTTTCTTAATATAACATAAAATCATTTATAAAAACATTAACGGCCAAAATATTAACTTAGCCATTAATGTTTTTTTATCTTTAATTATATATCATAATAATGCAATAGGGGAGGGGGAAACCTGAAAAATGTACTTTAGTTTAGTTTTTCGGCAATATGGCATTTTTTTCACGTTACCAAAAGTAGGTACGTAATAGTACCTGTAGCCTACCAAATAAAAAACTGTAAATTACTAACAATACTTATTTCCACCTTCAGTAATAAAATGCCTCTGAATTTTCAAAGAAAACCAACTACCTACGACTTAACATATTTACTTACATACACATAAACTCGAACATTATATTATTATGTTAGCAATAATATAAGCGAAACGAGGCGAACGCAATTTCCCTAATTTTATCGACGACATTAAAATGTAAAGGTTAGGTCGCACGAGCGGAGCCCTGACAAATAATAACGCCCTCATAAATAAAGTGGAGGAAAATCCTCGTCTTTCCGTTGCCATGTTAAAAATAAACTCATCGTGTGTTATGCACACTGCTCTCATAACATTTAACAAACGCTAGACAACAGTTTGTGTTATTTTTTATGGAAAAAAGTGCGTGTCTTTGTGTGCAAATGTAAAATGTTTACTTAATCAACCTATCATGTTACACGGCTAGGACACAGACCTCCTCTGTGTGAAAGGGCTACCACGCGGGCCTAGTGCAGGTTGGGATGTCACATGTCTTCGAATTTTTTGGTTCTAAGACATGCCGGTTTCCTTACGATGTTTTTCTTCACTGTTTTGAGAGCAGTGGTGATGAAATAATTTAGACATTGTAAAGTCAAATCAAGTCTGGGTTCGAAACAAAGGAAAAATAAAATGTTTGACTTGACTATTTTATGACATTGGCTTCGAAGTCTTGATTGACGGACCTATAAATTTCCATATAAAGTACTTAGTACCTCCTTACCAGAAAATATTTGACATTAAAGTGTCAAAATGCTTTATATTTCATCATCTGCCTAACCTTTTCCCAACTATGTTGGGGTCGGCTACCAGTCTAACCGAATACAATTAAGAACCAGTATTTTACATGGAGCGACTGCCTATCTGACCTCCACGACCCAGTTACTGGGAATACTATACCTCTAATATATATGGTTGTAAGACTTTCGGGCTCCTGACGACCCGTAATGACTCTCAAAGACGCTTTATATTTAGACAGCGGTTATTGTGTAACTGTTTACCGCTTACTTAAGAAACCAAATCTTAAGGCGTCGTTGTTATTTTGCACTTACACGATTTTATTAAACGAAACATTTTCTTTCGTTAAATATTTTGATTGCGCGGTCGTGTCCGCCGTCGCTCTTTACCATGTCATGTGTTCCTGCCCTTATATAATTACTAAGCAAAATGTTCACTGACATTAATGATCTTTAACCTGGCGTTTACTTACACGTGGAATGAAATATTGACTCATACATAGTAGTTACTTTGTGATTTTAAAATTTAATAAACGTCAATGAATAAATATTAAAGGTACCTATTAAAGTACCTACTTTAATAGGTACCTTTAATATTTACAAGATATTGCTCAGATTATGCTAATAAGTACCTACTTGTTAGCATAATCTGAGCAATATCTTGTAATATCTTTCCATGTCAATGGTACTCTTCCTCTTTGTCTTGTTTTTTAAAGTTTGAGCCCAGTAGGTGGCCACGTGGATTATGGCATCAGTTGTATCTATTAGGTCATCCGAGGTGCTGGTGAACGGGCACTTAGGACACTCAAGCTTTAGACGTAAATTATTTTATATACCTACTCTAATATACACCAGAAATTACAAAACAAAAAAAAAACATTAAACACTACCAAACATACAATGGGCGGCCTTATCGATTTCTGCGATCTCTTCCAGGTAACCGAAATCCAGTTCACAGTTCACTGAATTTCGGTTACCTGGAAGACATCCGATAGAGGTAGATAGGCCGACGAGTCTCGCCGCAAAGTGCCGTTCGTGTATTTGAGCCCGTATTAATTTACTCGAGCGGCACATTGCAGTCGACGCGTCGGCGGCTGCCGTCGATGCGTCAACGACTGCCGCCAACGAGTGTCGACGGCTGCAGGTGTCCCTGCCATTGGCAACATGCCGCTGAACACTGAATTATGCATTTATAATATGAGTATGGAATCACAAAACAAACATGAAATCATTAATGAAACCCGCGATTATATTACATAATATTTCAAAAGACTTTACTATTCAACGTACAATATTATGTTTCACATTATAATATTTTGAGCGTGGCTCAAATCCTGTTCAACCACTTTGTTTTAAATAATTTATTCCGCTGTTTTACGCTGTAACAACGCTTAAATAAATAATTGTACGTGTTTGTTCATAACACGGTCATTTGGCTGAATAAATTAATTAGAAAACAATTTGGTTTCCATTTTCTGTACTACATATAAACGAGGCATGTGGTCAATTATATACACTTTATTGTACACCACAAAAATACATAGCAAAAAATAAATCGAACACTACAGTAAAACATACAATGGGCGGCCTTATCGCTTTCTGCGATCTCTTCCAGGCAACCATGGAATGAAATCATAGCATTTCATTTTTAATTATTATTACAAATACTAATTGTTTTGTTATAGAATAGAATAGAATAGAATAGAATTTTTCTTTATTGATGTGACCAAGATTCAAACTCAAACAAGATTGTTAGTAAAACTTACGACTAAACAAAAACACAAGAAATAACGGTTGCTCACCATTGCGACAATCCATGAGAGACGGCACAACAGTGACCCAAGTAAACACAGTCACACTGGTCATGTCACATAGTCAACCTTGCTGGTCACAGGAATACGACTCCCAATACACCCCCCCTCATGCAATTTTTATTGACCTATATAGCACTAATTCTAATAATGACATACTAGCCAACTTAATGATGTTTTTACCTATAATACTAACCCCCTTACTAATAAACGTATTATATCAGATGCATAGTTACACACCAATTTCTCTCTTTCAGTCGTCAGTAATTTGACTTTCGAAAGAAGAAGACGAAGCGTTATGTAGCTATACAGACGCAAATTTTATTAGTAAGGGGTAAGAAATTAAAAGTTATGTTTTTAATTGCTACCTACCTATTGTACCGAAACAGCTGAATGACGACATTCAGCTGTTTCTGTGACATTTGCCACATAGCCCTCAATTAATTTTCTTTTTTGTATAGCAATACAAAAAAAAAGAGCACTTAGAGCACTGATTTCAACCACAAGGCACACTTAATATATTGGGCTGTTATTTAAAAAAGGTACTGTAATTAAAAGTTTCGGGTAGGGTTGAAAATGTAATGTAATCGCCGCCATTAGGTTGACTCGAAGCATTAACCTGGGCCCTATTTCTCGAAACTTATTAGACTAATAATATGAGTCCATGAACGAATATTTTTTACAAGTTTGCTAGTGTGCGTTTCTCGAAGCTACGGTAGTAAAATGTTAGTTACTAATTTCCATCTAATAAATATTAGCTAAAATTACCCGAGTAAATTCAATTTGGTTTCATAAAAAATGTGTTATTACGTACGCTTGTAAATTACACTGATAAAGCTATTAGATTAGCCAAAATTATTAGACAAAATATAAATAATAAATATTATTTATTATCAAACAAATTTTATAAAATGCGGTCAGATTCGGACGCTTCCGACAATGAAGGAGATAAAATAATAATATTCGCCGCCGTCTTTTTAACCAGAAACACTTACGAAATATTGTTATAACGTTTGAGAAACCCCCAAACATAATTATTTGCTTTTAATACACTTCTCAAAACCATTAGCTTTAGATCTATGGTAAATTGAATTTATTAAAATAATTTACTTTAAATAAAACAATCCGCTTTTACCGCCAGTGTGCAAAATACAAAATCAAACGAATCCAAAAGTGGCGGGAACTTTGTCCGTATTTTTATAAGAAGTAAAGAGCCATTTTCAATAGGTTTCCTCTTATGGGCGAAAATAATCTATAAAAAAAAATTACTCAATTAATTAATTTTTTCGCAAGCTACAATGTTTTCAGGTTTCACACTTGTTCAACGAGAATTTTTCTAGAAATATTTTGATGTTTTTTTCTTATCTACTGTATTAAATCAATTTTTGAAAAGTATTATTAATCTCCATTAAATTATCTATACAATGGTATATAAATTAAGTAGGTTCTGTGTACTAGCAGGAATATAACAATAGAAACAGTTGCAGAAAGGAGGCAAAAACAATTTTTTCCATCGTAAAACACTCTCTAATGTTTCGTTTCACATTATGAGTCGTGCAATATAGACTATTTATAATGACGCTTTTTTCATTGATGCCAAAAACTGATGATTTATTTACTTTATAGTTTCTATGGACTCATTCCAAGCATATGCTTGGAGTTTCCCTGCGTAATCGCATCAGAAATGAGGAGATCCGCAGGAGAACCAAGGTAACTGACATAGCCCGAAGAATTGCCAAATTAAGTGGCAGTGGGCGGGGGCACATTGCTCGCAGAACAGATAGCCCATGGGGCCGAAAGATTCTTGAATGGCGACCGCGTACCGGAAGACGTAGCGTTGGAAGGCCTCCCACAAAGTGGTCCGACGACCTTGTGAAGGCCGCAAGAACCCGTTGGATGCGAGAAGCACAGAACCGGTCGAAGTGGAGATGCTTGGGGAAGGCCTATGTCCAGCAGTGGACGTCTTTCAGCTGAAATGAAGATGGACTCATTTGTGACCTTTGTTACTACAGTATCGAAATGGAATGTAGGTATCTGTTTTTTAGATAAGTACTCGTGCCGATTAGTAATAGCTGAAACAATACAGGCCCTGTATGCATTCATGCTGAATTTTCAGACATAAAATGTAACATCACGTAAAATAAATGTTCTAAGCCTCGGTGTAAAACTGACAACACATTCATAGATTTGAGCATCGAGTCACACACACACGAGCGGCATGTTATCGACGGCTGCAATTGCCTCTGCCGTTGAGACGTGTCGCACGTGTGTATGAGCACTTACACACCAACGTCAAAACACCAACAAATAAATTCCACTGGCGACAAGAATTCCGCTCCACTACTTCTTGAAGTATAATTACTCATACAGATTGTAATTTTAGTCCTTAGTCAACATTGTAGGTAGGTACTTAATCTCTTTCGGTGCCAGCCAACCGTCAGTTGATGTCAAGATTATGGTAATCTCAGCACTATGCGACCTACATACCGAATTGTTTAGATTTTGATTTTAGAACAGCATGGCAACTGGCAACACTATTCTTTTTTTTTCCTTTGTGATGTTTGAATGTTATAAGAATGTGGCTTTTGGCGTGGAATAGTGAGGTTATCTTTTTCGAGGAAACAGTTTCGTTATAAAAATGAATGTAGTTTTTTGTTGAATGATTTTGTTGATAGATAGAGTGGTTCAAAATGTTAATACACATCTAAACTAATATTTTAATTTTTTTTGTATGTTTGTTACGCTTTCGATAAATGTATTTTCTTTCTTTCTTTTTCTTTCTTTCACGCAAAAACTGCAAAACGGGTCTAGATGAAACTTAACACATGTAGAACATGACCTGAATTAAGACATAGGATACATTTTATCCCGATATTTTCCGGGGATCAAAGCTTATGTGTGCGTAACCACAGGGCACAGCCAGTTTAACCTCTCAGGAATGGGTTATTACAATAAAAATGGCACTTCTAAGACAGGTTAGTTATTTTTAGGTCCAAGAATAATATTTTCAATCACCTGTGGTCGCTGATTGTAGATATTCTTGATCACTTATTTTTTGGATACAATATTCGTCAATACGATTAGTCAAGGCTAAACAATGCAAAAGCAAGTAATGCGGCTAATAACTTTACCTCATCACAATAATATTAATAATATTAAAAAGGCGAAAGTTTGTGAGTGTGTGTTTATATGTTTGTTACTTCTTCACGCTCAAACGGCTGGACCAATTTTAATAAAAATTTGTATGGAGGTAGCTGACACCCTGGATTAACATATAGGCTACTTTTTATCCCAATATACTCACGGGATAGACATTTACGCGAGTGAAACCGCGGGACGCAGCTAGTATATTATAATTAACACACATACATATATTTGAACTCTATTTTAACATTTTACTTCCTCATAATTACCTCATAATAACATAACTCATACCTCTCTTACCTCATAATAACTAAATTATTATAAAATGAGTAAAAGATGCGCTAGTATAAAAAGTGCAAAATCGTGTTTCCATACCCGGCAGATGCAGTCGCTCCGTGGTAAACTAAAATATGTACTATATCTCAGATGAAGGAATACATACATCATACGAGACTCGTTAGTTATACGGCTTGTTGAAATAGTTAATCCTTGTTTTATTAGAAATAATAATGAAAACCCTCTAATAAAAATGGCCAAGTGCGAGTCGGACTGGCTCACCAAGGGTTCCATACCACAAGGCATAAACCACAAAAAAAAACGTTTCTTTTATACCCCATTAAATGTTAACTTTGTTTTATGTTTATTACTTGTTGTTATAGCGGCAACAGAAATACATCATCTGTGAAAATTTCAACTGTCTAGCTATCACGGTTCATGAGATACAGCCTGGTGACAGACAAACGGACAGTGGAGACTTATTTATTTATTTTACTATTTATGTACACACATATATAAACAGACACGAAATAAATCAAAACAGAAAAATAGGTACAAAGGTGATGCTTATTTCATAAGAAATCTCTTCCAGCATACCTGCGATAGGACAATAAATAGAGAGATGTAGACAGCGTGTGAAAGAGTAAAGGAGACAAAATATAATACATACAATCTAATCTAAAAACAATTCACTTAATAAAACTAAACAAATATAATAGTAATAGGGTAATAATAGGGTAGTAATAGGGTAGGGGGTTGGGTAGTAATAGGGTTCCGTTTTTACCTTTTGATAAATGATTTTATTTTGTAAGTAGGTTTGCACAAACACTTTTACACGTCAATCATATTTTTTTTGGGTACGTAACCCTAAAAAACTGATGAACATTAAAAATAAATATTAAAAAGTTCCCTATTGTGGAAACAAAAAAAGAAGCAGTGAAAGTCACCTTTATCAAATAAAATTGTATTGTCATCGGATCGGAACGAGTATAACAATGGTTCAAGTTGAAAAGCCCAGAGGAATCTATTAAAAATAAGCTTTTTTTTTTCGCCTTCACTGTCATCTAGGCATCTCTTCCTGCCCCAGTGGCGCCGTCCACCCTCAGGCACCCACCGTATGGAGACTGTTGCCCAGCGGTCACTATGCCTGTGGCTGACGTTACCCGCCCAAACCCATTTTAGCTTGGCATCCTTTTTACCTACGTCTAGAAAAAAATAAGCTTGCAAGAATGTATTTTACTTAGGGCTGATTTTTCAATCGGCAGACAATTTTTATTCGTGGAATAAAATTGACGTCTGGCAGTATTTGTATAGAAGAACTGTCAAAAATTTTAAATTATTCCTCGGATAAAAATATCTGGCATAGTCAATTCGGACGGCAACATTCTACAAAACAAAAAATCAAAATGGCGATGCTCCATTTTTATTTAAAACTTCAACAAAAATTCGAACATGGAACAGAATTGGAAAACAATCTTTTTTTCACGATCAAAGCAATCAAACGAATAGTGATCATGCGCGTAGTCTAGATTAAACTTGTGTCTGGTAAGCATTTGTACTTTTGTATGTCCGAGGAAATAGTTGTTTTGAATGAAATCCAGTTATTATTTAATTCTTGTTTTGTATTTCTATTTTCATTATTATATAATGCAGAAAAATATATTTACACATAACCTGAAACATATAATTATATAAACATTAAACTGAAACATTAACTTGATGTGTCTGTTTGTAATGTAAAAAAATGATCTATGGAATAAATAGGTCTAGTTTTTCAAGTACTATTTACGGCTTATTTCTCGTCCTTCATACAAAGGCAGATTGCACAATGCCATTAAAAATAAGACAAATTTCACAAAGGAGAATAGTAATGGAAATGACTGTAACAAAGAATTTAACAAGATATAAATTGACGACGTTTGCAATCTTAGCAAGATTACACAATCTTGATCCAATCCTTTGTTACTTCAAAAAGGTTCTAGATTTTCGGTTATCCGCAGAGAACTATGTGAGTGCTTTTATTACATGTGGCTTCTTGCGTTTCTTACAAACGTTTCCTTCTCATCATTCTCGTAAATTGTAATATAAATATAGAGAAATCAATTGTTTGTCTGCCTCACCACAAATCACAATACACTATGATACATTTCTGGAATTGTCTGATCCTCCATTTTGAATTCAATAGGTCATCGTTATAATGAAATATAATACATTGATTCCACAACAGCCATTACGATTATATATGATTTATACGTATTCTATAAATTTTAATTACCATTCATATTTTTGAATACAAAGCTACTGATCCCGAATTGTACGAGTATAAAAACATGCTGAGATTAACGTGTCCGGTACAGACGGACAAAACAGATAGGTAAAGCCAATTGGCACACGGAAACGCAAAACTTGTAGTAAAGCTTGGGGCTTGGTGGGCTTGTAGTAAAGTAATAACAGCCGCACGCGTGACGGGCTTGTGGCTAAGTTATACCAGCCCCATGGGTCGATCGATCAGGTTAAGCCACGCTTACTGACTTTGGCTGACCATCTCTACATACAAAGACAAGGGGTCTTGATTGAGGTCATGCCTTGGAAAGCACGTTAAGCCGTTGGTCCCGGCTGTCACTCGTGGATCTTTCACAGTCGTTACGGGTAGTCAGAAGTACGAAAGTCTGACAACCAGGCTTACCAAGGGGTATCACATTACCGAGTAACTAGATTGTGGAGGTCAGATAGGCAGCCACTCCATGTAAAATACTGGTATTAAGCTGCATCCAATTAGACTGGAAACCGCCATCTGGTCATCATCATCGAAAAAACTAGGTAGATTGATTGAACGAGCGAAATCGCATGCACGGAGAGACACGCCGCTTCATGTACTATGATTGCAAGCGCACTTGTGAGACGGGCATTCTTTTGAGATCACCGATCATACCTACGTGTTTATTATGTGCGTGCTGTCGCTCGTGGTATGGAGCCGATCTTCTTGTTATTCTGTCCCAGCTAGGTATCAATAGACGTTTCCGCCATCGAATATAATAATAATAATAATAATGTTTATTTTTTTCTTCCACAAATAATACTTATAAACTAACACATGTAAATGAATTGAAAAATACCACTATGTTTATTTGTGGGAGACTGGTGCCTAAACTAAGCCTAAACTTGTATTTCAGGACACCAGGGACTCCCCCCTACAGGTAAAAATTACATTGTTTATTGGTTAAAAGTTAAAGTAGCTAGGTATACTGGTGTCTAGTTATTGTAATTATAGGTATACAGATATGGATATTTGATGGAAAGAACAAAACATTATAAAATATGAATCTAATATCGTCCTACACGGAATTAGGGCCACGTCTTGTCATGAGGGTTCTTTGAAATGTTTTCACCTTTTATAAAC